>CP092882.1:17094296-17701781 GCA_030710605.1 Cordylochernes scorpioides | reverse complement strand
AAAATCGGTAAATTTGCGTTCACTACCTTTTGGATTATTTGAATATACTTTAATAAAGAAAAAGTCAAAGGCTTATATAATGTTAAAATCTAGCAGATGTGACGCTATTTAGTTATAAATATAATTTTTATCTATTAAGATAAATAGCATGTTTATTTGTTTGTTGGTAAGCATTATTTTATCTAGGATCCAATTTGAACTTGAGAATTTTTTTGGAATGATGGCTTAGTGCTTCAAAGGATGAACAACTGATATTTTAAAGGTTTCTGTTTAGGGATTTGAAGAAAAAATCAAAATTAATCTAAAATGTTCAAAAAATGACCATATATTTTTTCTTATATCATTCTTTTACAGTAAATATATATTTGCATATAATTAATAAAAATTCTCTGGAATTTAACATTTATTGTTGTAAAATAATCTCTGATCTCCTCATCAAGTGATTATGTGTCTTTTTAATCAAGTGGAGCCGTGGTTCTTTTTTTTTTAATATGACAGAATAAAAAATAGTTTCAAATAATTGCACTCTCATCGCGAGTGAGCGAGTGGAAATAAAAGCTGAAAATGGTCAAAATCATATTAAAATGTTTTTACAAATTTCAAATAAAAATAGGAATATGTAGAGTGTGACGGATATCATTATCTTTATTGATAGAGAATACATTTTTAGAAATTAGTGAAACTTATAATATCTGCAAATATATATGTTTTTACCATAGATCGAGTCTTTTGTAAGACTTTGGGTCTTAATGGGGCTTTTGTTGTTATGTTGTATATATGTATGTGTATGTATATATCATACTTACATAATCTTTCTTTTTTTTCTTCTGTATATTCTCCACTTTCACAGGCCTATCTCTCTTGTAATCTCAGGGAGAATCCTCTATAAGACCAGTGTGTCTTAATAAAGGCTTTTGTGTGTGTGTGTATATATATGTTTTTACGCGCATTAATTTATAATAGGTAGAGTTCAAAATCTATTAGCACGACATATGGTTTTTAACCATACTTTAGTACATTGAAGATAGAGGTTTATCTAGCCGGCATTTATATTTCTTAAATTTGAGACACTTTATTATATACATGGAAATTTTTCCGGAAGGATACTATAAAAATAAAATTTCCATCTATATTTTAGCCATATATATGACCTAAACACTTTAATAGCTATGCCTTCTTTGGAAAATTGTGAAGATTTCATTTGTTCCCTTTTTGGATCTCATGGAATTAAACTGCTCATACCGCAAAACCTTGATCTCCGGGTGGGCGCTTCTCAGTTTTCCAAAGCTGGTGTTGTGCTTTTTTTTAATGTTTTTTTTTAAATAGCGCGTCAAGATGGCCTTGTTGTCACTCAGCATCTTTCTCCCATTGCCTCTGTTTTTTTTTATGTAAATAAGTTGTCCCTAACCTCCCAGACTCGGCTTCAGAAACTGGTTCAGCTCAGCAATCTACTCGAGATGTGATTAAAAGCTTAGCTTAGCACTAGTCCATACTAGTGAGCTGAACAGCCCGGGTATTTGGCGTTCTGTGCTCCAGGATCCTAGCGGGCATTAAATATAGCTCTCTAAATAATTTGCGAATTGTTTGGTTCTAAATAAATCGATTTATAATCCTCATGTTTGTATTCCTTTATTTTTCACGTGGAATTTCTATTCTATTTGTTAATAGTATCCTATGAGAAACCACCAAAAAACATGGTTAAACCCTGTTTGTCCTGGAGGAGGTCTTTTATCAGAACTCTATCATGTCAGGCCAAGTCATGAGGAGTCTTTTAACCAAAAATAAAGTCTCTGATGATAGACAACCTCCAGTAGAGACTGAATCTCTCATGGAAGACTACTATAGTTGTTCTTTAAACTTAATTTGCAATTTTTTTTTAATTTTACACCTTTATTTTATAAAACTGGGTCTTAAAATCAAACCATAATAAACAACCATAGTCTCAAACTTGTCTTAATAGAACTCTGTTGTGGTATGAGACTTCTCACAGGTACTGGAAGTGAGGTACTGGTCGAATCTTTAATCCAAGAATCTGGGAATCTATTCAGAAACAAATAATTGACAATGACAGAAAGATCATCTAACATTACAATACTCATAAGTTGACGGCAGCATTGGTCAAGTTAGATGACCATTGTACACTCATGGACAAAACTTAAGTAGAGAGATAGGACTTTTAAGGAGACATAGGCAAATTTTTCCCACTTGGTTATCTCGTGTCTTCACAATAAAGGTCACTGTGTAACAAATATATATCAGAGTTATTGTCTGAATCCCGATATACATGCCAAAAGGTATAACTTTCTTAGGTTTTGTCCATGAGTGTAGGTGGACCTCAATTCCACTAACTTTCACCTTCCTGAAGAACTCGCAAAACTTCCAGTAATGGATCCACACTACTACTAAACATTTCTTAAATAAGAGACACTTTAGCTATAAAAAAGTTTTTATTTATTTGGCGTTTCAACAAAAATATTTTGTCCTCGTCAGAAAAAAAATAGAGCATTTGGCAAGGCGTTATAAAAGAATTATGTCAAAACGTTGATAAAATAAAATCTTTTTCTGGCCGAAGTTTCTCTTATTTAAGAAATATGAATGCCACCCAGGTAAACTTCTATCTTCAAATACTACTAAACAGTTTATACAAAAGTTTTAAAGGTGAATTAATAAACATTTATCTCTGTACACACACAACTGGTATATTTGCAAATTCGGCACAAGTATTAAAAGTATAAAGAAAAGAAAATAGAGGAATGTAATAGTATAATTCAGTATAAAGTAATACTTAAAGCCTCCCCGCATATGTTTCTTTTTGTAAAAAATCAATATTAATTTCAAAGAGAAATATGTGCTATTTCTAACTTTTTAGATGACGTATGAAAAGGTTGAATATATGAAGAGTAATGGTCTATATGATTGGATGACGTCATCCAATCATATATAGACCATTACTCTTCATATATTCAACCTTTTCATACGTCATCCAAAAAGTTAGAAATAGCACATATTTCTCTTTGAAATTAATATTGATTTTTCACAAAAAAGAAACATGCGGGGAGGCTTTAAGTATTACTTTATAATCATACGCCGCAGTCCTTTATATAATTCAGTATTTTAAAAAAAATTCTCCTAGAAGTGTTTTCTGCAATCACCAAGTCCAGATAGCAAGTCGACAAGCCTCCCTGCCTGGGTTGGTGTATCAATAGACTAAAGGAATATCGAAGCAGAAATCATTATCGTATTATCATACGATAGGCTCGGCCGAAGTTGCAACCCTTATCTCACCCTTATCTCCGTGCAGCAAAGTGGACTAAGTTCACTCCACCCACGCTATAGGTCCTCCTTACATGACAAAATTCTAAGGATTTTGGAATAATAGTGCATTTTCTCTTTAAAGACCTGGGTGCCAAAATATAGTAGCCTTTATTGAGGGATGTTCTTTATTGAAGCGTGGTCTTTATTGAGGGATGGTCTTTATTGAGGGGTAGTCTTTATTGAGGCGTAGTCTTTATTGAACCGTGGTCTTTATTGAGAGAGGGTCTTTAATTAGGGATGGTCTTTAATTAGGGATGGTCTTTATTGAGGCGTGGCCTTTATTAAGGAGTGGCCTTTAATAAAAAAATGGTGGTTTTTATTGAAAGATGGTTTCTATTGAGGTGTGGGGGGCCTTTATTAAGGCAGGGTATTTATTAAGTTGTGGTTTTTATTGGGGCAAAGTCCTCACACTAAGATATCATCATTAGTAAAGGTGAAATATCAAAAATTCTAGTGTGATACATGGCTAAAGTGACTAATCAACTTATTCACAGTCTAGAGCGGTTCATCTCTCTGTCGAAGGCTTCACTATTTGATTCGAACTATAATTTGCCTAAATTGCTTATATCAATCCTTTTTAGAGACTCTTTCTTTTATACATTACAAAAATTCATTTTTCATTTGTTCTTCAAATATATGGAGGTCCGATAATTTCCAGGGATTTCTTCAAGTACAGGTGAAGGATTTAAGTGGAGGGGGCTACAGAAAGAAGTGGGCCAAAGTCACGCTGTAGTTTCCCCAGTATCAACCAGGGACAGTTATCTAGGGGCACGTGAGGGAATTAAGTGGAGGGAACGAGACCGAGGCAGTGAGAAGTGGGCCAAAGTCACGCTGTAGGTTCCCCTGTGTCAACCAGGGACAGTTATCCAGGGGCACGTGAGGAAGTTAAGTGAAGGGAACGAGAGTGAGGCAGTGAGAAGTGGGCCAAAGTCACGCTGTAGGTTCCCCTGTGTCAACCAGGGACAGTTATCCAGGGGCACGTGAGGGAGTTAAGTGAAGGGAACGAGAGTGAGGCAGTGAGAAATGGGCCAAAGTCACGCTGTAGGTTCCCCTGTGTCAACCAGGGACAGTTATCCAGGGGCACGTGAGGGAGTTAAGTGAAGGGAACGAGAGTGAGGCAGTGTGAAGTGGGCCAAAGTCACGCTGTAGGTTCCCCTGTGTCAACCAGGGACAGTTATCCAGGGGCACGTGAGGAAGTTAAGTGAAGGGAACGAGAGTGAGGCAGTGAGAAGTGGGCCAAAGTCACGCTGTAGGTTCCCCTGTGTCAACCAGGGACAGTTATCCAGGGGCACGTGAGGGAGTTAAGTGAAGGGAACGAGAGTGAGGCAGTGTGAAGTGGGCCAAAGTCACGCTGTAGGTTCCCCTGTGTCAACCAGGGACAGTTATCCAGGGGCACGTGAGGGAGTTAAGTGAAGGGAACGGGAGTGAGGCAGTGTGAAGTGGGCCAAAGTCACGCTGTAGGTTCCCCTGTGTCAACCAGGGACAGTTATCCAGGGGCACGTGAGGGAGTTAAGTGAAGGGAACGAGAGTGAGGCAGTGTGAAGTGGGCCAAAGTCACGCTGTAGGTTCCCCTGTGTCAACCAGGGACAGTTATCCAGGGGCACGTGAGGGAGTTAAGTGAAGGGAACGAGAGTGAGGCAGTGTGAAGTGGGCCAAAGTCACGCTGTAGGTTCCCCTGTGTCAACCAGGGACAGTTATCCAGGGGCACGTGAGGGAGTTAAGTGAAGGGAACGAGAGTGAGGCAGTGTGAAGTGGGCCAAAGTCACGCTGTAGGTTCCCCTGTGTCAACCAGGGACAGTTATCCAGGGGCACGTGAGGGAGTTAAGTGAAGGGAACGAGAGTGAGGCAGTGTGAAGTGGGCCAAAGTCACGCTGTAGGTTCCCCTGTGTCAACCAGGGACAGTTATCCAGGGGCACGTGAGGGAGTTAAGTGAAGGGAACGAGAGTGAGGCAGTGTGAAGTGGGCCAAAGTCACGCTGTAGGTTCCCCTGTGTCAACCAGGGACAGTTATCCAGGGGCACGTGAGGGAGTTAAGTGAAGGGAACGAGAGTGAGGCAGTGTGAAGTGGGCCAAAGTCACGCTGTAGGTGTACGTCACATAACGTAGAGCCCTCTTCACCCATCTAGGTCAAGGACCATCTTCCACATTCCTCTCCAGCCACTCGACATCTGTTTATCCTCGGGCACCGTGGTGGTACCAGAGTATTCTATGGACACTGTGGTGGTACCAGAGTATTTTATGGGCACCATGATGGTACCAGAGTGATCTATGGGCACCGTGATGGTACCAGAGTGATCTATGGGCACTGTGGTGGTACCAGAGTGATCCATGGGCACCGTGGTGGTACCAAAGTATTCTATGGAGACCGTGGTGGTACCAGAGTGATCTATGGACACCGTGGTGGTACCAGAGTGATCCATGGGCACCGTGGTGGTACCAGAGTATTCTATGGAGACCGTGGTGGTACCAGAGTGATCTATGGACACCGTGGTGGTAGCAGAGTGATCTATGGGCACCGTGGTGGTACCAGAGTATTCTATGGGCACCGTGGTGGTACCAGAGTGATCTATGGGCACCGTGATGGTACCAGAGTGATCCATGGGCACCGTGGTGGTACCAGAGTATTCTATGGAGACCGTGGTGGTACCAGAGTGATCTATGGACACCGTGGTGGTAGCAGAGTGATCTATGGGCACCGTGGTGGTACCAGAGTATTCTATGGGCACCGTGGTGGTACCAGAGTGATCTATGGGCACCGTGGTGGTACCAGAGTATTCTATGGACACCGTGGTGGTACCAGAGTATTCTATGGGCACCATGGTGGTACCAGAGTGATCTATGGGCACCGTGGTGGTACCAGAGTGATCTATGGGCACAGTGGTGGTACCAGAGTGATCTATGGGCACCGTGGTGATACCAGAGTGATCTATGGGCACCGTGGTGATACCAGGGTGATCTATGGGCACCGTGGTGGTACCAGAGTATTTTATGGGCACCATGGTGGTACCAGAGTGATCTATGGGCACCGTGGTGGTACCAGAGTGATCTATGGGCACCATGGTGGTACCAGAGTGATCTATGGGCACAGTGGTGGTACCAGAGTGATCTATGGGCACCGTGGTGGTACCAGAGTATTCTATGGGCACCGTGGTGATACCAGAGTGATCTATGGGCACCGTGGTGGTACCAGAGTGATCTATGGGCACCGTGATGGTACCAGAGTATTCTATGGGCACCATGGTGGTACCAGAGTGATCTATGGGCACCGTGGTGGTACCAGAGTGATCTATGGGCACAGTGGTGGTACCAGAGTGATCTATGGGCACCGTGGTGGTACCAGAGTATTCTATGGGCACCGTGGTGATACCAGAGTGATCTATGGACACCGTGGTGGTACCAGAGTATTCTATGGGCACCGTGGTGATACCAGAGTGATCTATGGACACCGTGGTGGTACCAGAGTGATCTATGGGCACCATGGTGGTACCAGAGTGATCTATGGGCACAGTGGTGGTACCAGAGTGATCTATGGGCACCGTGGTGGTACCAGAGTGATCTATGGGCACAGTGGTGGTACCAGAGTGATCTATGGGCACCGTGGTGGTACCAGAGTATTCTATGGGCACCGTGGTGATACCAGAGTGATCTATGGGCACCGTGGTGGTACCAGAGTGATCTATGGGCACCGTGGTGATACCAGAGTGTTCTATGGGCACCGTGGTGGTACCAGAGTATTCTATGGGCACCGTGGTGATACCAGAGTGATCTATGGGCACCGTGGTGGTACAAGAGTGATCTATGGGCACCGTGGTGGTACCAGAGTGATCTATGGGCACCGTGGTGGTACCAGAGTGATCTATGGGCACCGTGGTGATACCAGAGTGATCTATGGGCACCGTGGTGGTACCAGAGTATTCTATGGGCACCGTGGTGGTACCAGAGTGATCTATGGGCACCGTGGTGGTACCAGAGTGATCTATGGGCACCGTGGTGGTACCAGAGTATTCTATGGGCACCGTGGTGGTACCAGAGTGATCTATGGGCACCGTAGTAGTACCAGAGTATTCTATGGGCACCGTGGTGGTACCAGAGTGATCTATGGGCACCGTGGAGGTACCAGAGTATTCTATGGTCACCGTGGTGGTACCAGAGTATTTTATGGTCACCGTGGTGGTACCAGAGTGATCTATGGGCGTCGTGGTGGTACCAGAGTATTCTATGGGCGTCGTGGTGGTACCAGAGTGATCTATGGGCACCGTGGTGGTACCAGAGTGATCTATGGGCACCGTGGTGGTACCAGAGTGATCTATGGGCGTCGTGGTGGTACCAGAGTATTCTATGGACACCGTGGTGGTACCAGAGTATTCTATGGGCACCGTAGTAGTACCAGAGTATTCTATGGGCACCGTGGTGGTACCAGAGTAATCTATGGGCACCGTGGTGGTACCAGAGTATTCTATGGGCACCGTGGTGGTACCAGAGTATTTTATGGGCACCGTAGTAGTACCAGAGTATTCTATGGGCACCGTAGTAGTACCAGAGTATTCTATGGGCACCGTGGTGGTACCTATGAGTTTCTTTTGTTTTGTTTTTTTTGTTTGTTTTTTTTTTTTGCATTCTCAAGCTTTCGGGTATTCCCGCCCTTCTACATGAGTACAAAATGAAGAGCGGAAATGCAGGAAAACTTGATAATGCATTAAAAATCAAAGCAAACTCATCTCCAAAAACTTCTTGCAACTATTCACCGGGTAATTCTATGTCAAAAAGAGATATGAAATCGTTTAGTATATGGCTTCGATTTCTTGTGACATATGTGAAGGGGCTAATATTCTAGTGTTTTTTATATTACATATAATTCTAATTTTCGTTTTATTACGAATTTTGATGGTTATTACAATTTGATATATATGAACAAAAATAATTTAAAGAATGAAGGGTGCAGGGCCACTGTGGGGGTTGACCGGGGCTCCAATACAAGGTATCCACGGACAGTGAGGCGAGAGGTGATGGCGAACTGCGGTGGTGGGGAAGACCCAGGGAGGACGGATGTCCTGGCGGGGTCAGTGAGGAGCGCCGGACGATGGTCGCCGGTGGCTGCTCCTTCAGACAACACGTCACGTTAGATGTGTTGTTGAACAAGGAGATTTGAAGATGGTTTACCTCGTACCATCACCCAGGGCTTAGCTCTCGAGCGGAGCTCGAGGACGGAAAATTCCCTCTTGGCCCGTCGCTGCTCTTTTGTCCTGGCCTTCTTCGCTCTCTCCTGGGCATCTTCTTGCTGCTACTGGACTTTCAGCGGCTTCCCCAACTCCATTTTGAAAAGTTGTAGTGGTGTGGTCCTCCACCGCAGGCTCTCCCGGTTCCAGGAGTCATGGGGATTCGCTCCTCCCGGGACAGACATCTTCGGCCATCCGCCTCCACGGCCGGACTTGTCTGGTGCCTCTGTTGCCGTGAACTCCTTAACCCGGCCGAATCTGGTCTTATGAGAGCGGTGATAGAGCTCCCCACCGGTCCCCGAACAAATTTCTAGAGCCTTCCTTGGCCACGAACTTGTTCTCGCTTGTAAACGCTTGTTCGGCGATACATATACTAAAATTGGAACGATACAGAGAAGATTAGCACGGCCCCTGTGAAAGGATGACAAGCAAAATCATGAAGCGTTACTTGGCCACCATGGTCTATAGTTTCAGGCGCTCTTCGCTGTACGCGAGCCTGATGTTCGACGCTCCCCTTCATACAGTTGACCATGCTGAAATGACTTGTTTACTCAAATTGTTGTACCAGCTTTCTCTTATATATTCGATTTTCCTGAGCCCTTTACTGTTTAAAATTGATTATGTCACAAGAAGAAAAATCTTTTGATTTTTCCACCTTTCTTCCCTCTGGTTGTGTATACCAGGAAATGTTCAACGTCTGAAAACAAAATCAGTTCTCAATGATATTTCAAGAGCGAAGAGGTTTAAAAAACTGACTTGTGCAGCTACGTGTGTACAAGATCTCAATCTATTGACATTCTCTTATTTCAATCACTATAACGTAAAAAAAATAACCTACGCATTTTGATAATCTAGGTTGCTATCTTGAAAACTTTTCTTTTACAAGAGCGAAGCATTTTGGTGATCTCAGTTGTGATTTTATCGCAATTCACATATCAGCAAGACACAATTTTCCGTAATCTTGATTAAGATTATAACACTGTAATCATCTACAAGAGAAAATATGTAGCTAATAATCTTCTTGGCTATGTTCTTTAACACCGTAACGGTAAACACCGTAAACACTTTAAGCCTCCAGGGAAAAGTTTCTTTTTAAAATATTTTTTATTTACAAATCTCTCAAGCTTTCGGGAAAGAAAGCCCTTCTACGGGAGAAAATATTGTCGCGTCTGGACCCTACCGGTTCTTTGCGACAACGCCGCTTCCTCCTTCGTGGATCACCTACTCAGGCTCCCGTTGCTCTTCCCTGCAGCTTTTCCCCGCAGGCCACCCAAAGACGTCCTGAGTTCCACCTCTCCAGTGGAAACTCCCTTCCTCTGGCAGTATCTCTCGGCCTTACCACTGGTGGGGGGACACGAGAGACTTACCAGAAGAGTAGCAGCAGCCTGGCAAATGATGGCAATGGCGAGAGTAATGACAGAAGGCGGCACGGAGACTTGAAGCACTGACCTTTATTGTTATCCACTACTAAACATTACACTTAAAGGAGATAAATAACAATGGGTATTTACATTATATTACACCCTGGGGCCAACATAAAAGGGTATTTACAATTAACCTCCCCAGGAAACAGGACCACAGCAGTCGGCGACTCCCACATCAGCCAGAGAAGGGAAACAGGCGAAAGCGCCATCTATTGGCGGAGGTTGCAATCATTTGGAGGACTTATACGCGACAATATATTACATTAAATCGCCATTAAAATAAAAGTTTAATGTAAAATATTATCTCCTGTAGAAGAGCTTTCTTTCCCGAAAGCTTGAGAGATTTGTAAATAAAAAAAAAATATTTTAAAAAGAAACTTTTCCCTGGAAGCCTAATGTTATTATTTAAATATTGATTCAAGGGATTATCGCAAACATTTTGTTTTAATATTGATTTGCCTCTTTAATATCACACACACACAAAAGCCTTTATTAAGACACACAGGTCTTACAGAGGATTCTCCTTGGGGTTACAAGACGGAGAAACCTATGAAAGTGGGAAATATACAAAGGGGTAAAAATGGAGAAAGATTATATACACATGGTAAATATATACAGATTATTATTTGAATAATCCTATGGAAAATAAGAAAAAAAAAATTTTTGGAAATATGGATGGGAGAAGTGGAGAGCGAAAAGAGGAAAGAAAACAGGTATTTACATATGGAACATACATATAATGGAACAAGTCAATTTAAGCTCTTCTCCTCACACACAGCACGTCTCTTTAATATCTTGATCATCTACAATAGCAAATATTTCCCACATCCCAACAATGAACATTAAGACAGCTGCTATCATCATTATTTTCAAAAAAACAAATAAATAAAATTTAAATTAATTTTTAAAGAAGTTATTGGATGTTTTAAATTTTCCAAAGCTGTGTGTGTGGATTTGAGGCTTTGTCAATGACCCGAATCCGTCAGTTTGCAGAGATGGTCAATAAATGACGCCTAGATTTAGAATTTGTTCTGTGTGTGAAAGGAGAGTTGAACATACTTTTTAAAGAAGCCATTCTGTTGAAAAAATCTTTGATGTTATTGGCTGGAAACACCAGGTACTGGCAAGGTAGGGCAGTCGCCTCACACCCAAGTTTCCTACTCTTGTACGACCTGAATTCTTGACCCACCTTCAGTATAACGGGAGGGGGGATCCTTTTTCAATTACAGAAAGTGTTGAGAGTTCCCATTTTTCCTCTTCCTCTCTGTGCCCTCGTCATTTTTTTTTACAAATTCCTCAATCTCCTTTAAATCTTAATGTCTCGAATTTAATTCTATCTTAAATTCTCTATATAGACAAAAACTGATCTTTCCTCTCTCTCTCTCTGGTGGACGCCACCAATGAGAAGACACTGTCTATATATGTGTTAATTATAAGCCGATAATGTGCCATCTACACTCATAGACAAAATTTAAGGAAGTGGAAAGTCTTTGATGTTGCCGGTCATCTTTTTTTTTTTTTTTTAGGTCGTTGGTCGACCAGTTTTTGGTCGTTGAGGTACAGCTTGCACCACGCTGATGAGGGCCAACAGCCCGAAATGCGTACGTGGTTGACTTTCTTGATTTATCAAGAATGGGTATTTGGCCAATTCTGGAATAATTAAAAAATCAACGAGAATAGTTGATATTTATTCCGATAGATGGCGCAAGCCATCAGCAACTTTCAGTTTCACGATAAGGAGATGCCTTTTTTCATAATTTATGCACCTTAGCCCAGTACAATATCACATTTGTACTATTTTTTCACAGAGGCAATTTTGTTCACCCTTGGTTATCTCGTGTGTCTTCAATTAAGATCAGTGTGTATTAAATATCTTACAGAGTTATTTTCTAAATCCCGATATACATGCTAAAAGGTACAACTTCCTTAAGTTTTGTCCATGAATGAAACTTTATAAGTTCGAATTTCTTTCTTCCTATTATTTTTCCACTCCTTTCCTGTATCTCTAAGGAGAGAAAACCTGTATATAAGACTGAAGGTCTTAATAAAGGTATTGAGTGATTTCTATAGAGAGTTCCTAACAGACAATCAGTGTCAAGGCTAAAGAGGAATTATGGGATCGGAAGACAAATTCCTCGGTAGAGACAATCTACAGGTTTCTATGGGCCCATCTCTCAGACTGCACAAAGGATCCCATGACAAAGGCTATTCTAATCTTATTCTATTTGTGCCGTACACAGGATGTGGGGGTATATAATTCTTCTCTTCGTTCTGTTCTTCTCTGTGTGGTACATTTCTATATAATAAACCCTGTAAGAGGGGAGAAGTCCGACCACACCTCCCTGCAGTCCCACCTGGACCCTTGGAATATTTGACCAAATTCTGGTCCGTTTCCTAGGTGACTAACGTGGCAACGGCACCCATTTTCTAATGAAGATCAAATTGACATGGATCCAAAGCAGCAGCTTCCCACACCCAAGATAGAGGAAATTGCGACTGCTATGATAGAGATGCATGTAGACATCTGAGACTCTTCTTTGGATACGACAACAACAACAACAAACCCTGTTAGGTAAATAAATATATATAACAATGGCACGTAATAGAGAAGTTTGGAGAGAAATGAGTTGCTACTAAGTGTATTTAATTGGAATGAGTATAATTGTGTGTGGAAAGAAAGGAAAAAATTATTAAAATCACTTTTTTTTTTATTTGCGTGACCTTTGGCGACTAATAGTGCTATGATACACACGTCACGTGCACAAAACAACTTACACAAAACACAAACAACACAACAAAAAAGCACAAAAAGCACAACAACGTAACACAAATAATGCATACCACCCAAAGCACAACGAAACACACACAAAAAAGCCTAACACAACAAACAAAAATAAATAAATAAATAAATAATACGTATAATACACATATAACCCAAAAAACAAAATAACACGCATAACAACACAGCAAAGCACACACAATCCAAAACAAAATACACATATTACACAAACAACAAAATAAAACGCATAAAAACACAACAACACAATAATACGACCCAAAGGACAACAAAATAACACGCCTACAACACAACAACACACACAAAAGACACAAACCAAAACAAAATGACGCGCATAACAGCACAAAAATGCACAAACACAAAACCCTCATGCAACACAAGACACAGAACAACAACTCGCACACTTAAAACCTACACATAACCCAAGACACAAAAACGACAATACACAACAACAAAACACAAATAATATCAATCACAATAATGGCAACACGTTCGAATCTTTATAACCACAACTTATAGTCTAGAACCCTCTGTACAAGGGAGAATTCAATGTTGTGAGAACCAGAGAACATATTTGCCATCAGCCAGTCATAGAGAGGATGTAGGTTCTCCAATATGAAAGTTGATTTATCTTGGTTCCGGACACCGATAATCCATTTGGTGGGGAAGTTGATAGTTTGGGTGGATACTTTCCTGTTGTGTTAAACCCAGCGGTCATCTTTAGTTAGCAACACGATATTGGAATCATGTTTGCAGTAAAACATAACTTACAACATGCAACAAGACAAGACATTTTTTAAAACAAGGTTTCCTAAACACTAGACATTCTACCTACTTATTATAGTGAATATATTTAACAATTTAAACAAGGGTTGTTGTCCTAGCGGAATAACTTTGGGTTGTTATGTCCAGGGGCGGAAATATTGAGAAAGCTGACAGATGGAAAAAAAACATTTTTACAGAGAAAAAAAAAAGTTTGCATAAAAAAAAAGTAAAGGTTGAAATCAGAAAGAAAAGTGATCCTATATAAGGTTTTAAAAATCAAGGAATTTAATGGCATAATTTATGAAACTGTTATCAAAATTCGAAACTATTATAGACGCGTATGATTCTTTCAAAAATAAACAATTTTTACTGCCCTTACTGCGATGGAAAAATTAATGGGAGGGCCTGGCTCATCAGTGGTAAACCCTCCCAGCGGTTTCGCCAGTTTAATCTACCATACCGCTGTTTATTGCATTTTTCGATCTTCCTTTTATAGTGATACTGATGCTAGACTCTTCTAATAAAAAAAAACTGTTATATTAAACATAAAACTGAATAAACAATTTTCTTATTATAGTGTCTTCTCCCGAAAATGTCTACGAATTCCATTCTAAGCCTTCGTCTTCCCGGACTTCCTTCCTTCCATACATCCCCCCATTTACCCACTCTGAGATAAGATGTTCAAACATTCTGTTCTTCTCCTCTTATTTGTGTCTCCAGTAGGTCAGATCCTTCCTTGAACATTTCAGAACATCTTCATTACATAGTCAGTCAGTCAACGGTATTCTCACCATTCCTCCTGATCCAAAATAACTTTATTAGGTACCGTTCAAAAGAGAAACCTAGCATATGTTATTTACAATGAATAATATGAACAGGTTCTTCATAGAAAAAAAAGTGTCCAATGCGGGATTCGATCCTGGTTCATGGGTGTCGAGAATCAAGGGTTTTAACCACTTGTCCACCGACTCTATTGTTCTCACCATTCGGCTCCAGCCCCATATATCGAAATTCTGTCGTTTCTCTCACCATTTCTGTCCTTATGGTAGTTCATATCTCGGAAACATATATAAACACACTTCCCTGAACACTCGGATTTTCCTGGAAAATCTCTTAAAGATTTCTTGAAAAAGACATGGCCCACCTGTGCTGTGTGAGCAGAAGAGCTTAAATTGACTTGTTACATATGTAAATACCTGTTTTCTTTCCTCTTTTCGCTCTCCACTTCTCCCATCCATATTTCCAAATTTTTTTTTTTCTTTCTTATATATTTTTTTATTTTTTCTTATAATCTGTATATATTTACCATATGTATATAATCTTTCTCCATTTTTTATTTCCCACTTTCATGGGTTTATCCGTCTTGTAATAACCCCAAGGAGAATCCTCTGTAAGACCTGTGTGTCTTAATAAAGGCTTTTGTGTGTGTGTATAAACACACTTCAAATGAAGATTTTGATAAAGCTAAGAGATAGGAATCTGTTGATCGTGCAACTAAAATGGCTTGCACCATCTGTCGGAATAAATAACAACTAATCATTGATTTTTAATTATTCCATAATTGGCCCAAAAAACATTCTTTATTAATCAATGAAAAACTTTTCATAAACTTTTAGTTTCAAGATCAGGAGATACTTTTTTTCGTAATTTATCCATCTGATCCCAGTACAATTTCACTTTTGTACTATTTTTTGATAAAGTGTTTATATATATGCAGTTAAACCTGTCTATAGCGCCCCCTCTTGGGACTCACCAAAATAGGGTGCTATAGAGAGGGGGTGCTATAGACAGGTCACTTTTAATGTAAAATGTTTACATTTTAATGTTTATAATCGGGCGCTATATGTTAGGTATATTAATTCAAAGAATTTTTCTCTATGGAAATAAATTATATAGATATATGAATAAATATAAATTGATGATGATAACATTAGCTAGCATATGATGATTAACAATTGGCAACCTAGTTAGTGCCTTCTTGATTCTTGTTTTTGTAATTCTTCTTAATTCTTAAATTTTACTTTTGTAGTTTCTATGCATAAAGATAATATTAAAAATATATTTAAGTAACATTTTCTCTTTTTTACCCCAAAAACACCAACACTATAGAGAGGAAGGCGCTATTTAGAGGTGGCGTTATAGACAGGTTTAACTGTATTTATATTTAAGCGACACGAAATATAATTCAATATACGAATGGTTAAAACCCTCGATTCCCAACAGCCATGAACAGGGATCGAATCCCGCATTGGAAACTTTGTTTTAATATGTGAATAACCTTCATATATATTATCCATTGTTGCAAGTATCATAAGCTAGGTTGCTCTTTTTGAGCGGTACCTAATAAAATTATTTTGGAACAAGAGTAAGCGACATGGAGTGTGTTAATAGATACAAGCTTATAAAGCTACTCTGGGTTTAACAAAAACATTCAGCAAGTCAATAGAACCAGGCTAGAATGTCAAATTACGACACATCGTCGCTGCCATCAACAAGGATGTTCCTGGATGTCCTGTTGTCGCTGGAAGACTGTAACCGAACATTGACCTGATGCAACCTTTGGTGACATAATGGTATGCAGAGTACGACAATAACGACTCGGAATCGAATCGAATTGGTCACTTTTTTTCAATAGCTTACGACACTTTAATTAACCCAATACTACTAATCTTCTTATTTTTCTTCTTTCAATCATATTAGGGTATCAATCCTGTAGAACTTGCGATTTTTTATGGTGTTTTGAAGGTTTTTGATGGTCACTACTAGTGAGTAGAAGTAACTAAACAGGGCTCTGGCACCTTGTAAGTGTAAACATTAACTGTCTACATTGTCTGAATAGTTTTCAGAGCATTAGTGGAGATGTGTGTGGAAGTCTTCTCGGCTTTCAAGGAGATCTGCAGGAGTCACCTGGACGACCTTTTAGCAGGTTCCTTGATTGCTCCAACACACAACCTTCCTGAGGTCTGTTAGCTCATTGTAGAGCTGGGAGAACCTTCCACGCTCCGTGCTAGGCTGTTTGATCGATTTACGGCGGCGAAACGATTCTGTCATGGAGTCCCTTTAGTCCAGAACGGTCCATGCAGCGAAGCATCTCGAAGAGATGTAAACATACCTCCGTCTTCCAACATATAGAAGAAACAAGCCATCCCTTCATCCCAACCAAAATCACATCACTCCAACCTTCCCAGTAAATAACAGAGATTGGTTATGGAGTCCCTCACATCTCAAGAAAATATAGCAGTAAAAGCAGACGACTGAAACTTCCAGTATTTTCCTAGAACCTACAAGCCTAATGTTTTCTAATCCACAGAACAACCAGAGGTGGAGCTTCCACAATAAAAGGGAGTTAAGACACAATTTACAAAAGCAGAAGTATAAAGACAGAAAACAATAGATCTTCGGCCCTCTCACAAGTTATGTGGTCGCTAGGAATCTCATTTCAAACCTAGAATTTATTATAATATTGTCGTGGTCCATTTTGATTAGGAAAGCTTTAACATATTTGTAATGGAGGCTACGTGGATGCTATTGGTTTCAAACACCGGCTGGCCCCAAACACCAGAGCCATAGAGGATGGCTAGGAGGATCATCATGTTGTGTATTTTCTGGCCTACGCTGAATGTGAGTCTGAACTGCCCCTGGAACATGCTGGTCAGTCGAGGGAGCATCCACCACTTGAGGATAATTGTCCCGGTGTCCTGAAGACTAGTCCTGACCTGACACCCTCAGGCTTCTACTTGCCTTTATATTAAAGAGTGATTAAAGCTTGATGCAATTTTACTCCAAGCTCTTAGAGGGTGGTTCAGAAAGTTGCCTAGGGCGTTTTACCCAAGTGCTTTTGCATGTTGTAAACAATGCTGGATTAAATGTCTACAGAATAAAGGTGGATATATTGAATGATTCTAATATATAGAGGACTTTTATAGGCTTTCTTAAATACAGAGTTTCAGTTTTCTAATTTGTCAATAAAAAAACATATATTTTACCTATTGTACATTATTGACCAAACCTTGTATCTATATCAGGGAACAGGTTAAATCAATGTTTAGTTGATTTCTGTTCCACTAGATGGCACTCTGCCATCTAAAAAGCACATGTGCTCCTGGTCAGGATATACCTTCATTATTTTTAATATATATATGTGTATGAAAAAAAGCATCTCCTTATCGTGCAACTGAAAGTTGCTGATGGCTTGCACGATAAGGAGATGCCCTTTTTTCCTAATTTTCCCCTTATCCCAGTACAATATCATATTTGTACTATTTTTCATATATATGTGTGTACCAAAAGTGACACCTCTCCCTTTACAAATACATTAAAACAATGAATTTATCCCCCAAAACACAGTTAAGCATAAATTAAATACAAAACAATAAAGTGTCCTCTATATAGCAGAAATGAAACAAAACTAAGCATGAGGATTCTTCAGTGTTGGAGAAGCCTCCTCAAATGTATATAGATTTTTACTTTTTTTTAAATTTGTTTGAAAATTGATCATTAAAGTTTTTTTAAAACCTACAAGAATAACCTCAGAGCTACCAGGCCAAGGAGTTTCTCAGACAATGGGCCAAGGTTACTCTTAATTAATTACACACAGGAGAAACTTGTTCAACTGGGGGGGGTCGGTGGAAGGATGGTCTAAACCATTGGTTTTCAACCGCTACGACCCGGGTTCAATTCCAGCATTGGGCACTTTTTTTTTCTGATTTAAAAAAAAAAATGCTTCAATGGCTCCCGATTCTAGTAAAAATCAAACCCCACCAGCGAGTGCAAGTAACCAAACGGGGCTCTGCCACATTTGTAAGTGCAAAGTCGAACTGCTTTTCACATGTGTAGACATGTGGTGTACTTACAGTAAAAGCAGTCGCCTACTTCTTCTCACGATTATCATGGCCTGTACCACGTATACTAGGGATAAACAAAAAAAAAATTGTTCAGCTGTCTAAATAAACCATCTCCCCAATGACTCCTCTGTTTTATCCCCCTACCTCAACAATTATTCAGAATATATTAATTTATAAAAAAACAATATCATAAGACCAAAACCAAAAAATAAATAGTGTGTGACATTTTGGTAATAGCATTTTTACTATCATCAAACATAAGTACTGAATACTATTTGATGAGAGTACAGAATTATCTCTAAAGATCGTCCATTTTGAAAGGAGCTTATATCTCAAAAACTTTCAAGTTAAGGAAAAATAGAATATAGAAGTTTGATTTAAATAATTTACTATACATTTTTATATTATCATCTTTAGTACATATGGTACAGGTCATGATAATCATGGTGGGTAGTAGTTGGCAAATGGTTGTACTGTAAGTGTACCACATGTCTATACATGTAGAGAGCTGGTCAACTATTTGCAGTTACAAGTCCCTCTGGGGGGTCGGTGGAAGGATGGTCTAAACCGTTTTCCACCACTACGACCCGGGTTCAATTCCCGCATTGGGCACTTTTTTTCTGATAAAAAAAAAATGCTCCAATGGCCCCCAATTCTTGCAAAAGTCCAACCCCACCAGCGAGTACAAGTAACCAAACGGGGCTCTGGCACATTTGTAAGTGTAGTCAAACTGCTTTTCACATGTGTAGACATGTGGCGCACTTACAGTAAAAGCAGTCGCCTTCTTCTACCCACCATGATTATCATGGCCTGTACCACGTATACTCGAGATAAGAAAGAAGACAAGTCCCTCTGCAGAGCTGACTGCTACAGGGCGTGTCCCCAGGTGGCAGATAGGGGAACGACCTTCAGATATGAAGGCCAGCTGTGAAACAATCAGAATAACTCTGATGAATAAGCAGTTGTGGACCAACAGCAGCATTGTTAGAAATAAGAGAAAGATCTCTTTAAAAATCCTGAGTTCAAAACTGACCCGGTTGATAGACCTCAGCAAGGGTCCCTCTCCAAGGATACAGAGGTCTGTACTTATGTTAAGAGTCGGCAGCAAAGGCTTCCATGTTAGGAATGGCCTTAAATTATAGACAAAGTCAGACTTTCACCAAAGTATGCCTGGATCATGGTGCCATGAGCAACGAAAGCTGCACCCCTACACCCCATTCCATGAACTCATGGAATAATCTTTACACAAGGGGATAAGAAACAAGTGTGCCAAAGCTCCGTTTGGTTGGTCACTGGTAGTATTGCAAGAGGTGGAGGTCCTTAGAGCAATTAACTAATTGAACAAATACCCGATGTAGTATTCAATCTTGGATGTTGAAAACTGACAGCTTAAACCATTCGTCTTCTGACTCCCTTTTTTCTACTCATGAACAAAACTTAAGGAAGTTGTACCTTTTAGCATGTATATCAGGATTAAGACAATACCTCTGAAAGATATTAGTGACCTTTATTGAAGACACATGAGATAACCAATGTGAATAAAATTACCTCTATCTCATTAAAAAAACAAACTGATGACAATAAAGACTTTCCACTTTCTTTAAGTTTTGTCCAAGAGTGTACTATACTTTTTTTTGTTTATCCCTAGTACACATGGTACAGGCCATGATAATGTGGGTAGAAGTAGGCAACTGCTTTTACTGTAAGCGCACCACATGTCTACACATGTGAAAATCAGTTTGACTTTGCACTTAGAAATGTGCCAGAGCCCCGTTTGTTTACTTGCACTCGCTGGTGAGGTTAGTACTATACTAATACAGCATAAACTCTTCAACTATTCTCAAATATCCCCCAATACGGTTCTTTAATTTAGCTGACTTCAAACACAGAAAATTCTTATTTCTTTGTTGTATTGAATTAAAAACTTTATTTTGAATTAACATTTTTCCAACTCTATCAATTTGAACACACATTAAATACAAGGTAATAAGGCCAAATCCAAATAAATAAATAATGTGTGACGTTTCGGTAATTATTTATTTGGATTTGGTCTTATTACTTTGTGTTCATAATCTATAATTTAAATTGTGCCTTATCATTGAACGCACATTCTTATTAAAAAAAATAAAAAGACGACCAAAGTAATATTTTTTTTTATAAATAATTTTTTATTCACAATTTTATAGTTCTCTCTCTTTTTTTTTTCTTTAAATTTGATGTTTTGAAAAAAAAAAAAAAAAAAAGAGAAAATGATGATGTATGTGCGAACAATGATTTAAAAATTTGAAGAGGAGAAAAAGGAAAAAATATATTTTTTCTTTGAAGAATTTCTATGACTTTGTTTTTTTTATAGATGTAGCGTTTTTAACAATTGATGTTCATGTGAAAAAGAGTTTTTTTTTTTAAATCTTATTACATATTTCATGTGTATATTAAAAAATAATAATAAAGATAAAGTGTCGCCAAAAAAAAAATGATGAAAAAAAAAATTGCAAAAATATCTATGAATAATATTTAAAGAAAAAAAATCCTTGACCGTTGACTATTTACAATGATTCATAGAGGTAGGAGGAGGAGGGAGGGAAAAATCAATCAAATGAAAGGGAAAGAGAAAAAAAAAAAAAACATTTTTATAAAATAATAAATTCAAGAGATTAAAAAAGAAGGAAAGAAAGAAAAAGTCTGATTTATACAATACAAACATTTAAGTTCAAAGAAAAAGTATTAGATTTTTTTGTTTGTTCAACTATAAATAAAATAAAAGCCAAAATAAAGTAGGAAAAGGGGAAAAAAAAATTAGCAATATATATAAAAGCAAATTTTCTTTTTAAAAACTTAGAAAAAAACAATACATATATAGAAACTAGAAAGGCATATATATATTATTTTCCAAGTAAAAACTTATTATACACACAACAAAACAAAAAAGCATCAAAGAGAAATATATAATTTTTGGTATTACACATATAAAATTTGTTTTCACATGTATAATGTTGATAAAAAAAAGAACATTTACAAGAAGTAAGTTGGGTGGAAAAAAAAAAACTCTAAATTGCAACAGTTTGATTAAAAAGAAAGGTGGTCATTTTTTTAAAAGTGATAAATAACAGAATGTGGGGAGGGAGTGAGGGGCTTATTTACAAGGGGGTGAACAGGGGTCAGTGAGGGGAGGAGGTGAAGTCGTCTTCTGTGGATGAGGGGAGGAGACTGAGGGAGTCTTCCAGTTCCGAGAGCACCGGAACGTCTAGGGAGGATGGAACTGGGTAGGCTTCGTCGCTGGGCTTCACTTCATCTTCTTCCATCATGACAGCTAGTTCATCGTGGGCGGTGTACGGTGGCTCCTCCTGGCTGTCGAAGAGCGGCTGGCTGGAGTTGATTGGTTCCTCCTCCTCCTCCTCCAATGGGAGTGTTACAATGGCAGCTTCCTCCTGCTCCATCGCCTCCTCTTCCATGTCTTGGGACGGCTCCATCAGCTCTTCCAGCTGTTCCTGGATCTCCATGGGCTGCGGGGAGTCCTCCATCGGGAGGATTTCTTCTGGCTGCTCCAGGGGATCTTCAATCCTTGATAGGACTTCTTCCTCCTGCTGTGAGCCTTCTTCAATCCTTGACAGGACTTCTTCCTCCTGCTGTGAGCCTTCTTCAATCCTTGACAGGACTTCTTCCTCTTGCTGTGAGCCTTCTTCAATCCTCAAGGAAGACTCTTCCACTACCATCTCTTCCTTGCTCTCCTCTGGTTCAGCTGGCGAAGAACAGCTAGTCCTTGAGGCCTCCAGCTCTTGCTGAATGACAGAGGTCAAGTCGTCTACTTTGGTGGCTTCCAGAACTTCCTCCACTGCAGAGGTCACATCGTCCACTTTGGTGGCCTCCAGAACCCTTTCAACTGCCGAGGCCACATCATCTATCTTAGTGGCCTCCAGGACTTCATCCACGGCAGAGGTCACATCATCCACCTTGGTGGACTCCAGAACTTCTTCATCTTCTGCAGGGGCCACATCATCCACCTTGGTGGACTCCAGAACTTCTTCATCTTCTGCAGGGGCCTCATCATCTACATTAGTGGCCTTTAAAACATCATCTACTACAGAGGCCTCATCGTCCACTTTAGTGTCTTCCAAAACATCTTCATCCATAGCAGAGGCCTCATCGTCCACTTTAGTGTCTTCCAAAACATCTTCATCCATAGCAGAGGCCTCATCGTCCACCTTGGCAGCCTCTAGAACCTCTTCATCTACATTGTCCACTTTAGTGGCCTCCATAACTTCATCCACTGCAGAGGTCACATCGTCAACTTTAGTGGCTTCCAAAACTTCATCCACAGCAGAGACCACATCTTCCACCTTGGTGGAATCAAGTACATCATCCACAGATGAAGCTAGATTGTCTGGGGCCTTCTCTTTAGTCGGGGCCGGTAGCTTGGCAGGAGAGGGGCGAGAGGACTTGGTGGCCCTCACACACTGGTGGGACGAGAGCTGCTCCGCACTCTCAAACAGCCTGTTGCAGACAATGCACTTGAATGAAGCCTTGACAGGAGGGGTCATCTTCTTCTTGGGTGGGGACACTTGAGGGGGAGGAGCCACTGCAGCACACACAGCCATTTTAACACATCTCCTGATCCTGGAAATACCGATGGCTGGCACCAATTAGCAGAATAAACTATATAATCATTGATTTTTAATTATTCTAGTGTATCAGCCTCCTGTTAGATAAAAAAAAATAGTGAAATTAAAATAGAATATGGAGGAAAGAAAAAGATTATTAGTTTTTCTAACAGTTTATATAGTAATAAGTCTTTGTTGCCAGTAGTTGAAAGATTGGTATTGGGGACCTCTTTTTGAGATCAACTTATTGATAAAAAACAGGTTCCACATACAAAGCACAGTATGCAGACATATTTACAGACTGGATTGATAATATTATTTTCCATGTAAGGGTATATATAGAACCAAAGCACACTAACATTAAATTTGGTACATTTTTAAATTGGAACATCACAAACCAAAACCCAGAAGGGAGTTATACTAATGGAGGAGTGGAACATGTCATTGATTTTCTGCAACCGCACCCCGGGGATTGAATCCTGCATTGAGCACATTTTGTACTTCAATGGCCCTCGAATATTGCAACCCCACTAGTGAGTGCAAATAACCAACCAGAATTTTCAAGTGTAAAAAGTCAAACTGCTTTCTATGGGTGTAGTAGACACCTGCAGTAATAGGCAGTTGCTTGCCAGGATTACCATGGCCAGGTGTATATTTAAATTCACAACTAGCACAACTAGGAGGAGGGGGAGCAGTAACAAGCTCACTAAAAAAACCTGGGCTCAGCTGGCCCGGCTGATAGTACCCTGTAAGGGCTCCTGATCCAGGGATACAGGATGAGCAGCGTTTATACTCCATGTTAGGAGCGGCTGCACATGGCGTCTGTTCCTCATGTCAGAGGCGGCCATTTCTTTTGGAGCTAAGTCGGCCTGCTACTGAGTAGTGCTCCCAGTCTTAATGACAAAGGCAGACGCATTCTACTTCACCCAGTGTGGAGATAAAAAAGAAGAAGACAACTAGCTTTCACCAGTTCAGTCCTGTGTCCAGATTATCAGTTCTAGCAATGTTTCATTACCCAGCCTTGTATTTGATAAATCAATAAGAATTCCATCCTTGCAGCCCTCTATATATGGCAGACATCAATCCAGAAGAGGACATCCATACGGACAAGGCACCTCAGTTGGCGGGTATTGTGATCAGGGTGCATGATCTGATCTACTCCATGGACAAGACACCGCCACCAAAATCCTATCCTACAGCCTCAACATGGCGGGAGGGTGTAAACAGGTAGCACAGGTGAAGTATGTCGGGAATTTAACTCCTGGTAGGGCCACCCTAGGCATGAAGGCTATGCTACATACCTGGCTAATGTGTCAATTGGTAGCATCTGTTCTTCATAGGAGCGGCTACACTCCATGTCAGGAGCGGCCAACCAAAAGAAGTCACACTGAGTTCCAGGTCTTCAGACCAACAGCACCCCTCTTTCCTTCTCCATGATGTCTACATCTGTCTTAGTTTATGCTGCATCGTCCGTCGCGCAGAAAAATCAGACGCACTCTGAGCTTCAGCAGAGGGCTCTTCGAAAAATAAACAACAGTCTCCAAATACTAAAATTTTAGGAATAAGCAACAACAACAACCATAAGAATTCCTCATAAGCATAAGAACATCCTTCTCCACTCAGCGGCCAATTCCTGTTCAGACTTACCTGGTGTGGGTGCAGATGATGATGATGATGATGATGAGGCATGGATCTTGAGATGGATATCTAACATCTTGCGCTGCTTGAACACTGCGCGCACACACACATTGTTACACCACCCTTTATATCAAAACATGGATCAAGTGCTTTCAAAGAGACTAGAAAATAAATTTTCAACTAAACATTGATTTAACCTGTTCCCTGATATTTGCCCAACCCAATTTCTATGAATATAATTATATTTAACACTAGTCAAAAAATAATTAGACCATTAACATATTTGGTAAATTTCGGCTAATAAGAAAAAAATTGGTGCAATTTTTTTAGCAGGGGGGGAAAATGTTGATTAAGAAGTAAAGGGTTTGTGTATATATTTTAAGACATCCTGGTACACAGACCCAAAAAAAAAAAATCATTCTCTAATTATCCCTATATGAGAGAACCTATTTATTTTTGTGGGTTTTTTATTATTTTGCTATCTTGTTGGACCAAAAATCAAAAGACCACACAATAGTAGAATAAAGAGAAGCATTCAGATTGCAGCATATTGACAGTGTGCAAGCCAAGCCTTTGCAAATATTTAATAATGGTTTATTGAGCTACTTCCAAATAGATAAAACTTTGGCATTTCAGGAAACAATGCTGTTAAAGAAATGTGAAAAACAAATTATCTATTTAGAATTGGTCTTGTCACCACAATAACCCAAATTGTACCTTATCATTCTTGGAGTTTTAGGTTGTGTTTTATTTTAGTGGACAAGTGGTCTAAACTGTGAGAGTTGGTTTTCAAATGCTACGACCCGGGATCAAATCCTGCATTGTGCACTTTTTCTAATTAAAAAATTGCTCCAATGGCCCTCGATTCTTGCAAAAGTCCAACCCCACCAACAAGTGCAAGTAACCAAACAGGGCCCTGGCACATTTGTAAGTGCAAAGGTTGAACCGTTTCTCACATGTGTATACATGTGGTGCACTTAATAGTAACTTCTACCCACCATGATTATCATGGGCTGTACCACATATACAGATGATGTAATTTTGGAACGTTACTAACTAATCCATAGAATAGAAAAGTTGTATGGGAGAAAGCTACGACGTGTCTTTATAAATAAAGTGTGTTGAACCTGACGAGAAGATAGCATTGCTGCAATCATCAGGTCAGGGCACTTTTGACTAGTCAAAATTTTGACAAACATTTGATCAAAGAAATAAAAGAAAATAAGACCTAATCCAAATAATTTATTAGTGTGTGACGTGTTTCGGCAACAGCATTGTCACCATCATCAGACAAAAGAATAAATGAGAAAAAATATCACAGCAAGTTCTTATATAGTCCTGTTATCAAATGTTTAAACAAGATAACAGATAAGGAAAACACTTGATAACAGTACTATTTAAGAACTTGCTGTGATATTTTTGCTCATTTATTCTTTTGTCTGATGATATGGTAACAATGCTGTTACCGAAACGTCACACACTAATAAATTATTTGGATTAGGTCTTATTTTCTTGTATTATAATCTAAAATCCAAATTGTGCTTTATCATTTTTATCAAAGAAAGAAAACTATCCTGTGAAGGAATAATCCCCTTCTAATTGTTGTGTTCACCAATTCAAGTTTGACTCTACGGGGGTCGGTGGAAGGCTGGTTAAACCGTTTGGTTTTCGACCACTAGGACCCGGGTTCGATTCCTGCATTGGACACTTTTTTCTGTTTAAAGAAAAAAAAATGCTCCAATGGCCCCCGATTCTTGCAAAAGTCCAACCCCACCAGCGAGTGCAAGTAACCAAACGGGGCTCTGGCATTAGTAAGTGCAAAGTCGAACTGCTTTTCACATGTGTAGACATGTGGTGCACTTACAGTAAAAGCAGTCGCTAACTACCCACCATGATTATCATGGCCTGTACCACGTGTACTAGGGATAAGCAAAAAAAAAAAAAAAGTTTGACTCTTGGTGTATGAGACTATATAAGCTAGCTATACAAGGTTCACACCTTTTGTTCCATCGACTTTTAGTGACTATATGAACAAATAGTCTCCAATTTGATCTGTCAATGACCATCTCTCACAGCTCATCTAGCGACCTTCTGGCAGTTTCCATGACTTTCTAACCACCTCATCTTCCCCTTTCTTCCAATTTTCCCAACACCTATTCTAATTACATACTACTTTTGAAACCATAAAACATGTACATGCTATTTTTAATGCTGGTCTGTATATACACCTATCCCCCGATTTACACGGTAGATACGTCCCTGAGAAAAACGTGTAAATCGGGGGATAGGTGTACACAGAAATAAAAATAAAATGCATTGACAGGTTAAAATATGTTGTTGTTGTTGTTGTTTCTTATCCCCTTGTGTAAAGATTACACGAATTCCATGTTAAAATATGTAGTCAGCACATATAAGCTCGGGATTCCTCGTGAGATGTGTACACAGCGCATGTGTTCAATCACAGTAGCATTTAGTATAGTGCGATAAAAACCAAAAAAAAAAAAAATTATTTGGAAAACTGTGTAAAAGCGAAAACGTGTAAAACAAGTACCGTGTAAATCGGGGGATAGGTGTATAATGACAAACCTAGTTAAGAATGCGACCACTAGAAAGTAAGTGAAAATAGTACAAAAAAGTGAAATTGTAAAGGGATCAAGTGGATAAATTAAGGCATCTCCTGATCGTGCAACTAGAAGTTGCTGATGGCTTGCGCCCCCTGTCAGAATAAATAGGGTATTTTGGTATAATAAAGGCATTTGGCCAATTCTGGAATAATTTATAATCAATGATTAGTTGATATTTATTCTGACAGAAGGTGCAAGCCATCAGTAACTTTTAGTCGCACAATCAGGAGATGCCTTTTCATTAGAAAGGAAGCTTACCTTTTTCACAGAAGCGGCACTTATGGGACTGCACCTGGCTGTCATGTACCAGCAGGTGATGGGCCAGTGCCAGTTTGTGGGGGAACTTCTTGGTGCAGTGGCCCCCGGACCAGGTGCAGGCGAGAGGAGGGGCATGGGCTGTAGCAGTGTGTAGGGCCAGCTGCTGGGGGCCCCCCTGGAACCTGCGGCCACACTGGGGGCAGAGGGGCAGATTGTGCACCTCAGCCTGGTGGCTCCACAGCGCCGAGGCTGACTTCATCTTCTCCCCACAGGTCTCGCACACCGTGGCCAGATCTGGGTGGGCATTCTGGAGGTGGCTACGCCACGGGCCTGGCTGAGCGAACATCACCCCGCAGTGCCGGCACCGGTAACTGTGGCTCTCCAACTCCATGTGGGCCAAGTAGGCTTCCCGCAGTCCAAACCAGGCACGGCACACTCTACACCTGTGGTTCTGGGGCTCTCCCATACCCTTGCCCTTCTCCTGCATCACAACATGCATTCAGTTCCACTCACACATATACAATATCTATATATTTTTAAAAGTTAGATATTTCTTTAAAAGCCATCACTTAAAGATATATGGATCCAATTTGGATTGTAGATGGAAATACAGTAGAACCTCCATGAGAGGACACTGGCACTAGAGGACACCTCTCTACAAAGGAGTTTTCATTTGCAAAATTACCATTTTTACAATTTAGCAACTCTCCGGTAAGAGGACACTTCTCCCTAAAAGACACTTTGGCTCTGCAAATAGCTGTCCTTTACAGGGAGGTTCTACTGTAATCGTAAACAGAGGCAGGTAACAAAGATCACCAAATCTAAATAAATATAACCCATGTTATATAATATTACACCACAAATACAGTTGAACCTCTTTAATTCAATACCCCAATGGGATGAATTATCAAGTCAGTTGAATTTAAAGAAGCTGCTGGTTGTAGGATTTTGGAGTAACAAGGTTATATCTACTTTTTCTTGTTTTTGCCAAGCCTATCTATAGTTCGGGTGAACAAAT
Organism: Cordylochernes scorpioides; assembly: GCA_030710605.1. Taxonomy (NCBI): domain Eukaryota; kingdom Metazoa; phylum Arthropoda; class Arachnida; order Pseudoscorpiones; family Chernetidae; genus Cordylochernes; species Cordylochernes scorpioides. Next base: position 17,673,285 of record CP092882.1, on the reverse strand, counting down.
ATTTATTAGGTTGGACCATAATTGATGCAACCTTTAAAAGATTATTCTGGAGCATATTCACCATTAACTTCAAGATCAAAATTTTTGAGATGACGGCACAATTTATTGATTTGGCGTAGTTACATCTAATCTACAATCCCAAGTTATTAAAGACAAGTAATCCTTTCAATATATTATAACACAAATAAAATCATAAAGGATGAGTTTCTTTATTGGTATAAACTGATTCAAGCTTTCGGGTGCAAGCAGCCCATCTTACTTAATAAAAATTTTATAAATAATCCTAGGTATGCAAAAAAAAAATTTATATATATGTATATATACATGTCTGATTAACTTGTTTCATTTAATCCCAAGTTATACCTGTGACTTGGAGTACTTGGTGAGATGGGCGGGGGATGAGACATGCTGCTCCAAATCCAGGTCGGAGGCAAACACCAGGTCACAGTGGTGACAGAAGGTGTCAGGGTTCCAGGGATGGCCCTCACAGTGCTGCTGGAAGTCTGCCGGGTCAGTGAACACGGCTTGGCAGGCCGACACAGCGCATCGCAGGCTCTTCACCCAGCCGTGGTACCGCGACATGTGGATGTAGTGCAGGCCGTACTGTGGGATCAGCAGGTCGCACTCCGCGCAGTAATGGTTGGCCTTCTGGGGCACCCCCAGCTCTGCCAGCCGACCCAGGGAAGGCACATTCTTGCTGTCTAGGATTGTCTGGGAGCTTGCAGCAGCTAGACACACAGCCCTACTGTCTCAACAATACACACCAAATATACTTCCTCTACATTTTGACAAAAATCTTTTGTCCTCATCAGAAAAAATAAAGGGGGTCGGTGGAAAGATGGTCTAAACCGTTGGTTTTCGACCGCTACAACCCAGGTTTGATTCCCGCATTGGGCACTTTTTCAGATTTAAAAAAATGCTCCAATGGCCCCCGATTCTTGCAAAAGTCCAACCCCACCAGAGAGTGCAAGTAACTAAACGGGGTTCTGACACATTTGTAAGTGCAAAGTCAAACTGCTTTTCACATGTGTAGACATGGGGTGTACTTACAGTAAAAGCAGTCGCCTACTTCTACCCCACCATGATTATCATGGCCTGTACCACGTGTACTAGGGATAAGCAAAAAAAAAAAAGGAAAAATAAAAATGAAAGCATTTGGCAAGGTGTTGAAACACCTTAATTTTTATTTTCCCTGACAAGTACAAAAGATTTTTGTCAAAATATTCAAAAAATTGATACAATTTTCTAGAAAAAGTGTCTTTTATTTTAAGGAGAGAGATAGCACACAGACAACAACAAGGGAAGAAACCTACTGTTGGAGGAGTCCGTTGCAGAGGGAGGAGGGACCCAGACCATGTGAGCATGGTGGTAGTGGTCCTGGCAGGTGGCCTGGTCTGGGAAGGTCAGCTGACACAGGGAACAGGTGGTAGGGTCCACCACCAGTCCGGTGCACTCACTGCTGGACTTCTGGTGGCTCTGGGGACACACACACCAGTTAGTTTGAATGGCTGACATCTTACATTCTTTGTTCTTGTTACCTTTTAATATCTATAATCCATAAATTATTACTTGGTGGTGTTGTAAACACAAGGTAATAAGACTAAATCCAAAAATAGAGGAGAGCTTCAGATCCTGAACTTATACTTGGTCTTATTACCTTGTGTTTATAATCCAAATTGTGCCTTATCAGTTGGTGTTGTGGTTTAAAATAAATATTTGTTCATCTATTTATTAGCCACTATGTACACATCTCAGGCTGTTGGCCTTCATCAGTGTGATGGAAGCCTGTAGCTCAACAACCAAAAATGTATTTAAAATACAGTTGCACCTCGCTATGACAATTACATTTGGGACCAAGATTTTCTATTGTTCTCTAGCCATGTTGTTGCTAAAGAACCACAGTTAAAATAATTGGAACTTGTTATTTCTTATGGATTACAGGAATTCCATGAATCCATGCTCCTTGAGCTGTTTGATGATAAGAAGCAGCCTTTAGCAAAGGTCCTGTTTAGTACTCTAATGCAAGCCAAGAAGTGTTCTGGAGCTGCAAAGCTACACTTTGGGCAAGTTGAGTAGATTTTGTTGTTATTTTCTATTGCTTGAGATGGCCTGTTATAAATCTTGTTAGTGACAATTGAAACTTAAAACTTGAGAACTATAATTATATAAGCACGTTGCTTTTATGACAAGACTATATGTAAATAGGTAAAATGGGAATCTTGCAAGGGTTTTGTCCCCCTCTCCAAGTAGCAGCTGAAATGGCAAAGAAAGGGGTTTCTTACCTTAATCTCCTTGATGGTGGGGAAGGTGAGTGTGCAGTAGATGCATTTGTACTGGGGCAGCTTCTCTTCTGATGGAGGAGAGGATTTGGAGGCTGGCTTCTCCACACACTGGGGCTCGTGCTGGACCAGCTCTTCCGGGGAGGGGAATTCAGACAGGCACACGGAGCACGACCAGATCTCCTTCCCTGAAAACATTCCATTCTTCAGCACAGGCTTCTAGTTGAGGGCTTGGGCCAACACAGCTTCATGTGCACATGCCTAGTGAGAGAGAGAATGAATAAATAAATAAATAGGCTTAGCTTAAACAAAAGGACTCTGGACTAGCCTTCAATGCATCATATTGGGGAAGAGGGCAAACCAGGAAAATCACCGCCTAGTCATCAAGTACACTTAGCATGAATTTTATAACAAGATCTGCCCAAAAAAAAAACTTTTCATGAACCAAATAGGGAATTTTATTGTTAATTGTCTGCTCCTCAGAGAAACGTCAAGCTGGAAATTTCTGCCCAACTGTGAAGATTGGCTTGTTGAAGTGTGTGTTTAGCCGTTTGTAGTCATTGCTCTTGAGGAACTAAATGGTGGAAACAAATTTTGGAAGAAGACTATGATGCCATCAAAAGAGTGGCCATAAAAAGCAAGCTCTGAGAGAACAGGAATACTGCCATCCTATGGGAGAAATAGCTATAATAAAAACATGAGAAAGTCCCAGAAAATAATCTGTCTTATTGAGCTCCACTGCAGCCTTTTGATTTGGACCTAATTTCTCTCATTTCAATGTACAATTCATACACTAAATCCTTTATTAAGACATATAGTATTATACATGGTTTTACCACGGAGTCTTCAAATGGATTATTTTTTTAAGTTAATCCCATTTATATAGAGGAAAACACAATTAAGCTTCAATCTGCAATCCAACTTGAAGGCATGGCACAAATTCTGAGGTGTGACACAAACAAAAGGATCAATTGGTTCTAAGTTTTGGGGACAATCAGACGAGGTAGACCTCGCACTATGGCCCCGAATGAAGGAGAGGTCAACACTTACCAGTCTGGACTGCGTGGCTCTTGATGATGTGGTCATTGAGAACATCCTTGGAGGCCACATTGGACTTGCAGATGTTGCACTGCACCTGGGCCAGCTCGTGGAGGTGCCTCTGCTTGAAGTGGCTGCGGATACGGTTGATGCGAGAGGAGCAGAAGTTGCACTTCTTGCAGACATAGGTCATCATGCGATGCACTGTCTTCATGTGGGCGTGGTGGGTGGGGAAGTCGGTGGAGTGGACCGAGCAGATGGTGCAGTAGAATTGGTTGGTGAGGACCAGAAGGTCAGACTCTGAGATGAGCCGGACGGATCTAGAATGTTTGTTGGGGTAGTGCTGCCTGACCTCAGCCAGTGTCTTCAGGATGTAGTCGCAGAACCTGCACTGGGAGTTGAGGGTGGTCTCCTCGTTGACATCCCCGGGGATGCAGACAAACACTATGTTTTCGTTAAACTCTGCCTTAAAGCAGTGGCTGGCCAACTCATGCACCACCTGGTAGTGTTTCTTGAGCTCCTCCTTGGTGCTGAAGGAATACTTGTTCTTGCAGATGAGGCAGTGGATCTGGGGGTCGGTGGAGTTGAGGATCTGCCTGAAGAGATGCATGCCTATCAGCTTGCTGCTGTTCTCGGCCTCCGAGATGGGCAACTCGCTCTCCACAATCTGGATAGAGTCCGGGAGCTTCAGAATGGAGTTGTTGTTCTCGTCGTAATCCAGGATGCAGTCGTTCAGAGGAATCTGCTGCAGCGACTTCTTTTTAGAGGGTGTCATCTTGAGATCTTTAGAAAGGGAATCGTCAGCAGCTTCCTCCATGGCCTCAGCAAGAAGAGTTTCCTTACTCTTTCTCCCCCTCTTCTTTGGCTTCTTGACTACTGGGATGTCCACTTTCTCTTCCTCTTGAAGAGAAGCACTAGGCTCAGTATCTTGGTTTTCCTTTGAGCTATCCTCTCCCTCTACTTCGGGCGACAACTTCAGTTTCTTGCTGGGCCCCTCCTTGGTAGAGGAATTGGAAAGAGAGGCCTTCCTCTTCTTTGAAGGTGTGCTTGCCCCCGCAGCCATGTCGTAGGAACTCATCCGGAGTGGCCCCTCTGATCCTAACAGTACTGAAGGGTTAAGATTTGCCTTTTTTAGCTGGTCGATGATGTTTTTGTCTGCCATCACCAAGATGAACTTGCCAGGCTCATTGGGTTTGGGTATGTAGAAAGGTTCCCCGCTGTTTACTTCCGGAGAGGATGTCGGCTCTTTCTTGGGGGATTCCCCATAGTTGTCGAGGTGACGGGGGAGCTTGATGTCTGCCTCAGCCTTGTGGTGCTTGATGCCATTGCAAACAGACCTGATGAAATCCCTGGCAGCCTGTTTGGTGGACCTCTGGCTCCTGTCCAGTCCTGGTGAGGAAGAAATAGGAGAGGGGCTGGATATAGAAAGTTTCTTGGAATCCTTGACATCCTGGGGGGGCAACACACAGTCAGGAGGATCTGGTAGATTGGTACGGAGTGGCGATAAGGCTTACCTCTACTTTGATCTTCTTGGAGGGAGTAGTCTTGGTCTCCTCCCCCTCCAGCTTTCTCTTGACTGGCTGCTTCTTGCCAATGCTGTGCTGTTTCTCAAACTGAACCAGCAGGTCACGGCAGAGGTTCTCCTCAGGCTCCCAGTTATTGTCCTCACTGGGCAACAATTGGGCAGGTTTATCCTGACTGAAGTTCACACCACTATGTCACCTTAGTACTATTATTTAGTTTAACCCAGTAGAACCTTTCCAGTAGAGGACACCGCTCTACAAAGATCAGTTTTTATCACTAAAATTGCCTTTTTTTTTTTTTTACTAATAAGAAATTCTTCGGTTATAGGACATAGCAATTCATAGATAAGAGGACATCTCTCTCTAAAGGACATCTTGGTTTTCCAACTAGGTGTTAGCCTTTAGAGAGAGGTTCTATTGTACAAAGGACAACACCTAGTTACAGAAGGTGTCCTTTAGGTTACCTCAGAATTGCTAAATAGTAAAAGTGGCCATTTTGGCAATGAAAACTGCCCTTTGTAGAGAAGTGTCCTTTCAAAGAGGTCCTATAGTATAGTTGTTAAAGAAAAAAAAAAAGGGGGGGGGGGGGGGGGGATAAAGGTAGAGAAGAACATAATGAAAGGACATCTCTCTCTCTAATCATGTTACTTTTCTGATGGTAGAGTGCCATCAAAATAAATAACAACCCCCATCCTTAATTTCCAGAAATTGGCTGAAAACCTGGGCCTTGTGACAAGTTGAAGGTATTAAACATATATGGTAAACCAACTTGCCTTAAGTAACACCCTGGGGTAAAATAGCTGGAAAAAACACACTTTGTCGCCTCAATGCACTCACAACTCAGCTATTGCCAAACCTGGATGAAGGGAGAGCAGTAACAACTGCTGACAGTTCCTGAGTTCACCCCTACTGTACATTTTCTTATATATCCACTGAAAGAAACACACAAACAAGGGGGAGGAAAAAAACATCAGTGTAGATAAAAGTAAGGAAGTGATGACTCAAAGCATCCTGGTCTACGTGTGGAGAGGAAGAAGATGTAAATAATCTACCTTTTCACGGTTTCATCACATCCAATAATGTGTATAATGTTTGTAGAGGAGAAGGTGGGTTCACAATGAAATTAATTGCTCAACCCCCAATGAAATAATTATATATTTCATTATTGTCTACATTGATTGTTATTATTTCTTATCCCCTTGTGCAAAGATTACATGGAATCCAAGAGTCCATGCTCCACGAGTTCATGGAATGAGGTGTAGCTTTCATTGATCATGGCATCATGATCCAGGCACACTTAATTTCTACATTTAAATGAGAAGAGTAAAAAAAAAAAAAAAAAACATTTTCTAATAAATCAATTAAATGGTGGCTTATATTTCCCCTTCCAATTATTTCAATACAAAGATAGAACAAAAAGAGATATCGGGTGGTAAAAATGAAGGGAAACTAAAGCATTCAGGCTTGAGCATATTTATCAGAATATCAAATACTCCTTAATTAAGAAAAATGCATCTCCTGATCCCAGTACAATTTCGCTTTAATACTATTTTTTTTCTCACATAATACTTAATTATTTTTTTACTCTGAAATTAAAAAAAATAATAATAATAATTAGTTTATTGGTGTGTATATGGTGGAAGCCATCATCAACATTCAGTTGAGCCATATGGAAATGCTTCTTTCTAGATATATCCTCATTTTCTCAACTTATAGCTATGTCTGTAGAAGGATTATAAAGATCCAAAAGCTTGTACTTTGCACAAATAAAGAAACACATTGCTACCATTTGTATTCTTATTTTATACTGTATAGCAATTTTCTCTTCTAATGGTGTCTTTATTTTAGTAGAATTCCAAAGAGTATATTCCCTAAGAATAAAATGTGGAGATAGCATTTATCTGAAAAAAAATTTTTTTTTGTTGTAACCAAATAATTCTGAATCTAACACATTTTAACACGGGAAAGTTTTATTTGCAAATTAATTCTATTTTGAGAAGTGCTAAAGAAAAAAACAAACACTGAATAAGGACAAAAGAAGGCCTTCCCCAACAGGTTTTAAAAAATACCAATCTAGAAAGAATCTACCAAAAAGTAGTAAGAAAGAGAAGTTATTTGTATTTTACCTAAAGGTTTGTTCCAGAGTCGTCAATCTTAATATTATGAAGACCTGTTCTGACTAACATTGTCTTAAAATTACCCCTAGTACATGTGGTACAGGCTATGATAATCATGGTGGGTAGTCTAGTTTTATTTTAAGCGCACCAGTTGAAGAGAGCAATTCGACTTTTGCTTTTACAAATATACCTAAGCCCCATGTACAAATAAATATACTTGCACCCACTGATGGGGGTTGGACTTTTGCAAGAATCAGGGATCATTGGAGCATTTTTTATTTTATTTAGAATAAAAGTGCCTAATGAGGAATTCAATTCAGTGTCGTGGCTGCCAAAAATCGGCAGTTTATACCTCTCCTTCACCGACTACCCCCAAGACTATAGTACTAAATACAAGGTAATAAGACCAAATCTAAATAAATAAATAGTGGGTGACATTTCGGTAACAGCATTGTTACCATCTTCAGACAAAAGTACTGAAAGATACTATGTACTGAATGTACTATATATATTCAGTACTTTTGTCTGAAGATGATAACAACGCTGTTACCAAAACATCATACACTATTTATTTATATGTTCTTATTACCTTGTGTTCCAAATTGTGCCTTATCATCATAGAACTAAATGTAAACAATGACAAAGATATCCACATAGAATGGGCAGAAACAGAGAGAGAGGAGCTACTTACTCTGAGAATCCCTTCCATTTGATAAGGTACTCGGCTTTCCCCTTCACTATCCTCTTGTCCAGTACCTTCTCCACCTGGTAGACATCCTGCATAGCCCTCCAATGTTAGGACTGCACTTACTCATCATGTATACAAGTTACAATTATGATTTGGGCTGAAATTGTGAAAGGCAATTGATATTTATTTAAACATAAACTTTCTCCTTGGAATATAAATACTATAAACTAAAGTGCCAGGAGAAAATGATTTTTTATTAATCGACTACACGAGCTTTCGGGCAGTCACGCCCTTCAACTGGTAATGATACATGATGGCAATAGGCCTTAAATAGGATTCCGTTTTTAAAGAGATATTTTTACATATGAGAAAAAATAATATAGGACGGCTAAAAAACAATTTAGTTAAAAGATATTTGCAAATCTAAGCTATTATATATTTATGTAACTATGCTAATCCTGTAATGCCGGTTGACAAATAACTGGTAGGTTTGTAATTGGCTATAACATGTGACTATATAATGAAGAGAGACTAGTATTAGGATATCGACTGTCCAACCCGCCATCAGCGGCCATATTGGAACTATACTGGGGGAGGGGGGGGGGGGTTTAACGGTTATTCAAGTTACTACATATATCCTGATATTGTGCAGGTAAATCTATATGTCGGTTAATGCTATTTTTTGATATGGATACTATGGCTTCTATGATCAGTCTTTGGTATTTATTGGAGATGTTATTGTATAATGTGGTGGGTGAAGTTAAATCGAAAGAGTGGCCTGTGTCAAGAATGTGGTTGTAGATGAGGGACCTGTTGTCTTTGTTATTTGATGGCCACGGACCTACCAGTCTCACCTATATAGGTTGCACTACAATCGTTGCATGAGACTGAGTAGACCGAGCCACCCGATGACTGAACAATGGCAGGTCTCGGCAATCGGGTAATTGGATGTCTAAGAATGGTGGCCAGGCTTCTATTGTTTGTATAGTAGGTGTTAATGCCATGAGGCTTAAGAAGGTGAGATATTGCAGCGGATTGTGTTGAGTACGGTAAGATGCAGGTATTTCTATGGGGTAAATTGGGTTTCATATGGGCCGGGTTGTATTGATATTTATATATGAACTGGTGTGGATATTGGGAGAGGGCAAGTTGTTTCTTAATGTTAGCGAACTCTATTGATCTGAAAATGGGCAGGGAGCAATGTGTAACCAATCTCTTGGTAAGCGTTCTAACTGTATTAATTTTATGGGATAAGGGACAGAAAGACTTGAAATTGGTGTAGAAAGTTGGGTTATTGATTTTATGGTATACTGTTGTGTGGTAGTGTGATGGGGTACGGATGATCAGTATGTCCAGGAAAGGTATTACATTATTGGCTTCTGATTCAAAACTGAAGGAAATGTCTGGATGGAAGGAGTTTAGAACAGATAAGATACTGTTCTCCTGTCCGGTTTCACATATACAGAGGATATCATCAATATATCTCCTCCATATGTGGTTGATATTATAAAGATTTTTCATTTTGAATGCTAGCCTTTTAAATAAAAACTCACAAGGCAATAAGACCAAATAGTGTATTTCGGTAATTGCATTGTTACAGAAACATCACACACTATTTATTTGGATTTGGTCTTATAACCTTGTGTATCTAATCTATAATCCAATTTGTACTTTATCAAATAAAAATTCATTGTGAAAAATCTTTATAATTTTTTAATCCCATTGTCATTTAGTTGGCTCCCCTTTATTCATCTGGGACATGCACTCCAACGTGTCTCAACACCCAGAGTGATCTGAATTTTCATTTGAATTCAGAGGTCTTATGTTGAATTATAGCTGGTTAAATTCAAATAAATAGGTTGAATATGGGATTCAGAAGAAGAAAAAAGGCAAAATTATATTAAATATATGTTGAATTAGTATGGATGAGTTAAAAAAAGGTAATACAGTAGAATCTCCCTTTAGCGGACACCTCTCTACAAAGGACAGTTTTCATTTGCAAAATTGCCATTTTTACAATTTAGCAACTCTCCAGTAAGAGGACACCTCTTCCTAAAGGACACTTTGGCTCTGCAATTAGGTATCCTTTACAGGGAGGTTCTACTGTATTTGAAAGTGAAATATGGTTGAGAATGGGTTGAATTATAGACAGTTGGTTCAGAGAGAACTTATACAAACTGTGGTATAAGTGCAGCTGTTAGTGATGGTGGTGAGAATGGTAAGTGCACAGAGGTGGAGAAAGGTGTGTGGGGTTGAGGTTAGGTCTTGGCCACTAGCTGCAGCTTAGGGAGAGGTCTGTCAGTTTCCAGTGATACTGTTTCTTTTTGTAAAAACATATTGTTCTGTGTGACAGGCAATGACCTGGTAAATGCCTGTCTGCAGGAAGTGTGGCAAAACTTGTGTTAATGAGGCCTATTTCTCACTCCTAAAGGCAGTGTACATCTACTACATGGTGCTTTCTGACCACCAGCCAATATTCTCAAGCCAAAATGGAGGTTGTTGGTTGCTTTTAGAAAGCTCTATCAATCGATTATGTTTAGAGAAAAGTAAGTAATTTTAGGAGGGTGCTGTTGGCTTTTTTAAAAATTATTCCCAGTACACGTGGTACAGGCCATGATAATCATGGCGGGTAAGAATTTGGTGACTGCTTTTACTGTAAGTGCACCACATGTCTACACACGTTACAAGCAGTTCAACTTTTGCACTTACAAATATGCCAGAGTCCCGTTTGGTTACTTGCACTTGCTGGTAGGGTTGGACTTTTGCAAGAATCAGGGGCCATTGGAGCATTTTTTTTTTAAATAGAAAAAGTGCGCAATGCAGGATTCGATCCCGGGTCGTAGCGGTCGAAAACCAACAGTTTTGACCACCCTTCCACCGACCCCCTTGTTGCATTAAAGAAGTGTAATTAAGTAAGTGTAAAATGCATTTTGGAATTTTTTAGTGTCACAACAATGATACATATTCTGTAGTACCCAAGCTTTGTAAGCATTGAGTTACAATGATTACAGTATCAGATGGTGCATTACACAATATTTATTACATTTCCTTTTTCCTGTTCAAAAACTACTTTTTAAAGAAAATTATTTCCAGTATAAGACATTACCCTCAACTATGCCTTAGAGAGTTTAACCTCAGGAAAAAGAAGAAAAGCTAAAAACCAATTTTGATAATAATTTAAAGAAACAAATTAATGTGTCCAGAAAGGAACTAAAGGTAAAATACCATCCAAATGATGGCAATATTTAGCGTGAAGCATTTCATTTGAACCATCCCAACAATCCTTATGTAGGACTAGGTGTTGGCGCTGATAATCCTGCTTATTGTGAGAGCCCAATAACAGATTGACTTTATATTTCCAATTTCCGGATAGTTGGCATTGAACGGTCCAAGAACCCAGGTTATGTTTAATAAAATCTTATAACCAATTTAGAAATGCATCCCCATATAGCATGGTTATAACAAATATTTTATCTGGAGGAACGGAACAATTTGGATTACAGAGAGATCTATAACAAATACACTCATGGACAAAACTCAAGTTGTACCTTTTAACTTGTATATCAGGATTCGGACAATAACTCTGAAAGATATTATTACAGTGACCTTTATTGAAGAAATACTAGATAACCAAGTGTGAACAAAATTGCCACAGTTTCCTTTTAAAAAAAAATAGACAACCAGCAGACTTTTCATTTCCTCAAGTTTTGTCTATGAGTGTATTACACATTATGTAGATAGGGTGGAACTCTTCCATGACATTGAGACAGCTTTAAAAAAAACTGTGTCCTGGAGGTTATCTCTCAATGAAACCTGTGGTTTATTTACCCTTTTGTCATCTTAGCTAGTCTCCAGAGATTTGGACCTTACATGGCAAGAAACTATAAATCTGCTAAACTCTTAAAGTAGAATCTCTCTAAAGGACAACACCTAGTTCCAGAGTCAGAAGGTCCTTTAGAGAGAGGGAGGTGTCCTCTTAACAGAGCAGCTAATTGTTAAAAATGGATCATTTTGATGATGAAGACCCCCCCCCTGTATAGAGAGATGTCAGATATTGACCTCTCACGGAGGTTTCTGCTGTATATAGTTATCTTGATTCATTTTTCATCGATTGAAAAAAATAAAAAAAAAACACTAGCTCGGGCAAAGTTTACATCAGGGGAGTAATTAAGGATTGATCAACCTTTCAACAAAACAGGCATGGTTCCATTACATTAGTGTCACAGGTAGAGGGAGGTAGCTAAGCGAGAGCAGCAAGCAGATGTGCAGCAAGTGACAAATGAACAGGGGGGGGGAGAAAAGAAAGATGTTTACCTCATCATCGTCACTGATGTCATCAGGCTCCTGCTCCGGCTTCTTCACCTCAGTCTTAGGAGATACTCTACCCCCCTGGGAGAGAAGAAAGGGAATATTAGCAACCACCCATTGTGGTATTGCATTTTAGAGGGGGCAAGATCACACAAACATTGCAACACATTCAAAGGCAACAATGAAAGGGCATTTAGAAAATGCGGGTGCAAAAAAAATACAAAGTAAACATGCCCAAAAGAGCACATTATATACAGTAGAACCTCTCTAAAAAAAGGACAACACCTAGTTGCAAAGCCAAAGTCTCCTTTAGAGAGAGGTGTCATCTTACTGGAGAGCAGAGCAGCTAATTGCTAAAAATGATCATTTTGGCAATGAAAATACTGTTCTTTGTATAGAGGTGTCTACTCATGTAGGTAAAAGATATTTCAGTAAAACAGCCTTGCTACATTAATTGGTCTAGAGAACTTCAGTATCAACATGAACAGTAGAGACTCTCTAAAGGAGAGCTAGTTGTAGAACCAAAGTGTCCTTTAGAGAGTTGCATCCTCTTACTGGAGAGCAGAGCAGCTAATTGTTAAAAATGATCATTTTGGCAATGAAAATACCATTCTTTGTATAGGTGTCTACTCATGAAGGTAAAAGATATTTCAGTAAAACAGCCATTAATTGGTCTAGAGAACTTCAGTATCAGCATGAACAGTAGAAACTCTAAAAAAGAGCTAGTTGTAGAACCAAAGTGTCCTTTAGAGAGTTGTGTCCTCTTATTGGAGAGCAGTTAATTGGCCAAAATTAACATTTTGAAGATGAAAACTGTCTTTTGTAGGGAGGTGTCCTCTCATGGAGATTCTACTGTAGTAAACATTTTTGCCCTTTTTAAAATTGATGAGGTACAATTTGTATTATATAGATTAGAAACAAGACCATCCCTTACTTCAATTGCTCAAAATTGTCAGTGATATAAGCCATAACAGGCAAATTCAATAGTAAATCAGTATAATAAGATTGAAATAGTGAAGCTATCAGCGGGGATTCACCAATTATGAACATTCCAAAATATCTTCCGAGGGAAAGCAGGAAAATTTTTTGGATAAACAAAACAGCTTCTAAATCTTACTTATTGATGCCAATGCAAGTCAACCTTTCACTGCTGGCTGGCTGGGTATATAGTGATATGTGATGAGGAGGCAAACTTTGGATTAGAGAGGATGGGCAACAAAACCAAATAAGTAATTCATACATAACAACGCTGTTGCCAAAACATCAAATTACCTATTTGGATTGGTGAAACTATTGCATAATAATAAACACATTATTGGCCAAATATCTTGTTCCTGAGAAAATCCATAAAAACCAACCACTACTGCCTATGTACCAGCAAAGTTAATGCACTAACAATGGCAGCAATGGTGTTACAGAACATTAACTGAGCCATTTAGAATGTCAGGATCATTTGGTATTGTTAGCATCCTATAGGAGCAAGCACTCTTGTCTATATTCAGTACATCCAGATTGAGAAAGGTGAAGTCACTGGAACATCTCTCTCAGATATAAGCTACTTATTTGTTCTTGTTACCTGGAGATTCTGTTTATAATAAAAGATATGTTATTTTCGAGGGGCAAGGGGAAAAAATGCAACATATCCCAGTATAGAAAAAATTATGAGTGCATAGTATAGTGCATTGTAAAAGATTTAGAAGAGTCCTGTGTTGATTTGGAAGTGGCTCAAGATTTGGAAGTGGTTCCAGTTTGAAATTATTTTTTTTTAAATGACTGTCATAGATGCTTGTACTGTAGTACTTAACAACATTGTATGGAGTATTTTCAGACCAATATATTTGACAAAATACACACAATGGTAAAAAAAATACATAAAGAGGACATCAAATTCAAGCCCTGAATAAGCATTACAAATTCATATGATTTTTTAAAATAAGAGTTTTAAATTGTTAGCCTCTTATTTTCAAATGTGTTACTAATTTGTAACACCAGTCTATATAGGGTTAAGAATTTTGAATGAGGAAAATATTTGATATGAATATATTTTACGGATGGGGGGGCAAAGATCCCAAAACTGGTGTCAAGTTAGCTCGCTTCAGGTTGAAAACCTGTGGTGGTATTTTAGCCATTATAGCAGCTGAATTCTAAGCCTGGGTGAGGAGCTATTTGCAGTGAGTTTTAATGTTTATACTGGATTTAGCCTTTTGGTCCAATAGATTTGGTAAAAATTAAGCATCCAAGGGGGTTTAATATCTGAAGGGTAAACTATATATGAAAAAATATATGAATGTATTTTGTTTCTGGCAGAGTGGGCAAGAATTGTGCTGCAGCTGCAGAGAAATGAATACAAGAGAAGAAACAAAAGAATTAAACAAAAAATAATAATAAAAATATGGAAGAGTGAAGTTACCTTTGCTGAAAGTTTGATGGAATTCTTGGGTTTTGTACTATTGGCGAGAGATGATTTTTTCTTTAACGGCGTCTTATCATTGCCGTTCTGGAGGGCTTTTTTGGTGGGAGTTTTGGGAGTTTCCTTTTTAAGGGTTGATTTCAATGGTGCCTTGGTGGTCGCTTTTGCTGGGGTTTGTTTCTTGACTACCTCCTGCTGTGTCTTCTTGCCTGGAGTTGCTGACTTCTTGGTGGCTGCTGGGCTTTGCTTCACCTTGGAAGCCAGGTTGGGTTTCTTGCTGACCACAGCCTTGGCTGGCTGGGTGGTTTTCTTGGCCGTTTTCTGTTGCAGGATTTTCTTGATGGGGGCCTTCTTATCCGCCGCAGCCGGGGTTTTCTTATCTGCTGTAGCTGAGTTTTTCTTATCTGCTGTAGCTGAGTTTTTCTTATCTGCTGTAGCCGGGGTTTTCTTATCTGTTGTAGTTGAGGTTTTCTTAGCTATTGAGGCTGGGGTTTTCTTGTCTATTGTGACTGGGGCTTTCTTGTCTATTGTGGCTGAGGCTTTCTTGTCTATTGTGGCTTGGGCTTTCTTGTCTATTGTGACTGGGGCTTTCTTGTCTATTGTGGCTGGGGCTTTCTTGTCTATTGTGGCTGGGGCTTTCTTGTCTATTGTGGCTGGGGCTTTCTTGTCTGTTGCCGCTGGGGTTTTTTTATTGCCTGATGCAGAGGGAGTTGCCTTGGTCTTGTTTGGCAACGGGGCCTTTTTGGCTGTTGACTGTGATGTTGGTTTGGATTCCTCTTTTGGCTCTGGTTTCTTCGTGGCAGGTGGCAACTTTTTAGACTTGGATGAGGGAGGAGGTAGGGTAGCTTTCTGATCCTCCAACACATTCAACTTTTGGACCACCACAGTGGCAGTGGAGTTGGTCAAACTTTCTATGGCCTTCACCATGTTCACTTTTTTCTTGGGGGCCAAGGACTTGACTGCTTTGGTGGGCATGGACAGAGGGGCCTTAGTTGCGGGTTTAGCAGGTACTTTTGGTGGACTGATAATGGGAGGAGAGATTTTCTTGGGACTGGTGGACTTTGGCGGACTGGCGCCTTTGGTGATCTTCACCACCTCCTCTCTAATCAGGGCCAACTCGTCGTCCTCTGTGGTGGTATTCTGATCCTCCTTTGCCATTTCTTGTGCAGGCTGCTCTACCTCCATTTTATCTTCCTCTGCCGCAGCAGGTGGGGAAGTAGGATCTTCTTGTTGGGTCTCATCATAGAATTCTTCTGGGAGCTCATCTTCCAGGGCTTCATGAGCTGCATCTTCTTCCTCATCCTCTTCTACTTCTTCTTCCATGGCTTCCTCTGCAGCATTTTCTTCTTCTTCTTCCTCCCCCTCTGCTTCTTCTTCTTCCTCCCCCTCCGCTTCTTCTTCTTCCTCCTCCTCCTCCCCTGGAAACATCACCCACCAATTTAGAAAATGGAAGAACAATTATGATTAAAAAAAGAAATAAACAGATCAATGTGATCTCATTTTTCATAAAAAGAATTGAAGAGATGAAACCCCTACCTCCACAACCCAAATCATCTTGAGTTGACATAAATCGAAACATAAGGAATCCTGTGTGTCTCCTCAAAGAGCTAAATACCAAGAATTGCTCTGAAAGTATCGAATGACAACAGCCCAAAACAATATTTGAGTAGTATGGTAAATTAAACAGGTGAAACTGCTGGGAGGGGATTAGTAATGTGTGATGAGCAAAATCCTTCCAAACATTTGTTTCCCATCACAGAAAACACAGTAGAAAAGTTGTTTTAGTAGTAAAACACAAGGAAATAAGATCAAATACAAATAAATAAATAGTGTGTGATGTTTCTGTAGCAATCTATAATCCAAATTGTGCCTTATCATTGCTTTAACCCTTTAAGCGCCAGGTAAGACGATGTATCGGTTTGATGTGACTTGATGCTCCTTTTCTCCTTAAAAAAATCGAATGAAAATTAATTAATTGTATTTTAAAGCGTATATTCTGTTGCATTGTGTTTCATATGTTTGTATGAATCATAAAAGGGTTTATTTAAAAATATATAAAGAATAGTTTGATGTCTTTTGAAGGCTAACAATAATCAGGAATGACCTTGAAAACGGCCGGCACCTAAAGGGTTAATAATGAAAATTCACCCTATAGAATTTCAATGTTCATAGTTATGAATTCCTCTTTATCCATTCTCTATGAAACCAGCTGTTGTACTGAACTAAATGTGGGGTAAACTGGCTGCCAAGATCAAATCCAGCATTGGGCACTTTTTTCCTGAAGAAGAAAAAAAAATTGCTTTTCAACAGTCTCTGATTCTTGTATAAGTCCAATCCCACCAGTGAGTGCAAGTATCCAAAAAGTACTCAGCCACACTTGTGAGTGCAAAAGTCAAACTGCTTTCTACGTGTGGTGCATTTACAGCAAAAGCAGTTACTATCTACCCGCTACGATGAACATGGCCTGTACCACATGTACTTGGGATCTGTACCACCATACTATAAAAATTAAAAAAAAAAAACACACACACACAAGAAGAAGAATTTGTTTGGCTGCTTGACTGACTGTCAAAATTAGGCCTCAAAATGTGCAGGAATGAATAAAGGAGTACACCTATCCCCCGATTTACACGGTAGATACGTTCCTGAGAAAAACGTGAAATCGAAAAAAAAAAAAAAAGAATGTCTTATTTTAAATCTTTCAAACCAGCCATGACTTGCCAAAAAATTTGGCTTCTTTTCAGTTGAAGAAGAAGATGGCAATTGCTCTACAATTTTTTCGTATAGTATTTCGTTAGTATAGTGCAATAAACACAAAAAAAAAAATGTATTTGGAAAACCGTGTAAAAGCGAAAACGTGTAAAACAAGTACTGTGTAAATCGGGGGATAGGTGTATTTTGTTATAGCTGACCTTTCAATATTAATCAAAATATCACAAAGATGATGCAGCTATAATAAGCGCTCCTACAAGCAATCACTTTTGTAAAATCAAACAACCTCTAATGAGAGACCACAACCTCCAGGAAGCAACTAGAAGTACCTATTGGCTCATCAATGAACTATACCCATCCTCAGTAGACACCATTATAAGATTGAGTGGAGAGATATAAGCACAGGAAGAAGACACTGCAAAACTTCCTGTGAATGACCCCTTCAAAAAATGACCTGGCCTGATACAGCTTTCTAATGAATGACCTGGCCTAATGAATGACCATCTTCAGGAGACCAAGGGTCTCTATAGTTTTGGGTGGTCTTCCACACCTTCATCTTTATGATAGGAATCTAATTGTGGTAAAACCTTGTAATACCAAACCCCAATGGGACTCAACTTTTGGTTCACAGATGACACTATTTTTTCAGTGTTTTTTTTTTTTTTTTTTGCTTATACCTAGTACACGTGGTACAGGCCATGATAATCATGGTAGGTATTTAGCGAATGCTTTTTACTGTAAGCGCACCACATGTCTACACATTAGATAAAAAAGGCATATATTGGATTTAAATGCCTTTTTTATCTAATGAATTAAGTATGGATTGCTCTATTTTCAAAATGTCTACACATGTGAAAAGCAGTTTGACTTTGCACTTACAAATGTGCCAGAGCCCCGTTTGGTTATTTGCTCTCGCTGGTGGGGTTGGACTTTTGCAAGAATCGGGGGGCCATTGGAGCATTTTTTGTATAATTTTTTTTTAAACAGAAAAAAAGTGTCCAATGCGGGAATCGAACCCGGGTCGTAGTGGTCGAAAACCAAACGGTTTAACCAGCCTTCCACCGACCCCCTTTTAATGTTTAGAAGGTATAATTAAAGGGTAGTTGTATACACACAGTAAAAAAAGGTCACCTCTTAATAATGGATGCTTTTTGAAATTCTCACATGTAAATAGTAATCCTACCCACAAGATGAAACCAAATTCTGACTGGTGAAATATATCAGGGCCACTACTTATCATCTCTTTATGTGGATTCTACTTGGTAACTGGTTGAAGCAGATAGAATTTTGGATCTTGTCTAATTCTTTCTTATCTCCACTCAATCATATTAGGGTATCATCCTGTAAATTACACATCAGGAATACCTCCTTGTTTCCCTCTATTTTTGGATATTGTCTTCCTTATCTCCACTCAATCATATTAAGGTATCAAGGGTATCATCCTGTAAATTACACATCAGGAATACCTCCTTGTTTCCCTCTATTTTTGGATATTGCCTTCCTTATCTCCACTCAATCATATTAAGGTATCAAGGGTATCATCCTGTAAATTACACATCAGGAATACCTCCTTGTTTCCCTCTATTTTTGGATATTGCCTTCCTTATCTCCACTCAATCATATTAAGGTATCAAGGGTATCATCCTGTAAATTACACATCAGGAATACCTCCTTGTTTCCCTCTATTTTTGGATATTGTCTTCCTTATCTCCACTCAATCATATTAAGGTATCAAGGGTATCATCCTGTAAATTACACATCAGGAATACCTCCTTGTTTCCCTCTATTTTTGGATTTTGCCTTCCTTATCTCCACTCAATCATATTAAGGTATCAAGGGTATCATCCTGTAAATTGCACATCAGGAATACCTCCTTGTTTCCCTCTATTTTTGGATATTGCCTTCCTTATCTCCACTCAATCATATTAAGGTATCAAGGGTATCATCCTGTAAATTACACATCAGGAATACCTCCTTGTTTCCCTCTATTTTTGGATATTGTCTTCCTTATCTCCACTCAATCATATTAAGGTATCAAGGGTATCATCCTGTAAATTACACATCAGGAATACCTCCTTGTTTCCCTCTATTTTTGGATATTGTCTTCCTTATCTCCACTCAATCATATTAAGGTATCAAGGGTATCATCCTGTAAATTACACATCAGGAATACCTCCTTGTTTCCCTCTATTTTTGGATATTGTCTTTCTTATTTACACTCAATCATATTAGGGTATCATCTGGGGGGTCGATGGAAGGTTGGTCTAAACCATTGGTTGTCGACCGCTACGACCCGGGTTCGATTCCCGCAATGGACACTTTTTTCTGTTAAAAAAAATGCTCCAATGGCCCCTGATTCTTGCAAAAGTCCAACCCCACCAGCGAGTGCAAGTAACCAAACGGGGCTCTGGCACATTTGTAAGTGCAAAGTCGAACTGCTTTCCACATGTGTAGACATGTGATGCATTTACAGTAAAAGCAGTCGCTAACTACCCACCATGATTATCATGGTCTGTACCATGTGTACAAGGGATAAGCAAAAAAAAACGTACCATCTGGTAAATTACACATCAAGTCTACCATTTTATCTGTGTAAATAAAATATAAGTGGAGTCACCAATTTGACTTTACTGGAGTCAATATCATCACGGCTATATAGAGAGTTGACCATCTAGGACAGAGTTGTGAGGAAGAAGGGGTTGTAACTTACCACTTTCATCATCCAGAGAGAGAGGGATGCACTGGTCTGCGTTGATCTTGTGAACTACAAAGAGTTCTAGTTGGTTGAAGATGCTACCACACCGCCCACATCTCAGGACATCTGTACACACAGCTCAGTTAGTTCTGGATGACAAAAACTACAGACAACATTTAATAATTAGGACCTTGCCCAAAATGTAGCTTGGCAGCTCCAGAACACAGCTTGCATTAGATGTATTAAAAAGAACCTTTTGGGAGAGGCCAATGCTTATCATCACACAACTCGAGGAGCATGGACTCATGGAATATGTGTAATATTTACACAAGAGGATAAAAAAACAAAAACTAATTAATTATTTAAGTAGCCCCCCCCCCTCTCATCACAATTTGTGAAAGTTCTCACAAAAGTAACAAATCTTTCAAATCAATAAATTATATGGGGTGTTTCTGTTGCTAACAGTGCTGTTAGCTACCACAAAAGTTCTGAATAAGTATTTGTTCTAACAATGTATCCAAAACATCACCTAAATATTTCAATCAACCCAAACCTTTATACAGTAGATTCTCCCGAGTGATACAGCAATGATTGGGGGGAAAAAAGATGGAGAAAAAAATTATAATTTATACTTATTTAGATTTAGGAATTCATTTTCTTCAGCTCATAGGAAGAATAACTTCATAGATCCATTGAAGTCTATAAAGTCTAAATAATTCTTTATAGACTTATTTAGATTTAGTATTGCTATCTTGGAATTCTATAATCCAAATTGTACCTCATCATGAGGTGAAAGTTGTTATGCAAGTTTTGGTGAGTTATAAAATAGTGTATAAAGCGGTGGCGATATTTGGATTCCACAGGATTATATCCCGGAAAAAGGCCACACAGTGTTCTCCCCATCCCTTGTGAACTGGCGAATCCTGTATAGGGCGAGAGGCCCTAAATAAAGGTTTTGTTGTTGTTGTTGAGTTATAAAAGAGTAGTTCCAATCCCCACACATCACTTAAATGGGACTACTAATATTGTGGACCAATTGATGGTGGTGATTTCCTTCTTCTTTCTTATCTCCACACAGGGTGAAGTAGAATGCGTCTGTCTTTGTCATCAAGACTGGGAGCACTACTCAGTGGCAGGCTGACTTAGCTCCAAAAAAATGGCCACCTCTGACATGAGGAACAGATGCCATGTGCAGCCACTCCTTGGAGTACAAACGCTGCTCATCCTGTATCCCTGGATTAGGAGCCCTTACAAGGTACTATCAGCCGGGTCAGCTGAGCCCAGGTTTTGTAGAGAGCTTGATACTGCTCTCCCTCCTTTTTCATCTGGGCTTGGGACCGGCAAAGGCGGAGTTGGTGATTTCTTTAAGAATCCCAACTGATTGGAGTTGAGAAAAAAATCTTCCATATATATGAGACACCCAATGATACTCCTGGAGGTGGTCAGCCATTTATTGGATTAAATAACTCATTTGTGTGATGTTACAAAATCTATCACTTGAGAAGGTTTTTACTGTATGCCAACATCAGTGGATAGAGGCCATACTGATCTTTTTTTCCCCCAGCTCCACTCAATCATCTCACGTACACGCTTGTTCGGCGGTACATATACTAAAATTGGAACGATACAGAGAAGATTAGCATGGCCCCTGCGCAAGGATGACACTCAATCATCACACTCAAGCCTGTAGATATTGAGCTTTTGATAGTTATCCACTAGATGATGGTGCAATAAAATTGATGCCAGAAAGTAAACACCACACAAAGCTCCCTTCATTTGTAGAAATTCAGTTCCCGCAAGGCATGTTGAAATAATAATTCAATCTTGAACATATAAGAGACTAGCTGAATGACCCGGGCAACGCCCGTGTTTTACCCGATTGAATGTTTTTATTCAAATACTATTTGTTACAATTATAAATTGGTGCCTTATATAAATGCATATATTAGTAGAGTATATAGTATTATATCTACATTTATGTAGATGTGACATATATATCCCTAATGATAATAGTACTTACATATGTACATAAGTATGTGTATATATATATACACCTTAATAGTACAAAAGCTACATACCTATACTTTCGATATTTGCGGACCTATAATGAGGTATTGTTAACAATAGATTATTTAAGGAGCGACCCGCTCCAACACAATAGTTACAAAAACCAAAAAGCGAGTGGGGGGGGGGCAAAGGTGGCGTGATCGTAGCCAACCAATAGGAGAGCGTCATTCCAAAAAAAAAAAAAGCAAACGGTGACAGAGATGAATTATTAAGAACGCATGACGCTCGTAACTGTATAGAGAATGTTTAAGAAGAAAAAAAAACGACTGTGTATGGGATGCAGCAATAAAAGTGGTGTTGTACCAGCTGTAAGGCAAGTATAGGGCTATTACATCAGTACCCATCACCTTTGTCAAATCAACAAAATTATCTAACTTTCAGGAGAGAACTCAAGAACTTTTTTGATAGAAGGTCTCTTTACTATATTTCTGAAAGGTGTTAAGAGAAAACAGTTTAAATTTAAAATCTGGGAAGCATCTAGGAGTTTATAGGGCAATATACAGTAGTCTCCTCCCATGAGAAGACCATAGCCTAAAAACATAGCTATAAACCCAATGCCTCCTAAAGACTGTCTTTTATTAGGGAAACTCAGTTGAGAGGCTCCTCAGGACTTGGCCTGACATGACCACCTCCATGAGAGGACCTGGTATAGCCATGTTTATAGGCAGTCTCTCATGGGAGGTTCTACTGTACAATGGTGATGGGGAAGGGAGACTAAAAGGTAGAGCTATGTATAATACAATGACATCTTTCTTATAGATGCTCCAACTTCCCAAAAACAAAATCAATATTACCAATGCCAAAAATTAAGATCAAATAAAGGTAAACTATATTGTGCAAAGGGAGGATTGCCTAATCTTTTTTTTGTGCATCCAATTTTGAAATTACAGTAGAGCTACCTCCCTGTAAAGGACAACACCAAATTGCAGAGCCAAAGTATCCTTTAGAGAGAGGTGTCCTCTTAATGGAGAGTTGCTAAATTGTAAAAATGGCAATTTTGCAAATGAAAACTATCCTTTATAGAGAGGTGTCCGATAAAGGGAGGTTCTACTGTAAGGTTTAATTGGCAGCGGAGAAGTGAATATTCATGGCTAAAAGAATCAAATAGTTTGCAAAATTGGATGTCTAAAAAAATTTGATTGAGCAATCCTCCCTTAGCAAATGTGTGTATCTTGTAAAAAAAACCATATGGTGTTGAAATAAAATAGTGAATTAAGGAACTAGAAAAAAAATGTTTGCTTGATTTTACAATAGAATTTCCATGAGAGGTCACTTCCGCTAGATGACACCTCTCTATACAAAGGACAATATTATCTTTTATTTTCAATTTAGTTGCTCTCAGGTAAGAAGACACGACACTTTGACTCTGCGACTAGGGGTTTGACTATAACAAAAAATTGACCAAAAATCTTAAAACAGTTGGCTAGCAACATAGCGTACCAATCTCACAAAATTTCATTCAACTTGTTTCAAGTGCTCAGTGAATCATTCGGTGTAAAAATTTACATTTCTATCAATAAATGATAGTACAAGAGAGAGATGTTGCTAATGAAACTCCACACTGAATTTATTGAACCTTTTTAAAAATGTTTTTAAGAAGAAAATGTTGAAGAGGTGTACAGTACAAAACCTATATAAAATATGGAAAATTAAAAAAAAAGGGGATTTTTACCTTCTGTCGAGTTTTCCATAGTATCTCCAGTCATTGATATGGTGTTAAGATTGCTGCGAACACACAGAGGATTTCAATTATAAAAGCAAGCATCAGTTACACATTCAAGAGAACAGGCTGCAAACAACATATTTTGTGACAATATTTTTTGGCAATGTGTTTCGTTTCACATATACAGTAGAACCTCCATGAGATGACACTCTCACTAGAGGACACCTCTCTATACAAAGGACACTTTTTATCTGCAAAATTACCATGTTTACTATTTAGCAACTCTCTGGTAAGAAGAAACATCTCCATAAAGGACATTATTTGGCTCT
Organism: Cordylochernes scorpioides; assembly: GCA_030710605.1. Lineage (NCBI taxonomy): Eukaryota > Metazoa > Arthropoda > Arachnida > Pseudoscorpiones > Chernetidae > Cordylochernes > Cordylochernes scorpioides. The sequence continues at coordinate 17,649,456 of CP092882.1, read as the reverse complement.
GAAACTTGCTGTCCTTTACAGGGAGGTTCTACTGGGGGCATCAAATATCTCTACATCGATATATGACAATTAAATTTATAAACATCAGATTTTACAGTCTCAATTCCTGCTTTACCACAGGATCATCTCAACACTCTTCTTTCTTATCTAACAAGTGACTGCTTTTACTGTATGAGCACCACATGTCTACACATTTGCCTTTACATTCATGGACAAAACTTGTACCTTACTTGTACATTTTTTAGCATGATATCAGAATTCAGACAATGACTGAAAGATATTTTATACAAGTCATCTTCATTGTAGACACACAAGATAACCAAATGTGAACAAAATTTCCTCTGTCTCTTTCAAAAAAAAAAACAAGATGATCGGCGGATATCAAAAAGATTTTCTATTTCCTTAAGTTTGTCCATGAGTGTGTCAAGAACCCTGTTTGGTTAGTTATACTTGCTGGTAGGGTTGGAATTCTGGAAGAATCAGGGTCATTGAGGCAATTCTTTTTTTTTCTTCAGAAAAATAAAAAGCATAATACAGGATTAGAACCCAGTTTGCAACTGTTGAAAAATCTTTGGTTTATAAAAGAGGAGTCATCAACCTGTGGCTCGTGAGCCACATTCCCCTCTTTGGATGTGAAGTTGTATGTAGTACTGGCATAAATAAAAACTATGCGAGTACTAGTTATTGTTGGCAAGAAAACATTTTGTGGCTCTTTAAAAACTTTGAAATTTTGTAAAGTGCAATTTTTGACTCTATACTGACTGAAAAGGTTGCCTGCTGAACCCTGGTTTATACCATTCCTCCACCAAACTCCTCCTCTTTATGGGGAAATGAAGTATTTAACAGCCTTAACAAGCATGATCTCTCAAGAACATGGCCTGACAGGGCAAAATGTAAAAAAACATTAATGTAAAAAAAAAAAAAAGAAGAGTAGAGGCCTCTAAAAAGAGTCATAGGATTTATCACCGCATTTATTTTTTAGAGTAACTTCAGATTTACCATGAAATTTGATATACCATGGTTGACACATAACTTCCTCTACCTCTTTAAATTTGGATTTGGATATTGTACCTAGGTTTTGTAGCCGGGTATTTACCCTACCTGGATAGTTACTATCAAGAAATTAGGTCACTACATATAATGCTGAAATACTTTGTAGATTCAATGTTAAAACTTGTATATATATATTTTTAGATAATGCAAAAGTGTAAAAACTTCATTTTAACACATATATATATAATGGTATATTGTTTATGGCACTAACACATGGCAGTTTAGCTAGGTGAAATGAGTAAAGATGTGACATCTGGTGATACTAACAATGCTACCCCATATCTACACTCTATCTATCCTAAGATAACTTGATGATAACACTGACCAATGGAACCAAAACCTACCAAAAAAACATGGATAGATTGCTGATTTTGTTAATCATCATGTAGTAATGTCATCTTCAATATGGAAGTCGGCCCCTGGTCACCTTAAGAAGAACCTCAGGAAAATACATCAAAGATCATCATTCACAACTCTATTATCAGGACATGTTCAAGTCAGGCATGGCCAGAATTAAGCAAGTCCCTGGTCCAACCAGTCCACACTGCCAAGAGGAAGAGCAAACAGTGTATTCTACAACTGCCCAGCATTCCAACTATAGCAATTCCAGACAACTACACTTCTTGGACTGTATTCTTTCAACAGCACTGCTCTGTTAGACCTACCAAGAAACAAAACAGCCTGTAAACACTTTGTGAACTGTTCTCTAAGGTATGCAATACAGAATCTTAAACTACAGGACAGCTATATCTATGGATATGCTCCATGTGAGCCATCATTCCACACTCAAGTAAGACAACATCCCATATTGGGTCAAAGTAGCTGATACTGTAGGCTCAAGGTCCTAATAGCATTTTTTTATTTATTTATTCATTTGAAGCATTTGCAGACTATCTGCATCTAAAGAAACAACCTATATTTTCCAAATAAACCACTAACTTTCTAATTTAATGGTGATGATAAGATCATCAACCTTGGGTGGTAAGGTTGCCACAGTGCCCACACAGGGTAGAAATAGAATATCCATCAATATATATGTCATAAGGCATCCTGTAACTACTACTCTTTCTTACTTAAACCCCATCAACATTATCTACCTGTCCCCATCAAGGTAAAAACTTTAGATTATCTTTTATGGATTTAGTTTAATGAGAATACGCCAACACATTGTATGTGTGCAATGTGTTGGTATTCACACACTATGTATAATAAACCCACAAGAGATCACGCAAAATTCTATTAAAAGCTTTACTTTGAAAAAAGATAATAGAGGGTCGCCAAAATGTCCGTAGATACAAGTAAAAAAAAAGGCTGAGATGTGTGTTTTAACATTTAATTAATAAAATAACCAAAAAACCTGGAGCAAAAAATAGTTTTCTCTAACTTTCTTACTGTCATGGAGAAATATTTGGATGGGCATCGGTGGTGAACCTCTCTTAGTGGTTTTGTTAGTTTAGAATCAACTTCTCACAAAAATATTCAGGTTTGCTTATTACTAGGGGATTTGGTATACCTCCCTTCCACATTCTAGAATTTGGTAGGATGGTTTCAAAGCTGAGCTTAGTAGCCTTTTATAACCAGACCAATCATGTTCTAAGAGAAAATTTATTGTCCACTAAATGTCGCCAAGCAGTTTTACGCCTTACAGTACACATGGGAGACATGATAGAATCTCTAACAGAGCTGAGAGACCTGAACAGTTACAGCTTCAGAACCTGGAGGAATTAGAGCTAAAAAAACATTATCACTAAGAGAACATCACTTATACGGTAGAACTACCTCTCTGTAAAGGACAACACATTGTTACATAGCCAAAGTGTCCTTTAGGGAGAGGGTGTCTTCTTATTGGAGAGTTACTAATTAGCAAAAATGGTAACTTTGGTAATTAAAAGAAAGAAAATTGAAGAGAGGTGTCCCCTCTAGCAGGAGTGTCCTCTTGTGGAAGTTCTAGTGTATAAGTTACTTATGATATGGTAAACTTTTGATTATAGATTTGAAACCTAAGGTAATAAGAACAAATCAATAAACTGTATGTAATGTTTTGGCAACAACCATCAAAATGTCAGTTAATTTAATCTTATTATCTTAACTTTTTCCAGTCCATTCACAGGACTGTCCTGCCATTCAGGACTGTCTGTAGAGGAAAGCTCAAAGGAGTTCATTTAAATATGACCAATTTTGTTTCTCAACCCACTTGCATACTTTCTGTATACAGTAGAGCACAGCTCCATGAGAGGATTCCTCTCTACAACGGACAGTTTTCATCGCTATACAATTACTATTTTTACTATTTAACAGTTCTGCAGTAAGAAGACACCTCTCTCTAAAGGACACTTTGGCTCTGTAAGTAGGTATTGTCCTATACAGAGAGGTAGTTCTACTATAAGCATTGTTTCCTAATTATACAGTAAAAAAAAAAACATTAACGTGTCAACATATAGTGTTATATTGCTAATGATAAACCATCTCTATAAAAGGAAGGCACTGCAGAGGAAAACTATATGGACTAAAATATCTCATGTATAGAGGAGGGGATCAAGAAAGCTCTCAACAGATCAAATTGGTGTCTATGTAGTCACCTAAAGTCTTCTTGATGGATAGCAAGAATCCAACAGAAATTCTTGGGTTAATGAGATTTAACTGTATTTAATGTTTCCCTGAACTAAATATCTCATATATAGAGGAGGGAATCAAGGAAGCTCAACAGATCAAATTGGTGTCTATGTAGTCACCTAGTCTTCTTGATGGACAGCAAGAATCCAACAGAAATTCTTGGATTAAAGAGATTTAACTGTATGTTTCCCACCTATTAAACACAATGTAATAAGAAAGAAAATATGGTTTCACAAGCTACTAACGAAAATGCATGATTTTCGAGTCCCCTTCCCCCCCTAAAAAAAGAGGCCCAGCAGGGGATTGAACCCTGGATCTTCGGTTTACGAGAACAACACCTTACCACTTGGCACAAGGTAATAAAACCAAATCTAAATAAATAGTATGTTAAACACAAGGTAATAAGATACACTTTGGATTTGTTCTTATTACCTTGTGTTTAACACACTATTTATTTATTTAGTCTTGTGATTATAATCTATAATCCATATTGTACCTATCACTTTCCCACCTTGTTGTACATTTTGGTCAAGAATACAGAATGACTTTGATAAGGCACAATTTGGATTATAGATTATAAACACAAGGTAATAAGACCAAATACAAATTTAAAAAAATATATTTTATTTTATTTGGATTTGGTCTTATTACCTTGTGTTTAATACAGAATGACCTTATTTTTCTGTGTAAATGATAAGGCACAATTTGGATTATAGATTATAGACACAAGGTAATATGACCAAATAAATAAATAGTGTGTGACATTTCAGTAACAATGCTGTTACCAAAACATCACACACTATTTATTTATTTAGATTTGGTCTTATTACCTTGTGTTTTCTGTGGTAAACTTTCTGTATAAAACACAAGGTAATAAGACCAAATCCAAATAAATAAATAGTGTGTGACGTTTCGGTAACAACGTTGTTACCATCTTCAAAGCTGTTACCGAAATGTCACACACTATTTATTTATTTGGATTTGGTCTTATTACCTTGTGTTTATAATCTACAATCCAAATTGTGCCTCATCAATTTCTGTATAAAAGAATATCAAGTAGTAAAAATTGACAATATTACAAATGTTTATTTTTTTAAATAAGAAGAAATTGGGTTATTACTATACTATCTGAATAGAAAGGTCTCCTCTATACATTGTATGTAGTTGGTAAAATAGTAAATAAAACTTTTTTTTGTAATAATAATATCTAAAAAAAACTAATGTTTTAATTTTTGTTCATTCCTGACGAGAACGATTTTTGTTGAAAGGTCAAGACAATAAAAAAGATATACTGACCGAAGTATCTTTAATTTGAACTATGAATACAGACCAGGCAGCCTCTATCTTTATGCTAAAAATCTGTTAGAAACTTACATTTTAGAAAATAAATTAGGCGTGATAATCATTTCTGTGGACTGTGAAAACATGTTATTATATTATTCTATGCTAGACCTATTCGCTATAAACAAAATTAAAACAACCTAACAAAATCCTAAACTAACCTAATTTAACCAAACCAAAAGTATTAATATACTCATCTACACATTGTCACCAGTGATCTACAGAAATAAGTATCTACTGGAAATGAATTTTGTCTTCTCAAAAGACTATTATATACATAATAATGTTATGTCTCAATGCCTGTAAAAGTTGCATTTTTCTTTTGATAATTTGAGTGTCTTCAGGCTAAATATTTGATTACCTTAAGATTATGTAGCATTTAAAGATTATACTTTTAAAAAATTACTTTATAGGATTTTTGCCCATAGGTTCCAAAATTGAAACATTTTTGTAAGAGTTCTTTTTTTATATATATATTTGCTAAAAAATTCAATATAATTGATTTAGTGTGTTTCTCTTATACAGTTCATTCTTTTGGACTTTAAAAATTAAATAAATACTATATTTTTTTATGACCCCTTAATCTTTAGGATAATTAAAAAATGGGTAATTATAAATATAGATCTTTAAACTGTACAACGGAAATTATATATTTTTATACTTACCTCGAAGATGTTTGAAAATAGCATGTAGCACATTATTTCAAAAAGGTAATTGATGATTCAGGTTGAATGAGTTATAAACATAGAATAAATGCCAAATCATCATGGAGAAAAAAATTAGGTTAACAAGTAATAGATAGAGTAAAATAATAAATACCTATGTTAAATTAATTTCTTAACATTGATATATTTTGAAACTTGCTTAAATGTGCTCTTCAAAATGTCTACAAATTCTAATTATGGCGTCTTTGCACGAAATCAATTTTATTTTAGCTACGTTTAGGTTATAAATTACTTTTTAACATTAATTTATGATTTATTTATTTAATAAACATTGTTAACCTGATAAAAGTCATTATTTATAATTTAAAAATGTTATTTACCGTATTTTCAAATAAAAAAATAAAAAGTGCTGTGACGCGGTTAAATATAGGTGGCGTCACGATTTTGAAAACTACTGGACAAATTTTCCCCTAAAGATATAGAGTTAAAAAGGCATTTTAAAAATAGTATTTTCTATTTTTATATATAAATAACAAATAAAATTATATTATTTTTTATGAATTTATCAAAATATCTGAATTTCGATTTTTTTAAAGATGATTTTACAAAAAAAAAGTTATATATTAACCTTATCAGTAGAATATGAAATGGAAAAATAGGAACCCTTAAAATATTGAACACTGGCGTTTTAAAAGTTAAATTGAGATCAAAATAAATGTTCTAGCCATATGTATGCTTAAAATACAAAATAATATTTGAAATATGTTATAATTTTATTTTGAATATTTTGTTATTATAATATGAAAAATATGTTTATAAAACATAAGCGTATCTTAACGTCTACCTTGGTCTATATAATAAATTAAGGTTTAAATATTTATATAATTAGAAAAATTTATGGATCACAATTTAGCATATTGATTTTTATTACAATAAATTCAAAAATTGCTATTTTAGAATATACAAATTTAAAAAAAGTAGATAAATTATTATCAAGATATTCTATATTTTTCTCAACAAAATATTTCTATTAAAATTTCAGTAACTTTTTAATTTGTTAAATTTATAAAAGAGTACAAAAGTTTAAAACTTACTCTGTATTTTCAATTTATAAATTTAAAAATACATATGTAAATAAACCCCGGAAGGAAATATATTTCGCGGGTTTTTTGGCGTTCTGCATTGGGGGAAATACGTGTTACATATATCTAAAATATAACTTTTTTTAATTTGATTTCACGTTACATTTTGGAAAACCATATTTCTTTTGTTTAAATATACGATCAGTAGTTTAATTCATTTTATGCCACTCCAGTTATTTAACTTCAAAAATTGTGTGACCAATTGAAAATAAAATTTTATGATAAGTTCTGATACAAAGTTTAGATAAACGAACAAAGTTATATAAATGTTATTATTTTAATTTATGAAAAGGAAATTCGAAAATATAAAAATAGATGAAAAAAATATCTTCTTTTTTTTTGTTCCTACAATATCAAGATAACATTGTTTATATTTGATATGACAATGTGTGGTGTTGTGACCTAAATCACATATAAGCAAGAAAATCTTGGATAACATCTGGCCATTTCCACTTTTTATTTAAATATGTGTGTTCACTAACTTTAAAAAAATACAATTAAGATATCACTTTTTCCACTATTAAGCAGTGTGACCATATGGTTCATTTCTTGATAAATGCTTTAACAGATCATCTATTTACTCAGCATGCACCATTCTTTCAATATGAACTCTTCACAAAACGGCTTTTAATGTTTTTGACCAAATTTTTAATAGTATTTTTTTGTTATATACAGAGAATCTCACAGGAGTAAATGGGTAGTAAAATACCAAACCCAAAATTAAGGATTCAGCGTGCCAGTGTACATATATTATCATTAGGTTATGATTATGCACAATTTTGCGGAAGAGCCTTGCACAATTTGGATTATAGATTATAAACACAAGGTAATAAGACCAAATCCAAATGAATGGTGTGTAACGTTTCGGTAACAAAGCTGTTGCAGAAACGTCACACACTTTATTTGGATTTGGTCTTATTACCTTGTGTTTATCATTAGGTTATAAGTATGATTTATTTGGTTTACTTTGTGGTTTTTATTCATAATCTAAATTTTACCTTATTCACACGCATCATATATTACGACAATACATCCAGATGGCACAAGAACCTACAGGACATGTAACAATTGTCCTGGTGTGGAACTAACACCTACCTACATATTTTCATGTCCAGCAATGGTCACAGCCTTGTAGAAAATTGACATGGATCCAGTTTAAAAACTTTACACACCCAAGATAGAGGACATTGTGACTGCTGTAATAGAGATGCATGGAGACATCTGAGGCTCTTCATTAGACACAATAACATCATATATTACAGCCTTTTTTCGATGTGGAAGTCGGCCATCTTGGAATACCACCCTGTTCTCTCAACAAATAAAAATTCCAGAGAATCATAAAGATAGAGGCTGCCTGGCCGGCATTCATTTTTCTTGAAAATAAAGATACTTCGGCCAGTAAATCTTTTTATTGTCTTGATGTTTCGACTAAAATCCTTTGTCCTCATCAAGAGCAAATAAAAACATTTTGCCAAATGTTTTTATTTTTGTTTGCTCTTGACGAGGACAAAGGATTTTAGTTGAGATAATAAAAAGATTTACTGGCCGAAGTATCTTTATTTTCAAGAAATAATTCCAGAGAAACCATAGATTGACAAACTTCCCACGATGGGAGCTGATGTTTAATAAGAGATTTTTGAATCACATATACTCCTCCAACTTCCTTATTTCCTTCATGATACCAAGGGAACAGTATTTTCAGTTGAATTCTGTTAAAATGATTATCATTCATTGTAATTCTCTGTATGCAGATGGACTTTTAACAACTTAAGGAGATGCTGAATTGGTTGTATGTTGTATTTTGGCCATTTAAAGTAAAGTATAGGCTGATTAAGATTTGAAAAACTGCCTAATTATACAAAGGACACTAGGAAAGTTTTGAAATACATTCCAACCTGTATGCCCATGTGGACTTGAATTCAGTACATTTTGAGTCCTGTTTATATTTAAACTGCAGTCAAAATTTCATTCGCTAGATGTTAGTATTCTTCGAACTGTGGAGTGATAAAATATTAACGAATGTCTACCTGGTACAAAATTGAATATCGAGCCATTTTGTAATATAACTTTGAATGCGGTTTGGGCATTGAAGAATGCTTTCAAAAAATGACCCCTGTACCGGGAAATGATTGTCCACATCGTACTACCATATTCAGATGGTATTGCGAGTTTCAGCAAGGAAAATATGGCATAAGAGATGTGCTAAGGTTAGGACGTCCAGCTTCATCCGTTAATGACGAAAACATCGCTGCTGTAAACCCTCACATAAAGAACAGACTAAAAGGTAAACGCTTTTTCTGCAATGAAGATCTTTAAAGGGCATGGGATGACGAGTGCACCCTGAGGAAACATGAAAGAGTTGGTTTAATGACTGGTTTCGAAGGAAAAGGAGATTGGAGAAGTGTATTTATTGAAGTGGAAAATATTTTGAAAGATTGTAAATAATAAAGTCATATCACAAAACTTTCCTAGTGCCCTATATAGTGAGTTTTGAATCATTGTTGTTTGAATTAAAGAGTTCACAATGTAAAGAAGGATTTTTTTAGTCTATATTTTAGAGTGAGATGAGTTGTTTATAGCATGGTCTTCTTTTTTCTTATCTTCACTCAATCATATCAGGGTATCAAGCTTGAGACTTTTGATGGTGTCTGCTGTGGAAGAGTAGAGCTCATCAATGGATGAGTTTGACAACCAGCATGACTGGGTGAAGTAGAATGCATCTGCCTTCGTCATTAAGACTGGGAGCACTATATATAGCATGGTGAAAACACCAAATAATGTAAGCAACACTATTACAGACCTTGAACTCTTGTATAAAATTTACACAAGAGCCATGAACTTCTACAATAAAGAATACACAAGTGTATCCTTCCAAGTCCCATTTAGGTACTTGCACTCACTTCTGGTGTTGAACTTTTGCAAGAATGGGAGGGCCATTGAAACATTTTTTTTTTCAGAAAAAAATCCTCAGTGTAGGATTTGATCCTGGATTGTGGATGTTGAAAATCAATGCTTAATACCACTCCTTCACCAACCCCATCTACAGTATCTCAATGTTATATAGAGATACTGTTCCTTGGTATCATGAAGGAAGTTGGAGGAGGAGATTGTGGTTTAAAAAGCTCTTATTAAACATCAGCTCCCATCGTGGGAAGTTTGTCAATCTAATAGAATGGTTTCTCTGCAATTGTTGAAAGAACAGGGTGGTTTGCCAAAGCTGGTGTTGTAGCTCTGCCACCGACCTGAAGCCTCTAGTTTTGACAGGAGAAGAGGCGCCCTATTTTTCTATATTTATTCTTTATTAAATTAAAACTTAGAACTGGCTGTGATTGTAGACCGGTTCATTGAATGAGCTATTTACAGTATAACCTCGTTAATTCGACCATGGTCAATGGGAAAGACAGAGAAAAGATTGAGAACTTCTTAAATGTAGATCTCGATAAGAAAGAATATTAGAAGGGCTAAAAGAACAGAAATGAAGAGGTCTTGATTTCCCTTGATAAAAAGACCAAATTATCATCTATATAAATACATTATCTGTCTGTAACTTTTTTAAAAATTATTTTCAATAATAAATTTTAGAGTGTAAGGTGCGGTGTGTCATCGTGAGTAAGCAAATTGGAATAAATGCTGAAATCTCTAAATTTATATAAAAACTCCTATATACCTAAATTAAAATTAAGGATGGATGGTTTCATCTTATATATTAAGAGAATGATAAAGCACGATTTGGAATTATATATCTTTATATATAAAAATCAATGTTTGTTTGTATGTCCGGTATACAAATTCGCAGTAGTTCACTAATTCAAACCAAAATTTCCATACATAGGTAAAAAAATACGGGGAAGACGATAGGCTATTTTAAAAAATATATAAATCAATTATTAAAACTATATTCAAATTATTCTACTTAGCTCACGAACAGCGCCCTCTATCAAAGATTAAATTAAATTATGCTGATGCAAACAAATAGATAATGCTAATAACAAACAATTATAAAAAAAAAATCTTATTTAAATATATATCACTCGGGTAGATATGCACACGGGTCAATCCCGGGGCGAAGCCCGGGTCACCCGTCTAGTTAATAATAAAATTTTTGGATTAGGTCTTATTTTCTTGTATATTATGAGAATATATAAAGAATTACATGAAATATAATGTCTTGATAATTATAATTTTTTCACATTTTTTATATTAGGTAGAGTTCTTTAAATTTATTAGTAGAGTATATAGTCTCTCTTAGACATACTTATTCTTTAGATGGAAATTTTGCCGGGAAGAAATTGGTTTATAGAAGCATAGGGCGTCCCATCAAAACTAGACCCCATCTCTTTGGCGGATTGTGAAGATTCCATTAGATCCCATGTGGATCTTATGGAATAAAGTCCGCCCTATGCCGACAAGGGCCATTAGACCGAAACCCTGGTTTCTAGGTGGACACTTCTCAGTTTGCAAAAGCTGGTGTTGTGGCTTTGTCACCGACCTGAGGCTGCTAGTTTGCGGTGACAATAGATGATGTCTAGTTTTGACGGGAGAGGTGCCCTATTCTTCTATACTTATTCTTTATTAGAGTAAAACTTAGAACTAGCTGTGATTGTAGACCGGTTCATTGAATGGGCCATTTATCTATTTTAAAAGTTTTAATGGTTTTGAAATATAAAATTATTGCAGATTGCAGATATTCTGAGATATGTATCTTCTATGCAACAATATTATTTAAAATTAAAGTAAATATAAAATTAGAGAAAATCCCACAATTATAATGGTGAAGAAATATGCAAAGATGTTAATTCAGGAGTATGGAAAGAGAAGCGAGCAAAGAAAAAATTTTGAAAAGAAAGAGTTTCAAGATTTTTCCCATAAAAGATGATGTTGAGAAAATAAAAGTGGAAAACAAAGAACTGTGAAAGATTGCAGCAAATATCAGAGGCAAAACAAAGATTGCGAATTAATTTAGAGACCAAAGACCTGCAGTGTAATTTATAAATTACAGTAGAACTTCCACGAGAGGACAACCATGCTAGAGGACATCTCTCTATAAAGGACAGTTTTCATTTGCTAAATTACCATTTTTACTATTTAGCAATTCTCCGGTAAGAGGACACCTCTCCATAAAGGACACTTTGGCTATGCAACAGTGAGGTTCTACTGTATTTGGTATTAAACCTTTTTTTCTTTGCCCTATGTGAGATTTGATCTCCTATGTATGTAATAGAAAATTTTAGCAACATGAGCGTAGTTAGATTTTTTTTTTATGTTGACACATTTTTAGGTGTTTAATTATTCTTATACTTTTCCTTCACATTTTTTATTTAGATTAAGATAAAATTTTAATAAGAGAGAGAGGCTAGAACTGGCTGTGAACTAGAACCTGTGGCTAGAACCCATCCATAGAGCAGGCTAGTGCTCTAGTTAAATTATATGTTCAGTGACTTTACAGACTCCTACTCAATAGGAATGAAAGGGATCAAATGAAATGCTATATTCCCCTAACAACGTTGTTACCGAAACTTCACACACTATTTGATTATTTGTTGTTGCTTATTCCTCAAGTCTTTTAAAGAATCTCCATTAGGTTCCATTGTCTCAGCTTTTCTATTATAGTCCTGGGATTTTCCTAGAGGTATTTTTTTTGTAGGATTTGATATAATTCAATAGATGTTCAGGACTGGCTGGTTGGGATTTGATATTTAGTATTATTACTTTGTGTTTCTAATCTCTATAATCCAAATTGTACTTTATCATATTGTCAAGTAGCTCTGCAACGGCAGTCACGAGAAGCCCCATGGGACACCTGTCAATCATCCCTGGACCCCAGGGGTGGACCACAGGTGTGAGCGGTTCTCGGAATCTGATCTGTAAATAAGGAAAACAGGACGCCTCGGTGGCTGACGACGCTCATTATCTTTACCTTGGTATAAGTTGTTTTATCATCTGACTTTTCTCCCTATAAATACCTCTTGTAAATAATTTATTGGAGAACTAAAAGGTAAATACCCACCTTTATAATAAATTAATTATCCCCAAATTTGCCCTTGCTTTATTTATCTCTGCGACAATATTTAATAGTTGAAACGATGAATTGTTGGGTGTAATCGTCAAGAATTTACATAAATGGTGACTCTAGACTGAAGCCTCAAAGTTGTCAAATACAAGTACAATGAGTGATGGTAATCATACCTACCTTTTACTATGGGCCTCAATTTTGTCTTTGTGCTATAAAATAGCTCGTTATAAATTCCTGTTTATTCAGCTACTACCTGGGTTATTTAGTCAACTCAGGCTCCTGGAATATATACAAGTCCCTAACTACCTGAATGCTTACAAGGTGTTTGTTTGTTTTTTTTAAATGGCTAAGATTATTTTTTAAATGATTTAGTACAAAACAGATTATTTTTACTTTTTTTTCTCTCTGATAATATATATTTATAATTTAAATAATTTTTTTAAATTATTTAAATAATTAAATCTTTTTTTTTTTAAATAAACAAAATATTCTCTATATTTATACTCTGCCTTAAACAAAAGTTATCAACCTTTATATAAAAGCAACTATTCAATGTGAACACACACACACAATAACTAAAATATATAATATTACTAGCGGACATACCCGGCTTCGCCCGGGTTTTACCCGAGTAAAAGTTTGTCTAACGAATCTCTCGATAAAGTGAACATTTTTTTCCCGGTCCCTTGAAAAATACTCGATAAGTTGAATAAAATCAATATTAATTGGTTCCCTCGGTAATTGGAAGTAAAAGGAATAGTATCTTGCCTTGGAATTGTATCATTATTCTTGTATGGATGTACCCGGCTTCGCCCGGGTTTTACCCGAGTAAAGGTTTGTTTAACGAATCTGTAGGATCATTAATCACCACAGACACGGTTAGCCAAAAAAAGTTGTTTTTATTTCAAAAAGTCTCTCGACTTATTCAGGCATACAATTTTAGTTAATGGGTATTCTAACAATAAAGAAATATAACATATTGTACACAATAAAATATAAAATAATTTAAAAAAGAATAATTTAATATTTACATTTACAAAATGTAACTTTTATAACACACAAAGTCCAACACAGCGCCATCTAGGTGTGGCAATTGGAATTATTTAACCCTACAAATCTCTCGATAAAGTGAACATTTTTTCCCGGTCCCTTGAAAAATACTCGATAAGTTGAATAAAATCAATATTAATTGGTTCCCTCGGTAATTGGAAGTTAAAGGAATAGTATCTTGCCTTGGAATTGTATCATTATTCTTGTATGGATGTACCTGGCTTCGCCCGGGTTTTACCCGAGTAAAGGTTTGTTTAACGAATCTCTCGATAAAGTGAACATTTTTTCCCGGTCCCTTGAAAAATACTCGATAAGTTGAATAAAATCAATATTAATTGGTTCCCTCGGTAATTGGAAGTTAAAGGAATAGTATCTTGCCTTTGAATTGTATCATTATTCTTGTCTCAAATAAATTGCCGTGTCATCCTGAATTTTGTCTTTCCTAATTTTCTACATTACAAAATCATCGTATCATCATGATAATATTTAGAGCAGATTGTTGAATTATAACAGATAAATTAGAATATTTGTCTTGATTATTTCTAGGCGAAAAGTTATTTCAAAAATTTTATTTGCTAGAAACCTTCCCAGTACTATACTAAATAACTTCCCAAAGTTTCATGGCGATCCAATGAGTGGTTTGGTCAGGCATAAAGGACAAACAAACAAACAGACACACATACATTCATTTTTATATATATAGAAGATTTTCAAGCCTTAGATATATGTAAATCCTGTTTATGTTTAGTTTTTTAATCAAAATTTTTCTTTCTCATTGAAATCATTATTTATGGATGATGAGCTCTTAAACTAAAAGAAGTTTGCTGGCTACTTGATACTTCCTTGAATCAAGGAACTTGGATTAACCAAATAAATAACTCCCTTGAATCAAGGAACTTGGATTAACCAAATAAATAACTCCCTTGAATCAAGGAACTTGGATTAACCAAGTAAATAACTCCCTTGAATCAAGGAACCTGGATTAACCAAATAAATAACTTCCTTGAATCAAGGAACTTGGATTAACCAAATAAATAACTCCCTTGAATCAAGGAACTTGGATTAACCAAATAAATAACTCCCTTGAATCAAGGAACTTGGATTAACCAAATAAATAACTCCCTTGAATCCGGGTAGTTTGCAACTTGTGAATGTTCCAGACACCAGGGTTAACCAAATAAATAATAGTACAGTAGAACCTCCCTTTAGCGGACAACCCGCTAGTGGACACCTCTCCACAAAGGGCAGTTTTCATTTGCAAAATTACCATTTTTACAATTTAGCAACTCTCCGGTAAGAGGACACCTCTCCCTAAAGGACACTTTGGCTCTGCAATTAGGAGTTGTCCTTTAAAGAGAGGTTCTACTGTACTTCCTTGAAACACAAGATAATAAATTAATGATGTGCGACGTTTCGGCAACAACACTGTTACCAAAACATAACACACTATTTATTTATTTGGATTTTGTCTTATTCCTTGTGTTTATAATCTATAATTCAAATTGTGCCTTATCAACGCTGTTACTGAAACATCAAACACTATTTATTTGGTCTTATTACCTTATTTTTTTAATCCAAAATTGTGCTTGATCAATACTTCCTTGAAAACATTTTTTTTTTTCTAAGGAAGAGGGAGTTGGTGTTATTATCAACTGTCAATATGACTTGGGATCAAAACTCTCGTGGTCTTTCCCACGGCATTTCCAACTCCACCAGTAAGTGCAAGTAACCAAACAGTTCTCTTTTGACACAGTAGAACCTCCATAAGAGGACACCTGTGCTAGAGGACACCTTATTGAAAGACAGTTTTCATATTGTCACAGCCGACATAGACTCATGTAAATATTTTCATTAATAACACTGATAGACAAAAACTTAAGGAAGTTGTACCTTATAGCATATATATATCGGGATTCAGAAAATAACTCTGAGAGATATATATCATGAGTGATATATATCACTGTGGGAAAAACAGGGTAACGTGGTAAGAATCTTACCACGTTACCCTGTTTTTCCTTTTGAATCCTACAACGTGGCTATATGATGTCATATATCACTGTGCATCAAATATCTCTCAGAGTTATTTTCTGAATCCCAATATATATATGCTATAAGGTACAACTTCCTTAAGTTTTGTCTATCAGTGTAATTTAACTTATTAAACAAATCAAGGCTGATTTGTTAACATTGTGCAGCCAGCGTTCTTCATTCTTTTTGTAACCTTACCAAAATAAAGCGTTAGCTTTTTAATGCGAACTCTTTCTGGTTTATTCTACGGTACAATGGAAACCGATGAACAAAAACCATCTACATCTCAAGGTGTAACAATATTCAAAAAATGACCATTTTTACCATTTAGAAACTCACTGTTAAGAGGACACCTTGCCCTTAAATACACTTTGGTTCTGCAATTAGATATTGTTCTTTACAGGGAGGTTGTATTGTACCTGGTAAATACAAAGTTGAATGCTTCTACATATGTAGATGTGGGGAGTACCACAGTCCCCTACACCAACTTTGCATAAAGCCTTTGTATTAAGACACGTCTCATAGAAGGATGGTGCACTACTATCTCCCAATATATATATTTTTTGCTTATCCCTAGTACACATGGTACAGGCCATGATAATTATGGTGGGTAGAAGTAGACGACTGCTTTTACTGTAAGTGCACCACATGTGAAAAGCAGTTTGACTTTGCACTTACAAATGTGCTAGATCCCCATTTGGTTACTTACACTTGCTGGTGGGGTTGGACTTTTTTTAAGAATCTGGGGCCATTGGGGTATTTTTTTATAAATCAGAAAAAAAGTGCCCAATGCGGGAATTGAGTCAGTGCTTCAAATCTCATCACACAGAACATGCCTTCACCTCTTCAAATAACTCCAAAGGCTTTATGCACAATATCATTTTACCCACAATACAAAAGGTAGCACCAAAGAAGTAACAAGACCACATCAAAATAAATAAACCACATCTGATATTTAGGTAACAGCATTTTTACCATCTTTAAAAAAAAAAATTTTTTTTCAGTACCTTTGAATGCTGTTACTGCAATGTCACACATATATATTTTGATGTGGTGTTGTTTATCTTATGTTTCTAATCTATAAACCAAAAATTATACCTGATCATTAAATAAATAAGTTGAGTTGGTAGCATAATGGTAAACAGTGATTTTCGAGAGAAAGATAACAGCAATCTGGAATTTTACAAATCCTGCATTGTGGGGGACTTTTTTCCTGGGAAAAAAAACTGCTTCAATGTCAACCAACTTTTGTGCAAGTCCAACCCCACCAGTGAGTGCAAGTAGTTAAAAAGGGTGTTAGCATCTTGTTAACACATAACTACTGTCTACATATGTAGACATGGTGCACTTACAGTAAATGAAAGGCACTCGCTAACCCCTCTTCTATCTTACCTTCACTCAATCATAAAAAAAAATTGTCAAGCCAGAGAGAGAATCTTGAGCATTATAAGTGAGAGAAGTAAAATGTATCTGCTTTAGTCATCAAGACAGAAAACTCCTAATTAGCAGGATGACGACTTAGCTCCAATATGAAATGGGCCCTTCTGACATAATGAATAGATATCATGTGCAGCTTTTCTTAAGTACAGACACTGCTCACCTTGTGTTCCTGAATCAGAAGAACAAACCCTGTATGTGCTTCTGATCCAGAAACACAAGGTGAGCAGGGTATGTACTATCATTAAGGCAAGCTTATCCCCAGTTTCTTTCAGTAAGTTTGTTACTGTTCTCCTTTCTGATATTGTCTTGGGACCAGCAATGGTGAATTCCTACCCAAGAAGAGTATCCTGGCTTGTAGTTAAAGGGAGAATAATGTATAATGGTATAGTAAGTAACCACAATCAAACAAAAATCTCTATAGCAACAAATTTAAAGACACTAAAATTAAGCAATATGGAAACCAATCAGTACTTTGGAGCATCAATTCATCTTTTGTACTCTTAGTCCTATAGAGATTTTGCACTTTACATAATAATAAAGCCCCCATCCCCTCAGTTTAGTTATTTGCACCTACAAGTTTAGTTTTGGGAGTCATTCATACAGATTATTATTTTTTAAACGATGCTCAAAGCATGATTTGATCTTTGGTTTCTATCAAAAAAACAAAAATTTATATCACTAAGCATTGTAATGGAATTTTTATTAATAATTGGAGCAGTTGGCTTTTTAAAAACAAATAATTTATTTATTTTTTTCTTATATAAAGCATTAACACGTTTCCCCAGTTTCAAGGGGTGCAGAATGACAACTACCCACAAGGACATAAAGGAAAAAAAAAAACAACCTCATCCCTATCTATCAATTTTATCTTTGCAAATGATTTTTATTGTTTGTTTAAACTTTTTTCATAGAAAATGCTGTAGAATAGTGTGAAATATATAAGTGATGTGAATTTAAGAAGAGGAATTAAGAACAATAGACTGACTGTGTTTTGTAAATAGAGAATTAATCTTTACTAAATTTAAATGTGTGTGATAAATAAATAATTATAATTAAATAATAAATATATAAGTTGTAGTTTATAAAAGATAAACAACACAACATATTTGGCGACGAGGATTAAAAAAAGAAAATAATAATTAAATAAGCGTAACAGAAGATGGCAAATAATTTGACGTCTCCATTACCGTTGAACCTTAATGCTACAGATTTGTATTCCGAGTACAAACATTGGATGAATTCATATTTAATTTATGAATTAGCAAGCGGTGTTTCAACAAAGAAAGATGACGTTAAAAGGGCAACACTTTTGCATTGCCTTGGACCACAAGTCCAAAGAATTTTCTTTAATTTGCCAGAAGAAAAAGATACGTATGAAAAAGCAAAGTGAAGCAGATCCATTTTTCAAAATTCTAACTAAAATAATTCAAACTGGAAATTGGCCATATCAAATTGATGATGATGAACTTAAAATTTTGCACAAATTTAAGGAAGAACTTTCAGTTTATGATAATCTCATTTTAAAAGGAAAGAGAATTGTTATACCAACAGATCTTAGAAGAAATATTTTAGACTTAGCTCATGAAACTCATCAAGGGATTGCTAGAACTAAACAAATTTTAAGAGAAAAATACTATTGGCCCAATATGGACAAAGATATAGAAAGACGTATAAAGAATTGTTACATTTGTGAAGTCAATCAACCTTTAAGGCATGACCAACCTTTAACAACCATACCAATACCACCTAGACCATGGTATAAAGTAGGAGTAGACTTAGTTGGACCTATTGATTCAAAATATATTTTGACACTTATTGATTATTATTCATCGTTCCCGGAAGCGATTATAATAAATGATATTTCTTCGAAAACTATAATTTCAAAATTAAAAGAAATTTTTGCAAGATATGGATTTCCCATTGAAATAGTTTCAGATAATGGTCTTCAATTTGTAAGCAAAGATACTGAGCAATTTTTTATGAAATCAGGTATAAAACATATAAGAGTGTCACCATATTATCCTAAAAGTAATGGAAAAATTGAACGTTTCCACAGATATTTAAAAAAGCAACTTATTTCAGTAAAATTGCAAGGAAAGGATTGGAAAGAAGAACTTCAATGTGTTCTAATGGCATACAGGTCGACTCCACACCCTTCTACTGGGAAAACACCAGCATTATTGCTTTTTTCCAGGGAAATTAGAAATAAGCTCAATGATATAAATGACAATGATTCTCTTATGGATAAAGAAGTGATGGAGCATAATCAAGCCTATAAAGAAAGAATGAAGAAATATGCTGATAGCAAGAATAAGGCCTTGCCTCATGACTTCAAGAAAGGTAATATTGTTTATGTCGCAAACACTGAAATGAAAAGCAAGTTGACACCAAATTATGACAACCAAAGATTTATCATTCTAGAGACTATATCTCCAAATTCATTCAAGTTAGTCAATACTGAGACAGGTAGCTTTATCATTAGGAATGCAAAGCATTTAAGACATGCCAATGTCTTACAAGATTTTAACAAAGGAATTGATTTGAATACCACTTTGATTAAGACTCCAGAAATTAGAATGGAACTTCCTAGTACTTCAAGGTATCTACCAGAACAAGAAGCAACCTTAGAAGATATTGTACCAGAAGAGCAGATTGCTATATCTGATATGGACTGTTTATACCCAAATGAATCACCTAATGAGAATGAAAACAAGACTGTCATCACTAGAAGTGGAAGACAAATACATGTTCCTTCTAGATTTAAGGACATGATTAGATACTAACTAAACAAGGGAGGAATATGTAGAATAGTGTGAAATATATAAGTGATGTGAATTTAAGAAGAGGAATTAAGAACAATAGACTGACTGTGTTTTGTAAATAGAGAATTAATCTTTACTAAATTTAAATGTGTGTGATAAATAAATAATTATAATTAAATAATAAATATATAAGTTGTAGTTTATAAAAGATAAACAACACAACAAATGCCATCAATTATAGCAGTTAAAAGTTTGCGCCTTCTTGAACATACTTAAAGCTTTTTAATCTTGCAATTAGGTAACGATTTCTTAGAGCAAATAGACCTTGTAAAACCAAACGATTCAAAGTTATCTTAATTGAAAAATTCTATCATATTTTAGCCTCTCTGAGGTTCTGTAAATTTTCTCTTCATAAATATATACCCAGTACTAAAAATTTTTTGGATGATTTAGAACTATTTTTATATCATCATCTATATAAATACTGGTCAGTCTGGATGCACGATTTCTTCAACTCGAAAACTTCTGGGAGTTGAGAATAGAGTTTAGAGAAAGAAATCCAAAAATTTAGATATCAAAAAATAATAATAATAAAACTGTGTGATGTTGAAACTAGTCAATCTGCTTCAACTATCATCATGCATATATTTATATTCATTATGCAGTTTTTTTTAATCATATTATATCATTAACATTGTTTTTTAATCATTATATTCATCATCTATAAAGACAAATATCGCCTCACCTCAATCAAAATAGACGATATCATCTATTGATGGTCGACGCAAACTAGTAGCCTCAGGTCGCTTACAAAGCCACAACACCAGCTTTGGCAAACTGAAAAGCGTCCACCTAGATTCCATGGTTATGGCCCTTGTCAGCCTAGGGCGGACTTTATTCCATGAGATCTACAAAGGGATCTAATGGAATTTTCACAATCTGCCAAAGAGGTATTTAGCTGGCAAAGTGGCTAGGCCACATCTATTGTTAAAATATAGATGGTAATTTTGCTGGATGATATTGATCTACAAAGATCGCCTCTCCAGTCAAAAGTCCGCCTTAGGCTTAAGAGGGTTATTAGCCTGAAACCATGGTCTCTAGGTGGACGCTTTTTAGTTTGCCAAAGCTGGTGTTGTGGCTTTGCCGCCGACCCGAGGCAGCTAGTTTGCGGCAATGGTCAATAGATGGCGTCTAGCTTTGACAGGAGAGGCGACCTTTGTTTTTGTAGATTAATATCTTCCCAGAAAGATTTGCCATCTATATCAACTATGTAAATATGAGGTTTGTGTGATGCACGATTTCAACTCAGAAGCTGCTGGGAGTATATAGAAAGTTAGTCTATATCCTTTTATATTTGTGAAAATGGAAATTTTCTGAGAAAGTTTAAAATAATTAGCGAATAAAAAGAACACTAGGAATTGTTTATGTTGGGAACTGAATGCTATGACCTCTGCTAGCCCCACCCTAGACATATCATCATCATACATTTGTTTCTTATCTTCTCGCATCATGTTTTTTTCTCTGAAAATGTTTTTTGCTTATTAACTTTCCCTTTTTGAAATGGATAATAAAAAATTACCAAATAACCAAAAGCGCTTCACGCATTCCTAAGAATTGTAGGTACTAAAAAGCCTTAGAAAAAAAAAACAGTTTAATTTTACAATATTACAATTGAAGAAAACTTTGTATATAGTATGAGGCTAAAACGATTTGGTCTTGTGGTTGTCTACTACATGTACTTGAAGGTCTATTAAAAAGCAATCTGTACTATCCGCGCACCATGTGTGGTTTCCTTAGTGGTAGTTTAAGAGAGGTTTTAATTATATAGGATGATGATGATGAAGTTTAGAAAAGATTTAATGTAGGCTGTAGAATTTTTAATGATTCAATCAACAGGAAATAAGGCTTGCAGGACATGTACTCAGAGGATTATCTGTAGATTTATTGACCAAATTGAAGGGGAAAGGCTTGAAGAATGAAGTAAGATATAGACAAAGGAAGAATTGGTTTGATAATCTTGTATAAAGTTCTAGTATTAGAATATATGAATAGGTGAAGGGGGGGGGGGGGAGTTGTCCAGAACAGTGTGAAATGATGTTCCATGAATTGGGATGCTAAATGATGATAAATATAATTATGATTGTGCAATAAACACAAGTTAGCAAAATAAATTTTTAGGATATTTAGTTTAAAATAAAAAAAAATTATAATGATAATATGTAAAGTAATTTATAAAACAATATAATGCGGCTTATGATTGTAAAACGAAAAATCGAAATTTATCCCTAAGGAGAAATAACGATTATTTCTAACCTTAGGGATGAAGTATGAAAGGATGAATTGTGAAGAGTAAAGATAAACGTAAAAAGGTACCCTATTATTTCTCCTTAGGGATAAATTTCGATTTTTCGTTTGAAGGAAACACATGCGGGATAATTTTCAAATGTCGTTTTACAATATGTAAAGTATTAGTATCAACACAGTTTAACGCCATCAATCCACCTTGGTTAGAATTAAGTATTATAATTTATTAAAATGTCTTAGTTTCATACCTAATTTAGCTCAATTCTGCACAGGGTATTTACCCATCATCATTAAGTATGTAGGTTTATTGACCCAGCTTACTTAGAAGCATGAAACAGTCTTTGAAAAATATTTTTAGCAAAATAAAATTCAAAATATGAGCGCGACTGATTTACCACTTTTTTTTTAAAACAAATTTACACAATTAATTACACAATGCTTTACACAAACTGAATGTTCTGCAAGGACTGTTGTGTGCTGCACTGTAGACCAGTCTCTTATCATGATAGTTGAGGTTCAGATAAACTTTGGTTTGCAGGATCCATTTAAATAGGAGACTGAAACAACAGATGTTATGGTTTGTGTTGGAAAAGAAGCCGCCCGAAGCAGCCAATGGGAGGCCGGCGGAAGCGGTTACGGGATGCAGCGGCAAAATGAGAAAACAATAACAGAAGAACTTGTAAACAACTTTCGAACACTAGAATTTGCCCTGATCTCCGATTCTTTTAGTGTAAATATTTAAATATATAATTAATTAAATAATACTTTACTTATTTTCTTAAATTGTAATAAATATAATTTTCCCTCCTGTTTTCGTCGTATATTTTAAAAGTGTTATAAACCACGACGCCTTAATTTTTTTGAACCTTCAACCCCGCCGACCAAGAATAGAGGTGAGTGACTACCTCTATAGAATTTAGATCGTCGTCACAACACAGAGTGGCGGTGAAATCGCAATAGTTTGCTAATGCTGGCTACTAACATCTCCCTCCAGCTCTCTGCTTTGGGCGGTCCTAAAAATGAAAGCGCATAAGCCTGAGCGTTTTTGAGAACATGGTGTACAAAGGGCTAAGCAAGTTTTAACAGTAACATTTCACCAGCATCTTAGTCAATGCTTTTGTTTGTTGCAACTATGATGCAGCTAAAATAGTTATAAGCAAATGTATAGATGCAACATATTTTGGATTGAATATGATAATCTGAAGGAATCACATGATAATTACTGAATATCTTTTTCAAATATAGTATTAATGCCTATTCATTGATTATTGCCTTTGCTTGGTATAAGATTGTTTCTTAAACGCTATTTGATGGCGTTTATTAGGATTCTTTCAGCCGCTTGAGACAGGTTTCATTATCTTCGCAGAAGAAGTGATCCATGTGAATCCTGAGCGGTCTGAAACCAGTGCGATAGGCATTGCCAACATGGCGATAACGTGCTCGAATGGCATGACAGTTGCATCCAAGACCTACAGGACAACGTGGATTAAAGCTAATAGGTTCTTGGTCCTCTATGGCACACCTCTCCTGCAGTTCTTTCATCAGTGATTCAGATGGCTCAAACTCTGGTATAAGCTTGTTTGCTAGTACCACAAATGGATTGAAGATTTTCATAATCAAGAAATCTTGGATGCCAAAGCATATGTTGTTAAGCCTTGTGTTGCACATCTTGAAAAAAAAATTTAGTTGTATTTTTAAATTTGATTTGTCTTTTTGTTTATTCAACTTTTCGATTTTAAAATATCGCTAAAAATTAAACATATTCTTAAATTCAATAATGGTATGAGTTTTTAAAAATTGGAAACACCTAAGGGAGACAAACTAGAGATATGTGGAAAACAGAACTTAATTAAGAAATTTTTATTTTTAGCTATGAAAAAACATGGGGAGTTAAAATATCCTACCTTGACTGTTGCTGGTATCCTAAAAAAATCTATTCCATTAAAATTTAGCTCAAATAACTTATCTGGAGTTAACGCTATCATCTTCCTGCAATATTTCGCGAAACTTCCAGAAGAGTCCAGACTCGCGAGTTGTTTTAAATTCAGAAAGGGTTTCCCTTATTTCTCCTAGATCAGAGGCTGCAGAGACTACATCAGTAATAATATCAGATAGTTCATGACCTTCCACATGGCCATATTCCAACTTTTGCCAATCACATTCAAAAACTTAGAATTATTTTAAATATAACTCTGTATCCTCTTCATTTCGAATTTATATTTAGTAAGAAACCTAGGTCAGCAGATCGAAAATTGACATAGTGTATATTAAAATTAATATGTATTTGAAAATTCAATTAGTTGAAGTGATCAGCCACATGCAACTCTCACACTTTCTTACTAGATATATCTCTATTGAATGAATAGAGTCAAAGTCCATTTTCCAGCACAACATCTCTGAAACCACTACAACAACTACAACTTTTAGCAACAGCACTGCCTCAAGTTCCTGAAAAAAAAACACAGAGTATACACCAGTATTGCATGAAGTAGTTCTTCTTTCTAGGACACCATCAAGTTCTGACAGTTTGACCCTGCAGTTATAAATTCTCTGAACCACTTGAGCTCTGTCTTACAATCAATATAAAGTGTATAATCAATTCTTTAATTTAAAAATCGAGCCACGAAATTTCCAATTTTGAACTAATATTTTCTTATCATCATCATCATCCAGTGCCATCAGCGCTTTTAAAGTTGATCTATCAGTCATCACCAATTTTGAAGGTATCCTGTTAGCTCAGAAAGGTTATAATGGTGTAATAATTGCTCCATATATAACCAATACTATTAAGTAAGCAATTCTTTATTAAGGTTTTACAAAATGGGTATAATAAAATTTCCACCAAATTTTTAAAATTTCTAAATTCATCTAGATAGGTGTCTTCCCTGCCAAAAATTCATTTTCACTGGTAAACGTGCAGTCATTTTTGCATTACTTCTTGAGAATGAAGATTTTATTTTAATGATGACTATTCAAGGTTATTATGATAATAAAATGATAATTAGGTTACTTTATATTTTTTGTATTAAACGAGCAATGTGAATATGTTTCAGTTTATTTTTTTATTTTACAAAATTAAATGTTCCACACACACACACACAAATAACCAATAACTATTATTTAAATGAGTCGCTTTCCCTTTTTACTCTGCGAAAAAAAAAGTAAAATCTTTGCAAAAATAACCACACATCTAAGTAATCAATTTAAAAAACTTTTTGATCTAAAAAAATTAACCTTTAAAGTTGTTAGGTTATTCAGTGATTGAATATATCATCATCACAAGTCAATGTTTTGGTTCATGTAAGATATGTAAGACCATATATTACTTAAAAGAAAAACTTAATAAAGTTACGTCTTCATGATAGGTTAGTTGTTTGTTGTTTTGTACAAGACACTAACAAATCAAACATGGTGTCAGAAAAGTGATTTGAAAACAAACGAAAAAAAAAATATCGCGGTAAGTCCAATTTTACGTTAAGACTAAAAAAATAATAAATAAGCCTTATCGTATACTAAATAGACAAAAAAATATGTATTTACAAATACCGCCACCTGAACCAGTTAATTTCAGAGGAAATATAGAAGAAAACTGGAGATATTTCAAATCGCATTGGCGTAACTTTTCAATAGCAACAGGGTTGGACAATAAAGAAGACAAATTAAAAGTTGCAACCTTATTGTCTATTATAGGCAAAGAAGCTTATAATATATTTGAACATCTCGATCTTTCAGATGAACAAAGAAATAACTCAGATGAGATAATAAATGCATTGACTCAGCATTTTACACCAAAAATTAACATTATTTATGAAAGATCAATTTTCAACCAAACAAATCAAGAAACAAATGAAAGTATTGAACAATATATTTGTAGATTAAGAAAATTGTCTTCCACATGCAATTATGGTGCAATGACTGAAGAAATGATCAGGGATAGGTTAGTTTTGGGAATAATTGACAAGCAAACCAAAAGACAGCTGATCAGTGATCCTCAACTAACATTGCAAAAAGCCATTGATGTGTGTAAGGCTAATGAAAGCGCTAACAAACAAATTGAAAACTTAACTAAAAACACTCAAGAGGAGGTGAACAAATTGAATATAAGAAAGAAAACAGTCAATCAAAATAAAAAATCAAGTCATGAACCAAATAAAATGAAAAAGAACATTCTTTGTAGATATTGTGCAACATTCCATGAGCACAACAGACAAAAATGCCCTGCATGGAATCAAACCTGCAGAAAGTGTAACAAAAAGAATCATTGGGCAAAAGTTTGCAAATCCAGAATGAGAACAGTTCAAAGCCTTGAATCTCAAAACTCCAATGATGAACAAGAAGATTGTTATTCTTTAGAATACGTCTCAGAAATTTCTGCTAGAAAATTGATGACTAAATTAGAATTAGAATTGAATGGATACAAGGAAAGCATAATTTGCCAAATAGATACAGGAGCAACTGTCAATGTTTTAAATTTTGCAGATTTATGCAAAATCATGCAAGATGGCAATCCTTCTCTTAAACCAAGCTACATCAAACTAAGATGCTATGGAGGAGAAATATTAAAGCCAAGAGGACAAATCAAAATCAACTGTTCCCACCAAAGCAAGCAACATCCTATAGTGTTCCAAGTGATAGATCATTGGGAAAAACCTATTCTAAGTGCTGAAACTTGCCAGAAATTGAATTTAATAGAAATTAAAGCTGACTTATGCAAAATTGAATCCACATGGACAAAACAAAATAACCTTCTAGATAAATATAAAGACATATTTGAAGGCATTGGATGCTTACAAGGGGAATACAAACTAGAAACAGATCCTACAATCAAACCCATCAAGCAAGCACCTAGAAGAGTACCTATTACCTTAAGAAAAGAATTAAAAGAAAAATTGATTGACATGGAAAAGAAAAATATCATTGCCAAAGTTGATTATCCAACAGACTGGATTAGCAATCTAGTACTAGTAAAGTCAACTAAGAAGTTAAGAATATGCATTGATCCTCGAGAATTAAATGTCGCCTTGAAAAGAGCTGAATACCCAATACCGACAATTGAGGAAATAATACCAAATCTTCAAAATGCCAAAATATTCACAGTAGTGGACACTAAAGATGGTTTTTGGAATGTGAAGCTCTCTGATGAATCATCGAACCTTACAACATTCTGGACTCCCTTTGGAAGATACAAATTTCTTCGAATGCCATTTGGATTAAAGACTGCTTCTGAAGAATACCAAAGAAGACTCTATGAAATCTTCCAAGGTCTTGAAGGAATTGAAATAATAGCTGATGACATTCTGATTTTGGGAAAAGGTGACTCATATGAAGAAGCACTGAAGGATCATGATAGAAATCTTGAAAATCTTTTCAAGACAGCCAGACAAGCTAATTTGAAATTCAACATCAATAAAGTCAAGCTCAGACTAAAAGAAGTAAAATATCTAGGACATATAATAACTCCACATGGATTAAAGCCAGATCCAGAAAAAGTTAAAGCCTTAAAAGAAATGCCTCATCCAGAAAGTATAACAGAACTCAAAAGTTTCCTTGGTTTTGCAACATACCTATGTAAATTCATGCCAAATATTTCAATGATTAGTGAACCTTTGAGAAAATTGACAATGAAAAATTCAACATGGTCATGGAGCAAGAATCATCAAGCTGCATTTGAACAAATCAAAGATCTAGCCTCAAAAGCACCAATTTTAAGATATTTTGATGCGGACAAATCTATAGCTATACAATGCGATGCAAGTAAACATGGACTTGGAGCTACCCTACTACAAGAAAGCCAGCCAATAATTTTTGCATCTAGAAGTCTAAGCAAGACTGAGCAAAACTATGCTCAGATAGAAAAAGAATGTCTTGCAATTGTTTTTGCATGCGAAAGATTTCATCAGTACATTTTGGGCAAATGTCAAGTGATTGTGCAAACTGATCACAAGCCTCTTTTGTCAATATTTAAGAAATCTATCCTTAAAGCGCCACAAAGACTCCAAAGAATGCTTTTAAGACTGCAAAGATATAACTTAGAACTAGAACATGTCCAAGGATCTCAAATGCACTTGGCGGACATCTTTTCAAGAGCTTGCATCAAAGATGTAAGGAATGAAAATCTGAAATATGATGTGTATCCCATTGACATCATTTACAAAGAAATTGCCACAGTCAATGTTATGGAAACATTAAGTGTATGCAGTGACACTGTCCTGAGAATTAGAGAAGAAACATCATCTGATCCTATTCTGTGTGAAGTGAAGAAACTTATTCTAAATGGATGGCCACCAAATAAAAATCAAACTTCAATGCTAACCAGAGAATATTGGAATTTTAGAGAAGAATTAACAGTTCAAGATGGAATCATACTAAAGAATGATAGAATTGTAATTCCAAATAAATTAAGAAAAGAGATGATAATAAAAACCCATCAAGGACATATTGGAATTAATTCAAGTATGCGAAGAGCAAGAGACAATATCTTTTGGCCAGGAATGAATGCACAAATAGGGCAAGAAATTGAAGATTGTTCTATTTGTCTATCAAATTCACAGAATCAAGTGAGAGAACCAATGAAATCTCACAAAATTCCAAATTATCCCTGGGAAAGAATATCTCTTGATATATTCGAAATCTTCAAACAGAATTACTTAATAATAGTGGATCATTACTCAGATTTTTTTGAAGTTGAATGCCTAGAAAATACAACATCTGAATACATAATTGAATGCTGCAAAAGACAATTCAGCAGATATGGAATTCCTCAAACTATAGTCTCAGACAATGGAAGGCAATTTACATCGACTGAATTCCAAAAATTCAGCAAAGAATGGCAATTTCAACATTCTACATCATCACCACTTCACAGTCAGGGAAATGGAAAAGCTGAAGCGGCAGTTAAAATAGCCAAAAACTTACTGAAGAAATCTAAACAAGAAAATAGTGATTTTTGGCAAAATTTGTTAAATTGGAGAAATACACCCACTATAGACATAGATTCAAGCCCAGTACAAAGAATCATGTCTAGAAGAACTAGAGCTATACTGCCAATTCACCCAAATTTACTTAAACCATCAATTCCAGAAAATATTCCAGATAAAATATCCATCAAAAGACAACAGGCAAAATACTACTATGATAGAAAATCTAAAAATTTACCAGACTTAGACATAGGACAAGAAGTGTATGTCAGAACACCCAATACCACCCCATCATGGTCCAAAGCTAACATCACAAATGAACACAACACAAGATCCTATGATGTGAATATTCATGGTAGAACCTACAGAAGAAATAGAACCTGGATTAAACCACAACAGGCTTCAGCAAATCAAAAATCTACAAACAATCAAGAAGAAGGAAGAAAAGAAAGCATTGATCAAGAACAAACTGTATCAAATTGCTTACCATCTACTTCATCAGCAGGAGGAGACAACATTGTGAAAAGAACCCGAATTGAAACTACCGAATGCAGAATCCAATCAAAGAGTGACAGCCCCACGGTAAGTGAACCTGAGAATGCTGCATCAGAGACTAGAACCAGATCAGGTCGACTGGTGAAAAAACCAAGTAGATTTAAAGACTAGTAAAAAAAGGGAAGATGTTAGGTTATTCAGTGATTGAATATATCATCATCACAAGTCAATGTTTTGGTTCATGTAAGATATGTAAGACCATATATTACTTAAAAGAAAAACTTAATAAAGTTACGTCTTCATGATAGGTTAGTTGTTTGTTGTTTTGTACAAGACACTAACAAATCAAACAAAAGTGATACCAAATCCAAGAGAAACAGTTATATTTAATTTATTGAGTCTTTCATACAGGTTGTTTGAAAATTTAAATCCACCAGAAAGTAGTTAAAAAGAAATACTGATTAAAGGCATTGCATGTTCTGCGTCAATATTTTAATTTTATCCAAATCAGCATGCAAATTGATACTTAATGTTAGAAAATACAAGGTATATATCTACTGACTCAGATATTATCATAAATTATGCAACTCACTTTTATGAATGAAACGAGAATTAAAGTGTATCTTTATAAATTAATCATAAAATGTGATATTATATTCCTTTACACCACTTTCCAGTGAATTTTGGTGGCACCTATCTCACTATATTTATTTTTAGCGCTTCATCCTTAGAGGTAACTTCAAAAGTGTTATTGTATATAAATCTGGCCTTTAAAAAATTATTATCATTATCAATTTAGTTAACACAGGTTCCTGGAGCGTACAGAATTCACCAACTACCTGGGCTGTCCTTCTAACTTATAAATATTCTTGGTTTATTTACAATGTCAGTGGAAGTCCAATTCATGATGTGGCGCTATGCAGATTTATTTCTTGGGAGATTTTATAGGGATACTGGACTCAAGTTGGTGATCCCTAAGAAGGTTCTGGCATAACATCAACCTAGTAATTTTGATTTAAAAATACACACGCATTTTTAATTATTTTAAAAAATATATTAGTAACTCTGTTCTAGTGAAAAAGCCCGAGAAGCGTAGTAAATATTTGGCAATTATATCATACTTGAGCGCCCCAATACTAAAGGGCAATACCTCTAATTTGAATTTAAAGGAATTATAAATATATTTTCAATGTTTTGTTTCGGCTGCACGTGAAGATGCTCTACGGGGCGTGCGCCGCGATATTTGTCACTTCGCCAATTGAATATGTCACATATTACCCGTTCCCAAACAGTCGAAAGTATAATTCCAAAATATCCTAAAGAAAAAATAATAGTAACTTCATCTTGCTCTACTCATAATAAGCCTAATCAATCATGGTCGAATGAAAATAAATCAAATGCTAAAAAACTTGAAAATCGTTCTTCAAGTTTTGACATTGTCAACATGCCTCCCTCACATATATGTAGCATTAAACTAATTTTAAGTCAATTGGATCTTATTCAAGTCCATGACGAACAATTAATGAAGAATGACAAGCAATTGTGTGAGGTTATTAAAGAACGAGATGCGGTAAGCCTGCCTACGTTAGGTTCAATTTTAATCGTGTAATTTTTTAAATTTTAGGCCTAATATATAGCAATAATGAAATACAATGTTGACATTATTTTAATAAATAGCTTTTAATGTGAATACTTACGTTTAGTATAATCTATGGTTTTAAATGATATCTTACCTTTATTGCAGAAGATTTAAATTATAAAAGAGCATTTGTTTACATTTATATTTAAATGACAGTGTTGCCAATTTTTAAAAATATATTTGTATTTGAGAACTATATTTATTTAAGATCTAATTTACTGACTGTTTTTATTTGTAAAAATGTATGTTAATATAATATATATATATATATATATATAAAACATTTAAAATAAAATATGTGTGTGCTTTCATATATTCTAGATAATGAAAAATAGAAATGTGTATATCACAGAATTATAATTATAATATGAGTTCATACACATTTTCCTATACTCATTGTATTCCATAATAAATATAATAATGAAAAATCATTATTTTGAAAAAGTTTTTTTTTTTTACATATTACAATTTAAACACTTTTTAAAATGTCACATTATATATTGAAGTCAGAATGGTAAATAAGAAGCCAGGAGGGTTAATTAGTGTCTTGAGGGGGAAAAAAGCTTCAATTAATAAATTACTTTATGATGAGGCACAATTTGGATTATAGATTATAAACATAAGGTAAATAAGACCAAATCCAAATAGATAGTGTGTGACGTTTCGGCCCAAAATGTCACACACTATTATTTATTTAGATTTGGTCTTATACCATTCAGTACTTTTGTCTGAAGATGGTAATAACTCTGTTACTGAAACGTAACACACTATTTAATTATTTGGATTTGGTCTTATTACCTTTTGTTTATAAATTACTTTAAAATGTACATTAGAATTTGAGTTAAAAAGAAAGAATGGCAAAAACAATTATAAAAAATGCTATTATGATGTTTTGGTAACAATTTTTTTTTTTATAATAATCTGAACAGAGTCAATAATTACTCAGCACTTGAGCAGGTTCTTGGTCCCTAGTGACACCATGATTTTCCATCTTGACGTTCTTATCTTTTTTTATTCTTAGTTTTTCCCATTATGTCCATCAGACCAATTTTTCTTCTTCCATTCATTCTCTCTTTCAAGCAATTTTACCTACTAAAATTTTCCTTTATAAATCTATTTTCTCTTAATCCCATCCAATCCTTTTATCTTTTTCTGATGATCTTCAACACAGAGGCCTCATTCTTCTTCCCAAGACTTGAAACATAAGGTAACAAGACCAAATCCAAATTAACGAAATGTTTGTGATGTTTCGGTAACCAGCGTTGTTATTGAAACGTCACACACTATTTATTTATTTGGATTTGGTTATGTTACCTTATGTTTCTAATCTCTAATCCAAATTGTACCTTATCAATTCTAAAGATTACTTAATCCATTCAACCCATCTTTACACTCACCAGATGAGGCCCCCCATTGTAAGAGAACGTAAAATAACCTTTATAATCCTACCTCCAACTAAAACAATCTTCAGAAGAAACCAAGAGTAGCTAGCCCATGTTTTTTTCTAGGCAGTCTCTCATGAACCAACCTACTCTATTCATGTTGTAGATGTAAACTGCACACTTTAAAGTGGTAAAGAATGTTGGGTTGTGTCATCAACAGCTCCGACTGGGATACATCCAACTGAAGCAACAGCTGGAAAACTTGCGGGATGCCTCGTCACCACCAGTAGAACCTGAGGAAACTTCTAGGTATTCTACCTTTCTTCCTACCTACCTACTGCTGCATTTGTTGCACTCCTTATTCTTTCTTCCTCTACAACTATAGTACCACAATTTGTTATCATCCCCTATTTTATGGCCAATCAAGAATAGAGAAACAAGATGCGATATGTATTTGACAATGACAATTAAAATAATTTTATTGACATCTTGTCAATACATGCAAAGTACACAGTCTGCACTATTTAAAAAAAAGATAATATGCATTATATAAACTATGTACAATGAATATGGCGTCTCTACCAGCGCTGCAGAGTTTGGTGGAGAATCGCCAGTGGGTCTCCATTTGACCATTATCACTTCTCTTACGATATGTATTTGATGTATAGATATAATAACATACAGTAGAACTATATATACCTCCCTATAAAGGACACCTAATTGCAGAGTCAAAGTGTCCTTTAGGGAGAGGTGTCCTCTTTCTGGATAGTTGCTAAATTGTAAAAATGGTAATTTTGCAAATGAAAACTGTCCTTTGTAAAGAGGTATCCTCTAGCACGAGTGGCCTCTCATGGAGGTTCTACTGTATATATTGCTTATTACTGATATTATTACTGCTTTTCCTGCATGTGCCCTACATCTCTATACCTGGAGAATCTGTATAAGACTAAAAGAGGTCTTAATAGGGGGTCGGTGGAAGGATGGTCTAAACCGTTGATTTTCGACCGCTACGACCCGGGTTCGATTCCCACATTAGGCACTTTTTCTAATTTAAAAAAATTCTCCAATGGACCCCCGCTTCTTTCAAAAGTCCAACCCCACCAAGGAGTGCAAGTAACCAAATGGGGCTCTGGCATATCTATAAGTGCAAAGTCGAACTGCTTTTCACATGTGTAGTTATCATGTGGTGCACTTACAGTAAAAAGGCAGTCGCCTACTTCTACCTACCATGATTATCATGGCCTGTACCACGTATACTAGGGATAAGCAACAACAAAAAGTCTTAATAAAGCTTTTTGTTGTTGTTGTAGTATTTGATGTGTAGATATATGAGGAAAATAGTACAAAACGTTGAATTATTCTGGAATCAGTTGGATAAATAAAAAAAAAAAAAAGGCATTTCCTGATCATGCAACTATAAGTTGATGATGGTTTGTGCCATCTGTTGGAATAAATGTCATCTAATCATTGATTTTTTAAATTAATATTCCAGAATTGGCCAAATACCCTTTCTAGATTAATCAAGAAAAGCTAACCTTATACATAGTTTCGGACTGTTGGCCCTCATGGTACAAGCTGTATCTCAATGACCAAAAAAGCTGGTCTTTAGGGTATCCTGAAAAATCATACATAATAATAATACAGTGACACCTGTCTATAGCGCCCCCTCTTGGGACTCACCAAAATAGGGTGCTATAGAGAGGGGGTGCTATAGACAGGTCACTTTTAATGTAAATCGCATCGTACTACGTATTTAAAATTGGGCGCTATAGACAGGTTTAACTGTATATATGTTTACAATATGCAAATATCTTTGTTCCTGTAAAATCCACATTATCAGAGATCACCAGACATCATGTGGGTCAACTATTACTCAATCTGTACTTTTTGATTATAGATAAAATGCACCAAGTTAAGAGTAAAAATCTATATTTGATAATGAACATGACACTTAGTGTTTTTTGTCTTGTTAACTCTAGTTGATTTACAGTACAGATCAAATCTGGGAAATAATGCAATCCTAGTAATCAATAAAGTGTTTAGTGCCTTGCAAGGAGCTCTACCCCATTGTAAGGGAGCTAGTTTACCCTTCAGGATTACTTCTATTCACACCCACAGTTTGAAATTATAAAAAATTAGAGCATTAGCCTCTCACACATGCACTACAATTGCTGTTACTCTTCCAAGTATATTGTATGTTTAGCACATGGTACAAAAGCAGTTCAACTTTGTCTTTACATGTTATCTTTGTATGCCCTTGTTAGAGATGTTACTTGTACTGGTGGGGGGTTTTGATATATTTACACCCGAGAGTTGTGTGCATACTGCTCTCACTATCATAGTTGGTCAACCCTTGTAGCCAGTGCCATTGGCCAACACTGGGGCTGTGGTCTAGGTGTCGCCCCAAGAGAACTTCCAGCCCACCCTCTGGGGACCAATCAGATGTCTCCATTCCACGTAGGACCCAGCGCAAGAAGCACAAGCGCTACCAGGAGAGGACCATTGTGTATACAGAGCGGCTCTAC
Organism: Cordylochernes scorpioides; assembly: GCA_030710605.1. Lineage (NCBI taxonomy): Eukaryota > Metazoa > Arthropoda > Arachnida > Pseudoscorpiones > Chernetidae > Cordylochernes > Cordylochernes scorpioides. The sequence continues at coordinate 17,614,087 of CP092882.1, read as the reverse complement.
CATCAAAACAACTATTGCTACGGCTGCACCACAGATCCAGCCTACAAAAGCCTGGGTGAGTTCAATGTGTGTGTCAAAGTGGCATTCTAAGTTCCCCAAATATTTTCCTTAACACACACTTTAAATTAAGAGAAAGGCATCTCCTAATCATGCAACTAAAAGTTGCTTGCGCCATCTGTCGGAATAAATATCATATCAATATCTGTTCATTGAGCATTTTCATTGAAAAAATAAGTTGATAATGCCCCCCTTCCTTCCATGGCCATATACCATTGACCTAATAGTACACTCATGGACAAAACATAAGGAAGTGGCAAGTCTTTGATGTTGCAGAGACAGAGGCAATTTTTTTCACACTTGGTTTTCTCATGTGTCTTCAATAAAGGTCACTATAATATTGTCGCGCGCGCGTCCCCTCCAGTTCTTCGCGACGAAACCGCTTCCTCCTTCGTGGTTCACCTACTTAGGCTCCATTGCTCTCCTCTGCAGCTTCACCCTGCAGACCACCCAAAGACCTCCGAGAACCACAACTCAAGTGGATCTCCTTTCCTCTGGCAGTATCTCTTGGCCTTACCACTGGTGGGGGGACACGAGAGACTTACCAGAAGAGTAGCGACTGTGGTGTTGGAGAGAAAGAATCACAACAGCAACTGCACCAAGACTTCTAACATTCCTCTTTTATTGTCACTATTAAACCACCTTACATAATAACTCAAATATTAATCAACGGGTATTACACTAGTTTACATCCCAGGGCCAATATCAACGGATATTTACATTCATTAGTCCCAGAAAACAGGACCACAGCAGTCAGCGCTTCCCACATTATTTCCAGACCGGAAATAGGTGAAAGTGCCATCTATTGGCTGAGGTTGTAGGTGTTTTCAGGCCCATATACGCAACAATATCTTTCAGAGTTATTGTCTGAATCCCGATATACATGCTAAAAGGGAAATCTTCCTTAAGTTTTGTCCATGAGTGTAAGTTATTCCACGTTTAGAATATGTTTCCAACTTGAAGGACGGGTGGAGTTGGAGACTTATCACTACTCCTCCTGACTTTCCAGGAGACAGTGTCAGCTCTCAGCCACATGGTGATAAGGATTTACCCCTCCTTGGGACCTTTATAGAGGCATTTCTTAAACTCTTCAAGTCTATATTGTTGTTGTAGTTTCTTATCCCCTTGTGTAAAGATTACACGAATTCCAATGGAATGGGGTGTAGGGGTGCAGCTTTCGTTGATCATGGCATCATGATCCAGGCACACTTTGGTGAAAGTTTAACTTTGTCTGTAATTTGAGGCCGTTCCTAACATGGAAGCAGATGCCTTACATGAGTACAGACCCAGCTCCTCCGTATCTCTGGAGAGGGACCCTTGCTGAGGTCTATCAACTGGGTCAGTTGAACTCAGGAGGTCTTTCTCCTCCAGGAGGAAAGAGGTCTTTCTCCTCTTTCTAACAATACTGCTGTTGGTCCAAGACTACTTATTTTTCAGCGTATTCTTCTTGTTTCGTAGCTGTCCTTCATATCTGAAGGTCATTCCTCTAACCACAACCTGGGGACGCACCCTGTAACAGTCAGCTCTTCCTATAGTGATGTATTAAGTGTACAATGCTGTGAGGACAGATGTGGGAGGGAACAAACTGTCTGAGGGTCCCCCGTCACCCCCCCAGTCCCCTGACACCTCTCCCAAGAAACTGATGAGTGAGTCTGCCTAGACACACCATGTCCCCTCCTTACCTGTATGTGTGTTGCCACAGTTCCCAGCTGGAGGATCAAATCCCTCTCAGCTGCCTCTCCCACCAGAGATGACCTCCATGAGGTTTGTATGTGTCTCAGTAATATCATGGACCCAAAACTTGAGGAAGTGAAACGTCTTTGATGCTGTAGATTGTCTGGTTTTTATTTTAAGACAATTTTGTTCACACACACATGCTTTGTTATCTCGTGTGTCCTCAATAAATGTTACTGTGTATCAAATATCTTTCTGAGTTATTGTCTGAATTCCGGGTAGACATACTAAAAGGTACAACTTCCTTATATTTTGTCCATTAGTGTAGTATGTATATACAGTCCTCCAACTTCTTCTATTTCACCACCCCAGCAAAGGACTCTTTGACGGACCTCACAAGAGATGCCCATTGAAGAGCCTTTTTCTAGAAAACTCGCCGTAAATAAAGGAAACTTATCACTCAAAGTCATTTCTTGATGAAAATTTATGGGATGATGTACACTTATTTGATAACCAGAAACCACCACCAAAAAGATAGAGATCCTATTGATTTAGAGATCAATGCATTAATGAAACATTGCATGGGTATCATGGTCTTGTACTACATGTTTTTTTTTTTGCTTATCCCTAGTACATGCTATACAGGCCATGATAATCATGGTGGGTAGAATTTTGCTTTTACTGTAAGTGCACCATATGACTATACATGTGAAAAGCAGTTCGACTTTGCACTTACATATGTGCCAGAGCCCTGTTTTGGTTACTTTCACTCGCTGGTGGGGTTGGACTTTTGCAAGAATCAGGGGCCATTGGAGCATTTTTTTTTTTTTTAATCAGAAAAAAAGTGCCTAATGCGGGAATCGAACCTGGGTCGTAGCGGTCGAAAACCAACAGTTTAGACCATCTTTCCACCGACCCTCTTGTACCACATGTACTTGAGATAAGTAAAAAAATAAATAAAACTTCTGAAATAATCTAACCTCCAATGAGATAAATACCTTAGAGAGAGAAGCCATCTATGGTTTGTTGGGGGCAGTTCTCTCATGGCAGGTTCTACTGTAGGGGGGTCGGTGGAAGGCTGGTTAAACCGTTTGGTTTTCGAGCACTACGACCTGGGTTCGATTCCCGCATTGGATACTTTTTCTGTTTAAAAAAAAAAAAATTTAAAATTCCCCAATGGCCCCCCGATTCTTGCAAAAGTCCAACCCCACCAGCGAGTGCAAGTAACCAAACGGGGCTCTGGCACATTTGTAAGTGCAAAGTCGAACTGCTTTCACATGTGTAGACATGTGGTGTACTTACAGTAAAAAAGCAGTCGCTAACTACCCACCATGATTATCATGGCCTGTACCACGTGTACTAGGGATAAGCAAAAAAAAAAAAACTTATAAATGCAAAAGCTGAACTGTTTTCTAAATGTGTAGACATGTGTTGTACTTACAGTAAAAGCAGTTGCTAACTACCCTCCATGATTATCATAGGCTTGTATCACATGTACTTGAAACAAGTAAAAAAAATAAATAAAACTACTGAAATAATCTAACCTCCAATGAGAGAGAGGCCAGGAGTATCTATGGTTTGTTGGGGGCAGTTCTCTCATGGCAGGTTCTACTGTATGATGCCAAATGGTGATGGTGCTGCAGGATCTCTCCGACGACACCTTTGTAAAAAGACATCAGAAACACGAGTGTGAGGAGAAAAGAAGAAAGAGGTAAATACATGTTCTCACTCTATACACAATTCTACCATCTTCTTCAATCCCTCACTGCCTTCACTGTGGTCTATTGCTCTTTCCTACCTTTACAACATTATATCTCTATGTGCACTTGTACACCTGCAAGCTCATGTATACATAGAAACACAGATATTTTTGCAAGAGATGAAGCAATCCATATGAGATGTATTAAAAAGATTATGAAGCATTTATATCATGATAAAAAATATTGGAAGAATAATTAATTTAGATTCAAAAAAGGCACTTCATAATAAAATGCCTTATAATACAAGAAAATAAGACCTAATCCAAATAATTTATTAATGTGTGACGTTTCGGCAACAAAATTGTCACCATCATCAGACAAAAGAATAAATCTTTTATTCCATTTTTTTTTTTTTTTTCCATTTTTGTCTGATGATGGTGACAATGTTGTTGTCCAAATGTCACCCACTAATAAATTATTTGGATTAGGTCTTATTTTCTCTTGTATAATAATCTATAATACAAATTGTGCTTTATCATAAAATGCCTTATTTATATTATTTCACCTTTACTGAAGCACTGCACAGGCTGGCTGCTTGTGTAAGTCTCTCGTGCCGCGTGAGTTCGGATGTTTTTAGTGTTGAATAGATGTTTTTTTTTTTGACGTGACAACGTCTTAAATTAGGTTGCGGCTGGGAGTCACTTATGAAAAAGTGTAACGCCCGGTAACGTTACGATGAGTCATCGAACGAGAGTGCTGCGCGCGCAGCGCTAGAGAATTAGGCGCATTGAATCGGCGCATGCTTGTCTCTGTCTTTGTCTTTCTCGAACGTTCTTGGCGTTGGAAAAACAAGAAAGCGTCATAATACAAGTTCACACGTGTGGTTAAAGTATCGTCAGCTGTGTCTGTAGTGAAAATGTGGAGTGCTTAGATTCGTCATTTACAACAACTACAACAATAAAGGTAAATAATTGTACACTGATATTTCATTATCGTAAACTATGATTGATTGATTAATTGTTAGATTGACACAAAAGTTGAGAAACTGAGTTTATAGGTTATGTCATACTATTGATAAATGTTGATAGTGTTAAGTAAATTATTAGTTTAAAATTAATTAATTAATTAATTATTATTTTACAAATTTTAAATAGTTTCAAATTTATTTAGCAAAAATTTGAACCTTCGATCTGAATAAATGTTTTGATTTTCGAATTGATTCTTTAAAATTACAAATATTAAGAAAAAGTGGCAGATATAAGAAAACTTTATTTAAACTGTGTTGAGCAAGAATTTTAACATCTAATTTAAGTAAATGTTTTAATTTTCAACTTCATCATTTACAATTACAAATTTTATTTAATTTCAAATTTATTTAGCAAAAATTTGAACCTTCGATCTGAATAAGTGTTTTGATTTTCAAATACCAACGCGGCTGGTGGAGTGGCGATCTATCGTAAATTATCATCGACATCTACAGCGGAAGTGTTCCAAGTTGCGATTACAGACGTAACTCGTGTCATTAAAACCAAGGGTGACATGTGCATGACTGAAGTTACTTGCTTCGCCGCTAATACTAGCTTCAAGTTTATACTCGGTGCTGTATATATTCATCCAGGAGCTAGTATGCAGGATATTGGAATGTTACTATGGCAAGGACTCGGTCCGTACATTCACAACAGCCAGTACGTGCCACCGTTCGTGCAAGTTGATTCTAGTATACCGATTCTTCTGTGTGGTGATTTTAACAAAAACGTAAAGCCTGACAACTCGTTTCTTAAATTCATGAAAAATACGTATAATCTTGATTGCGTATCAAACGTTTCTAAGTCAACTACGTTAAAAGGAACAACTATCGACTTGACTTTCGCAAGACACATTACAGCAGAAACACTTCCTTTCATTTCATATTTCTCCTATCATCGTCCTATCCTCAACAAAATCACTCAAATAGGAATTAGTTAAGTTTAAGTTTACATGTACAATGTTTTAGTAAACAAAATATATTTCTATAGTTAAAATTTGTGCAATTCTTATTTTCATTCAATTCCTTGTTCCTATTGTGCAATTTAATTATATTCATATCAATAAATATTCTACCGTTGTCACGTAAAATCTTCGCCCGTAAAACCGACTTTACAGGCAACCATTTTTTTTTTCTTTCCCTCTTATCACCATATTTAATTATATTTATCTTACTTAGCCTTTATTAAATTGTCATTTATCATTGAGTGGATGACTGTTTATTGCTCCCATAACTCAATGTCACAATTTAAACAAGGAAGAAATGTTTGTGCGACAATGTTCCACACAAAATTGGACCTATCAGGATGACATATACAACTAGGTCTGGAAGAGGAATCAAATTTCCAACTCTTTGAATATGCAAATTTGTCTGATAATTGACTAATTTATATATTTCCTTTCACAAATGTAAACAGAGGTGGAGCCATTTCTCTCCCATAATTTTTGATGTTAGTCTCCATCAAGTTGAGTTTAGCTTTTGGTGACACACTGGAGCACACTGGAAGTGGCTGTCTCATTAAAACCACATCTAAAGGCCAACATCTAGTTGCAGAGCCAGTGTGTCTTTTAGAGAGAGGTATTTTCTTACTGGAGAGTTTAACTTAATAATAAAAATAGTAATTTTGTGGAGAAAGATGAAAATTGTCTCTTTTATAAAGATGTCCTTTAGTGGGAGTGTCCTCTCGGAGGTTCTACTGTATTTATTAATGCAGATTTTTGAATGGCCACCTGAAATCTGTTGTGATTGTTGTGTATTATTCCCTTGTGCAAAGATTACACAAATTCCATGAGTCCAAGTTCCTCAAGCTGTTTGATGCTAAGAAGCAGCCTTTCCCAAAGGTCCTGTTTAGTGAATCTAATGCAAGCCAAAATGTGTTTTGGAGCTGCAGGTCCATCTGAATAAAGGAAGTAGTACTATCCAAAGTTCAATGTCAACAAGGGGACACAAGGTATTAAGACCAAATCCAAATAAATAAATAGTGTGTGACGTTTTGGTAACAGTGTTGTTACCATCTTCACACAAAAGTACTGAATAAAACATGCTGTGGTAAAATTTCTAATTCAGTACTTGTCTGAAGATGGTAACAACACTGTTACCGAAACGTCACATACTATTTATTTATTTGGATTTGGTCTTATTATTACCTTGTGTTTATAATCTACTAGCCGAATGACCCGGGCAACGCCCGTGTTTTACCCGATTGAATGTTTTGATTCAAATACTATTTGTTACAATGAAGAATGACGCTCGTAACTGTATATAGAATAATCCAAATTGTGCCTTATCGTCAACAAGGGGAGTTGTCTTCTTCTATTCACCAGACACCATCAAGGGTCACAACTTGATACCCTTCTCTTCTTCTTTCTTATCTCCACTCAATCATATTAGGGTATCAAGCTTGTAGAGCTTGTTGATGGTGTCTGCTGGGGATGAGTAGAGATCATATTGATACAAGGGATTATTTTATTGAAGAGTCAATAATGTGTTTTGGGGTTGCAGGTTGAAATTGCACTTAGTAATTTCTCACAATACATAGTGGGAAAACCTTGCACCCAGTCATGATGGTTGTCAGGGGAGTTGTTTGTTAGTTCAGTTTGTTGCAAGGAGTGTGCTGATCATCCCTGCCACCACTATAAAGAAGAGGTTGGTGTGTGCAGGTGGGACCTACAGATGGCCCGGGAACAATGGTCCGTACAGAGGCTGAGAGAGAAGGAACTGCTGAGACAGAACAAGAACAGCTCTGCCAAGAAGGAGGAGCTGACATCTCTGTTCCCGGACCTGAGCCAGAGTGAGTTGGAAAGTCCGTGCTGTTGTTGTGGGAGTGTGACATGTAGGGTTGGGCAGTCCATAGCCTGGAGGTGGGTCCGGCCGTGCCCCTGGTGGTGTTTGGCTCCAACCTGCCTTACCTCCCCCACAGGTGGGTCTTCCTTAGCTACACTTATTTCAGGCTAGCTCTCAGCCAAAGGTGTCAATCTGCACATGAGATATATTGACCTGCATAAACACCTGTGTCTACCTGATTAAACAATGTGTCAGCCTGCATAAACAATATGTTACCCTCTTCTTCTTTCTTATCTTCACTCAATCACACTAAAGTATCAAGCTTGTAAAGCTTGAGACTTTTGATGGTGTCTGCCGGGGAAGAGTAGAGCTCATCAATGGATGAGTCAATACAGTCAATAATATGTCTTGGGGTTGCAGGCTAAGAATTGCACTTAGTACATAGTGGGAAAACCCTGCAACCATTCTGGAAAGTCATTGTCCGTAGATGACCAGACTTAAGTCTGGAAATCAAAGACTGTTGTTCTCTTGGGAGGACAGAACCGGTGCTTGTCCCTCCTGCTCTGTACCAGTCATGTGCAGCATTAGATTTCCATTCCTGCAGGCATTGGGTTTTGATGGTACGGAGGAGGTCTCTTTCGTCTAGTTGGGTGGTAGATTCTCTGGCTTCAGGTAGGCCAAGAGCTCCAGCCTTTGCCAGAGAGTCTGCCAGCTCATTACCAGGAATTCCAACGTGAGCTGTGACATTGCACTGTGGTAGAGCTGTTGGCTGGGAGTCGGTTTACAGACTTAGCAATGCTCTTGATGAGAGGTTCTTGACTGGAGAAGCAGCTTTGAAGGGTATAAATGGCTGCTCTTGAGTCAGAGTTTACTTTACCCAATCATATGTCACCCTGCGTATACAATGTGTCAGCCTGCATAAACAATGTATCAGCCTGTGTAAACCTGGGTAAGCAAAGTACAATACCCTGTACAAACCATCTGGCAATATGTGCAAGTGAATTGTGAACCTGTTGCACATAACTTGTGTGTATACAGTCACAATGTGTTAACCTACGTAAACCTATGCAATCAAATCTATGCAAGAGAGTGACAAACACAAAGTGAAGTTGACCTGCTGTAGAGCATGAATGATCCTCCATTTTGAGATTCTAAATAAAATTACACACACAAGGGATAATGTAGCAAGTATTCAACAATACAGCAGTACACCTAGAGTCAGATTTCACATATACCTTACTTATTTGTGATCTTGTTCATGTAAAATTTGGAATATAGATTAGAAACATAAGGTACAAGACCACATGCAAATATATAAATTGGTGGGGATGTTTCAGTAACAGTATCGTTACCTTCTTTGACAAAAATTCTTCTGAATGAGGAAAAAAATATCATAGCATGTTTGTAAACTGATAAAGATACAGTTGAACCTCCAAGAGAGGATACTCCCACTAGAGGACCCCTATCTATAAGGGACAGTTTTTGTTGTATTTTGAATTTTAATTTAGCATAACTGCAGCTTATTAATTTAAACAAATTTATTATTCAAATACAAGGAGAGGTTAAACAATCTAATTAACTTAACAAATGAAGAAAGAATTGAGCTTCTATATTCTAAGCTATTACTACAACATAAACAAAAACAAACTTAGTCAAAAAGGAACATATTTTACATCACAGATTATTATAAATTGATTTGTTTACCAATTTCAACAACTCCCCTCTTTGGTGAGCAAATCAAAATTAGGTCCCAAAAAGAAGTCCCATATTTACAAGCAGTCTCTGAATTCTGTCTCCCGGCAGCCTCTTGGTGAGAAGATCCGCTTCTTGAGCTTCTGAGTTCACGAAGGAGATCCTCAAATTTCCCTTTGAGACTTCATCTTTCACGAAGAAATATTTTCTGTTAATGTGCTTGGTTCTACAATGATGAGATGTTCCTTTAATCCAGTCTATTGCTGATTTACTGTCTTTCTTCAGAACAAGTGGTATTTCAACACATGATTGATGACCTATTTCAGAAAGAAAGTTCATAAACCATTTTAACTCTTTAGTGCCCTCACAGATAGCCATTAATTCCGCTTCGCATGTTGACAGGGCTACCAGTGGTTGTTTTTGAGATTTCCAACTAAGTAGTGAAGATTCTAATTTAGTTAAATATCCTGAAAAGGATTTTGAGTCTTTAGTTGAGGACCAACTAGCATCTGTAAAGACTTCAATTTTTCCTCTTATTCTGTCAAAGCATAACTTGTAGCTTTTTGTTCCCTTCAAGTATCTATATATTCTTTTAAGTGCAGTAAGGTGAATGACTTTGGGATCCTTGTTGTATTGGGAGAGTTGACTAACATAAAATGTTATATCGGGCCTTGTTCCCACTGATAAATACATCAAGGAACCTATCATTTCTTGGTAAAGTTTAGGGTCCACAGGAGAAGAATCAGGGTGATTATCCAGATCTTGATTAAGATCACCAGGGGTTTTTACTGGATTACATTCTTCAAGGTTAAATTTCTTCAAAATCTTTTCTACATAGGCTTCTTGTGAAAGTTCGAAACAATTTTCTTTTTCCTCAATTTTGATTCCAAGAAAAAATATAGGCTTTTCTTTTCGAACAATGACAATTTGCTTATCCAATTGCTTAACTATTCTGTTAATTATGGTACTATCCGATCCAATAATGAGAAAATCATCTACATAAATCCCAATTATTAGAGTTTTCTCCTCTTCTCTCTTGAAGGATGTATGCACATGGTTCACTTTCTAAACGTCTGAGTCCAATATCATTAAAAATTTGGTTAATTTTTTCATTCCAGCATCTTCCGGATTGTGGTAAACCATATAAACTTCTGTTTAGTTTACATACTTTATTTTCCTGTCCTGCTTGAACAAATCCTTCAGTTTGTTCCAGGTACACATCGTCTTTTAGTTCCGCATTGAGATAGGCAGTTTTAACATCATATTGTTCAATTTTCATGTTTTGCTGTGATGCAATGGCAATCAATGTTCTTAAAGAGTCCAGCTTCATCACACGCCAGGTTTTTGATTATGCCCCATTGCAACAAATCTAGCCTTTCTTTTGTCAATGCTTCCATCTGGATTCATTTTTATATTAAAAATCCATTTTCCTTTTATCAGGTTTTCATTTTCTGGTTTGGGTACAAGGGTCCAAACATTATGTGAAGTTAGGGAATGGAATTCCTCTTCCATTGCTTCTTTCCATTGGTCTGAAAATGGGGTGTTCATGGCTTCTCGATATGTTTTAGGTATGTTCATGGAAGTTGAAGATAGTTCGGTTACATTGGCTGCGTTTCTTTCTTTTATTCTTTCAGATCGTCTTACACCACTTGCTCTCAGCCTCTCTTCCTGCTCTTGTAGATTGATGAGATGCTTTGCCTGAATATCTTCATTAGTTCTTCCTGCAATATGTCCGGGTTTTCGGGGTAATCCTAATGATTCAGGTATTGGTTCAGGGTTGTCTGGAGTATTTAGCTCTTCTGGAGTAGAGCCCATGGTATGTGTAATTTGAAAGAAATCTGATTCATGTTGTTCATTTCTATAGATAATATGATCTTGGACATGTTGGTCAAAAACATTAGAAGTTAAGAGATCAGAGCCATTTGAATTTTCATCAAATTTGACAGTTTGAACTTCGTGTATTTTTCCATCTTGTGGATCATATATTCTATAAGCTTTTCTTTGTCTGGAGTAACCGGTGAATATTCCTTTTCTTGCTCTAGAGTCAAATTTATTTCTTTGATTTTTAGGAATGTAATAATAGTAGGCAAGACTTCCAAAGATTTTTAAATGTGCTACTGATGGTTTGTGTCCAGTCCATTTCTCTATGGGAGTTTTCATGTTATCATTCTTGGTCGGTGTGCAATTCTTCAAATAAGCGGCTGTTGCAATGGCTTCCGCCCAAAACTCAGTTGGTAACTTAGCATCAAATAACATAGTTCTAGCCCAATCTAGAAGGGTGCGATTGGTTCGTTCTGCAATTGCGTTGCTTTGTGGTGAATATGGAACTGTTCTTTGATGGTGTATTCCTTCATTTCTGAAAAACTCATGAAATTTTTTATTTGCAAATTCAGTTCCGTTGTCCGATCTAACATTTTTGATTTTAACATTAGTTTCATTTTCTCGATGATTTTTAAATTCTACAAAAAAATCAAATGCATCTTCCTTTGATTTCAAGAAGTATACAAAGATACGTCTACTATACGAATCCACAATAACGTACAGATAGTTTGCACCACCCAGTGATTTGGTTGGCATAGGACCACAGAGATCCATGTGTATAAGTTCTAATGGCCTTTCAGAATGATTATTCTCTATAGCTTTGACAGGGTTTTGGGTTAGTTTACCAAGGATACATGGTTCACATTTTTCGAGATGTTGACAATCAAAATTAAGTCCTTTTACCATATTATTCTTCATCATTTTATCCAAATATTCTTCGTTCAAGTGTCCTAGTCTTCTATGCCACATTGTCTTGACTGAACATTTATCTTCTGCTTTTAAACAATTATCTTTATTGCTTAACAAATTTCTAGGTAAAGTTTTAATTATAAACATTCTATCTTCTTCATTAGCCTCAGCTATCAAATCTCCTTTGCAGTTATAAATTTTAGCTATTCCTTTCTCAAAATATACTTTATTTCCATTATTAACCAGACATCTGACAGAAAGAAGATTAGATTTAAGTCTAGGCACATAGAGTACATCCTTAATACAAATATCTTGCTTACCTTCACTTGTGTATGTAGACAATTTCACGTCACCTCGTGCTTCAGCTTTTATGAACCTTTCTTCTTCTGCAAGGTTAATTTCACTGTCAATAGGAATCTTGTTGATAAGCCAATCTTCTCTAGGAGACATGTGTGAAGTGCATCCTGAATCAAGGTTCCAAATGTGTGCATCCTCCTCTCTCAGGTAGATGTGAAGAAGAGTAGATCATTTCCGCTGAAGTAAACGCATGTTCAGTGTTAGCAGAACCATTCGCTACATTAGCATGTTCCCTTGAGTTATTTTTACAAGATGATGAAGACTTAGTTTGCATATTATTTTGTGGATATTTGCATTTTGGTTTATTGAAGTTCGCTTTATCTTGACGATGCCAACAGTTTCTTGACATGTGCCCAAATTTTCCGCATGTATGACATTTCCCTTCAAATTTGCATGTTCTTTGTATCCCTCGGTCATTTCGAGCTTTAACAGCTTTTTCATATTGACCTTCTTTAGGAAATCCCATTGAGTTTAGCCTCATTTCTTCCTCTTGAAGTGCCTGAAAAACTTCCTCGAGACTCGCAGATCGTTGTGGTCGTAAAACCGCTGCTATATTTTCAAACTTTGGCAACAAACCTCTCACTACATGATACACCATTTCCCTTGGTGAAATAGGCTGTCCCAAGTTAGCACTTCTGGATGCAATATTTCTGGCCCTTGTTATGTAGGCTTCAATGCCTTCATTATTTCCTCATTTGAATATTTTTCAATTCAAGTCCAATGTCGATTATTTTATCTTCAATATTTCCAGTATGGATACGCTTCAGTTCATCCCACACAGTTTTAGCATTTGTCTCTCCTATAAATATGCCAGCCTGCTCAGGTGACAAATTTACTATTATTATTCCAAACGCCTCATCATTTTTATCCTCCCATTCTTTGAAAAATTCTTCTTCCTTTGAATCTGCCATTCCACGGTTAGGCTTAGGCGATTCGATCACTTTTTTGAACAATTTTTTGCTTCTCAAAATTGCTGATATTTTAAACCCCCATATGTGGTAATTTGAAGATGTCAGTGGCTCTATTCTATTCATCGAAAAATATTCTGCCATTTTAAAAATATATAATCGTACTCAACCTTTCTTTCAAAAATCGGCGCTTTCTTCTTACGCAATAACAATTAACCAGGCTTCTGCTACCAGTTGTTGTATTTTGAATTTTAATTTAGCATAACTGCAGCTTATTAATTTAAACAAATTTATTATTCAAATACAAGGAGAGGTTAAACAATCTAATTAACTTAACAAATGAAGAAAGAATTGAGCTTCTATATTCTAAGCTATTACTACAACATAAACAAAAACAAACTTAGTCAAAAAGGAACATATTTTACATCACAGATTATTATAAATTGATTTGTTTACCAATTTCAACAGTTTTCATTGTCAAAATGATCATTTTTCACTATTTTGCAACTCTCCGGTAAGAGGTCACCTCTCCCTAAAGGACACTTTGGCTCTGCAACTAGGTGTTTCCCTTTACAGGGAGGTAGTCCTACTGTACAACCAACTCTTTAAAAATAAATTTGGTGATGTATATTTTTTACTCATTCAGTAGTTTTGTCTGAAGATAGGGTAACAATGCTGTTTCTGAAACATCTTCTTTCTTATCTCCACTCAATCATATTAGGGTGTAAAGCTTGGGACTTTTGATGGTGTCCCCATCATGATTGGGCGAAGTAGAATGTGCCTGCCTTTGTCATTAAGACTGGGAGCACTACTCAGCGGCAGGCCGACTTAGCTCCAAAAGAAATGGCCGCCTCTGACATGAGGAACAGACGTCATGTGCAGCCGTTCCTAACATGGAGTACAAACGCTGCTCATCCTGTATCCCTGGATTAGGAGCCCTTACAGGGTACTATCAGCCGGGCCAGTTGAACCCAGGTTTTTTAGTGAGCTTGTTACTGCTCCCCCTTTTTCATCCGGGCTTGGGACCGGCAAAGGTGGAGTTTAAAACTGAAACATCATGAAGTTTAACTATTTGGATGTGATCTCATGTTATTCTAGTTAAACTGCCAGTTATTATATTTTAAGAAAGGTAAATATTCTTCAATTGAATCCCTCCTGATTGATTGATGATGTGTGTCTAACCACGGGTTGTTGTTCCAGCGAGTTTTCCTTGCCGTGGAAGTGACTTACTTGTATAGCAGCCACCATTTTGTAGGATCTCACCATTTTGTACATATACTCTCTAGTTGTTTAAATAAAAGTACTCCCCTTAATTCTTAGTCTCTTCCTTTCTCAACCCAATCTCCCACCTGGTTCATCATCATTGGGTCATATAAGGTAATCATTAGTAACATTATCAAATCAATAAATATTGTGAAATTTGAAACTATTATAGAAACTATTATATATATATATATATATATACTAGCCGAATGACCCGGGCAACACCCAGGTTTTACCCGATTAAATGTTTTTATTCAAATACTATTCGTTACAATTATAAATTGGTACCGTGGATGTCACTTTTGTGAAACGTCCCGCTCCAAACTTTGTGTCAGAGAAGCAATATTTTTATAAAGAGATGATCTGGCTTTGTGTCTTCTGCTCGAATGAATGTTTTTCTGTTAGAATTTTGTTCCTGCACACTAAAAATGAACTGGCTTCACCCGTGGTCTCAGCTTTTTGGAATTTTTCCTGATATAATTTTGTATCTGATAATCAAACATGATACAGCAATTTTGTCATCATCATTTTCTGACTAAAAAAATAACTATTTTTTCCCTGAACCTGTCAATTTTATTTTTTATTGGCTAAAAATCCAATAAATATCTTTTCCTGATTTTTCTCTATGTCCTGTCAAAACACGTTTTACATGTACATTAGGTCAGCTGATATTACTTCCCATCTTCCCCGCTAGAGGCGCTGCTTGCGAGCGAAAAGGCAAATTTGCAACGCAATTTGCAAATAACTCGAAGAATATTCGGGATAGAGACCTGAAGTTTTCACTATAAGTTTTTCCAGATTCTACTCTATATACTGTTAAAATTTCAGTCAGATTAGTTACGTATTGTGGACGTGTATAGTCGACATAGGGACAAACACACATACATACACTGACTTTTATATACAGTATAGCCTCGTTAATTCGACAAACGCAAATTCGACACCCTACCTTAATTCTACCATATTCTGATGTCCCGACCTCCGGCCTATCAAATAACAAACCATAATTCGACAGTATCGATAATACGACAGTTCCGATAGTTTGATCATTTTAAAATTCGAATTTCAACATTTGAATGTTTTTTTTTACATACAACTTTACCGCTAAAAAGGTATTACGGCAGCGACGACGGCGGGCACCAATAGGATCACGCATGCGCACTTTTGGTTTCTGTTAGTTTACGTTTCACTTTGCAGTGCTGTTGCGCAATGTCGCGTGTGTTGTTTATTTTTTACGCAGGAAATTAGGAATCGTGTCGCTAATTAATAATATTATTTTCTTTTTAATTTTCAGCATTGAAATATTTTAGTTATTTTAAAATTTACAAATAATTTCCCTTCAAATAAATAAATATTCATAAATGTAGCCACAATGATTATGATAGCATTTTATTTCAATATTCCATTTCCGTGTTATTATAAAAGATTTAAACACAAAATCAATAACACCTGCAGCAGCAGTGGATGCCCTTAATACAATAAAAACTCTTTGTTATTTAAAACACATTCCAGAGGAAGAAAGGCATGCATGTTTTTTTAAAATAGACCATCTGGAATACATCCTGAATAGGATTTCAGTGCAAAAACAGACATCTATAAAGGAATTTTAAAAAAGATCTTCATGATTCTTTTAAAATATTATTTTTAAATTTTCTTTTTATTTTCCATATTTATTTCCTATCAACTGCTATATTCTTCAATTAGAATAAAATATTATTTGTAATTATTTGTGTTTCAAAAATATGTATTAATGCCATTTTGTCCCTGATACTAAAAGTTAGTCATAAAAATAAATGAATAAATTAAAGTACATACAATGGTTTCAATTAATATCATTAATTTATATTACAAGGCAATTTTAAAAAAATATTATTTTAGTGAGTTAGATGATTAGCTAATCATCTAACCTTAATTCAACACTTCCTTTAATTCAACCGAAAACTCTGATCCCTTGGGGTGTTGAATTAAAGAGGTTCGACTGTATATAGGGATATATATATTTTTTTTCTTATTATTTTTATATATTTTATTATATATTTTTTAATAGCACCAAACAAAAAAATAAGTGCTATTAGATTTTTTTTTTTTTATACTTTTATTGTTGTTGTTGTTGTTTCTTATCCCCTTGTGTAAAGATTACACGAATTCCATGAGTTCATGCTCCTCGAGCTGTTTTATGATGAGCAGCGGCCTCTCCCAAAGGTCCTGTTTAGTGCATCTAATGCAAGCCAAAATGTGTTCTGGAGCTGCAGGTGTCAAGCTACATTTTGGGCAAGTGGGATAAATTTTGTTATTATTTTCTATCTTCAATGGCTTGAGATGGCCTGTTCTAAATCTTGTTAGTGTTGTTTGATGCTGTCTATTTCTGATCTTCAGAGCTTCTCCTGGGTTCACTCCACTGTACCAACTGTGCTTAGGTGGGATCCTCCAGTTCTTGTTTATTTATTTTATTATTATATTATTTTATTTTAGGGCTTAATAAATAGAATATATAGGAGGGGGGAGGAGAAATTGGAGGGGGTTGGGTGTATAAATAGTTTAAATATATATTTGATATATACAAATATCATGGATTCTAAATAATTCTAAAAAATAAAATAATTTTCTACTGCCCTTACTACAATGAAAAATTAATGGGAGGGCCTGGCTCATCAGTGGTAAACCCTCCCAGCGGTTTCGCCAGTTTGATCTACCGTACTGCTGTAATATTGCATTGGGCTATTTATCATCGCAGTAGAAAATTATTTTATTTTTTAAAAAGAATCAATGTGTTAAAAATAGTTAAAATTTCTTATGACGATGGTGTACTAATGCATCATGTTAATCTTGTGGGTTGGTGGAAGGATGGTCTAAACCATTGGTTTCCAACCGCTACGACCCGGGATTGAATCCTGCATTGGGCACTATTTTCTAATTTAAAAAAATGGCCCCCGATTCTTGCAAAAGTCCAACCTCACCAGCGAGTGCAAGTAACCAAATGGGGCTCTGACACATTTGTAATTGCAAAAGTCAAACTGCTTTTCACATGTGCCAACTTCTTCCCACCATGATTATCATGGCCTGTACCATGTGTGCTAGGAATATTAAAAAAAATTGTTAATGTTGTTTTTTAAAAAGAGGGAAGTGTATTAAACATTAAGGTAAACAAACAATAAAAAACAGCATCTGAGGATCAAACATTTTATTGTTCTTCAAATTAAAGATACTTTGGCCAGTAAAACTTTACTGGCTGAAGTATCTTTAATTTGAATAACTATGAATGCTGGCCAGGCAGCCTCTATCTTTTATTGTGTCATTCCCCTGCTGCTACTCCATTAAACAAGGAGTTCAGCCTTGGAGCTGTTTTCTTTACAAATTACTTTGGGATATGTTGTAGAATATACCTCTCTGTATAGGACAATACCTAGTTGCATAGTGTCCTTTAGGAAGAAAGTTGGAAGTTTAGTAAGAGGAAGTCCTTTTCTTCTCTTCTTCTTTCTTATCTTCATGACTGAGTGAAGTAGAATGCATCTGCCTTTGTCATTAAGACTGAAAGCACTACTCAGTGGCAGGCCGACTTAGCTCCAATATGAAATGACGGCCTCTGACATGAGGAACAGACGCCATGTGCAGCCGCTCCTAACATGGAGTACAAACGCTGCTCATCCTGTATCCCTGGAGCCCTTACAGGGTACTATCAGCCGGGCCAGCTGAGCCCAGGTTTTTTAGCGAGCTTGTTACTGCTCCCCCTCCTCCTTTTTCATCCGGGCTTGGGACTGACAAAGGTGGAGGTTAGAGGAAGTCCTCTTACTAAAGAGCTATTAATTGCTACAAATGTGGAAATTTGGCTGTGGAAATTGTCCTTTAGTGAGTGTCCTTTAACAGGAGTGTCCTCTATCATGAAGTTATACTGTGTTGCAGTTTTATAGAGAAGATATTATTTTTGTGTAGACATGTGGTGCACTTACAGTAAAAGCAGTCTACTACTTCTACCCACCATGATTATCATGGCCTGTACCACGTGTACTAGGGATAAGCAAAAATACTATATTATTTTGGAAAATTAAAATTTTCCTAAAGAAATTTCTAAAAATTACCTCTTTTTTTTTAAAAGAAATACAAATTAAAATAACACTTAAAGTTTCACCGCATAAGTTTCTTTTCTGTGAAAAATCAATATTTATTTCAAAGAGAAATATTTACTATTTCTAACTTTTTTGGATGAAGTATGAAAGGGTGAAAATATGAAGAGTAATGGCGAACGGAAAAATAAAAGTGTCCAGGGGCGGGAATCGAACCCACAACCTTCCGCTTACCGGGCAGATGCCATGTCCACTAGGCTATAAATATAATGTATTATAAGTTACTTTAAGTATTATTTACGAACGGAAAAATACGTCCAGGGTAGCCTAGTGGACATGGCATCTGCCCAGTAAGCGGAAGGTTGTGGGTTCAATTCCCGCCCCTGGACACTTTTATTTTTCCGTTCGCCATTACTCTTCATATTTTCACCCTTTCATACTTCATCCAAAAAAGTTAGAAATAGTAAATATTTCTCTTTGAAATAAATATTGATTTTTCACAGAAAAGAAACTTATGCGGTGAAACTTTAAGTGTTGTTTATAATCATACGCCGCAGTCCTCTTTATAACAAATTAAAATATAAATTTATCACCCAACTATATATTTATTGAATAAAAGGATCAATAAAGGACAAGGTAAAAAAGGAATGATTTTGTACAAAATTACATCATACACTAGAGAATGAAAGTTATTTTATCCCCAGTCCACATTGACCAAAACTTGTTGAAATGGTTAAATACACACAGCTTCACATGAGAAGTTTCTGATACCTAACCAATGTTAATTAAATCAAGGTTTTCACCACTATTATACAATCATCACACATTGCTATCCAAAGTTCACATTTTTGAAATCTAAAGGATTCTAAAAAAGCAATGGACAAATTGATATCAATTAGTTATAAGGCAATAACAAACAATCAACATACATACGGACAAGGCACCTCAGTTGGCTGGTATTGTGATCAGGGTGAACGTACTGATATGATCTGCTCCATGGACAAGAAACCACCACCACCTCAGCTGGCAGGTATTGTGATCAGGGTGCATGGACCGATCTGATCTGCTCCATGGACAAGACACCACCACCTCAGCTGGCAGGTATTGTGATCAGGGTGCATGGACCGATCTGATCTGCTCCATGGACAAGAAACCACCACCACTTCAGCTGGCAGGTATTGTGATCAGGGTGCATGGACCGATCTGATCTGCTCCATGGACAAGACACCACCACCTCAGCTGGCCGGTATTGTGATCAGGGTGCATGGACCGATCTGATCTGCTCCATGGACAAGACACCACCACCTCAGCTGGCAGGTATTGTGATCAGGGTGCATGGACCGATCTGATCTGCTCCATGGACAAGAAACCACCACCACTTCAGCTGGCAGGTATTGTGATCAGGGTGCATGGACCGATCTGATCTGCTCCATGGACAAGACACCACCACCTCAGCTGGCCGGTATTGTGATCAGGGTGAACGGATCGATTTGATCTGCTCCATGAACAAGACACCAATAGCTCAGCTGGCCGGTATTGTGATCAGGGTGCACGGACCGATCTGATCTGCTCCATGGACAAGACACCACCACCTCAGTTGGCCGGTATTGTGATCAGGGTGCACGAACCGATCTGATCTGCTCCATGGACAAGACACCACCACCTCAGTTGGCCGGTATTGTGATCAGGGTACACGGACCGATCTGATCTGCTCCATGGACAAGAAACCACCACCTCAGCTGGCCGGTATTGTGATCAGGGTGCATGGATCCATCTGATCTGCTCCATGGACAAGACACCACCACCTCAGCTGGCCGGTATTGTGATCAGGGTGCATGGATCCATCTGATCTGCTCCATGGACAAGACACCACCACCTCAGCTGGCCGGTATTGTGATCAGGGTGCATGGATCGATTTGATCTGCTCCATGAACAAGACACCACCACTTCAGCTGGCAGGTATTGTGATCAGGGTGAACGGACCGATCTGATCTGCTCCATGAACAAGACACCACCACCTCAGTTGGCCGGTATTGTGATCAGGGTGAACGGACCGATCTGATCTGCTCCATGGACAAGACACCACCACGAACAATCTATACATAAGAAATGAAAGCATGAACTTTTACACCTCAAACAAATGTATCTATCCAGAGATCAATAGTTCTGTCTCTCCTCTCAGAGGTCGTGGAACTCTCTCAGTTGTGAGAATAAAAATTATCATCATTATAGTAGTGATGATATTGATTTGATATTAATTGATTTAGATTCGGCTTTGTTACCTTATGTTCTAATCAATATATCACACACACACACACAAAAACCTTTATTAAGACACACTGGTCTTACAGAGGATTCTCCTTAGGGTTACAAGACGGAGAAACCCATGAAAGTGGGAAATATACAAAGGGGTAAAAATGGAGAAGGATTATATATACATGATAAATATATACAGATTATTATTTGAATGATCCTATGGAAAATAAGAATATGGATTTGGAAATATGGATGGAAGAAGTGGAGAGCGAAAAGAGGAAAAAAAAACAGGTACTATTTACATATGGAACATACATATAAAGGAACAGTCAATTTAAGCTCTTCTGCTCACACAGCACAGGTGGACCATGGCTTTTTCTAATCGATATATCAATAAAAATGGCAGTGTTGGGGGTGAAAGCTGTACTTTGTAGAGAGATGTTCTCTAGCAGAAGTGTCTTCTAATGGAGGTTGTTCTACTATACCTTGGCTGTACTGCCACAGTCTAGAAGTAAGTTCTAGTTATGGAGAGAACAGTTTGCTTAAGGGGTCTTATTTCTTATCTACCCTCAACAATCATTTTAAGGTATCAAGCCTGTAGAGCTTGAGACTTTTGATGGTGTTTGCTGAAGATGAGTAAAGCTCATCACAAAGAAGATTTGACATCTATAATGATTTGAGTTAAGTAGAATGCGTTGTTTTTTTCATTAAGACTGGGAGCACTACTCAGTAGCAGGCCAACTTAGCTCCAATATAAAATAGCCGCCTCTGACATGAAGAAATGGCGCCATGTGGAGTACAGATGCTGCTCATCCTGTATCAGGAGCCCTTACAGGGTACTATCAGCCAGGCCAGCTGAACGCAGATTTTCAGCAAGCTTATTACTGCTCTCCCTCCTCCTTTTTCATCCGGGCTTGGAATCAGCCAAAGGGGAGTTAGTCAATAGCTGCGGGGGTAAACCCAGGGAGTTGCAAGCCCAGTTTGGGAAGAGGGATGTAGGGCTGGCAGAGGTCTTGTACTCTGAGTAACAGAGATGTTTGTAACCTATGCAACAGGAAGGCTGGACAGTTGAAATGAAGGTGGTCCACTGTTTGCACAAGTTCTTGCAGGCTGTGAGAACAGGTTGCGTTGAAGACTCAATGTCAGATCTGCCATGATGTGCCCATGGTGGATGTGCCCAAGATGGATCATGGACAGGAAGGCATAAGACTGCACTTAGTCATGAAACAGACCTTAGGATAAGATGGAATAGAAGGAAACCAAGTTAAATTTCAAAAATATGATCTAAAAATGTAACAATTTGTATCTTTTTTTAAATTTTATTTTATTGGATAAGTAAGTTTTCAAGCAACAATGCTATTCTACTGGTTTACAATGTCAATTAGATAAATACAGACTGTGTGTAAAAAACAAATGTTCACCTGCACATAATTAAATCAAAACTTTAAAACATTCATTATGTATTATATACAGTTAAACCTGTCTATAGCGCCCCCTCTTGGGACTCACCAAAATAGGGTGCTATAGACAGGTCACTTTTAATGTAAATCGCATCGTACTACGTATTTAAAATAGGGCGCTATAGAGAGGAAGGCGCTATTTAGAAGGGGTGCTATAGACAGGCTTAACTGTATGAAACCAAGTTAGAAACTGCTTCAACCTTGACAGCCAGTTCATTCCCTGCTCTGTCCCTGAACAAAATGACAGCAGGTTGACTTGATATACAGACAGAATTATCCTTGGAAATTTTCAACATTTCTTTTTAAATATATCCAGTTAAACCTGTCTATAGCGCCCTCTCTTGGGACTCACCAAAATAGGGTGCTATAGAGAGAGGGGGTGCTATAGATAGGTCACTTTTAATGTAAATTGCATCGTACTACGTATTTAAAATCAGGTGCTATAGAGAGGGAGGCGCAATTTAAAGAGGGGGCGCTATAGACAGGTTTAATTGTAATTTAAATCTCAATCCCTTGTACTGCAATGAATAAAATTTGAAAGAAGGCATGGTTCATCATATCATTCTTTCAAAACATCCATTTACTGTATTCAATAGTAAATGAATCTACCACCCGATAAAGTATACCATTCCCATACCATCAGGACCCAATGCCAGTTAGAATGGAGTAGAGAGAGGAGCAGAATTCATTGGAGTATTTAGATGTCTGTTGATGATACATCTGATGTAGGTAGGAATACGACTGTTAACATTTAGCTGGACTTAGTCTTTGTCCGCATAGTCCGCCTTTTCTGGTCCCAAGCCCGGATGAAAAAGGAGGAGGGGGAGCAGTAACAAGCTCGTAAAAAACCTGGGCTCAGCTGGCCCGGCTGATAGTACCCTGTAAAGGCTCCTAATCTAGGGATACAGGATGAGCAGCGTTTGTACTCCATGTTAGGAGCGGCTGCACATGGCGTTTGTTTCTCATGTCAGAGGCGGCCATTTATTTTAGAGCTAAGTCGGCCTGCCACTGAGTAGTGCTCCCAGTCTTAATGACAAAGGCAGGCACATTCTACTTCACCCAATCATGATGGTTGTCAACAGACACCATCAAAAGTCTCAAGCTTTACAAGCTTGACACCCTAATATGATTGAGTGGAGATAAGAAAGAAGAAGAGAAGCTGGACATAGTGGGATTCATGTCTTGGGTACCAGGAGTTCAGAACTCCAGACATACTTCACCTGTCCTGTCCAAGGGTCACCTTCCCACCACTTTGAGGCAGTTAACAGGTCTTGGGGAGGGGGGGGGGGGGAATGGAAATCTAATGCTGCACATGACTGGTACAGAGCAAGAGAGACAAGCACTGGTTCTGTCCTCCTAAGAGAACAACAATCTTTGATTTCCAGACTTAAGTCTGGTCATCTACGGACAATGACTATCTAGAATGGTTGCGAGGTTTTCCCACTATGCAATTGCTGAATCAGCAGCAATACCTAAATCAGACCTTGATGTTGATTCTTTCAAATACAAAAAAAAAGAAACACCCAGGCAAAAATACAGGAGTCAACATCCCATCATTGGTATCTGAACCAAATGCCTGGAGCTATTCTGGAATGTGGGATGAACTGACAAGCAGCAACCTGTATTTCCAGGCTTGAAACTGACCATACAAGACCACTCCTCTTCCAGGATGGTGTAAAGACCTTCCCACAATGTACCATCTACAGGAACAAAGAGGCCTCACCAGACCACCTCTTGGAATGTATGGGAGCCTCAAGACAAGACCTATATTCCAACCCTACCAATATTGTGAATTTTATTCTATGAATTTAGACTCCATGACCTTGTATAATTATACAATGAGATAATAAAAAGCAAATTTTTTTTGAACATATAAAAATTAAAAAGATGTGAAACTGATTTTGAATTGTCTTGCATGTTTGTGAATAGTGCATTAGATCATTAGATCAAAGAAAATTTTAAGTCATACGATTTTTTTTTTTCAAAATTTTTAACAATGAATTTCAATTTCTGTATTTTAAAAGCATATATAAGTCTAGACAATTTTAAAAAATTGATTCAAAACCTTTTAGAATTAGCAACCTTCGCACCAACATCCTACATGTAAACAAATAGACGCCATTTCCTTAAATGTAAATATTTAAAATGCTAAATACAGTATATAAATTGACAAAGGTATCACATACTTTTCAATTATTTTTTATAATTAGTTTTAAAATAATATTTTATAATAGATTAGTTTAAAATTAATATTTTATATAAACTAATTTTATTTTTAAAATGTTTATATTTAACGTTTCTTTTACAAAGCATATATATTTCGATGAAAAATATAAATAGTTTTTTAAAAATGCGATAGATGGCGCCAAAATATTAAATAAATCAGAAATTATCCTACTTATAATACAAAATATTTTATTTTTTGATATATACTATTTACTTTTAATTTAAAATAGATATTCTAATGTAAATATTATATCAAAAGACAGTATATTTCATTAAATACCCGTTTACAAATAATTAAAAATTATTGACCTTCTAAAAATAAATTTTAAAAATTCGATTTTCAAATTTTCGGTTACTGAATTTTTGCCGTGTCTCTTTTTAAAAGAGACGCTTATTATGAATTTAAAAAAAGTGGTTCATTTATTTTTCTAATAAAAACTATTTTAACCCTCGAGCGCGCGCGCTAAAAATGTAACGTACTTGCGCGCGCTGGGTGAAATTTACCCGATATTAAAATTACATATTTTGAATATAAATATTAACTGAGGAAAAACAAAACCTTTTCTATTTCAAAGTAACAACATTTTAATTTTCAAAAAAGGCAATTATTAATAAAATATTTATATTTTTTACACAGATTAAACATTTTAAAAACTATTCTTGAATAATCCTCAAAATTGGTAATGGCATATAAAATATGAAACTATTGCTCCTTTTCAATATTAAATATATAAAATTCCATGAGGATATTTTAGACAAATCATTGCAAACTGCAATTGTATGTCCTTTATAAATTGGCTTTGCACATTTATGGCACAAAGTCGAGGTCTTCCTGTCCTTACTGGAGGGACACACTACATCTGGTAGGAAGCTTTATCTTGCGGTTCCTGACCTTCTTTATGGCTTGAAGTGCCTTCTAAAAAATAATTGAAATAAATATTTAGAGTATACATTTATGATTTAAGTTAACTTATCTGTAAAAAAAGGAAAATTTTAATAGTCTTTTAGGCAGTGAAGAAATGATTTTTCTTTGATTTAGTTGCTCTTTGATGAGTTCAAGGGCCAAACATTTCAAGAATTTTCTTCAAAAGAGCTTCTAAAGCTGTATTTTAATTTTTTGCTTCTTCACCTTTCAAGCCTAGTAAATGTGTAATGACATTAGGCGTTCTCAGCTTTACTGTTTGTGAAGGACAATTTTTGAACCATTTGATTTTCGAGGCTCTCCCTATATAAAAATGTGTTTGTGGGATAATTCCCATATTCCACAAAATTCCCATATCTGAATATATTCCAGTGTCACTTCCATAAAAATGTTCATTTAGATGATCTTCTTCAATATCACCCTCTACAATAATCTCTTCTTGATCTAAAAAATATGACCTTCTTCCCTTAATTTTATATAGAATTATAGGCTGATAAATATATCAACCTATTATAGTTATTTTTTAAATTATTAATTCGAATTATTTATCTCACTTTAAAAAATGTTATTAAAAAAATGCAACAAAAAAATTACGTGAGTGCGCGCGCCGGGTATTTTTTACCCGACGGTGACAATAGATGGAATTTCAGTGGGAGCTGTCAAAATGTGAAACCAAAACTTTAGACTAATTGATGAGTCAGGAAGCTAAACGAAACCACATCTTCGCCAACCGATTTTTTATTGGTTAATTCTCCATTCAAATGTTGCCATGGGTAATTTTCACCCGGCGCGCGCAATGCCGGGTTAAAAGCAATTTGAAATTTTTGTAGTATTTGACTGTTATCTCTTCGTTTTCTTAAGCAGGTTTTCTTATTAAATATCATATGGATAATATATATTTGATTCTAAACAGAGCTAAAATGTGCAATACCAGATAATGACAAATAAAAATTGAAAATTCCGCCTTTTCGGTCCAAGCCCGGATGAAAAAGGAGGAGAGGGAGCAGTAACAAGCTCAGTAAAAAACCTGGGCTCGGCTGATAGTACCCTGTAAGGGCTCCTAATCCAGGGATACAGGATGAGCAGCGTTTGTACTCCATGTTAGGAGCAGCTGCACATGGCGTCTGTTCCTCATGTCAGAGGCGGCCATTTCTTTTGGAGCTAAGTCTGCCTGCCACTGAGTAGTTCTCCCAGTCTTAATGACAAAGGCAGTCACATTCTACTTCACCCAGTCATGATGGTTGTCAAACACATTATTGACTGTATTGACTCATCCATTGATGAGCTCTACTCTTCCCCGGCAGACACCATCAAAACTCTCAAGCTTTACAAGCTTGATACACTAATATGATTGAGTGGAGATAATAAAATTGAAAATGGCTTCAGATAAAATATCAACAAATTCCAACTCAAAATGACTTTACAGGGTGCTCCAAAAAAAGAGAAAAACCCAGGTGTGTCATCATATATTGACAATAATAAAATCAACTAATTTTTTTTTCCAATTCCAATTATAGGCAAAAACAATTTCCCTTATAAAAAAATATGTGCTCATTCCGGGCTGTTGACCTTCATTAGTTTGTCATGGGCTTTGTTTTCATGAGATCAACAAGGGTTTTGCAAAATCTCCAGAATTATTTGCACACTGATTGGTTCTCCACTACCACATTATCTTAACCAGCCAATCAGGGTTAAGGTAATAAAGTGAATATGTTTTCTTAGCTCAGTGGTTATATTAGAGAGAGAGAGCTACTTTATTATATACATACCGTCGAACCTCTTTAATTCAGCACCCCAAGGGATCAGAGCTTTCGGTTGAATTAAAGGAAGTGTTGAATTAAGGTTAGATGATTAGCTAATCATCTAACTCTCTAAAATAATATTTTTATAAAATTGCTTTGTAATATAAATTGATGATATTAATTGAAACCATTGTATGTACTTTTTTGTATTTATTTTTTTATTTTCATAATTAACTTTTAGTATACCAGGTCTATTAGTATGAAACGCGAAAATTTTCAGTGAATTCAAAAGTTCACCAATTCTATACAACAAAAGATTTTTTATTAAAAGTAATTGCCCTGATTAGCTATACACTCGGACCACCTTTCAGGCATTTTTCGAATTCCTTGTCTGAAAAATTCTATTTCTTTTGAGTCGAACCAGTCAACAAGCCATTTTCGGAGCATGTCTGAGTTAGAAAATTCCTGTTTTTTTAGGGCGTGTCCTAAAGATGTGAAAAGGTGGTAGTCCGACGGCGCTAAGTCTGGTGAGTACAGCGGGTGGGGTGATTGGGCGGTGGGAACTTGGACTGACCGGCCGGACGGGGGGCGGGGCGGGGGGCAGACCTAAGCCTATCTCCGTTGCAAGGTGGCGCTGCTTGCGAGTTAAAGCTACAAATCTGCAAATAACTCTAAGGATATTAATTGTAAACCTTTCCGGGGATATGCCTAATAATATCCCAAATTTTCACGGCGATTGGATGTATGGTTTTTGAATCCATAGAGGACACACAGACATTCAATTTTATATATATAGATATACTAGCCGAATGACCAGGGCAACGCCCGTGTTTTACCCGATTGAATGTTTTGATTCAAATACTATTTGTTACAATTATAAATTGGCGCCTTAAATAAATGCATATATTAGTTAATAACTATAGCCTATGTGCTTTATCTGTCTATGTACTGTTGGCTTCCGTAGGCGTCTCTTACTGGGAAAAAGAAAGAGAGGATTCTATTTAGTTATTAACTGATATGCATTTATTTAAGGAGCGACCCGCTCCAACACAATAGTTACAAAAACCAAAAAGCGAGTGGGGGGGGGCAAAGTCAAAAACAAAGTGTCTCGCGTAGTGGCGGCGCCATCGTAGCCACGTGATCGTAGCCAACCAATAGGAGACCGCCATTCCAAAAAAAAGCAAACGGTGACAGAGATGATGACGCTCGTAACTGTATATAGAATAGATAAGAAACCCGCTTAAGGAAGAGAAGTGATAAAAGTCAAATACTTGCAAAATTTCAAAATGCTTTTAAAATAGCACTTTATTAGAAAAATAAAGGAACCACTTTTTTTAAATCAATATAATAAGCGTCTCTTTTAAAAAAAAGAGACACGGCAAAAATTCAGCGAGTGCAAGCTCATTCGAGCTTAAGTAACCAAATTCTTAAAATTTATTTTCAGAGGGTCAATAATTTGTAATTATTTGTAAACGGGTATTTAATGAAATATATTATATTTTAATATAATATATACATTAAAATATCTATTTTGAATAAAAAGTAAATAGTATATCTTTAAATATAAAATGTTTTATATTATAAGCAGGATAATTTTTGATTTATTTAATATTTTGGCGCCATCTATCGCATTTTTAAAAAACTATTTATATTTTTCATCGAAATGTATATGCTTTGTAAAAGAAACGTTAAATATAAACATTTTTCAAAATTAGTTTATATGAAATATTAATTTTAAAATAATCTATTACAAAATATTATTTAATAACTAATTATAAAAAAAATAATTGAAAAGTATGTGATATCATAGTCAATTTATATATTTAGCATTTTAAATCTTTACATTTAAGGAAATGGCGTCTATTTGTTTACATGTATGATGTTGATGCGAAGGTTGCTAATTCTAAAAGGTTTTGAATCAATTTTATAAAATTGTCTAGACTTATATTTGCTTTTAAAATACAGAATTTGCAATAGATTGTTAAAAATTTTGAAAAAAAATATTGTATGACTTAAAATTTTATTTGGTCAAATGCACTATTCACAAACATGCAAGACAATTTAAAATCATTTTCACATCTTTTTAATTTTTATATGTTCAAAAAAAAATTTGCATTTTATTATCTCATTGTATAATTATACAAGGTCATGGAGTCTAAATTCATAGAATAAAATTTACAATCTTGGTAGGGTTGGAATATAGGTCTTGTCTTGAGGCTCCCATACATTCCAAGAGGTGGTCTGGTGAGGCCTCTTTTGTCCTGCAGATGGTGCATTGTGGGAAGGTCTTTACACCATCCTGGAAGAGGAGTGGTCTTGTATGGTCAGTTTCAAGCCTGGAAATACAGGTTGCTGCTTGTCAGTTCATCCCACATTCCAGAATAGCTCCAGGCATTTGGTTCAGATACCAATGATGGGATGTTGACTCCTGTATTTTTGCCTGGGTGTTTCTTTTTTTTTTTTAGGCATTTGAAAGAATCAACATCAAGGTCTGATTTAGGTATTGTGCTGCTGATTCAGCAATTGCATAGTGGGAAAACCTTGCAATCATTCTTGAAAGTCATTGTCCATAGATGACCAGACTTAAGTCTGGAAATCAAAGATTGTTGTTCTCTTGGGAGGACAGAACCAGTGCTTGTCTCTCTTGCTCTGTACCAGTCATGTGCAGCATTAGATTTCCATTCCTGCAGACATTGGGTTTTGATGGTACGGAGGAAGTCTCTTTCGTCTAGCTGGGTGGTAGATTCCCTGGCTTCAGGTAGGCCAAGAGCTCCAGCCTTTGCCAGAGAGTCTGCTAGCTCATTTCCAGGAATTCCAACGTGAGCTGGAAGCCATTGCACTGTGACAGAGCTGTTGGCTGGGAGTCGGTTTACAGACCTGTTAACTGCCTCAAAGTGGCGGGGGGGAGGGTGACCCTGGACGGGACAGGTAAAGTATGTCTGGAGTTCTGAACTCCTGGTACCCAAGGCTGTCCCACTATGTCCAGCTAAATGTCCTACCTACATCAGATGTACCATCAACAGACATCTAGATACTCCAATGAATTCTACTCCTCTCTCTACTCCAGACTTACTGGCATTGGGTCCTGATGGTACAGGGAAGGTATACTTATCAGGTGGTAGATTCATTTGCTATTGAATACAGTGAATGGATGTTTTGAAAGAATGATATGATGAACCATGCCCTCTTTCAAATTTTATTCATTGCAGTAAAAGGGATTGAGATTTAAATTACAATTAAACCTGTCTATAGCGCCCCCTCTCTAAATAGCGCCTGATTTGGTGAGTCCCAAGAGAGGGCGCTATAGACAGGTTTAACTGTATATATTTAAAAAGAAATGTTAAAAATTTATAATTTCCAAGGATAATTCTGTCTGTATATCAAGTCAACCCTAAAAGTCAACCTACTGTCTATTTTGTTCAGGGACAGAGCAGGGAATGAACTGGCTGTCAAGGTTGAAGCAGTTTATAACTTGGTGTCATACAGTTAAACCTGTCAATTTTCGGCTTCTTCGTGTGTATATATATGGATTAGATCCGAAAACGTCAGTAGCGTAAATTTCCTGTCGAAGGGCGGTTGAGCCCAAAAGCTTGAAATAAATTTATTTGCTAAAGATACTCATCCCTCAAGCTTATTGATTTTTTAACATTCTATTAAGGGATTAGCCTATTAATTAAATATCCCCGGAAAGGTTTACGAAAAATAATTTCTTGAATATCTTGAATATCCTTAGAGTTTTTTGCAGATTTGTAGCTTTAACTCGCAAGCAGCGCCACCATTGAGACCGAGATAGGCTTAGGTTTTGGTCCACGCCTGATGACCTTGGGTCTTTCAGGGCTAATATATTAGGTAAAACTGATTCAAATATTAGTGCTTTAGTGCTATCTCCTTGAGGTTACCGATTTAAAAGTTTATTTTCTAATTTTAGATTGTATAAGAAACATATTTTATTTTAAGTATTGTACTTTATTTTAAAAAGTTTAAATAATTGTGGTTTAAAAAGATTAAATAATTGTGGGGTTAAATAAAACGTTATTCCAATTATTTTCTTCAGCTAGAAATCAATAATATTTTTATTTATTCACGTACGTTAATTTGTTGATATCTAAAAGGAAACACGGGAGACGGGGAGATATTTGGCCGAATGTGGAACTTACCTTCTCATTCACGTAACTTAGCCCTGGAGACTTTATTTTCTTTATAATAAATTTATTTGTTTGCATTTAACCTTATATATGATGTATCTAGATACAACGATGATTTTGTAATGTAGAAAATTAGGAGAGACAAAATTCAGGATGACACGGCAATTTATTTGAGACAAGAATAATGATACAATTCCAAGGCAAGATACTATTCCTTTAACTTACAATTACCGAGGGAACCAATTAATATTGATTTTATTCAACTTATCGAGTATTTTTCAAGGGACCGTGAAAAATTTTTCACTAGATAAAACGATTATTTTGTAATGTAGAAAATTAGGAAAGACTAAATTCAGGATGACACGGCACACAAGGACCGGGAAAAAAATGTTCACTTTATCGAGAGATTCAAATTTACGAGTTTCAAATTATCAAAATATATCTTTCTTTTTATAAGTTTATAGAGAATTGTTTTAACAAATGTTCGTTAGACAAACCTTTACTCGGGTAAAACCTCGGGCGAAGCCGGGTACATCCGCTAGTCTATATATATAAAATTGAATGTCTGTGTGTCTGTATATATATAAAATTGAATGTCTGTCTGTGTGTACTCTATAGATTCAAAAACCATACATCCAATCGCCGTGAAAATTTGGGATATTATTAGGTATATCCCCGGGAAGGTTTTTGAAAAATAATTTCTTGAATATCTTGAATATCCTTAGAGTTATTTGCAGATTTGTAGATTTAACTCGCAAGCAGCGCCACCATTGCGACGATGATAACAAGTTTTTTTATCTATAAGTTTTATTATCACTAAGTTTATTATCTTAAAGATTATTTATCAAATGTAAGATTATCTCAGGATGACACAGCAATTTATTTGAGACAAGAATAATGATACAATTACAAGGCGAAGATACTATTCCTTTAACTTCCAATTACCGAGGGAACCAATTAATATTGATTTTATTCAACTTATCGAGTATTTTTCAAGGGACCGGGAAAAAATGTTCACTAGATAAAACGATGATTTTGTAATGTAGAAAATTAGGAAAGACAAAATTCAGGATGACACGGCACACAGGGACCGGGAAAAAATTTTCACTTTATCGAGAGATTCAAATTTACGAGTTTCAAATTATCAAAATGTATCTTTTTTTTTTAAATAAGTTTATAGATAATTGTTTTAACAAATGTTCGTTAGAAAAACCTTTACTCGGGTAAAACCTCGGGCGAAGCCGGGTACGTCCGCTAGTATATATATAAAAATGAATGTCTGCCTGTGTGTACTCTATAGATTCAAAAACCATACATCCAATCGCCGTGAAATTTTGGGATATTATTAGGTATATCCCCGGAAAGGTTTTTGAAAAATAATTTCTTGAATATCCTTAGAGTTATTTGCAGATTTGTAGCTTTAACTCGCAAGCAGTGCCACCTTGCGACGGAGATAGGCTTAGGTCTGCCCCACCCCCTGTCGAGAGAATGTAATCGTCCGGCCGCCGGCCGGATGGACAGTCCAAGCACCCACCGACCAATCAGAGGGGTCAAGAGGTCCTGGTGCGCGGGGGCTTGCCCAAGATGACCTCCGGGAACTTCGTCCATCTTCCATAAACGACCATGATTTTATTCAATTTATCGAGTATTTTTCAAGGGACCGGGAAAAAATGTTCACTAGATAAAACGATGATTTTGTAATGTAGAAAATTAGGAAAGACAAAATTCAGGATGACACGGCACACAGGGACCGGGAAAAAATGTTCACTTTATCGAGAGATTCAAATTTACGAGTTTCAAATTATCAAAATATATCTATTATTTTTTTTATAAGTTTATAGAGAATTGTTTTAACAAATGTTCATTAGACAAACCTTTACTCGGGTAAAACCCAGGCAAAGCCGGGTACATCCGCTAGTTAAATATAAAATGGAAAATATATTTCATTCTAAACAGAACTAAAATGTTATGAAAATGTGAAATTCCAGATAATGACAAATAAAAATTGAAAATTCTGCCTTTGCCGGTCCCAAGCCAGGATGAAAAAGGAGGAGGGGGAAAAACCTGGGTTCAGCTGATAGTACTCTGTAAGGGCTCCTAATCCAGGGATACAGGATGAGCAGCATTTGTACTCCTTATTAGGCTGGGAGCACTACTTAGTGGCAGGCCGACTTAGCTCCCAAAGAAATGACCGCCTTCATCCAGGCATGGGACCGGCAAAGGCGGAGTTATACCCTGATATGATTGAGTGGAGATAAGAAAGTTGAAGAAGAATTTTATTTTTCAATTGAGGATAGAAAACAATATAAATTGTATTTACCAGACATTTTGGTAATCCAGTGTTGTCCCTTAACATTCCTGAATGACTACCACTACACCATTTATTACTTTTGTCTGAAGATAGTAACAATTATATTACCTAGGTGTCAGTACAGTTTGTCTGGATTTCATCTTTCTACCTTATTTTGTTGTTGCTGTGTCCTTATTTTCACTAGCACATATATTAAGATCCAGTTCCAAAATCACTTTATTAGGTACCGCTCAAAAAGAACAACCTAGTTTATGATTATATAAAAGGGCGTACCTGGATCTGTAAAGAAAAAAAAAATTTTTTTTTTCTCAAAATATTTCGAGAGATTGCTCCCTCTATCAATTTTAGAGAAAAAATTATTAATATTTTTTTTTTCTTTACAGATCCAGGTACGCCCTTTTATATAATCTTAGTCAATGGATCGCCTTTTGACTCAAACTAGTTTATGATATTTGCAACAATAAATAATATGTGAAAGTTATTCACACATTAAACAAAATGTTAACGCGGGATTCAATCCCGGTTCATGACTGTCGGGAATCGAGGGTGTTACCTACTCATACACCAACGATTTTTGTATATTAAGATTCTTGCAGAATGCATTTATTATTATATTTGTTCAAAGTGTTGATATTAAAACCTTATTTTTGTTTAATAAAGCCATTTATTATATCTTTGTTACAAGCCTAATTTATTATTAAACTTCTTTTGTCTATTTAGGAATTTGCTTGTTTAGTCAGTATATTGGCCCAAATGGTATTTGAGCACAAGTTTCAAGTTGAGGCGGTCTTTATTTGATTTCTTATTGTGAGAATCAGCCCTTATTACTCTCTCATTTATTTCAAAAAACATAAAAAAAAAAAAAATTAAAATTTTTTAAACTACACCAATACCTTGCTTTGCGTCGTTTCGTTTTGCATTTTTTTCGAAGTTGCGTCGCTACTTAATTTTTACTGTGCGTCGTTAGATTTTCGAAGTTGCGTTGTTTTGGATTCAAGTCTTTAATTTTTTTTTTCTAAAATATGGCAACACCTTTGTTTTTGATTGCGCCTTGCCATCAAAATTTGGGGATTCCCTTTCTAACTAAAAATCAACGCAAATTTAATACAATTTTATCTTCGATCATTAAATGGTTTTCTATAGAAAATTTATTTTCACTTTGTGTCGTTTCAATTTGCGTCATGTTTTTTTGTAATGTAACCCCGACGCAAAGCGAGGTATGGGTGTATTTTAAAAATAAATTGTTTTAAGTATGTTTATTTGTGTGTGTGTGTGTGACAATATAATTTTTTTTATATACCTAGTACATGTGAGATACAGGTTATGTTAACCATACTGGGTAGTGAACACAAGGTAATAAGACCAAATAAATAAATAGTGTGTGGCGTTTCGGTAACAGCATTTTACCTTCTTCAGACAAAAGTGGAAAATCTGAAGATGGTAACAACGCTGTTACAGAAACATCACACACTATTTATTTGGTCTTAATTACCTTGTGTTTATAATCTATAATCCAAATTGTGCTTTATCATGCTGGGTAAGGTTAGCAACTTGTTTTACTGTAAGTGTATCACATGTCTATACATAGAAGCATAGGGTGCTTCTATGGATCAATTTCCTCCCGGAAATTTTCCCATCTATATCTACACATGTGGAATGTAGTTTGACTTTTGCACTCACAAGTGTGCTAGAGACCTGACTTGCACTCACTGGTGGGGTTGGATTTTTGCAAAAATTTATTGAAGCAATTTTTTTTTAATTGGAAAGAGTGTCCATCGATCCTGGCTGTAGAGAACGGAGGATTCTACCTCTCATCTACTACACTATTTTTTTTTTGCTTATCCCTAGTACACATGGTACAGGCCATGATAATCATGGTGGGTAGATGTAGGCGACTGCTTTTTCTGTAAGTGCACCACATGTCTACACATGTGAAAAGCAGTTCGACTTTACACTTACAAATGTGCCAGAGCCCTGTTTGGTTACTTGCACTCGGTGGTGGGGTTGGACTTTTGCAAGAATCGGGGGTCATTGGAGCATTTTTTTTTTAATCAGAAAAAATGTCCAATTCGGGAATCGAATGCGAGTCGTAGCAGTAGAAAACCAACGGTTTAGACCATTCTTCCACCGACCCCTCATGAAATGCCAAAATACCATCCTCAATAATTACGCAAGAATTATTCACTTGAGAATATTTTCATTTGGATGAATGAGGCCATTTTATCTGTAGATTTCAATAAGTCATTACAATTAGAAGAAAATAAGGATCCTTCAGTTGGGGATAAAAGTTACAAAAAAATGAAATTTTTGATTTTTAACCAAACTTTTAGGAGACAATTACTCTAGGTTGATCTATTTGACAATCTTGGGTATTACAAAGTACGTATGTGATAGAAAGCTTTCATCACATACTTTCAAGTATGAATGACACTCACATATGAACAATACATAAGCCTAAACACAAAGAAATAAGACCAAATCTTCTTCTTTCTTATCTCCACTCAATCATATTAGGGTATCAAATTGTGACCCTTGATGGTGTCTGTTTGACAACCATCATGACTGGGTGAAGTAGAATGCGTCTGCCTTTGTCATTAAGACTGGGAGAACTACTCAGTGGCAGGCCGACTTAGCTCCAAAAGAAATGGCCACCTCTGACATGAGGAACAGACGCCATGTGCAGCCGCTCCTAACATGGAGTACAAACGCTGCTCATGCTGTATCCCTGGATTAGCCCTTACAGGGTACTATCAGCCGGGCCAGCTGAGCCCTGGTTTTTTAGTGAGCTTGTTACTGCTCCCCCTCCTCCTTTTTCATCCTGGCTTGGGACCGGCAAATGCAGAGTTCCAAATCTAAATAAATAAATGGTGTGTGACATTTCGGTACCAGTATTTTTAACATCTTCAGACAAAAGTACTGATTGATCCCAACTGTGCCTTATCAATACATATTCGCACACAATGATAAAGTAGGAAAGTTACTTTACTCAAAGAACATAAGACTGGAGTTGAAAAATATCAAATTTGTATATTTGCCACCCAATACTACAAGTGTCAGCCACTAGATCATAGCACATCATTCAAAATACAGTAAACTCTCCTATAACGCAATTAATGTGTTCCGTGTTGTATGAAATCGCACTATAGGAATTCGCGTTGTTCCGAAATAAAACTTGTATAAGGCGAATGTTGTTAAGGTAAATTGTTAGTGACAAATATCATGTATTTTATAACGTGTCATACGAAAATTCACGTTGTATAAATAAATTTGTCGCAATTTTTTTTTATCGCGTTATAGGAGAGTCTGCTGTATCAAGTTGAAACAGAATATAAATTATGCAAATACTTTATCTGCTCAAAACAAACTCTTTTAGAAATTTTTAAAAGAACCTTATAAATAAAATTTTATGTGTACAACTAATTGTGTATCTTTTATTTTTAAAAAACTAATATTTTAATAATATTGTTGGGGGCTGCTGAAGTCTTACATGTCCCATTTTAACTTACTGTCCACATCTTTTCTTATGGATTCAATTGTAACTTTTTACAACTTATTTATTTTTAATAACTTTCATGTATAATTATTTTTTACATAATTTTGTTTTCTATAATTATTTTACATACTTTTATATCGTTGAATTTTGCATACTTTTGTTTTTAGATTATTTAAGACACAAAGGAAAAACAGGGTAACGTGGTCCTTTGAATCTTACAGTGTGGCGATATGATGTCTGATTATTTAAGACAATAATATTTAGTTAGAAAGTTATTTTCCTCCAAACTTTTAGTTTGTGAATAAACATTAAAAATACTTCTCGAATGCTTTCTCCCGGTACATCAGGTCACCAACAATATTTAATGTTTGAGTTGAAATTTTTTGCTTATCATTTTTTGTTTTAATCATGGTGGGTAGAACTGCTTTTACTGTAAGTGCACCACATGTCTACACATGTGAAAAGCAGTTTGACTTTTCACTTACAAATGTGCCAGAGCCCCATTTGGTTAATACACTCGCTGGTGGGGTTGGACTTTTGCAAGAATCGAGGGCCATTGGAGCTTTTTTTTTTTAATCAGAAAAAAGTGCCCAATGTGGGAATCGAACCCGGGTTGTAGCGGTCGAAAACCAACTGTTTAGACCATCCTTCCACCGACCCCCTGAGTTGATTTACTTCAACAAATACTTTATTCCAACATTTCAGCAACCCACTGTCAGTGTGTGACGTTTTGGCAACAGCATTGTCACCATCATCAGACATAACATGAATTATTTGGAATAGGTATTTTCTTGTATTATAATCTATAATCCAAATTGTGCTTTATCACTGTGTAGATTACATAAATGATAAAGTAAAACACCAATTTTTTTTTGCGCTGAAAGAATTAATCATAACTTATCATAAATGAGTCTCTGACGAGAGACCGTCTCCATGAGATATTGAGGTCATATTTTTTGGGTGGTTTTTCATGGGAGACTCTAATGTATATATGTATTGATTCCACGTGCTGATTTGTTCTTTTAAGAAGAGAAATTCTGTAAATATGTAAATATTTCAAGAGAGAAATGACAAATTATATAAATTTAAAAGGATAGATATAAGGTAAATTAAATTTAATTGCCATCTATCATTAAATTTTTTTTTTACACAAATAAATTTACTGGCAATGCGTTTCTTTTAAATATCATCAAATATTATCTCTACAGACCTTACTGCAATGATATGAGTTATTGAATGAGAGGGCTTGGCTCATCAGTAGTGAACCCTCTCAGCGGTTTCGCCGAGCGGTCTAGAGATTAATTTGGCGAAACCACTGAGAGGGTTCACTACTGATGAGCCAAGCCCTCTCATTCAATAACTCATATCATTGCAGTAAGGTCTGTAGAGAAAATATTTAAAAGAAACGCATTGCCAGTAAATTTATAGATATAAGGTGTTGTGCTGAAGAGAGTTGAATTTATGGTGTCTGAGATTTGAAGCAACCAATATGTAAAAAAACACAATATAAAAATAGAAGGTATCTAAAAAGTTCAAAATTTGACAATAACATTTGAAAGAAACAACCTAAATCTGCCTTAGATAATGAGGATACAATCCAGATTGTAACAACAAAATTTTGTTTCATGTCAGTGATTGAAGGTTAAGTCATTTTAGTGTTTTCATAGGGGGGAAAATATGGAGCTGTGTGTGTGTTCACTGACTGCAATCAGAACACAACACTTAATTCCGCCTTTGCCGGTCCCAAGCCCGGATGAAAAAGGAAGAGGGGGAGCAGTAACAAGCTCAGTAAAAAACCTGGGTTCAGCTGATAGTACCCTGTAAGGGTTCCTGATCCAGGATGAGCAGCATTTGTACTCCACGTTAGGAGCGTTTTCACATGGCGTATGTTCCTCATGTCAGAAGCGGCCATGTATTTTGGAGCTAAGTCAGCCTGTCACTGAATAGTGCTCTCTGTCTTAATGACAAAGGCATTCTACTTCACCCAGTCATGATGGTTGTCAAACACATTATTGACTGTATTTACTCATCCATTGATGAGCTCTACTCATCCCCAGCAGACATCATCAACAAGCTCTACAAGCTTGATACCCTAATATGATTGAGTGGAGATAAGAAAGAAGAATACAACACAAGACTTGCTTCTAATCTTGTTTATTTTAAACTCCTTTTATATCTCTCATTAAATTGTTATTAAAACACAACAAAGTTCAGCAGCATCATTTTATAAGGTATAAATATATATATTTTTCTTCTTGCACAAATTACAGTAAAACCTTGCTAAAACAAATCGGGGTTATTGCAAACTTTTCCTTATAATGAAGCTTATAATAGAGTTAAAATGAAAGGATTTAAAAGTACGAATGTTTCTTTTATGCATAATACAAACTTCTACTGCTCTTACTGCGATGAAAAAATATATTGGGAGGGCTTGGCTCATCAGTGGTGAACCCTCCCAGCGGTTTCGCCAATTTAATCCACCAGACCGCTTCTCAGAGCTCTAATACTGTATTGGATCATTCTGCTTATATACGCTTTCATCGCAGTAAGGGCAGTAGAAGTTTGTATTATGTATAAAAGAAACATTCGTGCTTTTAAATGTATAGATAACGCGTTATTGCTTTGTGATAATACAGTTAACTATGGCTATAGTGAACCACAGGTTCAGTCCCAATGGAGTTCATAATAGAGGGTTTTACTGTATTTTTTTAAACTCATGACATTCAGTTTTATTAAAGAATTGAAATATTTTCTTTAAAAATTTCATTTCATTTTTTAAATTAGGACATATTTTTTAATCTTAAGAGATATAATTCCTTCTTAACACAATCATTCTATATTCCAATTGCCAACATGTGTGTGGTCATTAAAGATAAAAGGTTAACTCTTCAAGCTTTACTGCTTTTGCCTAAAATATCTAAAAAAAAAATTCAATACTCTCTCTAGTTTTTTCTCTAAAAAAATAAGAAACAATTTATTATACAGTAGAAACTCCTTGTTAAGAACACCTAATTGCAAAGACAAAGTGTCTTTTAGGGAGAGGTGTTCTCTTACCAGAGAGTTGCTAAATAGTAAAAAGCAGTAATTTTGCAAATGAAAACTGTCATCTAGCATGAGTGTCCTCACATGGAGATTCTACTGTATTTAAAGTCAATAAAAGGTAGTCATATATGTTGTAAATTGTAAAAAATATAGATGGGCCATAAAAATTGTAAATAAAGTTTCAATATTTTATGTTGTTTTTTAATTCATACAAACAGTTCTAAATCAAGCTAAACCATAAGGATCTCAAGTCAGTCATCTATTAACTTGAACAAAATAAGGAAGATATCAGTGACTGAATTCTATTAGTTAAACCAAACACTGTGGTTTATTTTTAATTCAAAATATCTGAAGGCTATTCATGGTGTACCTATAAAATAAAAAGGCAAGTTAGTGAAACTGAGTGTGGCTTTGGAAAGAAGCTTAAAAAAAAAAAAGAAATATTTCAATGAAAATTGTCAGAGCTTCCAGAAAAATAGAAAGGTCATTTAATTGAGTGATGTTGATTATCTCCACAATTAACACTTGTTGAGATTACCTTCCTACACTAACCATTAATGTCAGTTAGAACATAATCCAAATAAGAAAGGAATTAATAAGTTTATAGATAGGTATAAGAGATTGGTAGTTATATCACATATTTTCCTATCCTCTCCCAGAACTTATCGGAATATATTTGAATATAAAAAGGAGATACTTATAACCTCTCTTTATGTATATAATATCAAAATCTATTTATAGATATAAAATATGCATATTTACCATATAACTATGTAAATTGAAATTTCTTTCTCCCTTTTTTTTTCTTCAATATCTTTTTTTTTTTCTGTATATCTCTCAGTATAATATTTATATTATGGTGTCCTAATAAAGATGGCGATGATGAATTATCATAGTAAAAAATAAATCGTTATATTTTCTTCAATCAAAAATGAGTCAACAAGAGAGATTATAGCAGCCAGGGCTTGAAGTTTGGGCCTAAAGTTTTAACCCAGTTTCTAATAAAAAGGAAAATGTCACTTTCCATTGGAATGAGTGAGAAATAGGCTTTAATTTTTAATATAGAAAAAGCCACAGAATTGAAATACAGTTAAACCTGTCTATAGCGCCCCCCTCTTGGGACTCGCCAAAATAGGGTGCTATAGAGAGGTTACTTTTAATGTATATATATAAATATATAAATCACATTGTACTACGTATTTAAAATCGGGCGCTATAGAGAGGGAGGTGTTATAGACAGGTCACTTTTAATGTAAAACGCATCGTACTACATATTTAAAACCGGGCGCCATAGAGAGGA
The DNA here is from genome assembly GCA_030710605.1 of Cordylochernes scorpioides. Taxonomy (NCBI): domain Eukaryota; kingdom Metazoa; phylum Arthropoda; class Arachnida; order Pseudoscorpiones; family Chernetidae; genus Cordylochernes; species Cordylochernes scorpioides. The sequence continues at coordinate 17,572,940 of CP092882.1, read as the reverse complement.
AGGCACTATTTAGAGGGTGCGCTATAGACAGGTTTAACTGTATTAAAAATAAAAAAACTGATTCTTAAGCAATTTTTACAGTGGTTTCTAGAAGAATGGTACTAGTACAACAAAAAGATGGGTGAAGTCAATCTTGTCAAAACATCGGAGGTTTATAAAACATTGTTATACAGATCAAAACTATCTTCACTAGCCATCATTAATGTCCAAATATATCATCAATATCACATTAACAGAGATTTATATATTTACCTTTTACTGAAAAATAACATTTCATTAGCATCTTCAAGTGATGGCATCAACATTGATATTTACTTTGGAATTCATTTTCTTCAGCTCATAGGAAGAATAACTTCTTAGGCCCATTGAAGTCTATCAAAAATGATAAAGTACAATTTGGATTATAGATTATAATACAAGAAAATAAGACCCAACCATTTTTGGATTAGGTCTTATTTTCTTTTATTACAATTTATTTCATTAGCATAAAAGAGAACTGTAAAACAACTATGCAACTTTTTTTTCTAACAACAATAAATATTTTATAAATGAGTTAAACAAAGCATCAAGGGCTGCGTATCTTTTATTGGAACAAATATAAAACGAGCTTTCGGGCACATACGCCCTTCTACAGGAATTAATAAAACAATTATCCAACTAGTCTGAAATAGGATTTTTATACACGTAACTATTGTTTTGCATATCGGCTTAATTGAAAATTATTAAAATGTTTAAATTTACATACAGGTGTAATGATTTGATAAAACTAAATCTAATTAATATGCGGTAATATGATATGTTTTTGTTTAAGGCAATCTCATTTTGTATTTTAAATTTTACAAATTTAAGAGATAAAAGATACGCAGCCCTTGATGCTTCGTTTAACTCATTTATAAATCTTACAGGGTTTTTCAATTGATAATAAATATTTTGTGTTTAAAATGATTTTTAGGGGGGGGGAAAGGAGAATAATGTTTTAAAGGCACTTCTACTAAGAGTAACATATTTACATCCATTCAGATTTCCATATACAGTAGAACCTCCATGAAAGGACACTCATGTTAAAGGACACCTTTCTACAAAGGACAGTTTTCATTGTCAAAATTACCTTTTTTACTATTTAGTAATTCTCTGGTAAGAGGACACCTAAAGGACACTTTGGCTCTGCAATTAGGTGTCCTTTACAGGGAGGTTCTACTGCACTACAAACATTATAACAGAGAATATTTATGTGGTGCGTTATATATAAATATGTGACACAGAAAAACAAGAAACAGTAAACAAAATATTTCAATATTTATATTTTTTGAAAAAAAGAACATTGGAGCTACCATTATTTAATGATGTATTCTGATTTTTCTCTTTAAGCAATTTTGAGAACCCCCTCCAGAAAAAAAAAAAAGGAGGGGGAGAGGGTAGGTAATAAAGAAAATATAAATTGCAAAAAAAAAAAAAAACTCTAAATTAATATCAACATATTTTAGCTGGTAAAATTACATTAGATTTTGTTGCTGTTGTTTAATATTGCATTTTAAAAAAGATTCTACAAAAGTAACTCTTTTTTTTTTTTTTTATTCTTAAAAAAAAAAAAAACTCACTCTAAGCTTTCATGAGAGGGTAGAGATAAAAGATTTGGGACCTTAGAAAAAAAAAAAGGTGCATTTATCAATGGATCTAAAAAAATAAATTGATGACTTTAATAAAGGGAAACTAATAAACATGTATGACACTGTATTTACTATACTGTGTTTATATTGATAATAAATATGCAAATAATAGAAAAAAAAAGAAGCTCCCTCTTTTATTAAATGCATTATAAATGTAATGTTACAATATATTTATCTCACAAGGTAACAAAACCAAAAAGGTAATTTATAGGTAACAGCATTGTGTGTGTTACAATGTCTTAATAAAAAGGCATCTCCTTATCATGCAACTGAAAGTGATGGCTGGTGCCATCGATCAGAATAAATATCAAACTATTCATTTATTTTTAATTATTCCAGAATTGGCCAAATACCCATTCTTGATTAATCGAAAAGCTAACCATATACGTGTTTTGGGCTGTTGGCCCTTGTGAGCGTGATGCAAGCTGTACCACCAAAAGACTGGTCATTCAGGCATCCATTTTTCAGATTAATAAAAAGTATACAGAACTTGTGATGTTGCTGTTACAGTAGAACATACTCCATGAGAGGACACTTCAATTTAGAAAACACCTCTCCACAAAGGGCAATTTTTCCTCACCAAAATGACCATTTTTACCAAATAGCTGCTCTCCAGTAAGACAACACCTCTTTCCCTAAAAGAACACTTTGACTCTCTACAACTTGTTATTGTCCTTTACAGAGAGGTAGTTCTTTACTGTACTGAAATATAAATTACTTTTTTTTTGTTCTAAAAATCACTTTATTAAGAACAGCTCAAAAAGAGCAACCTAGAATAATATATGAAGGTTATTCACATATTAAATAAAATGTTAACGCGGGATTCAATCCCGGTTCATGACTGTCGGGAATCGAGGGTGTTACCCACTCGTACACCAACTCTAATTACTTTTTTGGTTTTGTTACCCTATGTGATTTTTTTAAAATATATAATCCAATTTGTATTTTAAAACCTTTTTGATATTCTTTATGCAGAACATGTGTATTCAGATCATTGATTGCATTCTGCACAAAAAAAAAAAAAAATTGAAAGCAATATTTTGATACATTTAATAAATTTGAGTTTTTAAAACATTTATTAAAAGAGAGAGTCGCCTTTTTAATACATAAATATCTCCGTCCATCTGTACTTTTACAATATGAACACTCATGGACAAAACTTAAGAAATTGGAAAGTCATTGATGTAGCCAATCAACTATAGGAGACAGAGGCAATTTTGTTCACAACTTGGTTATCTTGTGTGTCTTCAATAAAGGTCACTGTATCAAATATCTTTCAGAGTTAGTCTCAATCCTGATATACATGGTAAAACTTCCTTAAGTTTTGTCTATGAGTGTATATATAGATATATGATGGGGGGGGGGGGGGGGGTGTTTAGTAATATATATAAAATGATAAAAAGAAGATAACTTAATAATGCTAAAAAATAACTATCATAAAAAAAAAAAAATGATTAGCCTATCTTAAAAAATAAGTATAAATACTAATACGCCCACAAATTTTAAATTATTTTTTTTTTAGTTTGTTTGTATACTAGACCCAGCTAGTTTATATATATAGTTCATACATATTGCTTGTAATTATATTTAGGAAAAAATGAAATTCATATACACAGTATAACCTCTATAAGAGGACACTACCTTAGGACATTTCATTACATACAAAGAGGACATTTTGTATTCTCCAAAACACATTAATAAGCTGCTTTCTGTTAAAGATGGACACACCTCTTTCTAAAAAGGCATTTTTGTAACAAGGTATTGTCCTTTACAAACAGGTTCTACTGTAACAATAATAATATAATCCAAAAACAATAGCTTTCTTTGGATAAGAAAAAAAAAAAGAAAAAAAGGTTAAACGTGTTATTATATATACAGTGTATGTGACAAAAAAATAATCAAACAAAATAACAGGAATCTGCATCACAAAGGCAATAATAATAATAATAAAAAGAAATATAAATATAAGAAAGAATAAATATATATATTAAAAAAAGCTGATTGGATTAAAAAAATAGATAAATAGAAAGTAAAGATGAAAAAAAAAAAAAGAGCTATTCAACAAATTAAAAAACAAACACAATTCTATCATGTTTTAAATAAAAAAATAGCTTCTGCATAATATAGTTCTTTTTAATCAATATGAAAAAAAAAAAAAAAAGGAAAAAAAGAAATAACAGTGTAAAAAAAAAGTATAAAATTGGAATCTCAGAAAAAAAAAAAAAGTTTCATTTTCAGCTATACAGAAAATAAATCATGCTAAAGCGATTTATATAAAAAAATATTGCTTTTTATATAAATATATAAAAATATCTTCTTTGTAAAAAGCTTTCCCAAATGGGGATTGAATGTTTTTTTTTTTGTAAATAAAAGAATATATTAAGACCATACATATAGATCATAAATGGACGGTAGCGCAGGAAATAGCGTTAGATTTGCCATATAAGGTACACGTAGAAAAAGATTTAAAAAAAAAGTTTATATTTAAAAAAATATATTCTTTTTTTTTTGGTCCCTAAAGGCCTGCATTTATTTACAAAGAGGGGGCACAAATATACACAATTTCTTTTTAAAATATATATTTATATATAAAAGACCTGAATAAGTAATAATAATAATAAAAATTGTAAAAAGGTATATATATATATATATTCATAAAAATTGAATCATATGGAAAAGAAAAAAGTGTGGCAAAGAAGGAAAAAAAAAACTTCCTCACAACCACATAGTTTTCCTTTCCATTTACACAATGATAATATTTGGAATAATAATAAAGAAAACAATGATAGCACTTCATACGCAATCCTCTAGAGACATGAGAAGTGGATTGACGTACTCGAAGCCTTCAAATTCTGTTTGGTCAATCTTCTCGATGACTTTGGTGTCGTCCGGTGTGAGCTGCACGGGTTCGCTGGTGAAGGCTGGGTCAAAGTGCTCCAGATCTCGGTCCGTTTCCAACTTGGGTTTGTAGGGAGGAGGCACTTGTTTCTTCTCTAGGAGGTCCCAGTCGATGGTCTTGTAGAAGAGGTGGGTCCGTATCTCCAGGAATCCTGTTTCAGGATTGCAGCCTAGACGATCCGCTGGATTCTTGTTGAGGAAGCCTTTCAGGATGGATTGAGCCTTCACTGATATGGACCTTGGGATACGGATGGTTTTTTCTAGGATGACCTGGAAGAGGTAGTCTTCAGTGTTCTGGTCGGGGTTCTCCGCCGCCCCTACAATGTCAAACGGAGATCTCCCCGCCAACATTTCATAGAGAAGCACTCCTAAGGCCCACCAGTCTACACTGAGGCCATAGTCCTCTCCCCTGAGGATCTCAGGGGCGATGTAGTTGGGGGTCCCACAGAAGGTACTGGTGGTATCCCCAGCCCTGATGCCCTCCTTGCACATGCCGTAATCTGTCAGCTTTATGTGGCCCTCGTGGTCCAGTAGGACGTTGTCCAGCTTCAGGTCTCTGTAGATGATGCCCCTCTCATGGAGGAAGTTGAGGGCCAGGGAAATCTCAGCCGCGTAGAACCTGGCGTGTTCCTCGGGCAGCCTGCGCTGCCGCTGCATGTGGAACATCAGGTCCCCACCTCTGACAAACTCTATGACAAAGAAGAGCCTGCTGGCTGTCTGGAAGCAGGAGTGAAGCCCCACCAGGAAAGGATAGTTGGAGGCTGTCTCAAAGACATGCTTCTCTGTCTGCACCCACTCAATATCCTCGTCGTTGGTCACCAACTCCTTCTTAATAACCTTCATGGCGTAGATTCTCCTCGTCTTCTTCAGCTCCACCATGAGAACCTTGGCATAGGAACCTCTGCCGATGACCCGGAGCAGCTCAAAGTCCTCCAGGACATATTGCCGCGAGTCCTTATCTCTGGAGACCTCGTCCACACTCTGCATGCAGGTTGAATCTTTGGGGGTGGCAGGGGTAGTGGTGGTTAAGCTCTGAAGGGTGTCTGCCATGTTTTGCTGCTGCCTCTTGCGGGCTGTTGGTGTGGCCATCTTCTTCCAGTCATGCTGGTCCCCATTGGAAGGGGTGTTGGCCTCTGCTGCGATGATCTCACAACAAGCTTTCTTCACCATCTTGTGGCACTTCTTGTGCACCATCAGCTTGCAGTTGAGGCATTTAAAGCCCTGGCGTCCGAGTCCCCAGATTCTGTCATCACAGAGTGCACAGAAGGCTCTTCTGTTGAATCTCTTTGCCTGGAAGATGTGGCCGTTGATCTTGTAGAGTTTGCGCCACCTCCTTGCACCCCTGCGGTAGATGCTCTTGTCCTCACCAGGACAAGGCTGGCCCGGGGCCAGGGGAACACTGGGGAAGACGTGAATGGTGATTTCAGAGTCCTTATTCACCTCATAGAGGCGGATGGCTTCTTCCAACTCGTCCTGCGAGGATACGGTGCAGGGATCCCCCTCCTCATCAATCCACTTCATGGTGAAGGGCTTCTCTGGGCTGAGCTTGAACGTGTCCTTGACTTCCTTGACCAGGTCGTCTAGTGTGATGCGGGGGTGGATGTAGGTGATCATGATCTCCCCGCTGCACACCGACTTCACCCGGATCTCCGGGCCCTCCGTGTCTCCCATCTTGCTAGCAGTGGCTTGCTGCAGCAATCATCCTGCAGCACACACAGCAGGTCTGGGCAGGCTGACACAATATTTACATTGTGGCTATTACACTACCAGGTTTTCTAAAGTAGATTTTTTATCTTAGTGTATGGATCTCTCTCTCAAATATTACAGCTAGTTCTAAGCTTTAGTGAAAAGTTTTACTTTAAAAGACTTTTTACTTTCTCGCTTTAAATTTTGTTTTAAAATTGTAAACTTAAAAATAAATCCATTTATATCTATTCTGATTCCTACATGTTGTTGTCGTGTCCAAAGAAGAGTCTCAGATGTCTCCATGCATCTTCATTACAGCAGCAGCAATATCCACTATCATATATCACTGTTTCTACATGTAGTAAAACTAAAGAAACAGGATCTATTTATAATGCAGTGAAAACTTTCCATAGAACAATTTTTTTTAAAAAATGAAATTAAAAGAGTGTGCTGTTTTACAATAAGAAGTGCCTCTTCAAATTTGTCATGGCTGGGTTGTGTCTACTCAAATATGTCTGCTTACAGTTTTTTATATTTTAACGGGGCATTTTTCAAAGTTGGGAAGTAAATTGATTTGGTGAACATTCAAAGAGAGATCACTCTTAGGTTTCAATTTGGAAGAAAAGAAAGAAACTTGTACAATAAAGTAAAAAGTACAACATATATATGATATAATAAAATTTTGTTTCCTTATGTTAGCGACATATGTAATTGGCTTTGGAATTTGCCCTCCCAGCACTTAGAAGGTCCTCCAAGAATGGCGACAGCCCCAAGATGGACGTTGTGACAATTGAAAAGACCTTGTTGTCAACTACCATCCCATGGGAGGATGGCACTGTTCCTAAAAGGAGCTCTCAATTTCTTAATTGGAACACAAGCCAAGATCTAGGATGCAGATCAAGGTTATGCTGTTGTCTTTTTTTACAGTCATTTGGATTCAAACCTTAGTCCAAATTGGCCCATAGCTATATATACAGTGAAACATATAGCATATCAAGTCTTGGTAACAGTAACTATTTAAAAATGCTGTGGTAAAAAATCTCATTCAGTACTTTTGTCTGAAGATGGTAACAACGCTGTTACCAAAATGTCACACACTTTTTATTTGGTCTTATTACCTAGTGTTTATAATCTATAATCCAAATTGTGCCTTAACAAGAAAAAAAAAAAAACTTCAACAAGAACTCAAAAGGAATGTATTACCTTCTACCTTCCTGTTTTTAAAGAATCCTCCGTATTTAACCCAAGTATAAGGAGGGGTGGGGAGAAATCTTCAAATTTTCAACAAAAAAAAATCTCAAACCAATTTATTTGTAAAAATAATAACAATACAGTAGAAACTCCACGAAAGGACACTCATGCTAGAGAAAACCTCTTTACAAAGGCCAGTTTTCATTTGCAAAATTACTATTTTTACCATTTAGCAACTCTCTGGAAAGAAGACACCTCTCCCTAAAGGACACTTTGGCTCTGCAATTAGGTGTTGTCTTTTACAGGGAGGTAGTTGTACTGTAATAAAAGGGATTATAGTAGAACCTTCATGAGAGGACACCTCTCTTTAAAGGCCAGTTTTCATTTGCAAAATTACCATTTTTACCATTTAGCAACTCTCTGGAAAGAAGACACCTCTCCCTAAAGGACACTTTGGCTCTGCAATTAGGTGTTGTCTTTTACAGGGAGGTAGTTCTACTGTAATAAAAGGGATTACAGTAGAACCTTCATGAGAGGACACCTCTCTACAAAGGACAGTTTTCTTTTTCAAAATTACCATTTTTACTATTTAGGAACTCTCTGGTAAGAGGACACCTATCATATGATTCTGCAACTAGGTGTCCTTTACAGAGAGGTTTTACTGTGTAATAAAATATTAATTATACTATTTATTATATATACACACCCACAAAAATTGTAACATTATTTTAAAACAGATCAACCCCCCCCCCCCCACATGATAATTCCATGGTGTATTGGCTCAATGCTAGGACCTAGATAGAATTCACTGGTTGTTTTTCCAGGGTTATATCCTCATAGCAGGGAGTTCTCAAGTTTCAGTGATTTATTGTAGCCATCAGAGAACTTCTCTATTTACTTTTATTTTTTTTTTCAACCATCCTCCTCCCCTCCCCTCTACCAAAACCATAAAGTTGAATCATTTCTTGTGAATCACTCTCCAAATATTCTATTGCAACATGGACAAAGAACCAAGGTTGACTTATTGAGTTTCAATCTCAAGGGGGAAGATAAAAATGGTTGGCCAACACGCACACTCCTGTTTAAGAAATGGTTTTGTATAACAAGAAGACCTAATCCAAATATATAAATAGTGTGTGATGTTTCGTTAACGGTATTGTTACCATCATAGGAAGAATAACTTCTTAGGTCCATTGAAGTCTATGGTAAATTGAATTAAAGAGGTTTTGCTATTTATTTATAATCTGATTCTTTGGGGTGTTGAATTAAAAGTAGTTTGAGAGACTGCCAATAGATTCCTAAACTACATGAAACAGGTCAAGAAATGGAGGACTCTCAAAATATATATACAGAGTGAAACAAACAACGCTGAAGAGGCATGGCGGTTAAGTTTTGGATTGGAAGTACTGAACACAACAACAACAAAAGCCATCTTGCAGGGAAGATATATCTATCTATCAAGAAATTGAGATAAGGAAGTTGACACACACACACCTGCATTATCAACAACAACAACAAGGTACCTCAGCATTCTAAGTACATGAAGTACTACCTTCAGACATCAGTAGCCAGGAGTAAGATATTAATTCTGGCAAGAGGCCAGCAGTAATGAGACTGCACCCTATGCCCGGAAGCATTCAGAGAACAGCACGGCCTGTCAACTTGAGTGACAAACACCTTTTTTTTGGGGAGGTTGAAACACATGTTAAAATACATTCTATAAATACCACACACTCGGCCAAACCTCGTTTTGCAACAAACATCAAACTGGGACTGCTGGTAAAACCATGTTGTCTTCTTTCTTATCTCTACTCAATCATATCAGGGTATCAAAGCTTGTAGAGCTTGAGAAAACCATGTTGTTGTTCTTATAACCACAGTTTAGACTTGAAACTTTATAAAATTAGAATTTAATAACCCCCCAAGCTGCTCTTATATATAGCCTGTTTCCACTGTACATTCAAACCTCTTTAATTCAACACCTCCAAGTACAGTGGAACTTCCATGAAAGGATACTTTGGCTAGAAGATACCACTTTATAAAGGGCAGTTTCCATTACCAAAATTGCCATTTTTACTAAATGGTAACTCTCCAGTAAGAGGACAATTCTCCCCTAAGGTCACTTTGGCTCTGCAACTAGGTGATTAGGTACAATTTGGATTATAGATTAGAAACAAAAGTTAACACAAGACCCAATTCATATTAATAAATAGTGTGTGACATTTCGGTAACAACGTTATTACTGAAACGTCACACATTTATTTATTTATATGGATTTGGTCACGTTTCCTTTTGTTTCTGCAGCTAGGTGTTGGTCTTTACAGGGAGGTTTTTCATTCTTATAGCTGATTTCCTAGACATTGCGAATGTTGGGAGGGGGGACAACAACAGGCGGCTTGTGATAGCTGATGAATTCCAGCTGATGAGGGAACAGTCTGGTGTATATAAGTAAAAATAATAAATAAGGGTACACGTATTATTTTTGCTTAGAATTTTTTAATTTATGACTCTAAAAAAAAAAAGGAAAGAAATGTTGTTAATTGTATAGATTATTTATAAAAATCAGTAATTTGAAAATTATGAAGCTAAATTATGTTGGGAAACATTGAAGGAGGAAGAAGAAGACGGAGAAAAATCTCCAATGAGATGGCTGGAAGGGACCCAGGAAGCTACCAGAAGGTCACTAGATGCCAGTAATGTTCACATAACAGATCAAATTGGAGAATCATTTCCAGACAAAAAAAGTGCTACAGTATTATATAACCTCTTTAATTCAACACCTAGGAAAGAGCACAATTTGGATTATAGTCACAAGAAAATAAGACCTAATCCAAATAAAAAAGGGGTTAAAACAATTCGGACTAAAATCGCATGATTTTGGCGCGGATATTTGTGGCATATTGTACACGCATGGTGCACATAGGCTAACTTTGGCAGACTCGTGCCAACCTATTGTATCCCTAGAAATATATTCCATATAGTCACCCAAAGTTGACTTGATAGACACTAACAAGGGTAACAACAAATTTGAAAAAAAACTGTTAAATTATGGTAAAGTGTTGAATTTGGGTATGATTCAATGTAAAATGATTAAAGGCCAAAGAGAGTGTAGATTGAAACTATTTTCTTCATATAGCTACAAGAAAATAAGACCTAATCCAAATAAAGTGTGTGACGTTTCAGTGACAACGCGCTGTTACTGAAATGTCACACACTATTAATTTATTTGGATTAGGTCTTATTTTCTTATAGCTATATTCTATAATCAATCCAAATTGTGCTTTATTATATTTTCTTCATTTTTTTTTTATAAAGGCATTTTTTTTTGGATTAGGTGTTTGTTCCTACCTGGATTCCCCCAAGTTGGCCTTGTAAGATTTTTAGAGAAGAATGGTGAAGGAGCCAACCAACCAACCAACCAAAACTATCTTGGTATACATCCTTGATAACAGGCTGTTGTGTACCTCACCCCTTAACAATGGCAGAGATAAGTGGATGGTATGATAAGTAAGTGATAAGTAACAGGGGGGTACAAACACAACCCCATTTCCAATATTTCTCACCGTTTCAATGCTTCTCTGAATGTGGTTTTATTTCCCCCGAGAATTAAAAAAAAAAGAAAATAAAGTTAAACAAACAAGTATTTTCTCAAAAAAGAGAGAGATACCTTGGTATAACCTTGCATTATATTACTCATAACCAAGGTTCGATTCCCGCATTGAGTACTTTTTTCAAATTAAAAAAAAAAAAAAAGACCCAATTTTTGAAAAAGTCCAACTTCACCACCGAGTGCAAGTAACCAAACGGGGCTCTGGCACATTTCTAAGTGCAAATTCGAACTGCTTTTCACATGTGTAGACATGTGGCGTACTTACAGTAAAAGCAGTCACCTACTTCTACCCACCATGATTATCATGGCCTGTACCACGTGTACTAGGGATAAGCCAAAAAAAAAAAAAAAGGAGTTGAAACAATTCAGACTTAAATCGCATCATTTAGGTGTGAATATTTGTGACATATTGTACACGCACGGTGACATAGACTAACTTTGTCAAACATGCCCCCTCGTGCCAACCTATTGTGTTCATAGAAATATATTCGTATTCAAACAAGAATTATTATATAACGTTGTCGAAAATTGATTTTACAAAAATATCTCGAATTCTCGATGGTGTCAAATTATTATTTGGTCAAATTAATATTTGTTATTTTTGACAGGCTGAAGATTGGAACATGAAAACTTGGTTGAATTATTGCAAGTGTCATATTAAACTGGTTACACTGTAGATAAATTGCTCGTGACATTTCAGTAACAGAATTGTTATCATTCCAGACAAAAAAAAAAGTGCAACAGTATAACCTCTCTTTAATTCAACCAACAATAATTCAAAACCTACCACAATTTGGATTATAGATTATAGCTACAAGAAAATAAGACCTAATCCAAATAAAATTAATAGTGTGTGACTTTTGGTAACAGCGTTGTTTTACCATCATCAGACAAAAGAAATGATGGTAACAATGCTGTTACCGAAACATCATACACTATTAATTTATTTGGATTAGAGCTTATTTTCTTATATGTAATTCAAAACCTACTTTAATTCAACCAAATTTTCAAATCTCTCAATAAGGCTACTTACTTTCTTTGATTTAACCACATCTATAATTTCACTGAAAATTCTGATAAAAGATTAAGTTTGACTGCATTTGGGATACCTTGAATTTCTAATCTACAATCCAAATTGGAGACTTTCATAAAGGAGACTTTAAAAAAAAACTTTATTAAAAATGTAACATGCTTTGTATTTATTTATGTAAAATAATTAATTATTCTTTGATTTTTTTCTTCATAGTTAGGTAATCAGTCGGCAACACTGTATTTTCTTTCTTTCTCTAATTTTGCATAAGTTATTTTGTTTGATAAAGCACAATTTGGACTATTCTATATACAGTTACGAGCGTCATTCCTCATCTCCTAATCAATCAGTCAGTTTTCATCTCTGTCACCATTTGCTTTTTTTTTTTGGAATGGCGCCCTCCTATTGGTCGGCTACGATCACGCCACCTTTGCCCCCCCCACTCGCTATTTCATCTTTGTAACTATTGTGTTGGAGCGGGTCGCTCCCTAAATAAATGCATATATTAGATAATAACCATATGGAATCCTCTCTTTCTTTTTCCCAGTAAGAGACGCCTACGGAAGCCAACAGTACATAGACAGATAAAGCACATAGGCTATAGTTATTAACTAACACATGCATTTATATAAGGTGCCAAATTTATAATTGTAACAAATAGTATTTGAATCAAAACATTCAATCGGGTAAAACACGGGCGTTGCCCGGGTCATTCGGCTAGTAGATTATAATAGTAAATTAAATTTAATTGCCATCTATCGTTTAAATTTTACACAAATACAGACCTATAAGCTTATGTCCATAGTTCACTAAACACCCCTAAAGCTGCCTTCCATAGAAAATACAGGGTATACTCCAAACCAATCCAATACAATAGTAGAGCGGTCTAGAGATTAATTTGGCGAAACAGCTGAGAGGGTTCACTACTGATGAGCCAAGCCCTCTCATTCAATAACTCATATCATTGCAGTAAGGTCTGTAGAGATAATATTTGATGATATTTAAAAGAAACGCATTGCCAGTAAAAATTTATTTGTGTAAAATTTTAACAATAGATTATAATAAAACAAAATAAGACCTAATCCAAATAATTTAGTGTGTGATGTTTCGGCAACAACATTGTCACCATCATCAGACAAAAGAATAAAATGAAATTTATAAAAACCTCTTATTCTTTTGTCTGATGATGGTGACAATGTTGTTGCCAAAACGTCACACACTAATAAATTATTTGGATTAGGTCTTATTCTATTTTATTTTTTTGTTTATATATTATGGGGTTAACCTTGTTTTAATTGAATTAAATATTAAAACACATGTTACTACAGTAGAACTACCTCCCTGTAAAGAACAACACCTAATTACAGAGCCAAAGTGTCCTTTAGAGAGAGGTGTCCTTTTACCGGAGAGTTGCTAAATAGTAAAAATGGTAAATTTTGCAAATGAAAACTGTCCTTTGTGTAGAGGTGTCCACTAAAGGGAGGTTCTACAAAGTATTGTTACTACAGTACAACTACCTCCCTGTAAAGGATACATAATTGCAGAGCCAAAATGTCCTTTAGGGAGAGGTGTTCTCTTACCAGAGAGTTGCTAAATAGTAAAAATGGTAATTTTTGCAAATGAAAACTGTCCTTTGTGGAGAGGTGTTCGCTAAAGGGAGGTTCTATTGTATTCCTAAATATAGGAAATGTTACAAAAAAGATAAATTGATTGAACAGAAGGAGATAGTAATCCAGGGGATCAAACAACAGTCCATTCTACTGACTCTCCCTGAACTAGAAGGTAGGATCAGTGACTCACCACCACCTCCCAGCTGAATGACCTACCGCTGACACTCTGGAACCTTGATCTACTAAGTGGGGGTATCAGCCATCCCTTTTGTTTTCTTATCTACAATAGGTTTCAAATGGGATCCCTACACAAACTTGACAACTTTGAGTTCAAAGACGACCCATGTGATCTATACAATAATTTGTAAATTATAAACACAGGGTAATAAGACCAAATCCAAATAAATAAATAGTGTGTGACGTTTCTGTAACAGCGTTGTTACCATCTTCAGACAAAAGTACTGAATCGAAGAATAACTTCTTAGGTCCAATGAAGTCTATAAAAATTATAAGACACAATTTGGATTATAGATTATGAACACAAGGCACTATTTATTTATTTTGTCTTATTTACCTTGTGTTTATAGTCTACTAGCCGAATGACCCGGGCAACGCCCGTGTTTTACCCGATTGAATGTTTTGATTCAAATACTATTTGTTACAATTATAAATTGGCGCCTTAAATAATTGCATATGTTAGTTAATAACTATAGCCTATGTGCTTTATCTGTCTATGTACTGTTGGCTTCCGTAGGCGTCTCTTACTGGGAAAAAGAAAGAGAGGATTCCATTTGGTTATTATCTAATATATGCATTTATTTAGGGAGCGACCCGCTCCAACACAATAGTTACAAAGACGAAATAGCGAGTGGGGGGGGGGGGGGGGGCAAAGGTGGCGTGACCGTAGCCAACCAATAGGAGGCCGCCATTCCAAAAAAAAGCAAACGGTGACAGAGATGAAAACTGACTGATTGATTAGGAGATGAGGAATGATGCTCGTAGCTGTATATAGAATAATCCAAATTGTGCCTTATAATTTGTAAATTACTTTCAGTTTTTTTTTTGTGTGCAATAAAATGATAGTGAGAGAGCAATCCCTCAAAATATTAAGAAAATATAATTTTTTTTCTTTCACAATTCAGGTACGTCTCCTTTTTATACACTCATGGATAAAAGGAAATGGAAAGTCTTTGACATCGCTGGTTATCTATTTTATTTAAGGAGACAGGAGACAATTTTATTTTGTATCTTCAATAAAAGTCACTGCGTATCAAATATCTTTCAGAGTTATTGTCTGAATCCTGATATACATGCTAAAAGATACAATTTTCTTAAGTTTTGTCTATGAGCTTATAATTAATGACAACTGCCTACAAATATGTATAACACCTACAATATATATTTTTTTACATGAATAGAGTGCTTATAACATTTCCTTTTAACACTATCTCTTATCTAGAGAAAAACATTCTGCAGAAAGATACATACACAATAGAACTTGTCTATAAAAGACAGTAAGCTGCAGAACAAAAAGTGTCCTTTAGGTGTCCATTTACTGGAGAGCTGCTAAATACTAAAAATGGCAATTTCGACAATGAAAACTGTCCTTTTAAGAGCGGTGTTATCTAGCAGGAGTGTCCTCTCATGGAGAGGTTCTACCATTATATATCTCTCACAGAGGGGTTTATATATTAAACCATTTTAATACAATTTTTTATTCTTTTTACAAATAAACCACTTCTAATTGTCCTTACTGCGATGAGGGAGGGGGGGAATGGTAACAAGACCAAATTGTGTGCGACATTTATTTATAACAATGCTGTTAGCCAATGGAGTGATATCAGCGTTAAGAGTAAAGTGATGTTTCAGTGACATCAGATTACTTAATATACTACAGTGGAATCTCTAGTTATAACAGCCTCTATGTATAACATGGTTATAACATCACAATTCTAAAGTCTCAATTATTTCAACTGTGGTTATAACAACAGTATAGCGACCATGTTATAGTGAGGTTCAACTACTAGGAGGTCTCTGTTGATTATAGAAATGCTCTTACTGAAACATTGCTGATAGGTTTACTTGTTTTATAGACTTGGGTCTTTGTGTTTTTACATATCTATAACTCCACCTTTGCCGGTCCCAAGCCCGAATGAAAAAGGAGGAGGGGGAACAGTAATAAGCTCGCTAAAAAAACCTGAGTTCAGCTGGCCTGGCTGATAGTACTCTGTAAGGGCTCCTAATCCAGGGATACAAGATGAGCAGCGATTGTACTCCATGTTAGGTGCAGCTGTACATGGCATCTGTTCCTCATGTCAGAGGCGGCCATTTCTTTTGGAGCTAAGTCGGCCTGCCACTGAGTAGTGTTCCCAGTCTTAATGACAAAGGCAGATGCATTTTACTTCATCCAGTCATGATGGTTGTAAAACAGACACCATCAAGGGTCACAACTTGATTACCCTAATATGATTGAGTGGAGATAAGAAAGAAGAAGAAGAAGACATTATCTATAACTAACTCTGAATGACCTGGCTTCATATCTGTGTTCTTCCCAAGTGAGGTGTTTACCCAGCGAAAGTTTATTTCAACAAAAGTTTATTATTTATAATGAAGTGACACTCACTCCTCACTTTCTTACTACTACTCTTTTTGTGTTGTTTTTCTTGCTTCCCTCTTTCTCTTTCTTGTTTTTTTTTTTTTCCCCTTTTCTTCTGTATATATATCGTTATTTCCTTTGTCTCACTGCTTTGTTCTTATGCATACCTCTGGTGAATCCTGTATAGGGTCAGTGACCCTGAATAAAGGCGTTGTTGTTGTATTATTTATAATGGTAATTTAGTAGAGACTCCCATGAGAGACGAGAGCCTAAAAACATGGCAAAACACGTTCTCTCTAGAACAGGTCCCTTTTCAGAGGCTGCCATGTCAGGCCAAGTCCCAAGGAGATTTTTCAACCAAAATGGAGCCCTGATGAAAGACCATCTTCGGGAGAGACAGGAGAAACTATATGAGTGACTTCTTCCCAAACACCTAACTACTTTATATCTTAATACAGGAAAATAAGACCTAATCCAAATAATTTAAGAGTGTGTGACGTTTCTGCAATGCTGGATTTTTATGGATTATATATGGATTTTATTCTTTTGTCTGATAATGGTGACAATGCTGTTGCCGAAACGTCACACACTATTAAATTATTTGGGATTAGATCTTATTTTCTTTTATTATAATCTAAAATCTAAATTGTGCTTTATCATACTTTATATCATCTTATGATCCACAGATGAGTTAACTATTGTGAATTTCTCTTTAAAAACCATATAGTGAGAGAAAGAGAAAAAGATATACTTATTTTGTAGTTTCAAGGCAAGAGAGACAAAAAAAAACCTCATGTTTTGGGAGCTTTCAAGGAATAATCTGCTTTCAAAAGAAAGGGGAAGGAAAAAAAGTGGGTGAAAAAAAGGGAGACAAGAATGAAGTGAGATTTAACAAAGGCAGCAAAACAATTGAAATCTTATAGGGGTCATCAGGAAAAGATTCTGAGACATTTGGGGGGGGAAGTATTTAGGGGTTAAAAAATACTAAATATCACAATAATTCCTTTAAGTAATTTCCTCACCTAGATTCTCTTTACAATGGTCTCATTTTATTTTTAAAATCTCTTCTTTTAGATGGAAGGCTTTGAAATCCAGTTCTTTAGTACCTCTGTAATTTTTATCAAACCCTTTTTTTGCACTTATTTGATGTAAACTGTGCTTCTCTAATACAACCTCTATGAGAGGACACAATTGCTAAGGGAACCTCTCTATAAAGGACAGTTTACAACACCATAGAATTCCAATTTTTAACCAATTAGCAGGTCTGTGGTAATGGAGAGGACACCTCTCTCTATAAGTTCTGCAACTAGGTATCCTTTAAATAATTAACCTCTATGAGAGGGCACACTTGCTAAGGGAACCTCTCTATAAAGGACAGTTTACAACACCATTCCCATTTTTTACCAATTAGTAGCTCTGTGGTAATGGAGAGGACACCTCTGTCTATAAGAAACTTTAGTTCTACAACTAGGTATCCTTTAAATAATCAACCTCTATGAGAGGGCACACTTGCTAAGGGAACCTCTCTATAAAGGACAGTTTACAGCACCATAGAATTCCCATTTTTTAACCAATTAGCAGCTCTGTGGTAATGGAGAAGACACCTCTCTCTATAAGAAAATTTAGTTCTGCAAATAGGTATCCTTTAAATAATCAACCTCTATGAGAGGGCACACTTGCTAAGGGAACCTCTCTATAAAGGACAGTTTACAACACCATTCCCATTTTTTACCAATTAGCAGCTCTGTGGTAATGGAGAGGACACCTCTGTCTATAAGAAACTTTAGTTCTGAAACTAGGTATCCTTTAAATAATCAAACTCTATGAGAGGGCACACTTGCTAAGGGAACCTCTCTATATAGGACAGTTTACAACACCATTCCCATTTTTTACCAATTAGCAGCTCTGTGGTAATGGAGAGGACACCTCTCTATATAAGAAACTTTAGTTCTGAAACTAGGTATCCTTTAAATAATCAAACTCTATGAGAGGGCACACTTGCTAAGGGAACCTCTCTATATAGGACAGTTTACAACACCATTCCCATTTTTTACCAATTAGCAGCTCTGTGGTAATGGAGAGGACACCTCTCTATATAAGAAACTTTAGTTCTGAAACTAGGTATCCTTTAAATAATCAAACTCTATGAGAGGGCACACTTGCTAAGGGAACCTCTCTATATAGGACAGTTTACAACACCATTCCCATTTTTTACCAATTAGCAGCTCTGTGGTAATGGAGAGGACACCTCTCTATATAAGAAACTTTAGTTCTGAAACTAGGTATCCTTTAAATAATCAACCTCTATGAGAGGGCACACTTGCTAAGGGAACCTCTCTATAAAGGACAGTTTACAACACCATAGAATTCCCATTTTTTACCAATTAGCAGCTCTGTGGTAATGGAGAGGACACCTCTGTCTATAAGAAACTTTAGTTCTGAAACTAGGTATCCTTTAAATAATCAACCTCTATGAGAGGGCACACTTGCTAAGGGAACCTCTCTATAAAGGACAGTTTACAACACCATTCCCATTTTTTACCAATTAGCAGCTCTCTGTGGTAATGGAGAGGACACCTCTCTATATAAGAAACTTTAGTTCTGTAACTAGGTATCCTTTAAATAATCAACCTCTATGAGAGGGCACACTTGCTAAGGGAACCTCTCTATAAAGGACAGTTTACAGTACCCTAGTTCCCATTTTTTACCAATTAGCAGCTCTCTGTGGTAATGGAGAGGACACCTCTCTCTATAAGAACCTTTAGTTCTGAAACTAGGTATCCTTTAAATAATCAACCTCT
Source organism: Cordylochernes scorpioides (assembly GCA_030710605.1). Taxonomy (NCBI): domain Eukaryota; kingdom Metazoa; phylum Arthropoda; class Arachnida; order Pseudoscorpiones; family Chernetidae; genus Cordylochernes; species Cordylochernes scorpioides. Next base: position 17,553,851 of record CP092882.1, on the reverse strand, counting down.
ATGAGAGGGCACACTTGCTAAGGGAACCTCTCTATAAAGGACAGTTTACAATACCATTCCCATTTTTTACCAATTAGCAGGTCTGTGGTAATAGAGAGGACACCTCTGTCTATAAGAAACTTTAGTTCTGAAACTAGGTATCCTTTAAATAATGTTACAGGTTTAGGAGATGAGTTCCTTTTCATTTTATTATTGCATTCTGGCAATGAGAGAGGAGAATCTGTATAAGACGGGTGCCTTAATAAAGGCTTTGTGTGTGATTGAGCAATCATTTCATTTATTGGTCACTTCCTTGATAGAGCTTGGTCTGGCAGACTTTCTTATCGCTAGTAATCCCTCTTTCTCATATAAATATACTCTCTAGTTATTTAATCTATAAAGAAACAAACAAAAAAAAAAACGTGTGTGGATAGGAGAATAGAATTGTAGCTTACAAAAGTGACAAAAAAGGGATAGAAATAATAGTTATTAAATAGATAAGGTACAATTTGGATTATATATATATATAAAATTAAATGTCTGTCTGTCTGTGTGTGTGTGTGTCCTCTATGGATTCAAAAACCATACATCCAATCGCCGTGAAAATTTGGGATATTATTAGGCATATCCCCGGAAAGGTTTACAAAAAATAATATCTTGAATATCTTTAATATCCTTAGAGTTATTTGCAGATTTGTAGCTTTAACTCGCAAGCAGCGCCACCATTGAGATGGAGATAGGCTTAGGTTTGCTGCTCCTGATGACCTTGGGTCTGCCCCACCCCGTGAGAGAATGGATTCGCCCGGCCGCCGGCCGACAGTCCAAGTACCCACCGACCAATCAGGGCAGAGTTGGTGACACAGCTATACCAAGTAGACAAGAAAAAAAGCCTCGCGGGTGCTTGCCCAAGATGACCTCCGGGAACTTCGTCCATCTTCCATAAACGACCATGAATTTATTCAACCTTATCGAGTATTTTTCAAGGGACCGGGAAAAAATGTTCACTAGATAAAACGATGATTTTGTAATGTAGAAAATTAGGAAAGACAAAATTCAGAATGACACGGCACACAGGGACCAGGAAAAAATGATCACTTTATCAGTTTCAAATTATCAAAATATATCGATTTCTTTTTATAAGTTTATAGAGAATTGTTTTAACAAATGTTCGTTAGACAGACCTTTACTCGGGTACCGATTAATATTGATTTTATTCAACTTATCGAGTATTTTTCAAGGGACCGGGAAAAAATGTTCACTTTATCGAGAGATTCGTTAGACAAACCTTTACTCGGGTAAAACACGGGCGAAGCCGGGTACATCCGCTAGTAGATTATAAAACAAGGTAATAAGACCAAATCCAAATAATTAAATAGTGTACTTTTGTCTGAAGATGGTAACAACGCTGTTACCGAAACGTCACACACTATTTAATTATTTGGATTTGGTCTTATTACAAAGTTATTAAATATTTTGCTTAAAAACTAGGGATACTCGTTGAGTTTCACTTGATACATAGTAGAACAAACTTCCAACCATTCTGGAAGGTCTGTAGATGACCAGCCTGGAGATTAGTAACAATGTGGCATTGGTTAACAATGGTTACATATTTACATATAAGGTTTGAGAAATAAAAATAAATTAGATACAATTCTGCCTCCAATGGTAGTTGAATTAAAGTTTCTCTTTTTTTTTTCCCATTTGAATTATAGTCGGTTAAATATATGTATTTGGTTGAGAGGTTTGAAAAAATGTGGAATTATAAAAAAGTTTTTAACTGTAGAGAGAGAGAGAAAGTTGGCATATAGAATTTACATTCCCTACAAACTCTCAAAATTAGTGTAGAATTAATCAAAAGAATTGGGATTTCATACTGAAAAACTCCTTACTCATTATGTTTCTACAATATAATAAAGGACCAAATCCAAATAAATAAATAATGTGTCATGTTTCAGTTAACAGAGTTGTTAAAATCATCAGACACAAGAGTAACACATTCAATAAATTTGTCTGATGATAGTAACAAAGCTATACAACCAGTTTAACCGCATAAGTTTCTTTTATTTATGAAAAATCATTTTTAATTTCAAAGAGAAATAATTTAATATTTCTAACTTTTGGATGACGTATGAAAAGGTTGAATATATGAAGAGTGATGGTCTATATATGAATGGATGACGTATGGAGGGTGAGAAATATGAAGAGTTATGGCGAATGGAAAAATAAAAACCATCACTCCAGACCATCACTCTTCATATATTCAACCTTTTCATACGTCATCCAAAAGTTAGAAATATTAAATTATTTCTCTTTGAAATTAAAAATGATTTTTCATAAATAAAAGAAACTTATGCGGTTAAACTGGTTGTATAGCTTTATAATTATACGCCACAGTCATTTATAAGTAACAAAGCTGTTACAGAAAAATCACACACTAACAATTTATAGGGATTTGGTCTTATTACCTTGTAGTTCTAATCTATAATACAAATTGTGCCTCATCATCATCATGCTTCTGTTTGAAGAGAAGTTAGAAATAAAAAAACGGGCACACAAAAAGGAAATCCTGTTTTGGTACAAAGTCCTCTCTCTGGAAACACAATCCCTCCTCACATTAATTAAAAGGATTTTGTGTGAGCGCGCGCCTAAGAGAGGGAAAAAAAGTTTTCTACTTCCTCTTACTGAAAAAAAAAAAAAAGGTTAAAAAGAGGGCCATCAGACTTATTATTAATGAGCCTCTCTCTGTTTTCTCAGTTTAATCTACCAGAACAGGCTACTACAAGTGTTCCACTAATGGGATTTTTAATGGGAGATCCCTATATATATAGCATATACCTGAGGCCGCTAGTTTGCGGCGACAGTCAATAGATGGCATCAGGTTTTGACGTTTATTTTGACGGGAGAGGCGCCCTATGCTTCTATATATTAGATACTAGCCGAATGACCCGGGCAACGCCCGTGTTTTACCCGATTGAATGTTTTGATTCAAATACTATTTGTTACAATTATAAATTGGCGCCTTAAATAAATGCATATGTTAGTTAATAACTATAGCCTATGTGCTTTATCTGTCTATGTACTGTTGGCTTCCGTAGGCGTCTCATACTGGGAAAAAGAAAGAGAGGATTCCATTTAGTTATTAACTAATATATGCATTTATTTAAGGAGCGACCCGCTCCAACACAATAGTTACAAAAACGAAAAAGCGAGTGAGGGAGGCATGATGGGGGGGCAAAAGTGGCGTGATCGTAGCCAACCAATAGGAGGGCGCCATTCCAAAAAAAAGCAAACGGTGACAGAGTTGATTGATTAGGAGATGAGGAATGACGCTCGTAACTGTATATAGAATATATGTTTGAAAATAGAGCAATCCATATAATAAATTATTAAAAAATGCTTATTTTGGATCATAAAGTTTAATTTTCCGATATTTCGTGTGGCAACTCGCCAAACTTCTTCGGGGAACAAGATTGTTTTGAGATGCTCGCGTATCAATTCACGAGTATGTACAACTGCTGTAAAATATCTAAAACCTACAATTATCATGTTTATAAATATAATTAATAATATAAGATAAAATAATATATAAAATATGAATATATAAAGAATAAATAAATTTTCAATTCTTATATTTTAAATGTATATATTTATTTATTCTTTATATATTCATAAACATGATAATTGTAGGTTTTAGATATTTTATAGCAGTTGTACTCGTGAATTGATACGCGAGCTTCTCAAAACAATCTTGTTCCCCGAAGAAGTTTAGCGAGTTGCCACACGAAATATCGGAAAATTAAACTTTATTATCCAAAATAAGCATTTTTAAATAATATATACAGTCCAACTTCTTTAACACTCCAAGATATCAGATTTTTCACTGGTTGAATTGAAGTTGTGGTGAATTAAAGAGGTTATATACACAGCACACAATATATACAGTCTAACCTCTTCAACTCAACATCCCAAGGGATCAGAGCTTTCGGTTAAATTAGATTATTTCATCACAACATGGATGTTTTTCTAGGATATAATCAAATATTTTGTAACATAGTATTTCTTAATTTTATTATTTTTTATTTAACAGAGTGGTCATTTTTATGTTTTATATCTTGCGACTCTGTAAATTTCCCTCGTGGCATATCTTTTGTTTACCTTGGATAGTTTGTCCTTCCCTGAAATAAATTTTGTTTCCTCCTGAAGTTTTTGTCTTCCCTAATTTTCCACGTGGCAATATAATTAAAATGTGAATTTGATACCGTATTGGGACTTTTTAATTTAATTTATTTTTTCTGAATGATTACCTTAGCGTGATGATAAAATTGCATTAATACATTTGTGTGTGGACAAAGGAAAATTACAAATATTACTTTAAGCGAATAAATGCAATGGTGTGGCAAATAAAATTTGAAAATAAAAACTCTAAGACACCTATTCTTCACCTTGGTTATAGTAGCCACTAAAGTTAGGCCTAAATCATCCATCGTTGGTGTTGATTTTGCGAAGCCTTCTAAGACTTAAGCACAGTGCACATATTGCTAACTATGGCCGCTGAGCCAAAGTATTGTATTTTCAGGAATAAATTTGTATTTAAACAAGAATTATCTAATATGTCAAAATTTGATTTTAAAAGTCAGTCAAATTATCGAAAGTGTTGAATTAACGTTTATGTTGTCATTACACAATGTCACCATTTACATGTATCTTGTTTAGGATTAGTTGTGGTTCACATTCGTTATTTGATAAGCTGCAGGTAGTTCCACTGTAAAGGTATTTTGTAAATTTGTTGCCACAAGTGGTTTTAAAAAAATGGGATAGTAGAAATAAAAAATGTTTGCTTCCAAAATAACACAAGCCTTCTGAAAGGAATTCCATACTTTCCCCAACACGGAACTCAGCCTTCACTAACAAAAGGTAATCAATGAGGCTTCAACCTTCATGGACCAGTGGCTGAAAGCCCCAATAAAAGGTAGTACAGTTGAACTACCTCTCTGTAAAGGCCAACACCTGGCTGCAGTGTCCTTTACAGAGAGGTGTCCTCTTACTGGAGAGTTGCTAATTAATAAAAATGAAAATTTTGACAATGAAAACTGTCCTTTGTAGAGAGGTGTTCCCTAGCAAGAGTGTCCTCTCATGAAGGTTCTACTGTATAAAAGGCACAGTAAAGCTACCTCTCTTTAAAGAATAATGTCTAGTTGCTGAGCCAAAGTGTCCTTTAGAGAGAGGTGTCATCTTAATAGAGAACAGCTAATTGGTAAAAAATGGACAATTTAGATATTTTTGTAAATCGACGCAATTATCCCTAGCCGAGATATCACATTTTGTGTGTTAAAATAATAATAATTTTAAAAAATTAGATGAAAACTATCCATTAAAGCAATTTTTTTTTTAATTCAGAAAAAAGTTCAGAATGTGGGATTTGATCCCTAGTCATCGTGGCTGTCAAAAAAAAAAAAGACAATTTATAACACCACTCCTCCAACTTCTTAATGTGATCACCTGATCTGCTGACACATTCTTCTGCCCATTGTTCCATCGTATCTATGGAGTCTGGAGGGAGCAATGCTAGTGAACTGAAATTTGGCAGAGTTGACTTAACACATTTCAAAACACATTATATAAAATATTACTAATTTTACAAAAGCCTTTAATTTTCATTAAAAAAATATAATTACGAATCCTGTATGGGACTTTGATTCCAGTAAAAGGCTTGTTGTTCCGGTTGTATATAGTCACAGTGTAGAAAATACTATACTATACCTACTAATCATAGGTTTCTCTCTGTGTTCTTAGTTCTCTTCTCTTACTCTGTAAACTGGCGAATCCTATATAGGACGAGAGGTCCTCAATAAAGGCTTTTGTTGTTGTTGTCATTAAAAAAATATATTTTTTTATTTATTATCATTTTCAATGTAATATTATCATTAATTATTTTTTGATCAATGACAAAGTTGTTTTCATGTGATCTACAAGAATTTGTAAATTAAGTTTATTGTGCAATAAATTGATAGAGAGAGGGAGCAACCTCTTGAAATATTTTGAGAAAAAAAAAAAAATTGTTTTTCTTTACAGATCCAGGTACGCCATTTTATATAAACATAGTTGACACACACAATGCTGTGTTTCTAAATCTATAATCCAAAAATTATACATTATCATATAATCCAATCTTTAATACACCTTCAAGTAAGACCAGAAGTATAGGTGCTCTTCAAAAACAGACTGTAACAAGTTTAAAACCAGTACAATGTGCTGTTACCAAAACATCACATACAATATTTAGATTGGATATTGTCACCTTACTTCTCTATAAATCTCTATAATCTGAAGTCCTGGATCTTTCCAGTTGGTCTCGAGGACCACGCCATCACCATCTCCTCAGTACGCGATCTACGTATTCTTTGTAGATCGCGAAATACATGGTATCGCTGGAGACCCGCTGACGATTCTCCACCAAACTCTGCAGCGCTGGCATAGGCGCCATATTCATTGTACATAGTATATATAATGCATATTAACTTTTTTTTTAAATAGTGCAGACTGTGCACTTTGCATGTATTGACAAGATGTCAATAAGATTATTTTAATTGTCAAATTGTCTATAATCCAAATAGTGCCTAGTTTATCATTAACTAACTATAATTCAACAGGAAAGCATCTATCCTTTGGATGTATTGAATTAAAGAGGTGTGTGACTGTGTTGTTTCTAAGTCACTATAAGACATATGGAATAAGCCACAGAGTGGTGGTGTAAGCTTGGTGTGTGTGGGAGGACTGGTCAGTGGTCCAGTTTCCTGCAGCCGAGAACACACTATCCATCCCTTGTTGTCTGTACAGCTACAAAAAATGGGAGCACTTGAAGAGTCCAACGATGGTTTAGAAAAGAGCTACTCTGCATCTCCTTGTCTCATCATTCTCAACACATTGCCTCAACACATCTCAAGAGAGAGTTATAATGAAACAATCTATTCCTCTTTTTTCCCCCTAAATGGTCAAACATCCTGTAATTCAATAACACATAGAGGAATAAGAGTTTTCTGTGGAATTACGGTCAGTATTGCGAGTTATAATTGATGCTGAATATTTTTTCAAATACAATAGAGGACAATCGCGGTAGAGGACACCTCGCTACAAAGGACAGTTTTTTTCATCACCAAAATTACCATTCTTACTATTTTACAACTCTCTAGTAAGAGGACACCTCTCCCTAAAGGACACTTTGGCTCTGCAATTAGGTGTTTTTTTACAGGGAAGTTTCTACTGTATTAGCATATCATTGCCAACTTTATACACTGCTTTAATGGCTTTTTTTACCTAGGAGAAAAGCATATTCTGTGTAGTCAATTTAAGACATTACGGCCAAAAGTTTATATTGAAGAAGAAACAAAAGTCAACAGCGACGAGTCTCCCTTATTAAAGTTGTAAATTTGGCAAGCTCTTTCGGACTTTTAGGTCCTTCAACAGGCAACTTTTAACAACAAAAGTTGCCTGTCGAAGGACGTCAAAGTCTGAAAGCTTGCCGAATTTACAGCATTAATAAAAGAAACCCGTCGCAGTTAACTTTTGTTCCTTCTTCAATATGATGTCAGTTGATTCCTTCTCTTGTAAAAAGTTTATATTATAGATAAGGCACAATTTGGATTATAGATTATAAACTCAAGGTAATAAGACCAAATCCAAATAAATAAATAGTGTGTGACGTTTTGGTAACAGCGTTGTTACCGAAACGTCACACACTATTTATTTATTTGGATTTGGTCTTATTACCTTGAGTTTATATTATAGTTGGTAAGGAATGAAATTAAAAAAAAAGTAAACTATATTTACCTTTTAATAAAGCACAATTTGGATTATAGATACAAGAAGACCTAATCCAAATAATTTAATAGTAAAACAATGCTGTTACCAAAATGTCATAGACTATTAAATTATTTGGATTAGGTCTTATTTTCTTGTATTTGTTGAATAATTAGTTGAATTATAGGTGATATGAATGTATAAACCTTAGTCTCTCTCTAAAGGACAACACTTTGTTGCAGAGTTAAAGTGTCTCTTTTAGGGAGAGAGGTGTCTACTTATAAGAGAGCTGATAAAAATGGCCATTCTGGTGATGAAATATGTTCTTTGTATAGAGGTTTTGTCCTCTCATGGAGCTTCTATTGTATGCAATTATATCTCAAAAGAAGAGGTAATAAATTGGATTACACACACACAGAAAAGAATATTCTTTTGAAGATGAATTTTTTTTTTAAATAATCTTTCGAGAGGTCCTACTTTTGCACATGGACATCATTCATTCCCCCGTCAAAATTACAACAAGCTCTACATAATAGAGAAATAAGAGAGGGATAGAATATATTTGCGTGTTACAGCTCTATAAAATGAAATGGGGAAGCATTATAAAATATATCTCCAACATACTAAATGTCAAAGAAGAAGAGGAGGGATATGATGTAGATTAGAAACAAAAGTACCAAATTAAATACAAGGTAATAAGACCAAATCCAGAAGAATAACTTCTTAAGTCCATTGAAGTCAATAAAATTGATGAGGATTTGGATTATATTATTACCTTGTGTTTATAATCTATAATCCAAATTGTGCCTTATCAAATTAAATGTTTCAGTAACAGCGTTGTTACCATCACCAGGCAAAAGAAGAAAGAAAGAAGAGGGATAGAGCAACCAGGAGGGGCACACACATATGAGTGTTGTTTTAATAACACATTTCTCCAATTCTTGCACAAAACTCAACTTTACTACGGAGTGTTAACTCAACTTAGCTCCCTGTAAACATTTTTAAAAAAGATGCTATTTCTATGATGTACTTGTAAAATTATAAAATAGAACCTCCACAAGAGGAAATTCTTACTAAGAGGATAACTATCGACAAAGAACACTGATTTGATTGCCAAAACTAACATTTTTATTATTATTTAGAAACTCCAGAAAGAGGAAACTTCCCAACAAAGGACATATCGGCTTTACAACTAAGTGTTGTCCACAATAGAACATTCTCACTAGAGGTTAACTATCGACAAAGAATTCCGATTTGATTACCAAAACTAACATTTTTAAAATTATTATTTAGCAACTCTTCAGTGAGAGAACAACTCTCCTTAAAGGACATAATGGCTCTACAACTAAGTATTGTCGTTTACAGAGAGGTTCTATACCCAGTGTACTTGGGATGATATAAGAGCAACAAAAATCAGAAATGTTGAGAGGCCTGGAGAGGATGATGGTATTTAATGGATGACCTCAGAGTGAGTCATTTATAGAGTTCCTGGAACATGAGTCCGTGGAGGCACTCAATGAGGACTAATGGCCTGGGACTTCAATCCATCCATAGAGAAACCATTCCCTGTGTCAGAACCATGGTGGTCATGGCCTCTTTGTCAAACCACCACTTTTAGGCATCATTTTTATCTTCCCCTCTTTTGAGTTTTCAGGATGAACACTAGCAAAAACTTTGTACAGTAGAACCTCCCTTTAGCAGACACCTCTCCACAAAGGACAGTTTTCATTTGCAAAATTACCATTTTTACAATTTAGCAACTCTCCAGTAAGAGGACACCTCTCTTCAAAGGATACTTTGGCTCTGCAATTAGGTGTCCTTTACAGGGAGGTTCTATTTAAAAAAAAAAAAGTATTGAAAAGTAATTTGAGTAAGTCAAACTATTGGTGTCATTTCTATAGTCCCACAGTGATATTTTCAGAATTATAGTCTTAGATTCTGGTCATGTGAACATAAAATCAAAGAATTAAACTGGCGAAACCGCTGGGAGGGTTCACCACTGATGAGCCAGGCCCTCCCTTTAATTTTTCCATTGCAGTAAGGGCAGTAGAAATTGTTTTATTTTAAAAAGAATATTACGCGTCTAAAATAGTTTCGTAATTTGATAACAGATGGCCCGCTAGTGCATCGTAAAATCAAAGAGTTGTTTTTTTTTTTAATCAACTATATTTTTTTTGGAGAGAGGAGGAGGGAAATTTGTTCCTAAAAGTATAGGTTCTTAATATTGTAGTTTTAACAGGGTAAGTGCCATCTCTGATATGGAGATTCAACTATCATGAAAGCACCATTTCATCTTGTTCTGAACAATACTCTTTGTACTTCCTAATTCCAGATCATTCTATTAGAAGGATCAGAAAGGTGTTTTCTTGTAGTCAGGTTTTTCATTAGAAAACAGTTGTTTCTTAGAGCCTTCTCATTATAGTTTGTATTTTTAAAGATTAAATAAAGACTCTTCAAACAAGAGAGAGTTTAGATGTTCTAAAATTTCTATATTGCTATCTACCTATTGCTACGGCGTTTTATGGTTTCCACAAGTCCCTATCTCAGAAGAAGGCCAAGCGACACTCACTCCTCACTTTCTTACTGCTACTCTTTTTGTGTTGTTTTTCTTGCTTCCCTCTTTCTTGTTTTTTCTTATTCTTTTTCTTCTGTCTATATCGTTGTTTCCTTTGTCTCACTGCTTTGTTCTTATGCATACCTCTGGTGAATCCTGTATAGGGTCAGTGACCCTAAATAAAAGCTTTTTGTTGTGTTGATATTGCTATCTACCTTTACCTCTTCATATTCTCCAAATTTTATCTCTCCTCCAGTAGGGTCAATTGATTATCTCTCAATCTGAGTACTGCAAACTTCCATTTCCTTCACTGCCAAATTCCAAAAATGATAAAGCAATATTCAGTTAAGTTTTTTTTCTTTCTGATAGATTATAGAAAGTTGTCAGCAAGGTTCAAGTGCACAATATACTTTTTCCTAATAAATTTTGATATTTAGCGAATATATACACCTGAAAAATTATTACAACGCATGTATTGGAAAATAATAGTTTAAATTGCAGTTTAAAACAATCACAATCTCTCGTGGATCTAGTTCTCAATGGAAAACCTATAGGTAATAAAATTGAATCCTCTATGCTCTTAATTCTCTTAGTGGGGGGTTTGTAAATGATTAGGTACAATTTTTGTTTTATAGATTAAAAAAACAGAAATAAGATCAAATTCAAATAAATAAAATAGCATGCAACATTTCTGTAACAGCATTGTTACACATTATTTATTTATTTGGTCTTATTGCCTTATGGGGGATTGTAAAGTAATCAAAAGGTGCCCACATTGTAAGCACCAAAAATAAACAGCTTACAGGAACTACAAACATTTTTCAACCCTCACTTAACTGTGATTTGTCACTTTATCAAAAAAGGTTTCCAGGCTCTTAAACATTTTTTTTTTTTTGCTTATCCCTAGTACACGTGGTACAGGCCATGATAATCATGGTGGGTAGTTAGCGACTGCTTTTTACTGTAAGCGCACCACATGTCTACACATGTGAAAGCAGTTCGACTTTGCACTTACAAATATGCCAGAGCCCTGTTTGGTTACTTGCACTCGCTGGTGGGGTTGGACTTTTGCAAGAATCGGTGGGCCATTGGAGCATTTTTGTCCAATGCGGGAATCGAACCCGGGTCGTAGTGGTCGAAAACCAAACGGTTTAACCAGCCTTCCACCGACCCCCACTTAAAACATAAATTTTGGAAGGTTTCACATATACCAAATGGACTCCAAGATTCCCAAATGTCCCTCTGGGATTACTTTATCACGTAACCATTAACAATCATGTAAAGTTTAACAACCTTGTCAAAAAATGTTAAGTCATCGTAAAAAAAAAAAAATGTTAAATAGGTATGAGAAATATTGTGTCATGTCAGCTCTTGAGCAGAAGGATACCTTGCATTCATTATAAGGTTTGTTGAAGATTAAAAATTATTTTAGGGGCAATTTTTTTTTTCTCTCCATCAAATTTTGCAAGTTGTTTTTACAAATTACTTAATATGAAGAGATGAAAGTTAGAATGAAGGGGCCCATCAAGAGATAAAATTGGATAAATTATAAATAAATTGCTAAAAAAAAGCATTACTTTTGATGTAGATTTAAATAATAAGGATAGGTCCAAGAAGATGAAGGTGCATGGCTAGTATCATCATATGATCTGTCAGGATGCAACAGCCGTCATTTCCCTCTGGCTACATTTAATACATTAGATTGTAATGATAATACACAATTTGAATTATAGATTATAAACACAAGGTAATAATAAGACCTGAAAGTTAGAATGAAGGCCCATCAAGATAAAATTGGATAAATTATAAATAAATTGCTAAAAAAAAGCATTACTTTTGATGTAGATCTAAATAATAAGGATAGGTCCAAGAAGATGAACTATTTGAATTATAGATTATAAACACAAGGTAATAATAAGACCTATAGTGTGTTAGGCACAATTGGTTATTCAAACATTTAGGTTTATGGGAGCCTACAAATTGAGAAATGAATGAGTTATACTGGGTCAGATATCTTAGAAACCCAAATTAATGGAAAAAGAGTTCTCCTCAAAAATGTATTCCTAAGACAGGAAAACTCTCAAGAGAGATTTTATATAATAAAATTGTCTTGCTGTAGAAATTTATACATATACAACTTACATTTGAATATAATTCTACTGTCCTATAAGCTTATGTCCATAGTTTTCTTAAATATCATTTCTGAGATTCCATCTTTCAGTGCTGCGTATATAAGCAGAATCGTCCAATACAGTATTAGAGCTCTGAGAAGCGATCTGGTGGATTAAATTGGCGAAACCGCTGGGAGGGTTCACCACTGATGAGCTAAGCCCTCCCAATATATATTTTTTCATCGCAGTAAGGGCAGTAGAAGTTTGTTATTATGTATAAAAGAAACATTCGTGCTTCAAAATCCTTTCATTTTATATACATATACAACTGTTTAGGTAATAAAAAGGCATATATTGGATTGAATATTTGCCAAAATTTTGGTTGACTGAACGCCAACCTTTGTTAAAGGCATCATCACATTTTGTATATAAACCTATTTATGTGAGCAATAGTTATCCAGAAATTATTGGAAAAAAAGAAACAATAAAATTCAAGCAAAGAGTTTCTTTTGGTTTTTACAAGGTTTCAAGCAAATTTTCTGTTCTTCAACGGGTAAATACTTCTGTCATAGAAGTTAAAGATCAGAAAATTTGCTTGAAAACTTGCAAAAAACCAAATTAAAAAAACTCTTTACCTGAATTTTATTCTTTCTTTTTCAAACCTATTTTTATTCAATCCATGTTGTTGTGTCCAAAAGAAGAGTCTCAGATGTCTGCATTACATCTCCATCACAGCAGCAGCAATATCCACTATCTTGGGTGTGTAAAGCTGCTGCTCTGGGTCTAAGTCAATTTTCTGCAAGGCTGCGGCCAAACTAATCCATAAATCCATAATAATGCCTTTTTATTACCTAAAGATTTGAATATGGATTACTTTATTTTCAAAATGATATACAACTGTATATATTTCTCTACATTTTATTTACCCCTTTATTATATACGCTTTATTATATGTGATTACCCTTCAAATTTTATCAGAATTTTTCTGTAAAAATTGATTATAAGAATCAATAAAATTGTTTAAAATGTCAATATATTATAATTATTTTATATCAATTATGGGAATATCTCCTTTAATCTAGCTTTGTCAAATCAATTTTAACTTGTTCATGTAAGAAAACATTTTAATAAATAGATTTTTTAAAAATCTTTTGCTCATAAAAAAAATATATTTTGGAAAAAAAAAAAAGTGGGTGTAATATGCAAATATGATCCTAAATTTTTACTATATATAGTGGAGGCATATGGATGCTGTTACTTTTAAGTTAAATATATTTTGAATTAATTTTTTTTAATTCCCCCTTGCATATATTATAAATACTTAATATGTAGGGAAAAAATAGATGATTAAAAAGTTACATAGCTTTAGTTTTATTTTATTGTGTATGAATAATATTATAATATAAATACCAAAAGAATTTGAAATATTTTATAAAATTATAGTCTTATATTGGATGTTTCATTTTTATAAATCACAAATGTATCTGTTGCAGAGATTTCATATTATGCAATAAAAGTATGATAATAATTATTTATATATTTTTAACTGGCATGATCATATATATTTTCTTAATTTTATAATTTTTTAGGTTTTGTGTTAATTCATTATGCTTTCTTTAAAACTGAATGTACACTATAATTCAATAAGGATGTTGATTACAAGTTGAATATTATTTCTTAAAATGCATAGTTTTACTTTGGTTATTAGTAATTAATATGGTTTTCATGATCTTTTGATTTAGTCTTTACAAGTTTGATTTTTATGTTTGTATACAAAGATTAGATAACAATTCCGATTTGGAAATTCTTTTCTTACAGATTTTTGCGTCGACTTATTGTCGCTATGTTAAAACTATTTTTAAAGATATCTTTTAAGAGCTCATTGTCGAAGTTTGACTCCGCACTTCACTTCGCAAAAATTATTTTTAAAAGTTGTCAAAACATTTAAAGGGTCGAATGCCTTTACATTTGATAGATGTTAAAATAATATAATTGACAAGAAAGTTGGCTATCTATGTATATGTCATCTTATCCAATATTTATTCGAAAAATAAATAAAATGTTTAAATACTTACTGTAAAAAATAAAATTTATAATTTTTTTGTTATTTCTAATATTTAGGTACTATGCCACGGCAAATTTTTGTATGGCCACGCCCCAGCGTAGCCAGCTTAAAAGAGCAACAACATCATTAAGATGCTTTGTCTATTCATTCATAAACGTAAATAAAACTGGTCATTATCACTCAATTTTTTTTCAAATGTGCTTAGAAAAATAACAAAATACAGGAAAAGTCGCTTTTCAGTTTTAAAATAGTAGCCGGTAGTTATTTTTGAGGAAGATGCAACATAAATATCATATTTTAATAATATAGGGAAAAAATTGTCAGAAAAAATTCAATAAATAGTTATTATTAACAAATAAAAATATGCCTCCCGTTAACTATCGATTATTTTAAGATTATTCGTATTAATTAAATTTTATAAAATATTATTTTTGAATCAAAGAAAACTTTAGCTCAATACACATTGTATATACAAAAAGTTTGAAAATAGGTAACTCTTAGATATAATAAATTTCTTATCATAATATTTGTAAAATATTAATACTTGATAAATTTAGAATATATATAAGAGAACGTGCTTTTTTCTTCCCCCCCCCCCTCTAAAATATTTATAAAATAAATAAAATTAACAACATAATTCGTCTAAATTATTTAACTTTACTAATATATTCAGCTATATAACTTTATATAATGCCCACAAAATAAATAACAAAAGCTAAATTTAAATGGCGAAAGAAATAAATATCTTTCAATTTCATTTTGCTAATTTTTATAAATATCTCAAGTTTCGCTAGTTTTATTTTATCCTTTTATGCCCGAAGAATATTTCCACATTTAAGACGCATATAATATATTTTATCTTTTTATTGTGTTACATATATTATTGAACAAACACATTTATACATTTCTATCTCTCAAAATAACTCATTCATCCAATTCATTCAATTTATATGATTTGTGCGTGTGGGAATAAAATACAAAGTCATTTATAACTATATGTATTGTTTATTGTAACATAAATTATAAAAATTGACATAATATTATATGAGTGAACCTTAAAGGAATCATCCATCTTCTATTTGATGCTGACATTGATATGCAGGATCTTTTCGCCTGCGTTTCTCTTCTCTTCTCTCTGGACATCAAACATTTTTCTTCACCCTATCTCGCTACCATCAAAAATATTTTTTTCCAAGGTATATATCCTTTAAAAATCCATTTAATTTTAATGACTGGACCATATTTTAAGCGTACTATCTATCAGTAAAATTCAGAAATTGTATTTGATAATATATTCTATTTTTGTAAATTAACTTGAATTGGATATATATTGGATATGGGCACTCTCTATTTAAATAAAAAGATATATATATAAAATGAAAATATATAGAAACTATGAATAATGATTTTTTAAATTAATATAACTAAGAGGCCTTTCCCAAGATCTGAAGTCATTCTAGATGTGATATCAAGAGTTGGATTTTTTAGGGGTGACTGCATAGGTTTAAATGGAGCACAGATTTGCTGGTTTAGAAAATACTCCTCTTTCTTGAGCATCATTTTATTACTTTTAGTTAAGTGATTATTGATTAACAAAGGGACTTTTTTGTCAAGTAGAAAATTAGGAAAGACAAAATGAAAATATATGACAGGACAATTTTTTAAATTAAAACAATTCAACCATATTTACATACAGTCAAGGTTTCTCTCAGCGTCTTGAAAGTGGTCCCTAGTAGCTTAAAGTACTGGAAGAGCGGGCTTTGTCGTCGTAGCGTTAGGGACATCGACTTCTTGGAAAGAAGTCTTGGGTTTTACAGGTGGTGGAATCTTGGAGTCAATCGCGGAGTATGTCGTTCATAGTGCCCATAGCCTCAAGGCTAGCTCGCTAAAAAAAACCTGGGCTAAGCTAGCCCGGCTGATAGTACCCTGTAAGGCTGTAAGGGCTCCTGATCCAGGGATGCAGGATGAGCAGCATCTGTACTCCATTTTAGGAGCGGCTGCACATGGCTTCTGTTCCTCATGTCAGAGGCGGCCATTTCATATTGGAGCTAAGTCGGCCTGCTACTAAGTAGTTCTCTCTGTCTTAATGACAAAAGAAGATGCATTCTACTCCACCCTTTAATTATGAATCTCAAATATCCTTTGATGAGCTCTAATCACCCCCCCCAGAAGACACCATCTCAAGTTCTACAGGCTTGATACCGTGATATGATTGTTGAGTGGAGATAAGAAAGAAGCCCATATTCGACCATCCTCCCAACGAGTGTCATTCCCAAAATATGAACAGACCTCTATATCGAAGACTACTCTTGATCAGAAATATCCAAAGATTTGCTACCACTCCGAGACTATTGTTCTCAATTATTTCAAACATGGAACATGGATTGACCTCAGCAACCAATTTATCCAATTATGGTTACATTCAGGTAGATTATGCGAAGATATTGAAAGTAGAATTGAACAGACCTCTTTATTTTTACTTCTACATTCTGTAGCCTTGTGACCTTTCTTGCCACAATTATAACATGTAAATGTGAATGATCCAAATGTCATTTCTTCATTCCTAGGTTCCCCTTGTTTATTTTTCCTTTTGAGTTCTTCATCCAGCAATCTTGCCTTTACAAATTCCATTTTGATTTCAGTATTTATTGTTTCTATTGCTGTGATTACATTTTCATACTCTTCATTCAATGACAATAACAGATGACATATTTTGTCAGATTCATCCATTTTGGAACCTATATTATCCAATTCACGAATTATAGAATCAAATTTAAGAAAATGGTCCTCTAATTTTTCATTATGTTTGCATTTTAAAGTCAACAACTTTCTTTTTAGTGTTAGTTTTGTAAACACGCTTTTTCTTTCAAATATATTTTCGAGCGCTTTCATCATTTCTTTAGCCGTTTTTGCATCTTTAATTATGTCTAGATGTTTATCAGTTAAACATTGAACAAGCGTAGATTTTGCCTTTGCATCTTTAATTGCAAATAACTCGCGTTCTTTTTCATCGACAAAATCATTAATTTCCTTTTCTAATGTTAGATGTATTTGTTTTTCTTCTAACAAAAGTTTAACTCTAAATTTCCAGCTGTTGAAATTTGTACCAGTCAAAATTGGCAAATTAGAATTAATTACGCTCATTTTAAAATATATTTAAAGTTGTACTTACTAAAACACGTTCTTGATATTTCTTTGTTATTATTTAAACTTCAGTCTCATAATCTGTTATTTTGTAGTTTATTTAACACATAAATATACTACAAATTAAGATAATATCTTATTTTATTATCTTTAAAAGGAAAACAAACATATTATAATTAGAGAATTATTTACAACACACTAAAAGGTAAACATTAGGGCTAATACACATTCCTTTGTTCCGTACTGCCAGGGTTGCTGAAACACATTTATTTTAACACTAATAAAGCTGTTGTTTTTGATATTTTATCACCAAATTTTAAATACAGTTAAACCTGTCTATAACGCCCCCTCTTGGAACTCACCAAAATAGGGTGCTATAGAGAGGGAGTGCTATAGACAGCTCACTTTGCATCGTACTACGTATTTAAAATCGGGCGCTATAGGGAGGGAGGTGCTATTTAGAGGTTGCGCTATAGACAGGTTTAACTGTAATCACATTTATCTTTGTTTAATTTATCTTTGATTTTGGTAAAATTTAACCAAAAGTGTCAATAAAATATATTGTCTAAAAACTCACACCATAAAACGGTGTTTACCTTACAACTCTGAACACTCGGATTTTCCTGGAAAATCTCTTAAAGATTTCTTGTAAAAAGCCATGGTCCACCTGTGCTGTGTGAGCAGAAGAGCTTAAATTGACTTGTTCCATTATATGTATGTTCCATATGTAAATACCTGTTTTCTTTCCTCTTTTCACTCTCCACTTCTCCCACCCATATTTCCAAAAAAAAAAAAAATTTTTTTTTTCCAAATCCATATTCTTATTTTTTTAATAGGATTATTCAAATAATAATCTGTATATATTTACCATGTGTATATAATCTTTCTCCAATTTTACCCCTTTGTATATTTCCCACTTTCATGGGTTTCTCCGTCTTGTAACCCCAAGAAGAATCGTCTGTAAGACCTGTGTGTCTTAATAAAGGTTTGTGTGTGTGTGTGTGTATTGTCCAAAAATATATATTAAAGAGAAACTACTCATTATTTCTATCAACTCGCAAAAACCTTTAAGGTTTGAATTATTCTTTACATTTTCCCGTTGTATATGGGTTAAATTTCTGTATTTATTAAAACATATTTTTAAAACTGGCCTTTTGTTTAAGGTTTAGGAGACCCTTCTATTTACTAACTTATATTGAGTAATGCGAAGATATACAAGTTGTTTGGTATCCTCTCTCTTTGATAACACTGATGTAATTTGGTCTCTGCTTTTTACCATATAAAATGGTATGAAAAAACAATAGAAAAAATAAAAGATAAGTGGGTCAGGTGTTGATATTAAAAATAAAAAAAAATCTCCTGACCACGAGCACATGTGCTTTTTTGGATGGCAGAGCGCCATCTAGTGGAGCAAAAATAAACTAAACGTTTATTTAGCTTGCTCCGTGATATTTGGCCAACCCAATTTCTTGATTTATCAAGAAAAGCCATCCACGAACGCGTTTCGCGCTGTTGGCGCTCGTCAGCGTGGAGAAGGCTGTAACCACTGCGACCAAAAATATTTTTGGTCCCAATGGCTTCCCGATAAATCAAGAAATTGGGTTGGCCAAATATCACGGAGCAAGCTAAATAAACGTTTAGTTTATTTTTGCTCCACTAGATGGCGCTCTGCCATCCAAAAAAGCACATGTGCTCGTGGTCAGGAGATGCCTTTTTTATTTTTAATAAAATGGTATGTATGTGTGTAAAATAGTACAATTTTACTTTTGTACTAATTTTTAACATTGTTTAGCGTCCTCACGCACTTCTGGCCTTGACTACCTGTTTAATGATTTTTCCGGATGCCTGAATGACCAGCTTTTTTAGTTGTTGAGGTACAGCTTGCACCACGCTGATAAGGATCAACAGCCCGAAACGCGTACGTGGTTAGCTTTTCTTGATTAATCAAAGAAAGGATATTTGGCCAATTCTGTAATAATTAAAAATAAACGATTAGTTGATATTTATTCCGATAGGAGGCGTAAGTCATCAGCAACTTTTAGTTGCACGATCAGGAGATGTTTTTAAAAATATATATGTATATATTATATAATCTAAAATGGAAATATTTTTCAAAAACATGTATTTTATTTTCATCATTGGCTATTCTTTTATTTTTGACCATAGATTTAGAACAACTACTTGATGGGTAAATAATTATCTATCCTATTTTTACGACTGCACCTTCAATTCTCTATCTTTTTCAACAACAAAACAAAATATTCATAACATATATATATATGTGGTAGAGCGTTGAATGTAGAGGAAATAAAGAGACAAACGAGGTTCGACCCCGCAACTTCTCATTTTTATATTCAAAATAAACAAGTATTTGAGTGAATATAAACTTGTCTTCAAGATAGAGGTTGCCTGGCTGGAATTCATATTTCTTTATAAAATAGACTCTTCGTTCAGATAAAGAGAAAATAAAACTTTAACTGGCCGAACTTGTGTTTGAAGTAAAATTATATGTGCGCAAATGCAATATTAGATTTCTTGACAAATTTCTGGAAGAACCATTAATTTTGGTTAGATTAAAGGGAAAATAATACTTGAGTTGTTTCAATAAGGTATACTTTTATCATAAAACACACCTTGTATTGGTAGTTTGTGGATTTGCTTGGCCTTTTATCAAAGTTCCAATTCCATAACGTAAGCGTTGTAATGACGCATAAGCATATTCGATATAAGCAAAAGGAATTGCCAACATTTGTTGTCCACAGATGTCATTGCGTATGAACAGATATAAGGTTAACAAAAGAATTCGTCCATATGGGATGCTGAATCATTAAGTCATTGAATCATCAATTTCACCTTTTTTTTCTCTCTATATCTCTTCTCAATATATATAAAAATGAATGTTTGTATGTTTGTCTGTTTGTCTGTCTGTATGTCCGGTATACAAATTCGCAATAGTTCACTAATTAAAACCAAAATTTCCATACATAGGTAAAAGAATACGGGGAAGACGATAGGCTATTTTAAAAAATATATAAATCAATTATTAAAACTATATATTTTTAGTCAGAAAATGATGATGACGATATTGCTGTATCATGTTTGATTATCAGATACAAAATTATATCGGAAAAAATTCCAAAAAGCAGAGACCACGGGTGAAACCAGTTCATTATTTTGTATACAGGAACAAAATTCTAACAGAAAAACATTCATTCGAGCAGAAAACAAAAGCCAGATCATCTTTCTATAAAAATATCGCTTCTCAGACACAAAGTTTGGAGCGGGACGTTTCACAAAAGTGACATCCACGGTGCCAATTTATAATTGTAACGAATAGTATTTGAATAGGGTACATTTAATAGGGTAAAACCAGGGCGTTGCCCGGGTCATTCGGCTAGTCTCATATATAATCAAGATTATGATAAAATAATTGATTGAAATATATTCTCTCACAATTCGAATGTTGAAATAAAGACAATATCGTATTGGTTAATACAGAATATTAGTTTCATGATTAATATGAACATAAAATGAATAATATTCTTTATAAACCTTTCTGAATATTTTTGACTACTAAGAGGATACCAGGTCTATTAGTATGAAACGCGGAAAATTTTCAGTGAATTCAAAAGTTCGCCAATTCCATACAACAAAAGATTTTTTATTCAAAGTAATTGCCCTGATTAGCTATACACTCGGACCACCTTTCAGGCAATTTTCGAATTCCTTGTCTGAAAAATTATGCTCATCTGAATAATTTCATTCTTATAAAATGAAAGGATTTAAAAGCACGAATGTTTCTTTTATACATAATACAAACTTCTACTGCCCTTACTGCGATGAAAAAGAAGCGGTCAGGTGGATTAAATTGGCGAAACCGCTGGGAGGGTTCACCACTGATGAGCCAAGCCCTTCCAATATATTTTTTCATCGCAGTAAGGGCAGTAGAAGTTTGTATTATGTATAAAAGAAACATTCGTGCTTTTAAATCCTTTAATTTTATACGTATAGATGGCGCGTTATTGCTTTGTGTTAATTTCATTCTTGTTCATCGAGGTCTTAAATGGTTGCGCGAGAATTTCTTGAAGGTGACATTTATATAGAGTCAAATATAAATGAATTTTTTTTTATAATATTTTCGAAGATAAAAATCATTGAAGTCTTGAAATTGTAGTTGATTCACTTATTGTCAAAGTTAAAAGCAAGTTGTAGTCAACTGTAGAGAGAGTGTTGATTGATTGAATTTGAATATCTTTCTTAAAGAATTCTCTTTTATAAAGGATAATCATTTTTAATTTGCGATTGAATCTCAATCTAACAAAAAAAAAAAGCTGATGGCTTCAAAGATGATGAAGTTTTTGCAAGCAAATAAATAGCATGAATGAGTACATAAGGTTTCTTTGAGTTTTATACTGTGAAATGCATTGATTAATTTCTTCATTCTAGATATATTTTGTCAGTGATATCTTCTTCTCAAAGATTTTTGATGAAAATTGAGCATTTGCGGCCATAGTTCTTAATATTTTCGTGAATCATTGAAATAAAGAATACATAAAATCCTTGATTGAAGTGAAATGATTGGCTAGAAGAACTCAATAGATGAATGATTAAAAATAAACCTCATTGTTGAAAGCTTCGTAACCAACCCAATGTGGAATAAATAAAAAAATATATTAGCGTTGGTAGATGCTATGAAAAATACCATTAGCTTGATTTTGGACTACTGACTATGTTTTTCAACCATCTATAATTGACCTTATTGGCGCTGAAAAAATGTCTGATTCTTGATATTGGAAAAGTTTTTCTGAGCCAGGCAAATAATTTTACATCTGAGTTGGTACAAATGTTGTTTTGAGCCAAGATGTCTCTCTTAGATTATGTTGATAGTATTGTTTACTATCTTGATATCTTTTTTGATAAGGGTATTTATACGGAAATGGTTTTTCGCTCGAATTGGTTTTCAAAAGTTTCAACTTTTTTTTAGAGTAGTATGTTTTGCATTAATTATAATTATGTAGATATAAATAGAATTTTTTAATAAAAAGACATACAGGGTGATCCAAAAGTCCCGCACAACTTTAAAAATTAATAACTCCGCGAATATTTGCGCTAGAGCAATGCGGTAAACACCATTGTGTTCAGGATGCAATGGGATTTTTTATGGCAAATATTAAAAAATTCGAAATTGATTTTAATTACAACTTTATTCGCTAGATGGCGCTCTACCAGAATCAGAGATTCAGCGGCCAAATTATTTGATAAATTGAAAAATCTAACTGAACGACACGTATTTTTCTTTTTTAATTACCAGGAAAGAACCGTAATAATATTAAATGATAAATTAATAAAACACCATTTCGCCAAAAGTTAGAAGAAATGGTTAACGATTTTTAAATACAATCTGAGATATGTAAAATAGGTATATGCAAATTAAAACATGTAGCAAAAATATTTATATTTTAGATGGAGTTTTGAGAAATAGATTGAATGTTTGAAAATAACTACTGATATCAATACACGATTTTTGAAATGTTAATATAGTACCAAAAATTATGATGGCACTACTAATAGGATTTCGTGCTATAAGGAATGTATAGTTTCTTGACTAATTGGCGACACTTGACTATTTAACTGGATATTTGTCATGATCCAAAGATGAAATATAGAGGGGAGTGACAAAATATATTTGTCGAACTTTATTCCAAATATCCTATGGGTTTGTCAAATGTTATCATTGTTTATTATACTGTACATAATTTTGAAAATGTATCCCCTCAAAAAAAAACATTTTTAAATCGACCTTTTGCGTTGAAAAACGTGGTAGCAAAATCATTTTGTATTATTTTTTGGCGCAAAATTTCTAAAGTTGGGGGGATACAGAGAATATTCCTTATGCTATTTCTTCTAATGAGCGAAAAGCGATAAACTAAACATAAGGGTTAAAATTGTGTATACCAGTGTTATTGGAGAAGTTATAACACTTTGGCCTGCACGACATAATATAAGATGTGGGCAAATGACAAACAAAAAAAAATACTGTTCACAGAAAAAAAAAGAGTCAAGATGTGAGGACATCATTTATTATTCCCATAACCCAAAACAAAGAGCTGCAAAATATAACACATGAGGTAACTGCCTTCTCTATTATATTAGGTCACAATCCTTGCTCAATGTGGCGCCCTTCATTCTCAAACACCGCCTGCAGACGATAGATCACAGAATGGTCACAATTAAATAGTTGAAATTTATAAAACATGCCATCTGATAGAAGCCTTCAACATGGCCAATGTGGTAGGCCGGCATCGATAAAAACGCGACTTAATGTACCCCCATAACCGAAATTGTAAGGCGTCAAGTCTGGTGATATTGGAGGTCACTGGTATATAAAGTGGCGACTTATCAACGAATTTCACTGAACGTATCCTTCAGTAATTGTTTGGCACCGCGGGAGATATGAGGAGGTCCTCCATCTTGCATGAATGTTATTTCGCTTAGTGCTTGTCTATCCTGCAATATGGGGATAACCCTTTCTCTCAAAAGTTGAACATAACGTTCACCAGTTACAAAAACGGTTTTAAAAGTTCTTCTATTGATTTTTTCAAAGAAAAATGGCCCAAATAATAAAAGAAGAAGTGAACCCACACAAAACTGTAACTCTGTGCTGATGAAGTGGTATTTCTGTAAAAATCCTAGGGTTTTCTGTTGCCAAAATGAGGCAGTTTTGAATGTTAAATTCTCCCTTTAGATAAAAGTGAGCATCATCTGTTCTTAGAACATTTGACAGCCAGTTTTCATCAATATCAATTTGCCGGAAAACCCATGCAGCGAATTCTTGACGCTTCTCAAATCGCTGACTTTCAACTCGTGAAAACTTTGAATTTTGTTAGGGTATTTTTATAGAAAAATTCTAAATGTGTGTTCTCTCCAAACTGTTCCATACGAAATCCCCGTTTGTCGAGAAACTTGTAAGAACTTACTTCTCCATACGCGGATAACGTTTCAATAGCTTTAGCATTCTGCAAAACCGTAACAGCCACTGACTTGCATGTCGATGGTCTTCCACTCCGAGGTTTTGCTTCCAGAGATACAGTTTCCTCAAAACGTTTAATCAATCGCTTCAGAGAGTAGCAACTCATTGGTCCTTTACCGCTTCGAATATCTTTAAAGGAACGAAACGCTCGTAAAGCTTTAGTGGCAGATTCTGAATCACAATTAAACAAATTCACCAATAGTGCTTTATCCTGTAGTGACGGCATTCCAGGGGAAGGGGGAGAAGTCCAACCACACCTCCTTGCGGTCCCCCCTGGATCCTTAGAATATTTGACCAAATTCTGGTTCGTTTCCAAGATGACTAACGTTGCAACGGCACCCATTTTCAAATGAAGAGCAAAACTGATATCTCCAGTAATGCTACCGCGTCCGGGGTAACCGCCGCGTCAGGAGCTGCAGCTCGAGCTCATGATGAGAAATCTACTACGAGGACACAATTTAATCTACTACAACTCAATATAAATGGTACCCAGAGGAAAATAAAGAGCTGACTTGTCTTCTCTGTGACAACAATGTACATGTTACTTGTCCTCAGGAGACAAAATTGAATCAGAATCTGAGATTCAATATCAAAGATTATACAACACTACGAAAGGACGTTCCGGGAAAATTCGGAGGAGGACTTGCCGTTTTGATTAAAACTCTAGAAATCAAATTTAAGGAAATCGCCTATAATCAGAGTAAGCCTAGAGAAAGCACGACAGAAGCTCAGACAATAGAAATCTATCTTACAGATAAAACAATTCCAATCAAAAATGTTCATCAACACGATAATACTAGCATCAATACAGGCCTGATAGAGACATTGAGTGAAGCGTCTTCGGATATCGCAATCATACTTGGTGATTTTAACGCCGAAAGACCAACTTGGGATCACCTGTCCAGGATAACAAAGGTCAGCAAGTTGAGGACATGCTAACCGACCTCGACCTTACACCGTTAAATAACGAAAAGAACACCTATCTATCCAAGTTCACAGTCACAGAATCCGCAATAGACATCACAGCGATAAATTACAACATCGCACCCACAACACAATGGAAAATTCTGAAAAGTGCAATCAGTGACCACAGACCACACACACACAATTTTAACAACCATAAAATTCAAAATTGAGAATTTCCAACAGAATAAAAGAACACTGGAAAAAAATCACAGAAAAGCTTGAAGAACTGTGCAACGAAGAATTAAATCACAAAACGATTGACAAAAAAATTGGAAAAATTCTCTTCGAACATATCCAAAGCTGCAAAAGTATCGATACCTAGAGGTAGACGTAAAGACCTCTGAATACTTTACTGGAAGGACCACAATATCGAGGCAATGATTGCAGAGAGAGACAATATCAATGAACTTCTTAAAACAAATAAAACAGAAGAAATCATAAAGGAACTCATTGAAATTAGTCACAAAATAGAACAAGAAATTTGGATATTAAAACAAGAGAGAGAGAAAAATGGGCAGAATTCTGCGAAAAAAATGGATCCAAAAAAGGTAGGCCATCACTGGAATTTAATTAGTGTTATAAAACAATCAAAACCAACACTAATCCTCCAATACTCTAACCGATATGAATAGCGAGAACGAACAAACAGATGGCTGAAATAATTGCTGAATATCTTTCAAGCACTTCCAGACTCAGCTATACGAATGAAGGCAGGACTCTAAAAAATAATGTAAACAGGTTAGTTAAACAAGCAAGAAATTACCATCAACAAGATATTTTCTCAAGAGACTTCACACTGAATGAGCTAAACTCATCAATAAGAAAGTTAAATCCAAGATGTCACCTGGAGATGCTCTAATCTTTGGTCAAATGATTAAACACTTTGGAGACGAAGCTAAAAATCAACTCCTACGAATACTGAAGATTTCATGGCAAACTGGTAAACTACCAAAGAATTGGAAGATATCAATTATAGTGCCGATACTGAAACCAAACAAAGATGCCAAGGAATGCAAGAACTATCGGCCAATTGCTCTTACCAGCATACTTTGTAAAATAACAGAATGAATTATCCACTCTAGGCTCATAGTCTGGCTCACTAACAATAATAAAATAAACTTCTACCAAATTGCCTAAAGATCCAGACAGTGTACAACTGATAAACTGTTCTACTTTTGTCAATCAATAATAGATTTCTAGGAAAAACCGCCAAAGAAGACAACGGCCGTATTATTGGATATGACCTCAGCTTTTAATCGAGTGTAGAAATTATTTATAAGGCTGCACAACATCGGAGTAAGAGGAAAAACCTTAATCTGGATTGCAGACTTCTTAAGGGGAAGAAGGATAAAGGTTCGGGTCATGGAACATTTTCCAAGGACCGAAGAACATGGGCTGGTGTACCTCAGGGATCTGTGCTCAGTCCTCTACTCTTCTTGCTATATATTAACTGTTGTTTATGTAAATAGATGAATATTATTTGTATTATTTAAAGCCCCATTATGTAAAAATATATGAATATATAAATTGGACATTTGTTGTTGGCCATGGTCAAGTTTGAGCTCTTGTACGTCTAATTACGACACAACAAAAGTGGCGACGAGGATGCGCGATCTACAGAGCCAGTAAAAAGCTGAGGAAAACGGCGTCTATGCAAGTATAACAACTACATCTTTTAAACTATCTGGATCAAGAAAACAAAGAAGTAGAAAAGATCAGCATGACAAGTTCAAAGTTAATAGTACCTTTTAGATGCTATAGCCCAGTGGAGGACACTTCGATCTTTTTGTACAAATATTTGAGGCTTTCTTTTTGGCATCTGAAGGAGGAGATTAAAGTGCTGATTTTTACCTCGCTACCAGATTCTGAAACTTTGAAGCAGGGAAACGACATTTTCTTCCTGGTCTAATGAAAGATCAACCCTATGATACTATCATTCAAAGAATTAAGCTGCATTTGGATCCAAAGAAGAAAGTGATACCACAGCGATGCAGATTTTTAAAGATAATTCAACAGGAAGGAGAATCAATTTCGGAATATCTTAGAGAACTGAAACATTTAGCAATAAATTGTAATTTCGGCGATATGCTGGGAACCATGATGCGAGACCGTTTTGTGACTGGAATCAAGTTGGAAAGCCTGCAAAAGAAGCTACTACAAGAAAACGACGATGTCACCCTGGATAAAGTTTTGCAGTGGCGATCTCGTTCGAACTGGCGGAGATAAATACAAAATAATTACAAGATAAATTAGTGGCCAAGATATCCCTTGTGAATGGAAAAGATAAAAAGGGTGAGTACAATAATAGTATGGTGCAGCATAGGCCTTTCAGGCAAAGGGGAGAAATAATGTGTTATAGATGTGGTGAAAGACATTCACACGTGGCCTCTGTTTGCCCTCATAGAACAGAGACTTGTTTTAAAATGTAAAAACCTGGGTCATTTAAGTAGGGTCTTCAAAGCTAGTAAAAAAATGTGGGGATGTAAATTTGTACAAGAGGACTCTATATATTCTGTACAGGGCGAAACTGATGCCACAATAAATTTAACAGTAGATGAATATTCTTTGTGCTTTACAATAGATACAGGAAGTCCAGTTACGTTAATACCTAAAGATATTTATAAGATTTATTGGAAAAGTAAAAAAATATTTCCAACAAATTTAAGAATAAAATCCTTTTGTGGTAAATCAATAGAGATTATAGGGCAAAGAAATGTTTTTGTAAAAGAAGCCAATCAATATTTACGATTAATAGTTGTAAATGAAAAATCCAGGTGATTTTGTTAGAAAGAGAATGGCTTAAACAGTTAAAACTTGATTATTCTAGATTGTTTAGCATTAAAAATTTAAATAATGAATTTAATAGAAATAGTTTGATAGATATGCTTATTTGTTTAACAAAGATTAACGCATTGTTAACGCATTGTCACGACTTCCTTTAGAATCGAGTGTCAGGGAGTCTCTTGATGAAGACCAGGTACTTCTTCTCAGGAAATTGAATGAGGTACCGTTCTCTTTTATGGAGGTGGCATATGAGACGCCCCAAGATAAAATACTGTCTATAGTATTAAGGAATGTTAGAGAAGGCAACTGTGTGTGTGTGGAAATTCACAAGGGTACCGAGAGAAAACCCACTAGCTCCTCATTATAAGATCAATGAGGAATTAAGTTTGGAGTTTGGTTGTCTTCAATGGCGTGAAAGAGTGGTAATTCCCCAAAAATTAAGATCTGTAATTTTAAATGACTTGCATTAAATACACATGGGGATTGTTAAAATGAAGATGATTGCCAGACGGTATTTTCTGGTGGCCAGGCATAGACAGTAACATCGAGGAGTTAACTAGAAAATGTAGAGTATGCCAAGAATCGGTAAGCATGCCCCCGGCTACCAACTCGGAATGGACTTGGCCCGAAAAACCGTGGCATCGACTTCATCTTGATCTAGCGGGTCCGTTCATGGGAAGAATGTTTTTGGTTCTCGTGGACGCATACTCAAAGTGGATAGAATTTTTTATCATCAAAGATATTACCAGCAAAACGATTATAAATCAACTTAGAGAAATTTTTGCCAAATTTGGATTGCCCTAATTTTTGGTTACAGATAACGGAAGACAGTTTGTCTCCGGTGAATTCGAGCAATTTACCAAAGTGAATGGTATACAGCACACTAAGACCAAACCGTATAATCCTAGTACAAATGGTTTAGCTGAGAGATATGTAAGAGAGTTTAAAAACTTTTTGAGAAAGAATTATGGGAAGGATTATTTAGAGACGAATCTACAAAGAATCCTATTTGCTCATAGAGCATTCCCCCAAACTGTAATAAAGGAATTCCCCCGCGGAACTGCTAATGAAGAGAAGTTTGAGATCAATATTCTCGAATTTAATACCAAGATAGGAAATCCGCGAGAGGTGTTTCATAAGGCCGTAAGAAGGCAGAAGCAGTTTACTACAGGTTGCGAGGTTTATTTCTGCAACTATGCAACTGGACCTAAATGGAAAAAAGGTACAATTTTGAAATTATTGAGCTGCCGTCACTACCTTATAGGTTGCGAGGGCCTTATGTATAAGAGGCATATCAATTAACTGCGACCTGTGAGAAAGAAACAAGTGGAGACAAGAAATTTGATACTTCCTCGAACATCAGGAGAGAAGCCTGTAGGTGGAAGTCAGAAATAAAGTGAAGAGGAGGTTCCAGAGGTTACATCAGGAAACAAGTAGGAGACTGCTTCTGTGCACGTACCCTCTTGCACTCCTAGACCAGGGTCTTTTGCTGTGCACGTGCCCTCTTGCACTCCTAAACCGAAGCCTGCCGCTGTGCAAGTGCCCGTCCGCAGTCCTAGACCTCAGAGAGCCAGGAAACCCCCAGACCGACTGGAGTATTATTAAGGGGAGAGATGTGTTGTGTATGTAAATAGATGAAGATTATTTGCATTCTTTAAAGTCTCATTATGTAAGAATATATCTCTCTATATATAAAAGTCAATTTCTGTCTGTCTGTCTGTTTCGCGATAAACTCAAAAACTACTGAACCAATTGGTACCAAATTTTGCATGTCGCTTTTTATAAACCTGAGGAAAATTTTCGGCTGCATTTTGATTAGTATTTTTGGCTATTTCTTTTTTCATTTGAAGAACTTTTTTTTACGCGGACTAATCCGGAATGGAATGAATACCTAAATATGGCCATTTTTTTAAAGCATCGGTGGTTCAGTGGTAGAATGCTCGCCTGCCACGCGGGCGGCCAGAGTTCGATTCCCGGCCGATGCATTTTTTTAAAACAATTTTTAAAACTCATTTATATTATATCTTCTCTTCTATATTGTTGCACCAGGTTGCGGCTTGGCAGACTCTTCAGCCTGGATTCTCTCCTGTGCTGGGTCTTGCATCTTACCAGAGCGTGTTTCAACCATCCTACAAATTTATAAAAGGGAATAACGAGATAAGTCTTCTTTAAGTAGCCACCAGAATCCTTTATTTATTTTATCACATCAAAGAGAGCAGTGAAGTCACAGTGTACCTAAATACAAATGATGATAAATTAATAATCTGTTTTAAATAAATATCATAGAATATTTTATATAAAAATAAATAAATATATAATTTAAATTTCAAATATATTACAACTAATATAAGAAATACGCCATTAATCATGATGTAACACTTCCCCCTCTCCAGAGGTCGTCACGTCCTCGTGATTGACCTCATCAATTCTTTCAAAATAGGGTTTGATTCTTGAGACATGGACAATCAATGGGTCTTGGCCAGGATTATCTTTTGGTTCAATTAAGTAATTTACGTTGGACAGCTTCTTTAATATTCTATATGGGCCAAAATATTTTCTCAGTAGTTTCTCACACTTTCCTATTTTCCTAATTGGTGTCCAAACTGCTACTAATTCTCCTGGTTCGTAGCTTCTTTCCATGTGTTTCTTGTCATAGTTCTTTTTCATTCTTTCTTGAGTCTTTATTGTGTTGTTAATAACTAATTTTCTTGTTCTGTTTATTTTGTCTAAGTGATGTTTTATGTATTCATCATAATCATCTTTGTCAATGTCCACCGAGATATTCCTGTCGTCCAAAAGAGACGTGGGTTCTCTTCCAAACATCAGGAAAAAGGGAGAATATCCTGTGGTTTCCTGAATTGTAGTATTGTAAGCGTGAGTGATGAATGGGAGTATTTCGTCCCAATTTTTCTGATCAGTGTTCACATACATACTGAGCATATTGATCAATGTTCTATTTAACCGCTCTGTCAATCCATTAGTCTGGGGATGATAGCTCGTTGTGAAGCAATGTTTAATCTTGCACGTTTTCATCACCTCTTTCATTAAATTACTGGTAAATTGAGAGCCTCTGTCACTAATAAGATATTGTGGGGCTCCGTGCCGAAGAAAAATATCCTCTACTAGAAATTTAGAAACTTCTTTCACTGTTGCTTCCGAGACTGCTCTTGTTTCTGCATATCTAGTGTAGTAGTCCGACAGCACGATTATCCATTTTTTCCTGTTTTTCGTAGATGGTAGTGGACCAACAAAGTCAATTCCAATTCTTTCGAAAGGAAAGTTGGCTGGGGGGATGGGCTGTAGTAGTCCAGAAGGTAATTGGTTTGAGCCTTTCCTACTTTGGCAAAGGTGACACGTCCTAACGAATTCTGAGACATCCTTTAGCATGGATGGCCAAAAGTATTTACTCTTTATTCGGTACATGGTTCTGGCAACGCCCAGATGGCCATTCGACATATGATTGTGATATTCTTTCATAATTTCTCTCTTTTTATTCTCTGGAACCACAAGCAACCACGCCCTGCCTTCAGGGTTCGGGTTTTTCTTAAAGAGGCATCCATCTTCTTCTTTAAAGTTTTGCGCAATTGATCGCCTGCTTCCATTAAGGTTTTTCTTAACACTTTCGATAAATTTATCCTCTTCGTCTGTTATTTGATTTAAAAATAGCCTTTCAAAATCCTCATCCCAATCAGTTTCTGGTAAGGGCCCCCTAGATAAGCCATCGGCGTCCAGATGCTTCTTTCCCGATTTATGTATTATATCGAAGTCATATTCTTGAATTTTCAATGCCCATCTTGCCAATCGACCTGTTGGATCCTTCAAGTTTTTGAGCCAGCATAAGGCGTGATGGTCTGTTACTATTTTAAAGTGTCTTCCATAAAGGTAGGGTCGTAATTTTGACATTGACCAGACAACGGCCAGACATTCTTTTTCAGTGGTTGAATAATTTTGCTCCGCTTTACTTAGGGTACGACTCAAATATGAGATCACCTTCTCTTCACCACCGATGTCTTGGACAAGTGTTGCACCTATGCCGATGTTGGACGCATCAGTATGAACATAAGTAGGTGCATTTGGATTGAAGTGACCTAAAATTGGTGGACTTAATAGTGCTGTTTTTAGGGTTTGAAACGCTTCCTCTTGTCTTTCTGTCCAGGTAAATGATACACTTTTTTTTATAAGGTTGGTCAAAGGGTCAGCAATTTTTGAAAAGTCTTTGATAAATTTTCTATAATATGAACACATTCCCAAAAAGGATTGTACTTCTTTGACCTTTTTGGGTCGAGGAAAATTTCTGACAGCTTTGATGTTATGTTCCGCGGGTTTTATACCATGTTTGCTCGTTATATAGCCGAGAATCTCCAATTCTTCAAAAGCAAATCGGCATTTTTTGTCGTTTAACCTTAAATTAGATTCACGAAAACATCTAAAAACAGCTTCAAGTCTTTTGAGGTGCGTTGGAAAATCCGGGCTATATATGATAACATCATCCAGATAACACAAACAAATTTGCCATCTCAGATTTCCAAGCATATTCTCCATATTTCTCTCAAAGGTAGCAGGCGCGTTACAAAGTCCAAAAGGCATCACGTTGAATTCATATAATCCATGCGCTGTAGTGAAAGCTGTTTTCTCTTTGTCTCTTTCTTCGACTTCAACTTGCCAATATCCAGATCTGAGGTCTATTGCTGAGAAGTGTGTAGATCCTTGGAGAGTATCCATAACTTCGTCTATTCTAGGGATCGGATAGACATCTTTTACTGTCACATTATTCAGTTTTCTGTAGTCCACACAAAATCTGTATTTACCATCTCGCTTCTTGACCAATATTACTGGAAAAGACCAGGGGCTAGAAGATGGTCTAATTATGCCTTCTGTAAGCATCTCGTCAATTTGCTCTTTTATAATATCTCGTTCTTTAGCACTTACCCGGTAAGGCTTGTGTTTAATTGGCTTCGCGTCTTCTGTGTCTATCCGATGTTTTGCCAAATTGGTTCTCCCTAATCTCGATGAAAAAAGATCTCCATACCTTTCTAAAACTTGTTTTAACTCCTTCTGTTCCTTTGGTGAAAGATTTTCGTTTATTTGGAATCTAGGTTCTTCGTTCTTTTCTACCTCTCTTTCTCGACTCACATTTATTTTCGCTGGACTACTTCCAAAAGCCAATGTTTGGTTTTTCATTATTTTTAACGGTCGAGGATACGGATTAGTTATCCAGATGTGTGTTTCCCTATTTATAACATTGATCAAGCTTCTTGCTAGACGAAGTCCATTTGTTTGAAACATTTTGCTGCTCTCCTCGATAATATATTCTCCATCCTCTGTTTCTACCAATGCCTTGATCAATTTCATGGAACATTCCGGTACAATGGAATCCTTGGCACTCTTTATTTTCAACATTTCAAAATTGATTTCGTCATGATTATTCGTCAAATCATATTTTATAGTTTCTTGCTTACAATCTATTTTTGCGTTCATTTTCTTAAGGAAATCTCTCCCAAGAATTAATGTCCGTAAATGCGTTTTCAATATCACAAAGTTGTGTGATAATGTTTCGTCATCAATTTTTATATTTAAAAATATACTTCCTACCATGTCCAATTTTTTTCCATCGGGTCCTGCACAAATTTTTGCGAGTTTACTTATACCATGGCCTGTATCGAGGGCCGTTCTGAGGTCGACCACTGAGAGGTCAGCACCTGTATCAACCAAAGCTTCAAAAGTCCCTATCTTGTCCACATTAATTTTTAATTTGTATTTAGGGTCCAACTTCTTGATTCCGTTTATGGTCGACTTGCTTTGATTGACAGATTCAGGCGCGACGCTTAGTTTAAATCTTCCAACACGGAATATCTATTCCGGGTAGGAATATTTGTCTGTGTGCTATGACATACATCAGCATAAAGCCGAGGTCCTGATTTCTCTGATATTTCATTCATTTGGCATTTTTCTTCGACCTTCTCTTGGGTATCTGCTGGATCCTCTTCTAGGATTCTTATAAACTTGACCCTACAATAACGGGCCACGTGCCCTGGCTTGTTACATTTAAAGCAGATTGGTCTTCCATCTTCCGTCCTATTTTTGCTCACTTCTTGGCTTTTATTGTAAGTGTTTCTCTGAAGGTTTGGTTTCGGCACAAAGTTAGGATTATAAGGACGTCTAGGGGTAGAGGGCTGGGGAAAGTTGTTTCGATACTGTCTGGGGGTAGGATGGGAGTCGTTCTTGTAATTATTGGAAACAGGGGCTTGGGGCCTGGAAGTGGTCTGGTAGTTTCGTGCGGCAGTCGGCGGCACGTACCTCGATTGTTGTTGGGGTCTAGAATAGCGTGGACCGTTATATAGGTTTCTGGATTTCTCCACACGTTCCCGATACTTCTTTTCAAAAGAATCCATTTTCTTGCACACGACAAGAAGGTCATCGGTCGTTTTAGGAGGGTTCAGGTAGAGCGCGAATGAGTACTCTTTTTTCAGTCCTCCAATAACATGTTCAATTTTTGTTTCTTCTTCCATTGCGGGGTCAACCTTGTTGCACAACACTAGAATGTCTTCCGCGAACCTGATTGCTGGTTCATTCCAGTGTTGCATTCTGTTGAGCTTCATTCTAAGTTCTTCTTTATTCGCGTCCAAAGAAAAATCCTGAATGAGGCGGATTTTAATATTTTCCCAGCTCGTGAAACTAGCTTTGTGTAAATTCAACCAGGTTTTAGCGCTTCCCGTCATGTTCATGGCGGCATAACGAGAGATAATGTAGTCTGCCCAATGGTACAAGAAGCCAATTTCTTCAAGAGATTCAATCCATGGGCGAGGGTCTTCCGTTCCATCATACTTGGGGATGTCGATGTTGGGATTCAGGACAACTGGGTCGGAACTAGCATCTCCACCAATTGTTGCACCAGGTTGCGGCTTGGCAGACTCTTCAGCCTGGATTCTCTCCTGTGCTGGGTCTTGCATCTTACCAGAGCGTGTTTCAACCATCCTACAAATTTATAAAAGGGAATAACGAGATAAGTCTTCTTTAAGTAGCCACCAGAATCCTTTATTTATTTTATCACATCAAAGAGAGCAGTGAAGTCACAGTGTACCTAAATACAAATGATGATAAATTAATAATCTGTTTTAAATAAATATCATAGAATATTTTATATAAAAATAAATAAATATATAATTTAAATTTCAAATATATTACAACTAATATAAGAAATACGCCATTAATCATGATGTAACAATATATATAAAAATGAATTAACACAAAGCAATAACGCGCAATCTATACATATAAAATAAAATGATTTAAAAGCGCGAATGTTTCTTTTATACATAAAACGAACTTCTACTGTCCTTACTGCGATGAAAAAATATATCGGGAGGGCTTGGCTCATCAGTGGTGAACCCTCTCAGCGGTTTCGCCAATTTAATCCACCAGACCGCTTCTCAGAGCTCTAATATTGTATTGGATCATTCTGCTTTTATATGCTACACTGAAGGATGGAATCTTAGAAATGGTTTTCAAGTAAACTATGGACATAAGCTTATAGGACAGTAGAATTATATTCAAATATTTGCTTCGAGCAATGCTCTTCAGCAAACTATAAAGACAAGGCCATTGGGAATAAATTAACACAAAGCAATAACGCGCAATCTATACATATAAAATAAAAGGATTTAAAAGCGCGAATGTTTCTTTTATACATAAAACGAACTTCTACTGTCCTTACTGTACTGTACTGTCCAATATATTTTTTCATCGCAGTAAGGACAGTAGAAGTTCGTTTTATGTATAAAAGAAACATTCGCGCTTTTAAATCCTTTTATTTTATAAAAATGAATGTTTGTATGTTTGTTTGTTGGTTTGTATGTCCGGTATACAAATTCGCAGTAGTTCACTAATTCAAACCAAAATTTCCATACATAGGTAAAAAAATACGGGGAAGACGATAGGCTATTTTAAAAAATATATAAATCAATTATTAAAACTATATATTATTAGTCAGAAAATGATGATGACGATATTGCTGTATCATGTAAGATTATCAGATACAAAATTATATCGGGAAAAATTCCAAAAAGCAGAGACCACGGGTGAAACCAGCTCATTATTTTGTACGCAGGAACAAAATTCTAACAGAAAAACATTCATTCGAGCAGAAAACAAAAGCCAGATCATCTTTCTATAAAAAATATCGCTTCTCAGACACAAAGTTTGGAGCGGGACGTTTCACAAGAGTGACATCCACGCCGCCAATTTATAATTGTAACGAATAGTATTTAAATAAAAACATTTAATCGGGTAAAACCCGGGCGTTGCTCGGGTCATTCGGCTAGTGTGTATATAAATTGGACATTTTTTGCTGGCCAAACGAAAAGAATAAGAGCTAAAAAAAGAGTCATGGTCAAGTTTGAGTTGTTGTACATCTAATTACGACACAACATTAACAACATCCATCCTCACTGAAGACACAAAAGTTGCCTGTTATGAAGATTATATAGCCATATGGCACACAAGTAGCAGTATAGAAATATCAGATAAATACTGAACACATCAATGAGAGGACTAGAGAAGTGGGCAATGAAACTCAAAATGACAATAAACCCAATAAACACAAACCTATAGGTCTCCTTCACTGACAGGAAAAAAGGCATGAATTCAACTCCAAAATAAGCATAAACAACCATATAATTGATAAAATTAGATCTCCAAATTACCTAGGTGTGATACTTGATGAGGAATTGCGATTTACAGAACACATAATCAGCACCTCAAATAGAGCTACCATAAACCTAAACATTCTGAGAAGGCTATGTGGAACAAATTGGGGAGCAAAACCCAAAATTCTCAGAACAACATATATCACCTTAATAAGGCCAATAATGGAATATGCAACACCTGTTTGGGCTCCCTCAAGTTCATCACTAAAAAGAAGACTAGACAATGTTCAAGCAAAAGCGGCCAAATTAATCACTGGTGCTGTTTCAAATACCAACAATTAGAAAATTCAGAGAGAATGTGGTCTAGACCTACTTGAAAGCAGAATACAATTAAAAACAATAAAATTCACCAATAGCTTAAAAACTAAAGAAACCGAACACATATCCCATAGAACCTATTTAAACTGGACACAAAAAGAAAGGCTCTAAAGATCTTCAACACTTCAGTACGACAACAATATTAGAAAGAGCATAAATATGAAACATAATGAATTTCAAATTCGAGAATAACCAATATTTCCTACCCCATTGCCATCAAATGTAATCATCAATCTTAACCTGAATGAACCCTGCAATAAAAAAATAGAACAAAAACATACTTAAAAAGAAAGGACTTGAAACAATTGGTTTATGCGATCAGATAAATTATTTAACAGCATATACAGATGGATCATCAGACCTTACCATAAGTAATGGAGGGGCTGGAATTAACATAACACTGCAAGATGGAACATACATCAAAATCAAAGAAGGAGCAAGAAAGATTTCATCAAACTTCACTTGTGAACTGACAGCTATCTGGAAATCTCTTGATGTATGCCTTAACCAACCATCCCTGCATCAAGCAGAAGGAATTATAATATAACGTACAACGACTTCATATCCGATCTAGAAGCAATTCAGAAGGGCAATACTATAATCACACAGAAAATACATTCGTTACTTACTCAACTGATATCATTGGAGAATAACTGCATTCTACAATGGATTCCTGCCAGTGTTTGGATCAGGGGTAATGAAATGGCAGTTAAATTTGCAAAGGAAGCCAGAAAGTTGAGCCAAAGGAAAGAACAAATGTCATTATTTGACGCTAATGCTTTTGAAAAATACAAGATAATTAAACAAAAAAATGAGAAAGATCAAAATGTGAAATAAACTCCGAGAGAAAAATGACAAAACTATAACAAGATTTAGAACAAAACATTATAAAGGATGACAATACATCCAGATGGCACAATAACCTATAGAACATTCAACAACTGTCCTGGTGTGGAACTAACAACTACCCACATATTCTCATGCCCGCAGCCTTGCAGAAAATTGGCATAGACCCAGAGCAGCTGCTTTACACACCCAAGATAGTGGACAATGCTGCTGCTGCTGTGATAGAGAGATGCATGGAGACATCTGAGGCTCTTTATTGGACACGACAAAAACAACAACGGCATTCCAGAGTAAAATAAATCATCAGAGATAGATAAATATTTTTCAAATGAATTAAAATAAATATAATCGATACTGAGAGAGAGAGTTGAATTAAAAAAATTAGAAAATTATTATTTTCGAAATTTGAATAGCTGAGAGGATTCAAGCAAACCGCATCTAAAATATCAGTTTTTTTTTTTTTGCTACATGTTCTAATTTGCATATACCTATTTTACATATCTCAGATCGTATTTAAAAATCGCTAACCATTTCTTTTAACTTTTGGCGAAATGGTGTTTTATTAATTTATCATTTGATATTATTAGGGTTCTTTCCTGGTATTCAAAAAGTAAAAATACGTGTCGTTCAGTTATATTTTTCAATTTATCAAACAATTTGGCCGCTGAATCGCTGGTTCTGGTAGAGCGCCATCTAGCGAATAAAGTTGTAACTAAAATCAATTTCGAATTTTTCATTATTTGCCATAAAAAATCCCATTGCATCCTGAACACAATGGTGTTTACCGCATTGCTCTAGCGCAAATATTCGAGGAGTTATTAATTTTTAAAGTTGTGCGGGACTTTTGGATCACCCTGTATATTGGATCAAAATATCATTTATTTTACCAAGATTGACGTTATGTGGCGCTAAGTTTGTTGTTGACACACTTTAAAATGTTATAATACCTTGATAAAGGTTGGCGTTCAGCCAACTGAAATTTTGGTAAGATAAATGATATTTTGATCCAATATATGCCTTTTTATTTGAAGATTTATTTATGGATTGCTCTATTTTCAAAAAAAAAAAAAAATAGAATAGGCGTGCATAATTAACTATGAATGGGGTATGCATTTGTATTTCGTATGCTAAGATAGTTTGCTTGTGTTTTTGTTAACAGTAAAAAGAAATATATATTTTACGTATAGCCTTTATTCGATTGATTCTATTTTCTAATGTTCTTGGAAGGTTGGATGAAGGCCTAAAATGTTAATTTTCACCAAATTCCCCACATATATATTGTAGCAAAGTATTTATTATTTTATTAACATAGTATCATTTTTTGATGTTTATATTTTCTACTCTGTAAACTTCCCTCATTGTTTATCTTTTTTTTAATCATTCATAGTTTGTTCTTGCCTCAAATAAATTGCTGTGTCATCCTGAAGTTTGTCTTTCGTAATTTTCCACGTGGCAATATTGAATAGAAAGATTTTAGAATTCTTTACAAAATATTTTAATAGCCTAATTTTATAGTGTTATGATAATGCAAAATATATATACTGGCTAGAAAAAAATGCATTACCTATTGAAAATAATGGAAATATGTAAATTTTCTGAAAATTGTTGTGAGCTTTATGTTATTATTGTCGTGTCCAATGAAGAGCCTCAGATGTCTCCATGCATCATCCATCAGGTGAGCTTTATATAATGGTAATGTGAAAAATAATTGATTTTGAAAAATTTAAAAAGGGATGTAAATTTATTGAGTTACGTATCCTTTTTATCACTATTTGGTGTGTCCTTTGTCACGAATACAAGCAGCTACATGGTGAGGTATACTGTCATATAGTTTTTTTATGGATTATTGTGGGATGCTAGACCATGTCATTTCAAATTTTTTTTGCCAAAGCTGTTAAAGATTACTTGGTTGTGGGGATTGTCAAATTTTCCACTCGATCATGTCCCATACATACTCAATTGTGGAAAGATCTGGGGAACATGATGGACAAGGATGGATGCCAACATTTTGAAGAAAGGCTCATGAGATGTTGGCTGTATGTGGTCGGACATTATCTTGTTGGAAAATGGTATTATTAGTCTGCTCAAGAAATGGTAACACAACAGGTTGCAACACATCTGTAATGTATAACTGAGCAGTAATTGTACCTTGAATAAATAGGATGCCATCCCACACCATAAAACAATTTATTATTACAATCTTCACAGCTACAGAAGTAATTATCCACGCTGATGAGGGCCAACAGCCCGAAACGCGTACGTGGTTAGCTTTTCTTGATTAATCAAGAATGGGTATTTGGCCAATTCTGGAATACAGAAGTAATTATTTTTATCCCATCGAAGCAATGTGCGAATTTATATATAATAAAGACATCTATGTAAAATTCAATAATTTTTGTAAATTCATTTTATATTTTCTTTTTTGTTTGAGAAAACCAACCTTTATCAGTTTTAATTTTGTTTTTAGTCTTGTTTATTGAATTGTATATAAAATGAATTGTATATAAGTTGCTAAAATGTATTTAGGCGCAAGTATCCCAAACTGAAATATCACGTCCGATATATCAAATAAAATTTTAAAAAATAAAACAAGAAGTTCTGTAATTTAAATCGCTGAGAGGATTCCAACAAACCGCATATAAAATATCAATTATATTTGATACGTGCTTTAAAATTTGCAATTACCTATTTACATATCTCGGATTCTTGATCCAAAATAACTTTACTAGGTACCGTTCAAAAAGAGCAACCTAGCTTATGTTATTTACAACAATGGATAATATATGTGAAGGTTATTCATATATTAAACAAAGTGTCCAGTGCGGGATTCGATCCCAGTTCATGGCTGTGGGAATCGAGGGTTTTACCCACTTGTCCACCGACTTCATATTTTCATATCTCGGATTGCATTTAAAATTTGTTACCAAATCCTTCTTCGATAAAATAATCCCTTGAATTAATATTAAAATAAAATCATAAAGCCTCCAGGGAAAAGATTCTTTTTAAAATATTTTTTATTTAAAAAATATCTCGAGCTTTAGGGCAAGTAAGCCCTTCTACGGGAAAATATTTCATTGGCGTATTAATCATATAAAGCATTTTCTCCCGTAGAAGGGCTTACTTGCCCGAAAGCTCGAAATATTTTTTAAATAAAAAAATATTTTAAAAAGAATATTTTCCCTGGAAGCTTTATGATTTTATTTTAGCCAAATTCTTCTACTTTTAACGAAATGGC
The DNA here is from genome assembly GCA_030710605.1 of Cordylochernes scorpioides. Taxonomy (NCBI): domain Eukaryota; kingdom Metazoa; phylum Arthropoda; class Arachnida; order Pseudoscorpiones; family Chernetidae; genus Cordylochernes; species Cordylochernes scorpioides. The sequence continues at coordinate 17,512,317 of CP092882.1, read as the reverse complement.
GTTTTATTAACCTATCATAAGATATTATTGGGGTTCTTTCCAGGTATTCTTAAAAGAAAATTACGTGTCGATGAATTCTAATATTTCAATTTATCAAACAATTTGACCACTGATTCATTTGGGGCTCAAAAATCCTCCATTCTGGTTAGCAGCCCCGTAAATAAAGATATTTCCACTGATTCTCTAATGCTGGTAGAGTGTCATCTAGTGATTAAATTTGTAATTGAAATCATTTTAGAATTTTTCATTATTTCCCATTAAAATATCCATTACATCCTGAGCACAATGGTGTTTATCGCATTGCTCTACGACAAATATTTGCAGAGTTATTAATTTTTAAAGTTTTGCAAGACTTTTCGAAATCACCCTGTATATATACATACGTATATATATATATTTCATAAGGTTTAGTTAATCTATCAAAAATACTAATTGTTGGGTGGATCGCAATTATTACTATCTTTTAAAATAAAACTACAACCTTTCGCAATAAGTTTCTTTTATTAAAAGATAATAAAATAAACTTATTGCGAAAGGTTGTAGTTTTATTTTAAAATTTGTAGCGCAATTTTTTCGTTTATTACTATCTTTTAAAATATAAATCTGTGCACTGAGTGCAAAACCGAAGAGGCCACTTCCCAACATATACTAAATTGTATTGGAAAGAACAAAGGATCCATGTACAGAGAACCAAGAAGAGTTCTTGAACTTCTTTATGAGCACGACCTCCAAGATATTGTCTAATTTAGACTAATAAAAGGATAAGTAAAAGATATATATATATATATAAATCTTCTTTATTAAAGGTAAAAACTAAATAATTTAAATGAACATACTTTTCTATCTCTATCTAATTTAGACTTACTGGAGAAACCTACTCACTCTAACAGTATTTATATCTATTAACTCACACCTCTCTCCTTAAATCTATATTAGCTCAAATATATATACATTCCTGACACCACATATCATAAAGTAACAGATTAATATAATAATGTAATAAAAATTAATAAACAAATTAACTATATAACATCCAACAAAAATAATAGAACACACATATATAGAAATATATATAAAACTAGAGATAAACATAAATACATCACAGACGATAAACTTAATTAGAACATCCCTCAAAGAAAGGAAAATAATTTTATTTACAGAGTAAACATCAATAAATATCCATTTAGCCCCAACGAGGCTTAAATTAGAAACGAGGGCTCTTCAGAAACCATTTCTCTAATTAGTCTTCTGGTAGAAAAATAATCTTCTGCAAACTCTCAATTCTAGTAGATTAGATGATGGCGTATTTTTATAAGCTTTACATCCAATGACTTCAAGATTACGTGCCAATTCTTCTTTATTTGGATTTACAGTAAAATATTCTTTCATTTATATTAATATTTAATTTTTAATAAACTGCAAAATATTTGATACGTGTTTTGCTGCTCTGTGTTGTTTACATTTTTAAATAATAATTATTGAAAATTCTATATAATTTATTTTGTATATACATCAAATATTTAATTAATTTTTTTATTAATGCATTTGTGCGCTCTCTCTCTCTTTAAATAGTTTTAACGATTTAAATTTTGTAATTAAAAAACTTTTTTGCCCTTAACTTAGTATTTAAAATAAGGCTATCTGGCTTTCAGACAAAAAAAAAATATTTAAAATAAATTACATTTTTATAGAAATATATAGAAAATTTTTAGAATTTAAATAACATTTTTTACTCTTTCTTTTATTATAATCCGATTCAATGGTATTTTATTACTAAAGTTAACATTTTAAAATTAATTAGGTTATTCATCATATTTTTAAAAAGGCAATAAATAAAAAAATATTTTTTTTCGTGCTGAAAAAAATTTCAATTTTCATATACAGATGTCGCTCATTCTTAATATATATTTAGGTTTTGCGCTCCAGGAGCCCGGGTTACATCTATCTCTCTCTATATATTTAATCCATTTTATAATTTCAATATACCAATAAAAATTATTATTGGCCTACATTAAGAGCAAATTGGTAAAAAAAAACTAAAACAAACATGTCATAAAATATAAAAGAAATCCAATTTGTTAGTTCGACATTTAGACCAAACGAAATGTATAGAAATTACAATAAAATGCAGACGATTTCCTGTCAATTAAAAAAGTCCAAACGATCCAATTATAAATTGTCAAATTTTAGTTATTTGAGATAATTGGATATTTTCCTCACCGATATAATTAACCGCCTTAATATTTTAACTGACACTTTAAATATTATTTTTTTTATCTCTTCAAAATAATCATAACATTAAAAACTTCATTTAAAATACCAATTGAAGCAAATATTTAAAAAATTTAAACCATAGATTAGGTAAGATTTAGTATATTTTTCTGCTTCTAACTAGCTATTTTAAAAATTTTCTCTTTTTAATATGAAAAATAATGTTAGTGAAGTTTTAAAGTAAATTATAAATTAAGAAGAAAGACATTTTCTTAATTTATGAACCTTATCTCAGTTCAATATCACGTTTGTACTATTTTTTCAAATTATAAATTGTCAAAATAGAAAATATCGTTTAGAATATAAACCTCAATCTCGGTGTATATGCATATAAGGCGTCTGTTTTAGTTACCTGCTATAATTGGTTCTCTCTTATCACATGACCCTAATCAGCCAATCAGCGTTGAGTTAATCAGTCAATGATAAAATCTTTTCAAATATAAACCATATTTTAAATTTAAAAATTAAAATACACTTTGATTTATTGAATTAACTTTAAAAATACTTTTCCTCAATTTTTATTTTAAATAATGATAATAAAAATAAATAACGCGCGGAGTGTGTATGTGTGATTCTAAATATTTTAAGAATATGTTTTTTTTTTCGTATTAAAATCCGATTCAGTTTTAATAAAATTAAAAACTACAATCCCTAGTATATAGGGGAAAAATAAGACTTTTTTTTAAAACCTTAGTTTAGATGTTATGGAGATGGGATCATACAGAAAAAATTCGAATTATTGAAAAATCTAAATTATAATTATTATTATCGAGGTTGATATTTTCACAGATATTTATTGTGTCAACAGGTATTCAGATTAGCGCTAACAAAAACAATTGGTTCGGTTTTCTATATAAACTTTATTGAACTTCTGAGCCAAAAATTTACATACAAGATTATTGAAATAAATTTACGTAACAACTTTGAAAATAGATTTTATAAAATTCAAACTATGAAAATTTTATACAGTGACAATATATATATGTCATAATATTACCCTTCCAGGCATAATAAAGTAAATCTACAGTCGACGAGAGAGAGACGTCGATAGAAGGCAACTAAGTTACGGCCATTTTGAACCACAGGCCACATTCCGGAGGGGGCTTTTCTTGGAACCCTCAGGACTATTTTTGGACAGTTGGGGGGTGGTGTGCGACACGAACGGTTCGTTCAGCGGTGACAGCCCCTCGCGCTACCTCTCTCTCGCTGGTTGCCTGGAATTCCTTTTCCAAACTTGTAGTTTCCTTATTTCTCTCTCCCCACATTATTATCATATTGCCACATTGAAAGTCGACAGGATCATATCACAGAAGAGTCGACAGGATCATATCACAGAAGAGTCGACAGGATATTGTCACAGAAGAGTCGACAGGATCATATCACAGAAGAGTCGACAGGATCATATCACAGAAAGAGTCGACAGGATAAGACCTGACCGGGAAACAAACCCCTCATATACCGGAGTATGAAGAAACAAGAAGCCAAGCCACGATGATCGGCCAAACCCAACTCAACTGCAACCACTCCTCTTCGAGCCCTCAACCCCTTCTTCGCCAACCTTTGAACCGTGATCCCGAAGAAGTATTCACCTACGACGAAGATGGAGCTGCCACGCACTTCTTCCAGCACTAGATCTGCCCAAGAACGATCGCCGTGCCAGAGCAGGACACCTCCCACCATCATGGACAAGACTCCGCCATATCCCTGCCGCTACTGTTATGTACAACACTGGTACGCACAGTGTCACAGACAGAACTCTCCCGAAGCTCAATGAACTTATCTGCTCTCTAAACCAGCATAACCTGTAAGTGGAATTGTTTTAACCCCTACCATTCATTCTTTAAATAAGTCATTCCTTGTAAATTGTCCCAATATTTACATAATTAGCTCCATTTATCCTCTCCACGCCTATTAACAATGATTTTATTCTCCATACTATTTATCTAGATATTTGTAACTCATTTAATTAGTTACCTTACCAGTAGAATTTAACAATCGTCATTTTAATTAAATAATTTCCATTTTAACGTAACTCTTTTAAAAAAAAATTGGAAATTTACCTATTAATGCTTTACGATTTTTACTATTAACAATAGATTTTTCATTATCAATTTATCTATAAAAATATGCCTCCAGCACCTAAACTTTTGTATACCTATTTGTATATGACCTCTCCTACTTGTAAGCACGGCTCACGAAAAATAATTTCTTTCCCTAAACGACTCAAAATTCACCCTGTAATTCAGGCGTCGAAGAATTCCAACCACCACGTGAGCCTTGCTTACAACCAACCCTTGGTGACTCTTATCTATCTTCCCCTGAATTCCCCTCTCATTCTTACAACTTTGTTAACCTTATATCATCTCAGGAACTTTTATAGAATTATTGAGTAATCAATTATCGAACTTCTATATTGTCATTTCAAAATCCTAATCTTCGCCCTTCATTTATGATAATATATTTCGTAGTTCATCTCTAGCATATCCACCGACCCACACCATCTAGCCAATGGTGTGTTCGTCACAGGATGCAGATTGACTAACTGCTAGATATTTATCAACTCCTTTTTGTTCGCACTTGAACAATCTGCATCGAGCGGCACAGTTCGCTTCTTTTTCTCGCGCCACACGTTCGCCACACGGACCCTGTCTTCAAATTTATGTTTGTCCCTTGTTCAAACCAGCACGATATAGCCTACCTCCGATATTTCCCACGGAGGTACGTTAAACATCGTCGCTGATTCTGTCCGGTCCGTCATCATTTCACGCAGACATGGGTTTTATGTTCAACCCACCGCGAAATCATCGCCTTGCACAAGCTCCCACGACGGTTCAAACACCTCGTGTCCGAGCAGCTTGTCACTTGTAACGGACAACGCAGTCCTCGTCCCAATTTTTGGCACTGTGCGCGCATACTTTCCGCAAATTAAATATAAGTCCATTCAACTTCCTCACCTACACACGGGACTTTTCCCCTCGGACTCGCTACACAAGTAACTGCATAGATAAGGTAGAATGGCCCAGGGCAAGTTTCCCCTCGCTCTGTTCGCCAAGGTTCTAACATTGTATGTAGTACTATATTTACCTCAGTCCTGAGCTCACACAATTGCCAACCTCAACCTCATTTCTCGTACTCTACACCTATAGCATAGAAAGCCCATGCCAAGTTTCCCCTTGCCATGTCCGTCTGAAAAATATCTTAAAGTGTAGAGTTCCCCAGTCTTAATGACCTTCAGAATTTCATCATGTGTATATGACTCCCCTTCTCGTTGTTCACACCCCTCCATAACAGTTCCCTTACAATACATTAGATGTTATTGTATATAGCCTTTTATAACTTTGATTTTATAAAAAATTCCCTTAAATATCAAACTCTCCGGTTTTGTAAAACTGCTTGTAAATAATATTTACTTGTGTACTATACAATATTTTATTTACATAAAACTATGTCACCATTACCTTAATTAATTTCAACTGTAAAATTATTTTCTCTATCCCTGGCTTCACCAGCTTTAAGTATACTCAAACCATGTTCAGCCTTCTTCAACGGGGGCCATATGTCATAATATATGCTCTTCCAGGAATAATAAAGTAAACCTACAGTCAACGAGAGAGAGACGTCGATAGAAGGCAACTAAGTTACGGCCATTTTGAACCACTGGCCACATTCCGGAGGGGGCTTTTCTTGGAACCCTCAGGACTATTTTTGGACAGTTGGGGGGTGGTGTGCGACACGAACGGTTCGTTCAGCGGTGACAGCCCCTCGCGCTACCTCTCTCTCGCTGGTTGCCTGGAATTCCTTTTCCAAACTTGTAGTTTCCTTATTTCTCTCTCCCCACATTATTATCACTATATTGCCACATTGAAAGTCGACAGGATCATATCACAGAAGAGTAGACAGGATCATATCACAGAAGAGTCGACAGGATATTGTCACAGAATAGTCGACAGGATCATATCACAGAAGAGTCGACAGGATCATATCATATATATATATACATATTGTCACGGTAGTGATGACAAGGAGTCGTTTAATTAAGACGATAAACAAAATGTTTATTTATCTCAATAATATAACACGATTTATACAAATCAAAATAAACATTATTCACAATAATAAGATATAGGTAACACACCCAGGCTACTGGATCTTATCACAATATTAATTACCGACAAGGTATACATCCAACTGCAGTGAGGTTAATTCACATTAATTTATTCAATCAGTGATAATTTATTTTTTTAATAAGCTCAAAACGCGTACGTGGTTAGCTTTTCTTGATTTATCAAGAAATTGGGTTGGTCAAATATCACTGAACAAGTTGATAAAAAAAAAAAACGTTTAGTTTATTTTTGTTCCACTAGATGGCGCTTTGCCATCTAGAAATGTTTATGTAAGCGCGGTCAGGATATGACTTATTTTGTTTTTAATATATCAACACCTGACCTTTTCATATATACACTTATTCCCCGATTTACACGGTAGATACGTTCCTGAGAAAAACGTGTAAATCGAGGGATAGGTGTATATTAAACTGTAAAATCTGAATAGGTGTTCGCCCCCTCATGAATCAGAGCCTCCCAATATTCTTTCCAACATAGGTAGTATAGAGTAGAATATCGCATTTTAGTATAGTGCGATAAAAAAAAAACTTATTTGGAAAACCGTGTAAAACAAGTACCGTGTATATATATATATTTTAAAAAATATTTTTCACATATATTTCATTGTAAATAACATAAATCTCTATTCATGATGAAATTTCGAAAAACGTTTTAAAATTACAAAATATTTTCTCACAATGAGTTTCTTTTTATTACAAAAGCTAGCTTTCAAGTGATAATCACTCTTCAACGGGCTTAATAAAACATCGACTTTATCCCACAAGAAATAACATAAGCTAGGATGCTTATTTTGAGCGATACCTAATAAAGTTATTTTGTAACAAATGGTTCATGTTAGCAGTCAGGGGATATGCATTTTTGATTTGAAATCTATTTTATAAGTTGCATATTTCCAAAGATTGCAGTTGAAGTAGCCAAGAAGTCTGAGAGTGTGAGAGAAGAAGTCAATTAGCTCTCCAAGCAGGGAAGATAAAGTTAATCATTAAATGATCTGACCACTAATCTGGATTAATGGACCGTGGTGGTAATCCTTTCTCTACCGCAGACCTGGCTGGAGTCTTCTCTCTGCGAGAAAACTGTTTTAAATCTGAGAAAACTCCTTTCTATACTGAATCTATTGATATCACTTAATTTACAATACAATATAATGCGGCTTATGAATATAGAACGACATTTGAAAATATCCCGCATGTGTTTCTTTTGAACGAAAAATCGATTTTTTTTTACGGAGAAATAACGAGGGTCCAGGGTAGCTTAGTGGACATGGCATCTGTCCGGTAAGCGGAACACTGTGGGTTCGATTCCCATCCCTGGACACTTTATTTTCCGTTTATCATTACTCTTCACAATTCATTCTTTTATACTTCATCCCTAAGGTTAGAAATAATCGTTATTTCTTCTTAAAATAAATTTCGATTTTTTGTTCAAAAGAAACACAGGCGGGATAATTGTTGTTCTACCATATCACACACACTTGATAGATTAATTATAATCCCATAATGCCACATCTACTTATAAGAAACTATTAAACGAAACTAAATCTTTAATTAAAAGGGCATATATTGGATCAAAATATAATTTATTTTACCAATATTTCAGTTGGCTGAACGCCAACCTTTTTTAAAGGTATTATAACATATTAATGTGTGTCAACAACAAACTCAGCGCCACATAACGTCAATAGAATTAATTTAAAAATATACAGTCTACTCTCGTTATAACGCCACTCGATATAACGCCACCCTCGCCTTACGCCGCTTTTTCGTTTTGTCCCAATCGACATCAATGTATTTTTCTCGATATAACGCCACTCCCTCGCTGTTCGCCTTCCGCCGCTGATTTTTAGTATCCCAAGTAGCAAAAACCACTCGTTATAGCGCCGCTCACAACGTCCCTCATCCCCCACTTCCCTTTTCCTGTCTTTTTTTTTTCCGCCAGCGGCACCGGACTTTGCCTGCTGTTGACACAACAGATTGTGTGAACAGCCAGCATACCCTTTATCTGCTTGTGCCTGGGAGATACACAGTCGCTTCATCCTTTGCTAACGTCAACACATCAACCTTATTGTCGTATCATGAGTTCCCAAAAGTGTAAACTGGAGTCGATCACCATTGAAAAGAAGGAGATATGCCAGTTGGCAAGAATGTCGAAGAATGAGATTGGAGAGTGTTTCTCACTTCCACGAACAACTGTCCGTGATATTCTCACTCAGGCTGAGAAGTGGGAAAATTATAATGTTGGTTCTTCAAAGAGACAAAGAGTCGGGAAATTTAGTGACTTGGAAGACGCTCTCTTCAACTGGTTTACCCAAAAGCGTGCCATAATATTATTATTACTGATGACCTCCTAAGAGAAAAGGCAAAAAAACTTGGCGAGGAGTTGGACGTACCAGAAAATTTCACGTACAGCAGTGGGTGGCTGCAGCGATTTAAAGGGAGATTCCATATTTCGCAACGACGGCTCTGTGGGGAAGGCGCATCGATTTCTCCAGCTATCATTGATGAACACCTTACAAATTTGAACAGTATGCTGGCCAACTCCGGATATGACCCAACCAACATATACAATGCAGACGAAACAGGATTATTTTTTTCAGCTCATTCCAGACCGAACACTTGCTCACAAAGATGAAAACTGCCGTGGTGTCGAAAGGATGAAGCAACGAATCACTGTTCTACTGTGCTGCAACTCTACTGGAATATGGTTGAAAGGGATCCCTACAGAAGCCAAGGTTTTATGGTCTGGGCTGGAATCTTCTTGGGCGGTCGCACAGCACTCCATATTTTTCGGCAAGGAACCCTGACTGGACAGAGGTATCGGGACGAGATCTTGGCAGCATATGTGATGCCTCAAGCATTGGAAATGGGAGAAAACTTTCTTCTAATGTATGATAATGCCCGTCCACATAGGGCTGGTGTGGTCAACACTTTTCTCCAAAACCATGCAATTGCTCGGATGAATTGGCCAGCTCGATTCCCAGACCTAAATCCCATTGAGCATGTATGGGACAACCAAAGACGGCGGATCTCATCCCTCCAACCCCCTCCTAGAAACACTCTTGAGCTAGAAACAGCCTTAACACAAATGTGGGCGTTGATTCCACAGGAGCTGATAAACTCCCTAATTCTCAGTATGGGTCACCAATGTAGAGCCTGCCTATCAGTTAAAGGTGATCACACCCCATATTAACAACAATATCCAAGATATTTATGCACTGACTGCAAGAAGATCATTGCTTGACCGGATAATTTGCATAAAATACGTGTTAGAATTCTTTGATTTCGGGTATTCTAATCAATAATGGAATAATAAATTTGTGTATAAAATTTCATTGATATATGTTCAATAAAATTTGAGATAAATGAAAAATATGTTGTTCCTTCAATTTTGCGGACCAGTGTATATCAGCGATATGAGGATTATGGTGATCACTGGAATAAGACCTAACTGTGTTTAGGAACAGAAATTTCGAGTCCCATAGCTCAGTCTCAAATCGAGAATAGACAATAAATTTTACTTGTATTCCTCTATAAAGCATATTCATAGTGAAGTATGAAAGACAACTGATATTTGATAATGCAAAATGAGAGGGCAAACGTCTGAATTTGATCAATTTTTTTTTCACATTTCATCATTTTATATATTTTAAAATATACATATTATAAGCTTCAAAGCATTTTATATAAATAACAAATGTTTGAATAATATTTCTTTTATTATTTTTGAGGTTATTGAAGTAAAAAATTTAGTCATAATCTTATTGTTCCAAATTCTATTTCATATTGAATTCAAAATGATGGAGAATATTTTAAATATATCTCAAACAGATAATATATAATTTAAAAAGATACATATTATTTTTTTATTTCATATAAATATTAATATATTGAATTTTTAGGACGCTATAAAAATTTCGTTTCCAACGGTCCAACAATGGGCCAGTCGGTTGGGAATTGAGGTGGAGGCGGGTCTGCTTTGAGACTCTGTCCGAATATACTTGTTTCCTCAGATATTGAGGCTTTGTCTTCCTCTCCCCCGACTCTTTGATCTTTGAGACGGAGTCCATAGCATCGGCAGACCAGTTCCTGGCAGGGCCTGGACCATCAGCTCGGCCGAGAGCGAGTTGGATGCTCTGGTTGTGCCAGAAGAGTGGAATAGGGCTTCTACGGAGGCGAAGCGCCACTATAAACAAAGGCTAACGCGCTGAGCAGGTACCTCCTGGGTGGCATGGAAACCCTTTGCGAAAATATTCATGACCTGGTCTGGTGATGCATGGACTTTGAATGAGATAAAATTATTACATTAAATGCTATAAACCATCCTTGCTGAAAAAAATTCAATAAACACCAAGTAATCACATAAATAGAGTTACAGAAATAAAATAAAATATCAGCTTAGCTCAAAATATTTCCAGTATTCTTCAACAAAATCAAACTACATGATAGAATCCATCTATTACAATAGTTGAACGGTCTGGGGATTAAACTGGCGAAACCGATGGGAGAATTCACCAATGATGTACCATGCCCTTCCTTGATTATATGACGTTGAAAGGTTTCATTAAATTCAGTGCCATTTTCGAACTCTGGGTGACCCTCAATCATATACTAGATTTTTAGCAGAAAATAAACGTCGCATTTTGCATCAAAATAGACGCCAGAACTATGCCTTTATTGATTGAATGCCTCATCAACCTTGCACACTCTCTCTCTCGGTTAAGTGACAAATTTACATATATATCTCCACCATAGAATTAACTAACCACTTTGAGAGCGCTGAATAACTCTTTGGATAAATTCTACGCATCCCTTGCGGATAACAAGAAATCAAAGCTCTACCTAGACTGCCGAGAGCCATAAACCAAACTATGGTCTCCTGGTGACATTCTGAATTTTACAAAGATGTTATTGTGGCATTGACCTCCACCAGAGTCTGCTAGATTGAATAAAATGGTTGATAGATATATAGCAAAGTTATTGTATCTATGTTGACGGGAGAGAGAGGAGGGGCCTTTATATATTTTAGGTCAGCTTCGCCTAGAAATGTTTCCATCCATAAACTCATACTATTTCTAGTATATTTACCGCAATGATAAAAATGATGGGAGGGCCTGGTTCATCATTTGTGAATCTACTTGGCGGTTTTGTCAGTTTAATCTACCATCCCGCTTAATTTTTGTATTTTCCTGTTTTTATTTTATAGTAATACTGAAGATACACTATTGTAAAAGGGATTTTAAACAACTATGCACATAAGCTTATGTACAGTAGAAATACAAATATTTATAAATTCCTAAACATGCTTCGAGCGCTGCTCTTCCGCAAACAACAAGTAAAGTTCATTTAGACTTAATATGAACATTATGAATTAACTCGCCATCTGTTTTACGCAATTTATGATTCATTTGAAAACAAAATCAGATGGAAAATATAGAATTAAATATTCAGAAGTCTATGATAAGGTCATATTAACGATCGGATAAAATAATTCTAAAAACTGGTGAAAAACGAGAACAAAACATTTAACTTGGAATTCAAGATTCTGAGCTATCCAATGAAAGCACTTTATTACATAAAAAGCATTTGCGCGCCATCTGTTATGAAAATTGGAAACTATTATAGAAGCGTATGATTCTTTTGAAAGTTAAACAATTTTTACTGCCCTTACTGCGATGGAAATATTATAAATTTATAATTGTATGTAAAATTCTACAGACCTCAAACCTTATGTCCATAGTAAATCTAAATACCCATTCCAAGAGTCTAGTATCAGTATCACTATTGTTGTTTCTTGAGCACTCCAAGAGAGCAACATCTGACGACGTCAATCTATCTGCGGATTTGTTACACCGTGTCTATGGCATAAGTGAGGGAGAGAAAACACAAGTTGTGATCACAGACTTTTTCAAGAAAATGTAATTATTTTTTTATGAGAATAAATTATAAATTAATGCTTTCTATTTATCATATTAATCAATTAATGCCGGTTTTGCATTCTATTTATTGACTCTTAAATATAAATTGTTATTATTAATTGTTATAAATAATTTATTGAATCTTCAAATTTCACATTTTAAACGTGTTCGATACAACGCCACCCTCGCCTTACGCCGCTTTTTTGCAACATCCGGATGGTGGCGTTATAACGAGAGTAGACTGTATATATATGGTAATTTAAACCAACAACCCCATATTGTATATAACTTATAACAAGATTTTCATGTTGTATAATAGAAACACATCTGTAAATGATTATACGCATTATTGACATGTGTCATTACATCATCATATGTAATGTACTTTGTACAAACTGAGGATAAATAAATAAAACTCTGTAATAGATTAAGAGTTGAGCTAAAGCAAGAGATGGAGGTTCAACAACATCTAAAGATAGATAGGAAACTGTTAAAGGTCTTCCAAGGTGCAGAGAGGTACTGGAAAACTCCCCATCCTGACTGTTCTTCTCGGTAAACGCAGTTTTACTCGACAGCATACCTCATCACATATATATATGTGATAATATTACTCTTCCAGGAATAATAAAGTAAACCTAGAGTCAGCCCAGAGAGAGACAGCAGCTAAAGTCCAGTCATTTGATACACCAGCGACATTCCAGGGGGCGACCACAGGGCCGTTTTCTTGGAACCTCAGGACTAATTAAGACAGTTGGAGGATTGTTCGCGACAAAAACGGCCGGCCGCTCAGCGGTGGCCGTTCCCGGGCCTCTCCCGTCTCTCTCCATCTCTCTCTGGTTGCCTGGGTTCATCTACCAACTTGTGATGTGATTATTTCTCTTTCCCCACATTATTATTTTATTATTGTCACAAAAAGAGTCGACAGGATAAGACCTGGCCGGGAAGCAAATCCCTCATATACCAGAGTATATGAAGAAAACAAGACGCAAGACCACGATGATCGGCCAAACCCAACTCAACTGTAGCCACTTCGAGCTCTCACCCCCTGCCTCGCCAACCTTTGAACCTTTACCCTGAAGAAGTGATCACCTACGACGGAGATGAAGCTGCCGCCCACTTCTCCCAGCACTAGATCTGCCCAAGAACGACCGCGCCAGAGCAGGACACCTTCCACCACCATGGACTCCGCCATACCCCTGCCGCTACTGTGGCCCACAACACTGGCACGTACAGTATCTACTGACAGAACCCTCCTTCAATGAACTCAATGAATCTACTTTCTCTCTAAACCAACATAACCTGTAAGTGAAATTGTTTTACCTCTACCATTCATTTTTAAAGAAGTCATTTCTTGTAAACTCTGATGCCAATATTTCCTATAATTAGTTTAGTTCCATTTATTCTCTTTACCCCCATTAACAGTGCTCCAGTACCTAAACTTTTGTATACCTATTTGTATATGACTTTCTCTCCTACTTGTAAGCACGGCTCACGAAGAATAATTTCTTTCCCTAAACGACTCAAAGTTCACTCTGTAATTCAGGCGTCGAAGAATTCCAACCACCACGTGAGCCTTGCTTACAACCAACCTTTAGTAACCTTTATTAATCTCCCCCTGAATGTTCCACTCATTCTTACAACTTTGTCAACCTTCTACCAGCTTATGCCTTTCATTTATGATAATATATTCCGTAGTTCCTCTCTAGCATATCCACCGACCCACACCATCTAGCCACTGGTGTGTTCGTCACAGGATGCAGATTGACTAACTGCTAGATGTTTATCAACTCCCTTTTGTTCGCACTTGAACAATCTGCATCGAGCGGCACAGTTCGCTCCTTCTTCTCGCGCCACACGTTCGCCACACGGACCCTGTCTTCAAATCTATGTTTGTCCCTTGTCCAAACCAGCACGATATAACCTACCTCCGATATTTCCCACGGAGGTACGTTAAACATCGTCGCTGATTTTGTCCGGTCCGTCATTATTTCGCGCAGACATGGGTTTTACGTTCAACCCACCGCGAAATCATCGCCTCGCACAAGCTCCCACGACGGTTCAAACACCTCGTGTCCGAGCAGCTTGTCACCAGTAAAGGACAACACCGTCCTCGTCCCAATTTTTGGCACTGTGCGCGCATACTTTCCTCCAATTAGTTAAAACTACTAAAGTCTCATAGTATCGAAATAATTAAGGTAGGAAGGCCCAAAGGAAGTTTCCCCTCGCTCTGTTCGCCTATATTCTACCTTTGTATCTCGAACTATTTTATCTTCTCCAATTAACTATAAGTCCATGCGACTTCCTCACCTACACACGGGATTTTCCCCTCGGACTCGCTACACGAGTAACTGCATAGATAAGGTAGAATAGCCCAAAGCAAGTTTCTCCTCGCTCTGTTCGCCAAAATTCTAACATTGTATGTAGTTCTATATTTACCTCAGTCCTGAGCTCACGCAATTTCCAGCCTCAACCTCATTTCTCGTACTCTACATCTATAGCATAGAAAACCCATGCCAAGTCTTCCCCATGCCATGTCCACCTGAAAACATATCTCAAAATGTAGAGTTCCCCAGTCTTAATGGCTCAATATTTTCATCATGTGTATGTGGCTCTTCTTCTCGTTGCTCACACTCCTCAATATCATTTCTCTTATAATACATTAGATGTTATTGTATATAGCCTTTTGTTGCTTTGTTATTATCCAAAATTCTCTTAAATATCAAACTCTCCGGTGTTGTAAAACTGCTTGTAAATAATATTTACTTGTGTACTACACAATATTTTATTTACATAAAACTATGTCACCATTACCTTAATTAATTTCAACTGTAAAATTATTTTCTCTATTCCTGGCTTCTCCAGCTTTAAGTATACTCAAACCATGTTCAGCCTTCTTCAACGGGAGCCATATGTCATAATATTACTCTTCCAGGAATAATAAAGTAAACCTAGAGTCAGCCCAGAGAGAGACAGCAGCTAAAGTCCAGTCATTTGAGACACCAGCGACATTCCAGGGGGCGACCACAGGGCCGTTTTCTTGGAACCTCAGGACTAATTAAGACAGTTGGAGGATATTGTTCGCGACAAAAACGGCCGGCCGCTCAGCGGTGGCCGGTCCCGGGCCTCTCCCGTCTCTCTCCATCTACCAACTTGTGATGTGATTATTTCTCTTTCCCCACATTATTATTTTATTATTGTCACAAAAAGAGTCGACAGGATTTTATCACATATATATATTTTTTCTATTGTTTTTCATGTGCTAAGCGTCTTTACGCAAATTTGGCCTTAAATACCCATTTCTTGATTTCTCAAGAAGCCTCTGGGACCAAAACATCTTTTTGTTTATTTTTGCTCCACTAGATGGCGCTCTGCCATCTAAAAAGCACATGTGCTCGTGGTCAGGAGATGTCTTCTTTATTTTATATATATATATATTAAAAATAAAAATGGCATATCCTGACCAGGAGCACATGTGCTTTACAGAAGGCAGAGCGCCATCTGGTGGAACAGAAATCAACTAAACATTGATTTAGCCAGTTCCCTGATATTTGGCCAACCCAATTTCTTGATAAATCAAGAAAAACCATCCACGAACGCGTTTCGCGCTGTTGGCGCTCGTCAGCGTGGAGTAGTATTTAAATATAAATATATAATATGCTTCGAGCAATATAACAAAGAGGGGGCAATTCTAAAATTATTTACAAATTTTTCTCGTCTTTTTCTCTCACACAGATTCAGGGATACACACTTTTATTATACCTAAATTGAATGGATCTCCAATTAAAATTCAAACTCTTAAATCTATATAAACTAGTCGAATGACCCGGGCAACGCCCGTGTTTTACCAGATTGAATGTTTTTATTCAAATACTATTTGTTACAATTATAAATTGACGCCTTATATAAATGCATATATTAGTTAATAACTATAGCCTATGTGCTTTATCTGTCTATGTACTGTTGGCTTCCGTAGGCGTCTCTTACTGGGAAAAAGAAAGAGAGGATTCCATTTAGTTATTAACTAATATATGCATTTATTTAAGGTGCGACCCGCTCCAACACAATAGTTACAAAAACCAAAAAGCGAGTGGGGGGGCAAAGGTGGCGTGTTCGTAGCGAACCAATAGGAGAGAGCGCCATTCCAAAAAAAAAAGCAAACGGTGACAGACATGAAAAATCAATGACGGATTAAGAACGCATGACGCTCGTAACTGTATAAAGAATATCTAAACAAAACCGTATACTAATTTATTTATTGATATTGCCTTTGTATTGACAATGGAAAATCCATAAGAAATACACTCAGCATTAAAAAAACACCTCTTGTGAACATCGTTTAGCTTATTGAATGAATAATTTGAAAACTTGCCAAATTAAAATAAATTTGATATAAAAAAAGAGAAGACTCAAGACAGCTCTAGATATAATCTCTTTATTATTTTGTTTCACACTACTCACCAATGATGAATGATTGATTATGCAAAACTATTTTGCATACTTATATACATACCTTTTATTTACTTTATTTTACAAAATTATATTCTTACAATTTTAGAAACTATTATAGACTCGTATGATTCTTTTAAAAATTAAACATTTCATATATATATATATCATTTTATATACACAATTCATACCATACAATATACCATTCATATATATTGTAGCGTTATTTGTTGTATTGTTTTACATAATTAAGTTTTAGATTTTGTTTGGGTTTGTTTTGCATATATTGAATTAATGATTGGTATATATATTCGTGTATTCTTTGATTTGAGTAGCCTGCTCGTTGGCAACAATAAAACGTTTTATTGTTCGATTTATCTTCGCCTGTTGCTTGCGATTCTTACCGTGACAATATATATATATGGTATATATATAATAATAATAATTTTTCATTGCAGTAAGGGCAATAGAAGGGTAATAGAATCATTTACGTCTATAATAGTTTCGAATTTTCATAACAGATGGCGTGCTAATGTTTCATATTAAAATTATATTCCATTCCTATATTTTACATGAAAATAACCCCTCTTTGACTATATGTTGGTAGAAATTATTCAAATAACTTATCGAAAGTGGTTTAAAATATAAAAATTATTAGAAGCTTTCGGGGCTTGACTTTTCTCAATTTATAGTTAAAATAAATAGAAGATACAATAAAGAATTGAATATATACGCACACGTATTGTAGGTAAAATTATTTTTCTACCTACTTGCATTATACTTGTATATATTTTATTTAACACTGTATCTTTCGCTTATTTTATTTACAGGTTGAGAAAGGGTAAGGCGTGAAAGCTCCTAATAAATTTTATATCAAAAACAAAAAATCTACGATTAATCATTTGCATAATTCCTATCAATATTGTATATTCCAAAATTTCAAATTTGATGATGCATTATTTCAATGAGATGCTACAAAGATCCAACAACAACAAACTTTAATTACATATTCTACAATTGTTTTGTGTAGATATGCTAATATATGTAGAGCGGGCGTCAAAGCAATTCCTCATTAATACATATTTAACGAAGATATATATATATATATATTGCTTATCCCTAGTACACGTGGTACAGGCCATGATAATCATGGTGGGTAGTTAGCGACTGCTTTTTTTACTGTAAGCGCACCACATGTCTACACATGTGAAAGCAGTTCGACTTTGCACTTACAAATGTGCCAGAGCCCCGTTTGGTTACTTGCACTCGCTGGTGGCGTTGGACTTTTGCAAGAATCGGGGGGCCATTGGAGCATTTTTTTTTTAAACAGAAAAAAGTGTCCAATGCGGGGATCGAACCCGGGTCGTAGTGGTCGTAAACCAAACGGTTTAACCAGCCTTCCACCGACCCCCCTGAATATTCCCTGAATATGGGATTGGTAGAGACTACATGGTAAGCATAGTAAAATGGGGAGTCTTTATATTATCCACACTGAATATATTAATTCTTATTAAAGTGTATGTATATTAATACCATTTATTTATATTTGTAAATTCAGTTGCCATCAATCGATAAAATTTGTAACAATTATATTTACTGACAATTTTTTTTTAATTAATAATTTCATCAAATGTTATTTCTACCTCAGTGTGTAAATAGATATATAAATGAGCCTGTAAATAACTATTTTTTCCTGGGCGGTTATCACCAGGGTGAATCCTGTGTAGGACAGAGGTCCCCAATAAAAGGCTTGTTGTTTGTTATTGAAAATCTATGCATGACTTATATATATAGTCCATGGTAATCATGGCGAGTATAAGGTTGAGATTATTGTAAAGGTAACAAGAATCGTCTATATATAGATACAAGTACGATTTCTGTCCGTCTGTCTGTTTGTTTGTCCGTCCGTCTGTCTGTCCGTCTGTCCGTCCGTCCGTCTGTTTGTTTGTCCGTCAGTCTGTCTGTCCGTCCGTCTGTCTGTCTGCCCGTCTGTCCGTCCGTCCGTCCGTCTGTTTGTTTGTCCGTCCGTCTGTCCGTCCGTCTGTTTGTTTGTCCATCCGTCTGTTTGTTTGTCCGTCCGTCTGTTTGTTTGTCCGTCCGTCTGTTTGTTTGTCCGTCCGTCTGTTTGTTTGTCCGTCTGTCCGTCCGTTCGTCTGTTTGTTTGTCCGTCCGTCTGTCTGTCCGTCTGTTTGTTTGTCCGCCCGTCTGTCTGTCTGTCCGTCCGTCTGTTTGTTTGTCTGGGATAAACGATTTCAACTCGGTAAATACTGGGAGTTGAGACTTTATTTTTTCAGCGATATATATAGTGTCTCTTGGATATACCTATTCTTTATTAAGGTAAAACTTTAGTGAGACTTAGGACTGGATGTAATTGTAGACCTGTTCATTGAATGAGCCATTTGTTTATATTTTACAAGTTTTAACTCTGTTTTGAAATTAAATTAATTGTCGTGTCATTATGAAATTTGTGTTTTCTCATTTTCTACATGACGATTTTATGTAAAATTAAATAAACAGAAAACGAAAGAAAATCCCAAAAATTATAATGGTGAGGAAGCATGCAAGGATGTTAATTCAGGAATATGGAGAGAGAAACAGGCAAAAAATGTGGGAAAGAGTTTCAAGATTGTGCCATAAAAGATGATGTCGAGAAAATGAAAGTGGAAAACAAAGAACTGTGAAAGATTGCAGCAAATATCAGATGCACAAATATTGCGAACTAATTTTGAGACAAAAGACCATCAGAATTGGAGTGTAACATATATTTTAGTAAGAAAAAAGGCAACTTACTTACTTAGACAACTTAAAAAGACAACAATAATTTATTGAAAAAAGAGATACTTCGGCCAGAATAAATCTTTTTATTACCTCGACGTTTCGACAAAAAGATGGCAAGGCAACTAGAGAAGACTATGATATTTCAAAAGCTTTTTGTCGAAACGTCGAGGTAATAAAAATATTTATACTGGCCGAAGTATCTCTTTTTTCAAGAAATATGAATGCCGGCCAGGCAGCCTCTATCTTCACGATAACAATAATTTCAGTTGTACAATCAGGAGATGCCTTTTTTATTGAAGTAAACTATGTACTACACGCATACATTCGAATAGTAAAAATTCATATTGAATGAAGCGACAAATAAATAAGTGATTAATAGAGTAAAAAGAAAACTTTCTTTTTATTCTTTACCTTTTTAAAAAAAGAATTAAAGCGGTGGAAGACTCGAGTTGTTTTTGTGGGCACGAGGAATAAACCTCAATACATCTTTTACTAGATTGTCCTGTTTTTCAAGGCTACAGAATCAGATATAATTTAATAGTAACAGATCCAAGTATTTTTATTTCCAGTAAAGAAATGTATAATAAATTCAATACCTTTTATAGATATATTTTAAATTATATAGCAACAAATATCTTTTAAGAAACTGATAATTTATATTATGTTGATTATACATATTGCCAGACACTTCTTTATTTTGTACACAGTTCTCTGTTCTCGTTTTTTTCTGTCTTTCTCATTGTTAATATCATATGACTATTCTATTCACGGCCTAAAATTATTGTATATATATATATAGACAAATGTAAAGGCATACATGTATGACAGCGCAAGTGTTCCTAGAGAGGGGGACATAGCTCTTTAAATTAAAATTAAAAAAAAACTTTTATTTTCATAATTTCTTGTATTGGATTTGGAAAATATTCAAAAATCGATTAACAAAAGGAGTCAGAACAACTTATATAAAAACACAATTATCTCAATTACTTCATTTATTGGGGGAAAAAGAGGAGGAAGGAAAATACTTCATTTAAATAATAAATGAGACAGAAAACATTTTGTAATTAGTCTCTCTTCTTGATTGTAGGGTATTAAACTTTGATTGGTTTACTTTACTGAAAATTTGGATGTTCATTTTAACTTGATATTTATGTAAAGTCTCTATAGTGTCTGTTACAAATCCATTTAGTCAAATTTAATAATAAATATTTTTGAAATTAGAGCAATCCATAAATAAATCTTTAAATTAAAAGGCATATATTGGATCAAAATATCATTTATTTTACCAATATTTCAGTTGGCTGAACGCAAACCTTTATCAAGATATTATAACATATTAATGTGTGTCAACAACAAACTCAACGCCACATAACGTCAATAGAATTAAGTTTAAAAAATATTTTTGCTTCTATATATATATATTCAATTAAATTGCTTATATTTCTCCCCATTGAATATAAGCAAAAATATTTTTAAAACTTAATTCTATTGACGGTATGTGGCGCTGAATTTGTTGTTGACACACATTAATGGACAGCTAGTTGATGAACAAATGTATAAAGAAATACGAAATAAGTATATGAATATTATTGAAAAAACAAGAAATGTAAGCTGGAGGGTATTCCTGGAGGAAGTTGAAAATACATCTCCTTTTGGTAATACTTATAAAACTTTTAAACAAAAAATTTCTCCTAGGTCTTTTGATTTACCAATTCTAAATGTAGCTCAAGATGTGCTCGAATCAGAAATGAAAAATCTTCTCTCTTCTCTATTTCCGAAAGACTGTCAATCTTCTGACACAAACTATCATAAATTAATCAGAGGCAAGAGTTATATTTTTTCTAATGATAAAATCATTTATTTTGATAATATTCAAATCTGTTCAATAATTGAAAAACTCAAAAATGGCAAGGCTCCAGGAATAGATCATATAAGCAATCAGATGATCAAAACGGCAGTTCATCATCTCCTGTGTTAACAAAATTGTTCAATGCTTGTATTGGACTTAATTATTATCCGGAGGCCTGGAGAAAGTCAGCAGTAATGATTATAAAAAACCTAATAAAGAAAATTATAAAGATCCGAAAGCCTACCGCCCTATAAGCTTGTCTTCTAATTTAGGTAAAATTTTTGAAAGTCTAATTCATACTGAACTTTTAAATCATATTAATAGAAATAATGTTATGCATCCTGCTCAACATGGATTTACACAAGAAAAATCAACAATCTCTGCTTTACAAGAAATAACTAAATTATGTCTTCAGAAAAGAGAAACAGAAAATACGGCAATAGTAACAGTGGACATCAGCGGAGCTTTCGACAACGCATGGCATCCGGCAATTCTCCAACAATTGGACAAGGCAAATTTTCCAGCGGTACTTATAAAAATAATTAATTATTACTTTGAAGACCGGAGTGTAGAGTTTAAATATACTAATGTAAAGTGTATAAGAAAGATAAATAAGGGATGTCCCCAGGGTGGTATTATTTCTCCTATTCTTTGGAATATATTACTTAATGATTTCAACTTATCTTTTAACGAAAGTTTTGCTAGAGTAATTGCTTTCGCGGATGATGTGACATTTGTGGTATGGAGTTCAAACATCTATGATCTTCAGTACAATATTACAAATGTCTAATAAAAATCAATGCCTGGTGTGAAAAGGTAAAACTTTCACTAAATACAAACAAAACAGGTATACTCTATCTACATAACTATGAAAAATTGCCCATTAATTTTGATGGAAAAATAATTCAACCATCAGAAACTGTTAAAATTTTGGGAGTTATTTTTAAAATTCATAGACAAAGGAATAAGATTAATTTTGGAACACATGTTGACAATATAATTATAAAAGCTACGAAACTTAAGAATATATTATTCTCATTATGTGCACGTACTTGGGGCATTGATACTCGGCGTAGATTGATCTTATATAAAGCTATGATACGCTCTACAATAAGCTATGCATCAATTATTTGGTTTCCTTTCATCACTGCAGCAAAAAGATCTAAGTTGAATTCTCTCTCTATACAATATCAAATTCTTATTAGATGCATTCATGCTTATAGGACTTCATCTTCTTACATCACACATATACTAGCGAAAACTCCTTTACTGTCCGATTATCTCGAATTATCACAAACAAAGTATAATATGACAAATTCTCTCACAGATCGAACACCCAAAAACCCCTTCAAAAAGAATTAAATAAACTATATCTGGATCAAAAATTCAAGTTTTATCTTTCTCAATCTAATGAACTGTTCAAGAAATTCTTTCCAATTGCTGTCCCAAATTTCATTTCTTCTGATAAATTCACTATTTTATTCTTAACAGGTATAGGACCCTTCTTAAGTTTCCTATTCAAACTGAATGTTATTAATGATCCAACATGTGAATGCCGCTTAGATGTAGAATCACCAGAGCATCTTCTTTTAACTTGCCCTCTGACTAATTAAATTGTATGTAGATACTTTGAAACATTACCAAATTCTCTTTGTGTATATACTCTATCTTATGAGAACTTTGTTAAGTTTAGAACTATTTGTACAATAATTTACAAAACACTACTAATCCATCGTGTAAATAATTAATCATATATATGTAAATAATACTAGCACAGCACAATAGTCCTTTGGACTTCGTGCTTTTGTAACAATAAATAAATAAATAAACACATTAAATATGTTAATAATACCTTGATAAAGGTTGGCGTTCAGCCAACTGAAATATTGGTAAAAATAAATGATATTTTGATCCAATATATGTCTTTTTAATTAAAAAAAATAATAAATATAAATACCATTTATAGAAATAATAAAAAACGTCATCTAAGGATAAGTTTATTACTTTATTTATAAGTACATAAAGTTGTTAGATGAATGAGTAACACCCTCGATTCCTGACAGTCATGAACCTGAATTGAATCCCGCGTTAACATTTTGTTTAATATGTGAATAACCTTCACATATTATTCACTGTTTCAATTATCATGAACTAGATTGTTCTTGTTGAGCGGTACCTAATAAAGTGATTTTGAACCGAACCGAACATTATTTATAATTACATAAAGTCGGTGGACCAGTGGGTAACACCCTCGATTCCCGACAGTCATGAACCTGGATTGAATCCCGCGTTAACATTTTGTTTAATATGTAAATAACCATCACATATTATTCACTGTTTCAATTATCATGAACTCTTGTTGAGCGGTACCTAATAAAGTGATTTTGAACCGAACTTTAAAGTACATAAAGTCTGTGGATTCCCGATAGTCATGAACTGGGATTGAATCTCGCGTTAACATTTTGTTTAATATGTGAATAACCTTCATATATTATTCACTGTTTCAATTATCATAAACTAGGTTGCTCTTGTTGAGCGGTACCTAATAAAGTGATTTTAAAACTGGAACTTTATTTCTATATTCTCTCAAGCTTTCGGGTATTTCTAAACCCTTTCTATAGGAGTATATGACAAAATGAATCTATAATTATTATTTACATATCTTGTATTATTTACATATTTACATTATTTACATATCTTGTAATATTTACATATTTACATTATTTACATATCTTGTAATATTTACATATTTACATTATTTACATATCTTGTAATATTTACATATTTACATTATTTAAATATCTTGTAATATTTACATATTTACAAAATATGCATAGAAACTATTTATCATTTTAATATATCGTAAAGATAGAGGTTGCCTGACCGGCATTCATAGTTCTTTTATAAAAAAGACACTACGGCCAGTTAATGTTTCATTTTCTCAACGTTTCAACAAAAATATTTTGTCTTCGTCAGGAGAAATAAATAAAGCATTTTGCAAGGTGTTAAAATTTGTTCTGAGGTCGCGTAAGAACGCCCTTGTAACCTCAGTACAATTTTTAACACCTTGCCAAATGTTTATTTATTTTTATTTCTTCTGACGGAGACAAAAGATTTTTGTTGAAACGTTGAGAAAACTTTAACTGGCCGAAGTGTCTATTTTTTAAAAGAAACACCGCGAAATTTCTTTACTGAAGTGATTAACATAATGTGTTGTGTTTAATGTATATTTAAAGGGAGAGGTACTTCTCTTTTGGTATATACATTATATAGACTTTATTTAATACAGAAACACATTACCTTTATAATCTGTTTGAATATTTTGATTACTATTTTACATATACATATATTAAAATCAAAAAAGGCATATCCTGACCAGGAGCACATGATCTTTTAGATGGCAGAGCGCCATCTAGTGGAACAGAAATAAACTAAAAATCGATTTAACCTGTTCCCTGATATTTGGCCAACCCATTTTCTTGATAAATCAAGAAAAGCCATTCACGAACGCGTTTCGCGTTGTTGGCGCTCGTCAGCGTGGAGCGGGCTGTACCACTGCGACCAAACATATTTTTGGTCCCATAGGCTTCTCGAGGCTTATGGCTTATTTTATTTTTTTTTGTTCTATTATTTTTTCACATATATATTCTATATGTAGAGAATTTTTCATAGAGGGGATACGAAAAATCACTTTCACCGATAAAAAATCAATAAAAACCCCTATAGAGGAAGATTAAGAAGAGAGGGGTCAAAGGTCTCCCGGAAGAACAGGTGCTCGTAGCAGACGATCAATAGTTAGTTGGCGTGAGCACCACCAGACGTCAGGTCGGTAGCCGGAGTACGGGCCACATGGGGGAAGAGAAGAGCGTAGTGAGTATCATGATTTATTGTTTTAAAGTCGTCTGCTTCTTCCATATCCCCCTAATTGTACTGTCAACCACTCATTTACATACCACCCCCTACATTTATCTCTCTCACCTCACTGATTTTTGGAGATTTATCATCACATCCAACTTTGTATTGTATCAGTTGACTAGATAATCTATATTCTAGTTTTAATATATTTTTACGTATTTAATCATAAAGATCATTTTTGAAGCTCATAGAAAAATATTGTATTGTTGTGTTCAACGTGATTCTATTTTATATTAGAACCAAACGAATATTTTATGTATAATATTCTAATATATTTACTAGAGAAGCTTTATCTTATATCTATATTCAAAATATTTAAAAAATAAACAATTTTATTTATAAAATATATCAACCGAAATATAAATATAAAAATAGACAACTACTATGAAAAATGACCCTTTTTATTTCGTTTGATATCTAAAAAAATAAGGCGTATCTATTTTCTTTCAATCATTCCGGGTAGTTGGTAAGATTTTATATACGCTCCAGAAACCTGGGTTAATTTGATCTTTCTATTAAATCTTACTTAAAATATATATGGTTTTAGTTATTTATTATTGACCTATTATAAACGTTTATATGAAAAGTCAAATGGCGCTAAATAAAAATATATTTCCAAATATTATAAATAAAACGTATTACTAAAATTATGGAATAGAATACTCGTATAATATGACATAAAGATTGGTAACGTATTTTATTAATTGTGTGTTCCTAAAAAATCCATATAATAAATATAATAAAATGCTTAATATTTAGAGTGAAATATTTTTTAAAAGGTTAGAGGTATATAATAAGAGTTCTTTCTCTAAAAGATTTATCTATTTTTGAAATTATATTTTTTATTCATGTATACTTTTATGCATTTTAAAACAAGCGATTTTTCTATATAACTCTCTAGTTTAAAACAAGTTTTTCATTTATTATACAGTATAACATTTTTTTTGTGAAGAAAGACAAAAATAATATTTTTTATACCCCAAATGTAATAAGACAAGTATACACTTTTATATTCCTTTTTCTTAAAATATATACTAAGTTTATTGATTTATAAAGCTAATGTTTTTTATGAAAAAATATGCGAAAAATATAAAAGAAAATATTTAATATTAGTGGCATAATAAAATCATTTTTTACGAAATCTAATTACGTTTTTATAGGTTATTATTAAGCGGCATATTTTTGAAATAAATTTTAATCTCCATTGAATTATCATTTTTATATTTACCACAATATAAAATTTCCCATTGTCACAAATATAATATTAAGAGTAGATATAGCAAATATTCAGTAAAATATAAAACGTCCAAAAATAAGGTTATATGACCTTTCTTTATTCAATCTCTTATACTAAATGAATTGAATATTTTAGGAAAAATAAAACGATTTTACATATTTTCACCAGGAAAAATTATACCGTTCTCTCTCAGCTTCAATAAATAAAACTTTTTTATTTTATCTAATAAATTCATCTCCTTTAAATAAATTCTAAACAATATTTAAATTACCTTAATACAATAATATTCAATTAATTAAAATGTAGATTTGTGTTAGCTATCACATTAAACTTTTGATTTAAAATAACACTATTTAAATATATCTACATAGAGTGTTATAAATATTAACATAATTTATTTGGTGCGTGGTATTTTGCAATATTTATGTGAATCTGGTATAAGTGGGTCTGGTAGAAATTTTTATGAATATAATATTTTGGTTTTGGAAAGATAAAGAATTAAAGGTGCAGTCGTGATATAAGAAAAATATAAAATAATTATTTACTATCAAGTAGTTTTTATTTTTAATTACTTGAAGAAAATTACATATTAAATATTTTGACAGTTATATAGAATTTACAAAATTAATCCTATATTTAATATACATATATCAAAAAGGCATATTCTGACCACGCCCACACGAGCTTTTTAGATGGCAGAGCGTATCAAATGATTCTCTAATCTAATTTTGTATTAAATTTACATATAGCTTTGATGATGATTACATGGGGTAGAGGAAACTATTTTGTGACAACGAAACGCATCAAGCCACACTGTCGATAAAATCCCAGACGATGCCCTCTAAATCCCAGCTATAAAAGCCGACATTAAATCTCAAGATAGCTCATCTACCATAAGATCATGTTAGAGCCAGGTGCTCTTTTCTCTTTCATAAAATATTTTTTATAAAAAAGAGAAATCAAATATATTGTATTTATTATTTTATTAACAGATTAATAATATTGATGTTTATATATTTTATTACTTGCGTAAACTTCCCTCATTGCTTCTCTTGTATTTTATCTATTTTAGTTCCTGCCTTAAATAAATTGGCGTGTCATCCTAAATTTTGTCTTTCCTAATTTTCTAAGTTACAGTATTAAAGAATTCTAGATCGCAGTCAATTATGATAAAATATTTATTAAAATATTTTCATAGACAATTTTCCTAATACAATGGACTTCCTTATAACAAAATTTTATAGGAACACACAAATGAATTTTCATTATAGAAAGTTATAGTTATATATAAGGAATTATCAATTAAATTGTAGGATAAATAGTTTCTAAAACTGTACATAGATGGCACTGTTAAGACAAACCTTAGCTAATTGGATATTATACTTATTTATTCCCAAACCTTTTTATGTTTATATTTATATGTACATTTTTCTATACCTAAAACTATATTTAGTTCTTAATTTAATTAATTTTTCTCTTAACTACCCACTTCCTTATATTTCAAAATAATATATAATTTGAATAAAGAAATTTAAAAAACTAGTTATTTATTGGCGAATCGTGTTTGTGGTCATTACCATAATGCCACAAAATAGTAAAGAATTCTAAATGGAAGTCAATTGTGTGTGTGATAAAATATTTTTCTAATACATTGAACTTCCTTTTAACACAATTTTATAAACAAAATTAAATTTTGGTTATAGAAAGTTATAAGGAATGAGGGTGTAAACAACACATTTTTCAATTTTAATGGTTAAAACAGGGGATTATAAACAAAACACAAATTGCTTCAATTATTTATCAAAAGACAATAAAAGCCTACTTTATTCTCCTATAAACATCGTTTGGTCTTTAATATTATCGTTAAAGAACGATATATTAATGAGATAATCTGTTTCAAAATTATTTTATATTAAAATGAGATATTTTTGTTATAAAGATTATCGGTATAGAGAGATTGAGATGGGCAGACATTAACCCATGACCTCACAGGCCCTCCAAATTTAATCTAACTTAGTCTAACATAACTAACTTAGGTGAAAATTAGTAAAAAAGTGAATTTGTACTGGGATCAGGTGGATAAATTAAGAAAAAAGACATTTCCTGATTGTGAAATTAAAAGTTGCTGATGACTCGCGCCATCTATCGGAATAAATATCAATTAATTAATAAAGAAACGGTATTTGGTCAATTCTGGAATAATTAAAAATCAACGATTAGTTAATATTAATTGATTAATCAAGAAACGGTATTTGGTCAATTCTGGAATAATTAAAAATCAACGATTAGTTAATATCAATTGATTAATAAAGAAACGGTATTTGGTCAATTCTGGAATAATTAAAAATCAACGATTAGTTAATATTAATTGATTAATCAAGAAACGGTATTTGGTCAATTCTGGAATAATTAAAAATCAACGATTAGTTAATATCAATTGATTAATAAAGAAACGGTATTTGGTCAATTCTGGAATAATTAAAAATCAACGATTAGTTAATATTTATTCCGATAGATGGCGCAAGCCATCAGCAACTTTTAGTTGCACAATCAGGAGATTCCTTTTTTTCTTAATACCTAACTTAGTCTATATATAACGACCAAACCTAATTTAACCTATTCCTAACACTAACTATATAGCCTAAGTCATAAAATATAAACAAAGTATGATGTTTCGGGCGCTCTTAACCCAGATATAACCTAGCTAAACCAACAATAGCCTAATTTAACCTAAATTAACTCCAACTAACTTAATCTAGGCTATAAAATTTAGACAAGGTAATCTGTAACCAGCATCTGGCCACCTCATGAGAAAATGTTCAACTAAATTTCACTAATGAGTATTGATTTAATTTATTAAACAATATACATTTTGTTTTAAAATTTTTAAAAATTGCGATTCAAGTTAATAATTCTTTGACAAGTAGAATGCTTATTTTTCTCAGAAATTCACTGAGAGAGATCTAGTTGTCTTATTTAAAAAGAATTCTCACAGAATATTCCAAATTGATCACACCACTCAAATCAAGCCTCCCCCGTTAATTATCAGCCTTCCTAATCAACCAAACTTATTAATTACGCCACATTGTAATTGCCAATCAATATGGATTCCCACTCTGCCACAGAGTTAAGCCGTTTCGCTCTCCTAATAAGCCTTTTTGAAGCTATTTCTGCTGTTATCGGATTATTCTGTGAGCTAATCTTTTTTTACTGCCTCTCCTCCCTGTTTACTTTTTTTATTAAAGAAATTCGGGTGGATTTTTATAAAAATATTTATTTTTTGGATTTCAATTTTTCATGAAATTCCCTCTTATATTTGTTTATAAAATATTAAAATTGGTTTAGAGGAATATATTTATGTTTAAATAAAGTTTCAACAATTTTTAAAAATTCTTATAAAGATTAATATAAAACAAAATATAGCTGAGAGTTAAAAATATTTTTTTATTTTATATTTCTTATAAGAGAGGTAGATCAAAATATTTTATCGAAAGTTTAGAAAAAAGTAAATTTAATATATTAGTGTCACCTGTCGAATAAAATTTGCATGTTTTCTTAGTATATAAAGTAGATTTTAATGTTTTTTTAATATACAGGGTGGCCCCCATAAGTCCCGAAAACCTTTTTTAACTTAAAAATTATAAAAGACAAACTATAGAATAAAAATATAACTATTTTATTCTCTAGTTTGTCTTTTAATTTTTAATAAAAAAATAAAAGGGTTCGGGACTTAAAGGCCACCCTGTATTTAAAGTTTTTATAAAAAAATATATATTTCCGGACGAATAAGTGCTGATCAGATGATATCTAGTTGTTGTTGCTGTTGTCGTGTCCAATGAAGAGCCGCAGATGTCTCCATACATCTCTATCTCAAGTTGCAATGTCCACTATCTTGGGTGTGTAAAGCTGCTGTTCTGGGTCCATGTCAACTTTCTGTTGTTGTTGTTGTGTCCAATGAAGAGCCTCAGATGTCTACATGTATCTCTATCACAGCAGCAGCAATGTCCACTATCTACGATATCTAGTTTTAACCTATATTTGTAGTTTTTATTTTATCTGTATATTCTAAACAAATACTTAATAATAAAAATTATTATTTAATAGCAAAAATTTTATTATATATACTCTTTCATTATTAATATATATAAAATATTTTAATCTATACATTTTAATTATCACTTTTATATAAAGAGATAGTTTTATTGATAAATAAATATTCATATTATTAAATTTTATTACTTTTTAAAAATTAACGTTTTTTTTTCTTAGAATTTAATTTCGCAGAATAATTTATCCAGCGCAATTTTTCACAAATTATCAGTTAATTTCGATAAGGGGAGAATTTTTCACTCACAAAATTTACAATCAATCAATAGATAAACAGAGTTCATTATAAAAGGAAAATCATTCTTTCTAAAGAGAGCGCGGGTCAAAAACGAAAAAAATGTTTTCACAGACTATAATCGATAATGGAATATATTAACTACTTAATGAAGCGTTTATTATTCGTTTTCTCTTTGAGAAAATTATTTTAACAGAAAAATTAATTTTCTAAAGATTTTTCTTTTATGCTCTATTGAACAAACTAATGAATATAGATTTTGGGTTATTTTTAGAATCTCGATAAACAGTAAACTTATTTACATATTTTATAGAAAATTTACATAATACTAACAATACAGTATCGTAATATGCTAGTAAATATTTTATTGGAGTATATCCTATGTATTATATTGATGAGTATCATAATTGCACATACCTTACTGAATATTGTAGCTAATGATGATGATGAATCAAAATGATGATATATGACAATAATAAATATTGCCACGTGGAAAAATTAGGTAAGACAATAACGATTATTTCTAACCTTAAGGATGAGATCCCTGGACACTTTTATTTTTCCGTTTATCATTACTCTTCACAATTCATCCTTTCATACCTCATCCTTAAGGTTAGAAATAATCGTTATTTCTCCTTTAAATAAATTTTGATTTTTCATTGAAAAGAAACTCATGCGGGATAATTTTTAAATGTCGTTTTACAACCACAAGCCGCATCATATTATATTATAAAATATTGCCTCGTGGAAAATTAGGAAAGACAAACTTCAGGATGACACAGCAATTTATTTAAGTCAAGAACAAATTATGAATGATAAACAAAAGATAAGCAAAGAGGGAAATTTACATATTAGCAAAATATGAACATAAAAAATGATACTCTGTTAATAAAATAATAAATACTTTGTTACAATATAATCAAATATAACATAATTGCGCCATATCTATATATATAAAAATGAATGTCTGTCTGTCTGTCTGTCTGTCTGTGTGTGTGTGTGTCCTCTATGGATTCAAAAACCATACATCCAATCGCCGTGAAATTTTGGGATATTATGAGGTGTATTCCCGGAAAGGTTTACGAAAAAAAATTTCTTGAATATCTTGAATATCCTTAGAGTTATTTGCAGATTTGTATATTTAACTCGCAAGCAGCCCTACCATTGAGACGGAGATAGGCTTAGTTTGCTGCTCCTGATGACCTTGGGACATCGTGTGGAGTCACAGCATGATGCTACAAAAACACTCTCTCTGGGGATTTTACAGCGTCGACAACCTGTAAGATTATATTATACTTTAAACATCTGCTTAATTAAAGCATTTTTCATTTGAAAGAGACTGCTCTCTTAACCCCCTTTAGACAACATTAAATGATATCCCGTGTCGATGATTTTGTAATGTATAGAATTAGGAAAGACAAAATTCAGGATGACACGGCTCACAGGGAACGGCAAAAAATGTTCACTTTATCGAGGAAATACAAAATTCGGGATGACACGGCACACAGGGACCGGGAAAAAATGATCACCTTATCGAGAGATTCACGACCATGATTTTATTCAACTTATCGAGTATTTTTCAAGGGACCGGGAAAATATGTTCACTAGATAAAACGATTATTTTGTAATATAGAAAATTAGGAAATACAAAATTCAGGATGACACGGCACAAGGGACCGGGAAAGAATGATCACTTTATCGAGAGATTCAAATTTACGAGTTTCAAATCATCAAAATATATCTTTCTTTCTTTTTTATATGTTTATAGAGAATTGTTTTAACAAATGTTCGTTATACAAACCTTTACTCGGGTAAAACCCGGGCGAAGCCGGGCACATCCGCTAGTACTTTTATAAAAATATCAAAAACCTTTCGCAATAAGTTTCTTCAATATATGTTTTGAAATAAGAGAAAAATTATTACTTAAGGTTTTTAGATATTGTCACGGCAGTGATAACAAGTATTACAAAAGTTTAAGTAAAAATAATTTATTGATTAGAATGCAAACTATTTCTAAATTTTATTTACAAGTAATAATATTGCCACGTGGAAAATTAGGGAAGACAAAAACTTCAGGAGGAAACAAAATTTATTTCAGGGAAGTACAAACTAAGAACGGTAAACAAAAGATAAGCCACGAGGGAAATTTACAGAGTCGCAAGATATAAAAATAAAAATGACCACTCTGTTAAATAAAAAATAATAAAATTAAGAAATACTATGTTACATAAATAAAATTAATACATACTATGTTACAATATACAAGTATGGTAAGGGGTGATGACTATGCAAATATTTATGATAATAAACAACAGAATATTCAAAATAATTATTCAGTGACAATATTTTTATAAATAAAGATAATAACGATATTATAAAAATAAATTCAAATGCACACAATCTGAGAACATTTAATAGATCATTATACACTCATAGACAAAACATAAGGAAGTAGAACGTCTTTGATGTAGCCGGTTGTCTTTTTTTTTGCAGACGGAGACAATTTTGTTTACACTTGGTTATCTCGTGTGTCTTCAATAAAGGTCACTGCAATATATTTCAGAGTTATTGTCTGAATCCCGATATACATGCTAAAAGGTACAACTTCCTTAAGTTTTGGCTACATGAATATAAATAATTTCAAAAATTACTGCTGAGAAATCAAGCGAAATATATAAAAAAGATACCCAGTTATAAATTCAGAGATGTATGTATCATATAATTTGCATATCTCTCCTTTATTAACAAAGGAATATAAAAATTGATATTATGTTAAATTTCAATAATATCTGATCAATATCAAATTAAAAATTCAATTGCCATCTATATCGTTAAAATTTATAAAAATTATTTTTGGCCATGTGTTTCTTTTCACATGTCAAATATTATATCTACACCCTTACTGCAATGATAAAAGTTATTGAATGAGAGGGCTTGGCTCATCAGTGGTAAACCCTCTCAGTGATTTCGCCAAATTAACCTCCAGACCGCTCTACCATTGTATTGGATTGGTTTTCTTATATACTCTGCATTTACAATGGAAGGCAGCTTAGGGGTGTTTAGGGAACCTATGGACATAAGCTTATATTAGTAAAATTATTAATAACAAGTCGAATGGACCTGGCTTCGCCCGGGTATTATCTGGATGCATTTCAGATACGTTTTGTTAAAGCCTCTAGTCAGTTAAATAATTTTAGCTTCAACAAACAGTATGCAAATATGCAACCAAAGATATTTATGACTCCTACCTGTGCTGTTACTAGTGGTAATAAGCAAAACTATACCGTGAGGAATTTTTTTTTCGAATTATTAAAAATATCATTTATGTCTTAATTTGTATAATATCCAAGATGTATAATTTCTGTTCGCCACAATAAGTATGTAAATATGTTAAGCTTATGTTAAAATGTAAATAGGCTAATCCTCTATAAAAACTGTAAAAAAATAAACGTGACAGACATCGCGGGTGCGCTGCTCACTTGACTGGAACTAATTCTTGGGGATTGTGAAAATAACGGTTGCACCCTTTTATTTGATCACGACATATATATAACATTTTCTTTTATTTAGACTAACCTATATGTTGAATTAAGAAAAAAAAAAGCATCTCCTTATCGTGCAACTGAAATATATAAGAAAATGCCTTTTTCTTAATTTATTCACCTTATCCCAGTACAATTTCACTTTTGTACTAATTATTCATTTCACTATATGTTCAAATTTATCTTTAGATACTTTCATGTGAAATTTATTATTTGTAAATTCAGTAGTTTTGGTGCGCAGAAGAATAACAATAATCGAATTAGCATTTCATTTATATATATAATATATTAAAAAAAAGAAGGCATCTCCTGACCACGAACACATGTGCTTTTTAGATGGCAGAGCGCCATCTGGTGGAGCAAAAATAAACTAAACGATGGCGCTCTGCCATCTAAAAAGCACATATGCTCGTGGTCAGGAGATGCCTTCTTTATTTTTAATATCAACACCTGAACAACTTATCTTTTATTTTTTTTCTATTGTTTTTTTTCATATATAATATAATATGTGAAAGATAGAAAAATGTCAGGAGTCAAATAAAAAAAAGCATATCCTGATCTCTCTCACATGAGCTCTTTAGATGGCGCTCTCGAGGGTCGATGGAAGGATGGTCTAAACCGTTGGTTTTCAACCGCTACGACCCGGGATTGAATCCCGCATTGGGCACTTTTTTTCTGATTAAAAAAGTCTCCCATTGCCCCCGATTCTTAAAAAAGTGTAACCCCACCAGCGAGTGCAAGTAACCAAACGGGGCTCTGGCACATTTGTTAGTGCAAAGTCGAATTGCTTTTCACATATGTAGACATGTGGTGCGCTTACAGTAAAAGCAGTCGCTAACTACCCACCATGATTATCATGGCCTGTACCACGTGTACTAGGGATAAGCAAAAAAAAAAAAAGATAGCGCTCTGTCTAGAATTATTTAATTGAAAAAGAGCCCTAACAAAACATATCTGAAATACACCTAGATAATATGAAGCCAGATCCGTTCGGTTAATTTATTATATGTCTATATTGCCACGTTGAAAATTAGGGAAGACCAACTTCGGGATGAGACAACAATTTATTTCAGGCAAGAACAAACTATGAGTGATAAACAAAAGATAAAAAGAGGGAAGAAGTGTACAGAGTATAGCAAAATATAAACATAAAAATGACCACTCTGCTAAAATAATAAATACTTTATTACAATATATTACCTATTTCAAAATAAATTTAGCATTTAATATATTTTTTCCATTACATATATATGAAGATATTTAATTCATTTTCTTTAGTATAATTAAAAGCATTTCCTTTATAAATTTAAGTTTTAAAATTATTATTATATAAATAATTGATTTAAAAAATATATATTATCCTAATTTAATACCTTTATTTAATTAATTAATATAGGTTTCAAGGGTTTAATATTGTAATTTGATTATTTATTCCCTAAACTAATCTAGCAACCTAATTAATTAATTTTACACTTATATATTTATATTATATGGACAACTTTTTATAACACTGCACATTGTACAACAAGCGAATTAAAAGCATTCAAATTTATACTTATAAAGTTAAAAATAATTATTTTTTATTTTTATTAATAATATTTCTAACAAATGTTGAAGATAATAGAATCGAAAACAAAATAATTTATTTACAAAGGCGGCTAGACAAAAGAATTTGTACCAAAAGATCGATTAGAAGGCTTCACCATTGACCCCATTCTAAGCCTAAGGAAATATCGGCTGCAAGGCTAAATCGATAGGCCTAAACCTAGCTTCCTCGACTTGAAAGATTATTATTGTCTTCACCAAATCTATTCTCGTTTGCATAAATCTTTTGTAAGCCTTTTCTAAATATTTATAATTTTGGATGTGTTTTTTATCCCTTTAATATTTTAGTAACAAAAGTCATTTAAAACGAAAATTTTTGTACTTTATCGTTTTCCTTTATAGTGTTTTATAGATATAAATAATTAAAGAAATATTTTTGATAACTCGTAGATATATGCTTTGTGTGCATTAAACTGTTCAAATATATTTGTTGGAGCATTTATTTATTTTAAAAAGTGTTAGTGAATTTTATATTGTTGTGTGCAGATTGAATTTATATATATATTAATTTTGATTTTTATATTTTCTTAAAATTGTGTGTGGATTTTATTAGATATGAGTATAAATATTATATATGCAACCAAAATTTGAAAATATTTTAAAATATTCGCTCGGATTTTTCTAGATTTTTCATAAATATGGAGATTTAACCTCGAGATATATTTCATAAATATTGGAAAACATTTTAATAAGAAATGTGAGAGAATTTTAGTTTATAAAATCACATAGAAGCATATAGGTTTTAACAAAACGGAATAGAGTTTTGTTAAATAAATTACATATATCTAGTTGTTCCAATATGTTTTGAGATAAAAAAAAAAAAAGATATAAAAAATGTTTCTACAGGTAAACTCCGTATAATTGGTACAATTGTATAACGAATCACAAGTTTTACGAAGGAGCTTCTTTTATTGTACTTGTGCTAGCTTTCGAACCTTTCGGTTCCTCAACAGGCGTGGCTAGTATGACTATACTAACCCATATAGTCATACTAGCCACGCCTGTTGAGGAACCGAAAGGTTCGAAAGCTAGCACAAGTATAATAAAAGAAGCTCCTTCGTAAAACTTGTGATTCGTTATACAAATATAAAAAATGTATAATATTATTTTATAACATATTAAATTTATAAAAAAAATAATTATATAAACATTCCGAAAAATTATTGATATTACAAATCAATGGACAAAACAAGGAAGTTTCATATTATGATATCGCCCGTCGTCTGTTTTTTTAAAGGAGACAGAGGCAATTTTGTTCACATTTGGTTATCTCGTGTGTCTTCAATAAAGATCACTGTGCATCAAATATCTTTCAGAGTTATTGTTATAATCCCGATATACATGCTAAAAGGTACAACTTCCTTAAGTTTTGTTCATTTGTGTATATTACTTCGTTAAAAATGAAATTATTAAAAAAATATAAGAGAATTGCGTCTCTATTTGAGTAATATATAATTGGTTTAATAAAATTTTAGAATTACATTGAAATTTCTTCAATGAAAACCTCGTATTTAGTATATTTTTCTATCTTTTTATTTCGTAAAACTCAATTTCACATAAAATTTTCATGTACCTAAAAAAGAGGTACATTTCCCTTTAAATATACATTAGGGGACAATACATTATTTTGCATTGTCACCCTAGTAAAAACTTTACCAGTAATGATAAGGAATGAGTCTCAACACCAGTTTTGGCAAACCCGGATAAAAAGCCAACCTATATACTATGATGTCTGACAATGGCATAAAAATGATTAATTGTTCTAACGTATTTTAAAAAAGAGAGGTGCCTCTTTTGGTCCACAAATAATATTTTCCCCGTAGCTTTATTGTTACATAAAATTTATTAAATTATTAAATAATAACCCATCAATATGATCATACTTTAAATATAAACAGTTTTATGGAATAAAAAAGATATGATAGTTATACTAAATATATTGATTTTAATAAGAAACTCTCTCTCTCTTTTTCAATTTAAACATAAATTGTTGTTCTCATTAAATTAAATTATAAAAAGTTATTAAAAATTAATTTAAAATGTGACACAATACTTATCTTCTTTTATTGGAAAAGCGAGATTTCGAGTTACAATGCTCTTCTACTGGCTTAACAATGCAAGTGGAGAAATACAAATTGTTTGTCTTGAAGAAAATGCTATAATTTAACTTTTTTCAAAATAGTGTGTTTTAGTTGACTCATATATAACGTTATTTATAAATTTTAAGATGTGGAAGTACTCTTTGCTATTAATGTGGTTTAAAATCCTTAAAAACGTCGAATTGAAATATAGTTGTTAAACTTCGAAATTTTGCTATTATATTAAAAATATTCGCTATTAGGATTTAAAATGTGGATATTATAAAATAAAATGACATTATTGATCTTTAAAATGTTGTCTCTCAAGTATAAAACTTTAATATGCATGCACCAAAACCAAAAATGTCTTATTAAAATTCAAGATGTCTATCGAGAATTCTAAGAATTCTAATACATATATATATTTGCGTGTGTGTGCTCTTAATAAAATAAAAATCATGCATAATTATTATTATATATAATTTTATAGTGTATAGAAAATATAAAAACAGGAAGAACAAATAAAATGTACGATAATATGTCGTATTCGCTATTTGAATATTATGCGAAATTTCTATACAAATAAATAATGTCATACTATTCAAATGTTAACAATAAAATTATTTAATCCGATTATATATGATTTCATAATTTAATTACTCTTTATATTTTACAAATATATTTATAATAACGCAAGCTATAAATTAAAACCAATTAAATTACTAATGTAATTAACACAAACAGATAATTTTAATAATTATTGCGCTGTCAGAACCTTTAAATTAATAAAACTATTTTATATATAATAAAAATTTTTGACAATTTAAAATAGCTAAAGGATTTAATAACCTCTGAAATCTATACGAAAACTACTAATTAGACTTTAATGATTTCATTTTATTTCAAAAAATTCAACGAGGTAATATTAGAATTTCTGAGCGCTCGTTATAGAAAGGGATAGTCCCTCTACTGAATGAAACTATTCTCAGGAAGTCATTATACCAATCAAAGTAATCTTTTGGAAGAAATTTATTGCATTTGGAAATTAGAACTGCCTCATAGTAAGATTTTATATATACTGATTATATATATATTGTATTTACATTTTAACATACTAATTATGGCGAAAATAAATTATATCTCTTGGGCCTTAGGCAAATTATGACATATATATTTATATATAATTTTGAGATAATGAATTTCGATTATTTTGAATTATAATTGGTAAATATTAACAACAACAACATAAACAAAAACATAATTTTGCATATAGTTTTCTAAAAATATTTTCGGCTGAAATTTTTATATAAACTAATATCTTCAAAATATTTATTGAAAATATGATAAAATTATAGCATCTTTATTTATTATTAATAAATTATTAATCTAAGAGAATCTAAAATAATAATAAAAAAACACCACAGTTTATAATATAAAAATAATAATAATATATTTCTTTATCAATACAAAATCTTTAATTTTCTTAAATAATTTAATTGTTTAAGAAATATAAATATGACTTTTGTGAATTTGTTCCTATATGCAAAAATATATAACCCAGGTTGTAAGAGTTACATTTTAAAATATTCATAAATACTTTTTTTCCCAGCATTAATATATTTATAAAATAAAAGGATTTAAAAGCGCGAATGTTTCTTTTATACATAAAACGAACTTCTACTGTCCTTACTGCGATGAAAAAATATATTGGGAGGGCTTGGCTCATCAGTGGTGAACCCTCCCAGCGGTTTCGCCAATTTAATCCACCAGACCGCTTCTCAGCGGACTCGCTTCTCTTTGAATGTAATTCTACTGTCCTATAAGCTTATGTCCATAGTTTACTTGAAAACCATTTCTAAGATTCCATCCTTCAGTGTAGCATATAAAAGCAGAATGATCCAATACAGCAGGGGTCTCCAAACTACGGCCCGAGGGCCACATCCGGCCCGCAGACAGATTTTGTCCGGCCCGCGGAGACATACTTGAAAACTCCTTTTAGAGAACAAATATTTTTTATAGCAAATAAAATGTTTGTGATAAGTTGGATAAAGAAACACAGAATGGTAATGAGTAAAGACATGTATAATTTATGCAGTAAATTTAACTTCAGCATATAATAACTAACAAATTATTGAAATGAATCCAACTTACATTTTATACATTGTAAGTAATGAACAACACATACCTTATAACATGACATATGAAATGCTAATGAGATGTATGTAATTGAGATTTTCCACCGACAATAGTTTGTAGTTGTGGACTAATTTTACTTGTACCAATTATTAAAATAGATTTAAGATGCTCGTCAGTTAATTTAAATCTGTATACATTTTTTGTGTACTTCATTTTGGAGAAGGTTTTCTCACACAAATAAGTAGTACCAAAAACGAAAAACAGCCCACGAGCAAATTTATGCAAATTATCAAATTGTGTCAGTGGAAGACTCTTATAAAATTCCAACAAAGATGAGTTTTCATA
This sequence comes from Cordylochernes scorpioides, assembly GCA_030710605.1. Lineage (NCBI taxonomy): Eukaryota > Metazoa > Arthropoda > Arachnida > Pseudoscorpiones > Chernetidae > Cordylochernes > Cordylochernes scorpioides. Next base: position 17,471,735 of record CP092882.1, on the reverse strand, counting down.
TTTGTTCTTAATTATATCACTGCACTGAAGATCAATCATTTCCATTTGAAGTTCCGGGGCTAGGGTTTCAATGTCAGCATCAAAAGGATTCTGAAAAATCTTAATTTGATTCGCAATGGCATCAAAGTCCGAGAAACGAGTATCAAAATTTATCTTCAAAGCACTCAAAGTTTCGATTGCAAAATCGATAGGAAACTCAGTCTCAGTAGTGTGGCTGAATATTTCACATGTTTTAAAATGTGAAAAACATTTACTTCGTAGTTGTGATTGAAACAGTATCAATTTCATCCGGAATGACTTGATATTAGTGTATAAATCAGGAAGATGCTGGTTTTCTCCTTGCAATCTCAAATTCAGTTCGTTCACATGTTTTGTCAAATCAACATAGAATGCTAACTTCCATAGCCATGCGTTGTTTTGTAATTCAGTAAGAGGGCGGTGCTTTTCATTCAAAAAAATTTCGATCACTGCTCGAAGTTCAAAAAAGCGCTGAAGGACTTTCCCACAACTAAGCCAGCGTACGGCAGTATGATAAGGTAAGTCTGTTTCTCCAATCTCTGCAATAAATTGTCGGAATTGTCGGTGATTCAGCCCAAAAGATCTGATGAAATTAACAGTTGATATGACTGGTTTCAGAACGTCAGACATATCCAAACATTTTCCGCACAAAGACTGTTGATGAATGATACAATGTAAGACTAATGGTTTTGAGCCGCCGTCATTTTCTACAGCCTTTGACACAAGAGCGACCACTCCTTTATCTTTCCCACTCATGTTTTTGCCTCCATCAGTTGTAATACATTTCAAGTTTTTCCATCGAAGGTTCTTTTTATTAATGGCCATTTCAACTCCTTTAAAAATATCGGTACCAGTAGTTGTGCCATGAATACTATACATATCAAGAAGTTCTTCGTGCACTTCATAGCTTTTATCTACTCCTTTAATATAAATCAACACCTGAGCAGTATCTGACACATCCGTTGACTCATCCAAGGCCAAAGAAAACCACTCAACATGTCCATTTTTGTCGAACAGTTGAGAGGATATATTTTCAGCGATGTTTTCTACCCTTCGAGCCACAGTGTTTGCTGACATACTGACAGTTTTTAATAAATTTACCATTTCAGGGCACATTTCTTCGACTACTGCAATTATGCATTCCTTGATCATTTCTCCATCGGTGAATGGTTTTCCACGTTTTGCAATTTCAAGAGCCACACGAAAGCTGGCACGAGTTGGCGCCTCTTGTTCAGTTTTGACTTTTGTAAATAAAGATTGCTGCGATTTCAATCCGCGCTTCAAAGCTTCGAATTTTTCTGTCCGCACAATTCCTGTATATTTTGAGTAATTTTGAGAATGTTTTGTTTCATAATGACGTTTCATGTTATATTCTTTGAGAACGGCTATGCTTTCATTGCAAATCAAACATAGCGCCTTGTTACTGGACTCAATTACGAAATACTGAATGTTCCACTGATCTTTGAATTTTCTGCATTCACTATCAATTTTTCGCTTCTTTTCCATTCTGCTAAATCACACACAAAAGCAACAATTAATAATAACATTTAATAACAAATAAACATGACAATTAATACAGGAAAATTAAAAATATGCAGTTTCGCCATCTTGGCCCTCGGAACTTACTGGAGTAATCAGTATGGCCCTAAGGCTGGAAAGACCCCATCAGTATGGCCCTAAGGCTGGAAAGTTTGGAGACCCCTGCAATACAGTATTAGAGCTCTGAGAAGCGGTCTGGTGGATTAAATTGGCGAAACCGCTGGGAGGGTTCACCACTGATGAGCCAAGCCCTCCCAATATATTTTTTCATCGCAGTAAGGACAGTAGAAGTTCGTTTTATGTATAAAAGAAACATTCGCGCTTTTAAATCGTTTTATTTTATATGTATAGATGGCGCGTTATTGCTTTGCATTAATATATTATTTAATATAGCAGTCTGGTAACTATTTTATAGAAATATATATAATTGGATTAATTAATAATTTATTTTAAAATGTACATATTTTAGATACTTCTCTCTACATATTTTAAAATTACTTAAATTATATATTTTTGCTTTGAAATTATTAAGTAATTTTAAAATATTTTTGAAGTATCTAATATACGTACACTCTAAAATATATTATTAATTAATCCAATTATATATATTTGTATAAATATCTGATAGTTACCAGACAGCTATTTAAAAAAAGGTAGTGTTTTATAAAGCTTAATCCTACTATTATAAATTTAACATTTTAAGTTCTCAACCGAGAATATTCAATATAAATCAAAAATATTCAAAGCACACGATTATTATATTTGAATAAACTACATTTATTTCTCATTATATATTTCATTCTACCATTATAAAATATAAGATACACAATTTAATGAATATATAATGTAATATTTTTTCTAAAATTATCGAACGAATATTTTAAATATTTATCTTTAAAATAGACGGAATATTTTATACAAAAAGAAATTGAATTGAACAAATTTTTCGAATAATTTATTTTATCACAAATGATTTTGAAATATAAAATAGAAAGGCAAACAAAGAGATTTGGTTATTACTTTACTCTATAAAAAATTGCGAAAATTTTCAATAGATTGAAACCAAACGATACCTCGGCTTATGGCTTCTCTGAACGATACGAGGTCTCTATATTTTGATGATAGATCCATGAGATGGGTCACAACGCCCCCTATTCACTCAATATATTGATTGATTCGTAATTTGTCTTCTGATACGGAATAAATTGTTGTCGGATGAATCTATATTTATAGAATATTTAAGCGCTCAAATTTTAATTCTGTGAAATATTTACTTTGATTTAATTTAACGTTTTCAAAATATTTTGTATATTTTACGAGAACGATACTATATAAATATAATATTTAGCCTAATTATATACTTAATTACATAATATACTTAATATTAAAAATGGCATATCCTGACCAGGAGCACATGTGCTTTACAGAAGGCAGAGCGCCATCTGGTGGAACAGAACTATTTTCTGTAAAGCACATGTGCTCCTGGTCAGGATATGCCATTTTTAATATTGATTTCAACACCTGATCTTTTTATCTTTTATTTTTTTATTTCGTTTTATAATATACTTAATAAATTTGCATTACATAGTCAAATTTTGACATAGATTTTGTCATGTTAATATAGAAATTAGACATATTAGTTAAATATATATAAAATTGTAAAAATTATCAATATACAGTCGTGATACTCCTGTGGAAGGACTGACAGGTCCGAAAGCTAGAGAATAAATTTTGAACAAGAAACTTAGCCCTGGAGACTTTATTTTCTTCATAATATACATTTTTAACATATCAAGTGTATATTAAATATATATTTTAAAGAAAATTGTTAGATATATGTTTATTGTGGATAGAGGTTTTGAAAAAAACCATGGCCTAAAATATAATTTTTACATCGATATTATTTCAAAAATACGAATGGATAAAAAAACATTTTTTTTTTCGAAAATCTTTAAACAAATTTTGAAATATAGGTCGATATTTAATATGTTTTGAAAATATAATAAAAATTTCGGCACACACAAATATATACACGTGTATATTATAAACGACAAAAATCATTTGAATACAATATGATGCGGCTTATGATTGTAAAACGACATTTAAAAATTATCCCGCATGTGTTTCTTTTGACCGAAAAATCGAAATTCATTTTTAAGGAGAAATAACGCTTATTTCTAACCTTAGGGATGAAGTATGAAAGTATGAATTGTGAAGAGTAATGATAAACGGAAAAAATAGAAGTGTCCAGGGAAGGTTATCGAACCCACAGTGTTCCGCTTACCGGGCAGATGCCATATCCACTATGCTACCCTGGACATATATTTCCGTTGGTATATATTATATAAAGTAATTTATAATACAATATAATGCGGCTTATGATTGTAGAACGACATTTGAAAATTATAATATTCATTTTAAAGGTTAAACTGTGAATATATTATAGTCTCAAATGATCTCTTATAGTAAAATAAGTTTTAAAAATTTCATAAATATATCAATATAACTTCTGCCTAAACATTAAACGCCAACCTGTTTATGTTACACATATACTAAACCTAAATAATTTCTTTTAACACACAATATATAATTATTTTTCATTAATATAATCACCTTTTAGTGAGAACTCAATATATATTTATATGTTATATTAAAATATTATTCTATTTAAAATTATATTTCATAGATCCAAATACTCTGTTAAATCGACCGCCAGAGGTCATACTTCCCCTATAAAAACTCGTTGTTGTTCTTTCCCGATGACCGTTGGGCTCAAAAATCATAACCTTTGGTTAGTAGCCCGTAAAATAAAGATATTTTCTCTTTCCCGATGACCGGCTCAACCTTTTGTACATTATGTAACTAAGTATTTCATTTTTTATTCTTACGCCTTAAGCCAGGCAGTACTTTTATCAAACCATGTTTTTTTATATATTCCTTCAGTTCAATAAAAGAAATCTCTGATCAAAACTATTTTTATTATCATACTTTCAAGATTTAACCACGACTGCATTACCATACCATAATCCTCAACATGATCAAAAATCAACAGAAAATCTCATCTCATTTTTATTTATAACATATATATATTTGCAAAATATTAATATTTGTCATCTGTATTCATATATCTTTGCTATTTTCGATTTGATATACATTTTACAATTGTGTCCTTAGAAATCTTATCGTATCCAAGCGATAACAATTATATTTGAATACTATTGTCATTATCATTTTTTTATCGTTAAATTTGAATAAATATATAACCTTGGTAACACACATTAATCAAAAACATAAGCAGAAAAAAATGACTCAAGTAAACGAACTATTTTATATAATCTCAGAAGTCTCATAAGATGGTGTATGGAAAAGCTAATAAACACCAAACGATGCCAAGAATAAAGAAACAGACGATCCAGGCAGGTGCTGTGATTAATCGAGGCGGCTTTTCTCTCAAGATGAATGCCAAACATACATTAGGTAGATAGAAATGGAAGCAAGCCAACTTCCTTAAAATTACCCTTTCTTCTGCTGCATTATTTTAAAGTACCGTCTGCAAATAAATTTATAAATATTTGCATATTAGGGGTTTTTCATTGTTCATTCTCACCGCCTTTAATATATTTAGAAAAAAAATGTTAAAGTATAATACTTTTGTCTGAGGGGTTTCAGATGGTTTTTTGCCTTTTCCTAGCATCCTAAGGTAGTCATCCTTTTCTTAGAACAAAGATTTGTTTAAATAGATAAAGAGGAACGAATTTTATATAATAATCATTTATTTCACTAACAAAAGTTCTAATTATGTAAATATTTACCTGTATATAAACATTATCTTTCAGTTTCTTGAAAAGTTGCCTGTCGAAGGACGTAAAAGTCCGAAAGCTTGCCGAATTTACAGCTTTAATAAAAGAAACACGTCGCTGTTAACTTTTGTTCCTTCTTCAAGATGATGTCAGGCGATTCTTTCTCTTGTAAAGTATAATATGATAAGATTATATAAATATACGTAAAAGTGTTTGACATATTTATGCTAATTAAATAATGCAATAGGTTTCTGGAGATGTTTTTCATATAGAGAAGATTCCCATCTATTGCATTGACATATTTATAACACACATTGGTGTACTCAAATATTCATTATATTGCCACGTGGAAAATTAAGAAAGACAAACTTTAGGATGACACAACAATTTATTTAAGGCAAGATCAAACTATGAAGGATAAACAAAAGATAAGCAACGAGTTTACAGAGTAGCAAAATATTGCCATGTGGAAAATTAGGGAAGACAAAAACTTCAGGAGGGGATAGCAATTTATTTCAGGGAAGGACAAACTATGAATTGTAAACAAAAGATAAGCCACGAGGGAAATTTACAGAGTCGCAAGATATAAACATAAAAATGACCACTCTGTTGATAAAAAATAATAAAATTAATAAATACTATGTTACATAAATAAAATTAATAAATACTATGTTACATAGCTTCTTCCCTATGGGAGCTGTGACCCACAGCTAGCAATTATTGTAGATACTGACGTGGATTTGACGTGCTTCTGCCAAGGATTTCAACGAAGTCTTGGAACTTTGTCCCTAGTACCTTTGCGTCCATTTTCTTGCGGCGTGAAGAGCGGCTTTGTCGTCGTATCGTCGTCTATAGGGACATCGTCATCTTGGAAGGAAGTCTTGGCTTTGACACGGCGGTGGAATCTTGGAGCCAGTCTCTAAAAATGTGGATTAGAGCACACATGGCTTCAAATTTTTCTCGGCAATCTTCAGGTTGTCTTCCCTAACTTACCCAGCATCTCCACCAAAATGCCACGTGGGAAATTAGGGAAGACAAAAATTCCAGGAGGAGACAATAATTTATTTCAGGGAAGGACAAACTATGAATTGTAAACAAAAGATAAGCCACGAGGGAAATTTACAGAGTCGCAAGATATAAACATAAAAATGACCACTCTGTTAATAAAAAAATAATAAAATTAATAAATACTATGTTACAATATAAACATAAAAATTATACTCTGTTAATAAAATAATAAATACTTTGTAATAATATTATTTATATATATACATATTTCCCCTAAAACATCCTCAGAAATTTATATATTTAAAATATGTAACTAAAATTTGCAAGATTTGGTATACGCGTTGTTCGTGTTCGTTTAAAAAAAAATAATTGGTGATCGACTGAAAGGAAAAACAATGGGGGAAATAAATGCACAGAAACACAGTATAATAAAAGGATTTATTTTAAAGATTAAAAACAAAAGGGATAAAAATTATTACACTTATATATATATAGAATTATGGTTGTATTTAAAGATTAAAACAGAGCTAAAAAACTAGATAAAAAAGGTTAAGCAAAAAAGTAAAGTAAAATTAAAGTAGTCTTAGGGAAGGAAGACAAAAATAAATGGCGGGGGGGTGTCGAGCGTTTGTTTACACAGTACCTCGTGGCAGCACCGTCGCAGGCTTGGCTTGTGCGATGTCCAATTGTCGCGACTCGTTGGTTGTCTAAGTGTCTTTTTCCGTCCTCAAGTGGCTGCTTGAGGGATCCTCCAAGATGTCTTTCCGTCCACGAGACTCTGCTTGTGGGATATGTCTTCTTAGACTTCTTTCCGTCCACGAGACTCTGCTTGTGGGGTATTTCTTTGGCGCGTCTGCCCCAAGGCAAGGGAACTCAACTGTCCGCCAGATCCGCTGCTAACAAGGGAATCCTGCCAACTGACCAAAAAAAGAATGTAACATGACGCTCCGTCGTCTCCGCCCACGCCGACCTTTGCCCTCGGTCGGTCCAAGCTGGGGCTATCTATAGATATAGAGAGGTAGATGTCTTGCTCGTTGTCTCCCTTCACCTAAGACCTTCCTTCTATGTACAAAAAGTAAAGGATCTATAAAATAGTTTTAACATTCTCCCACAAAATTTTGCTCTGAAAGAAGTCAAAATTAAGTATAAGACAAAAGAGCATATATATACACAATACACACAAGAGTAGATATGCCTATTACGTTACATAAAATACACATAAAAGAATACACATATTACACCCCTTTTTTTTTCTACAGGTACTTTCACTAGTCCTTCGAGTCATACCTTGCAGGCTTTCTGATTACCCTACCATATCTATTTCTAGAGTCCCTGGATTCAATATTGGGCCTATTTCCTAAAAATGTTTCAGATTGGGGTTCGGTATTTGAATTGTCCATTTGAATCGTCTCAACCTTCGAGGATATTTCAAGAGGGTGTAAGCGTTGTAGAGCCCTGATCAAGGTTCCTGTGGATGTTTTAACATGGGCCACTCTCACTATTCCGTCTTTTCCTGGTATGAGATTTACTATTCGCCCTTTAGGCCAAAACATTCTTTTAAGATTTTCTTGCCCGATCAGTACAACGTCTCCTACTTTCAACTGTCTTCTATCAATATTTTCGGATTTCTGAATCAGCGCGCCTAAATATTCCTTTAAGAATCTCTGCTTCAATTCTCTCTTCAGTTGACCTAACTCTCTGTATCTAGTGTGCAACATTTCTGGCTTTAAATTTTCAAATTCAGGAAAGCTAGACTCCGGACCATTTTGTAAAAACTCATTAGGAGTTAACGGTTTTAGATCATTGTCGTCTTCAGAGACATAAGTGAGGGGTCGATTATTAATGATAGATTCGATTTCACAAAGGGCAGTCTGCAGTTGTACATATTTCAGCTTCCTGTGACCTAGCATCTTTATCAACATTTCCTTTATTTCTTTTGGATTTATCGAGAACTCTGAATTGGGCCAGAATTCTTTAGGTTTTTTCAACCATTCGGGGCCCTCCCACCATCTGCTTTGCACAAACTGGCTTGGAGGGCAACCTCGAGACAGAAGATCGGCCGGGTTCAACTGACTAGGAACGAACCTCCAATCGTTCAAATTGGTAGTGGCCTGTATTTCTCTGACTCGGTTTCTCACGAAAACTCTCCACTCAATTTCTTTCTTTATCCAACTTAGCGCGGTAGTAGAGTCAGACCAAAGAGTTGTTTCACATTTTCTCTTCAAGGCAGCTTGGATTGCATTGGCTAGTCTAGCTCCTAGTACCATGGCCATTAATTCCAAGCGAGGGATCGTAATACTCTTCATAGGAGTTAATCTGACTTTGCTCCAAATCAAAGTTAGAGTATTTTCTCGTCCCGTTTCGCTCCGTAAATAGGCTACAGCTCCATAGCCTATTTGACTAGCGTCACAAAAGATATGAACTTCTGTAGGGAAAATGAGATCATTCCACATATATCTCGGTATCTTTATTAACTCTATTAATTTTATTTGATCCAACCAGGTTCGAAATTCCTGGGCCATACTTTCGGGTAGAGGTGTATCCCAACCTAGTTTCAGCCCCCATGATCGCTGCAGTAACAACTTTGGTGGCAAGAATACTGGAGCGCAAAATCCAAGTGGATCAAATATCCGCTGAACCATGGACAGTACCAACCTTTTCGTTAATTTGGGTTGAATACTCAAATTGTCAGGGAGTTCGCATTTTAATGAATCTTCCATTTTATTCCAAACAACACCCAATATTTTTGTACAAGTCCCCTTTTCAGGGTTTTCCTCCAGAGAATATTCCCACTCTCGTAAGTCCATTTTAGCCCTGTCCATAATTTCAATTGCGGCCTTTTGAAATTCCTGCACTTCCTGCTTTGTTTCCAGCGAGGTAATACAATTGTCCATGTAGAAGGATTGAGCTAAAATCTTTGCCCATTGAACAAGTGGGCCTCTTATTGATTGAAGATGGTATTCTATTACGGCGTTCAGCACAAAAGGACTGCAGTTTAATCCAAATACAAGTCTCTTATGCCTGTAAGCTATTAGTTCTCTATCGCTCTCCTTTTCCCACCAAAGGAATCTAAGGTAGTTCTGTTCAGATTCTTCAATCGCCACCATCTGGAATGCTTTTCTTATATCTGCCGTGACTCCAAATTTATTTTCCCGAAATCTTATCATCATTTCAGGGATTCTTTCCAATAAATTCGGTCCCTTTTCTAAACATTGATTCAAAGATAGTCCATTATGACCTAGACAAGAAGCATCGAAAACCGGACGTATGGGCGTCGTTTTAGATTCCATCTTGTACACAGGGCGGTGAGGTAAATAGTAGCCTCTTCTCTCGAGAGGATTTTCCTCGACTCTTTCAATGAGTCCTTCAGTCAGCCAGTCTCTAAAGATCTGACTATATTCGGTCAACTTATTCTGTGAGGTCATTTTCTTAGTGCTTATATCTAACCTTTTTATCGCTATGTCAAGATTGCTGGGGATTGACTCCTTTTCTACCTTCCAAGGTAGACCTACAGAATATCTCTGATCACTTTGTCTTTGAATTTTTGTTATAAACTTTTCTTTTATTTCCTGGTATCTGGTCTCTTTGGAGCAAGTTTCAACAGGATCCCTAATGCCTAGTACTTCTAGATCCCACAAATCCTTTAAATCGCATCGCGTTGTTAGCAGATTCAAAGTCTGCTGCACATTGTCATTGCTATCAATAATTGGCGAATTGCCCATTAATGTCCAACCTAATTTCGTTTCCACCGCAGTTAAATCTGCTTCAACTTGAACTATTTTTCCTGTCAAAACCATACCTAGATAGTTAGCGCCAATCAATATGTCAAACTCTTGTCCTTTAAAATTGTCCTGAGACAATATTATGCCCTTAATCTTCAATTTTTCTAACCAGTCTCCTTTTGGCAAAGGTGGTATGGCGTCGCAAATTTTACGTTGATCCAGCGCCTCAATATGGATCACATCTCTTTTATTACCTAAATTCTCCAATTCTAACATAAATTTACCGTGCTTTTCTTCACCAATCTTATTACCTCCAAAAAGACTTTTAGCTATAGTTATTTCGCCTTTTCTTTCTATTCCTATACTCCAGACTAACGACTGTTTGATATACGAAAACTGACTTCCACTGTCGAGGAGAATTCTAACCCTTCTAGAGGCATTTGGGCCTCTTAACAGTGCTACCGTGGTCATCAGCAAGACCTGACCGGTGCAGGCTTGACTAGAAAGCGATGCAATGGGTTCAGGTGCATTTTCCTTTAGATTCTCTCTTCCTGGTTTCGTTAGCCGGTTAGAAGAATTTCCTTCACATAAAACGTCCAAGTGGTTTCTCCCACAGTTTTTGCACTCCAATTGTTCTCGGCACTGACTCTGTATGTGTCCCTTTCTTAAGCATTTGAAACATAGATGGGCACTACGTATTTTATCATTTCTCTCTCCCGGAGACATTTTCATTATAGAACGACATTGATGACTCGCATGATTTGTTCTTTCACAAAAGAAGCATTTTATATTAGTTCGCCCTCCGAACAGACTAGACACAGTGGCGGGTCTGAAATTGCTCCTTGTTCTGGTCCCATCATTGTAAGACCTTTTATAGGGTTCCTCCTGCTTAAAGCCTTTTTCCACAAATTTCAGCCGTTGAGCACTCCTTACTTCGGCTTTTAGAAAGTCCAATAATAACCTGAGCCTTTCTTGAGATCCTCCAACCCCTTTATCTGACTCTTCCCGTTTTGCTAACTCTATACCATAACCCGAAGAAGGATGCCTGTGCCATATTTTCAAAATATCCGAAGGTAATGAAGACTCGACAAGAGGGTATAAAAAAATACCCGACAACTGGGGATCAATGCCCAATGTCTCTAACGACCGGAGGTGACTGCTCAGTTCGTCGTACAGACTGCTTAAATTTCTATTTTCTTTCTTTACATTAGATATAACCGAATTCAATAGACGTCTGACATATAGTTCTGTCAGTATATTCGGGTCACCGAATCGCTCCTGTAGGGCTTGTACTGCCAAAACATAATTGGCGCCTGTAACGGGATAGCTTGCTACAACACGATAGGCTACTGAATTTGGTACAATTGCTTGACGCAAATATAAAAACCGGTCGCTATCTGATAAATTCTTATTTTCGTGAATTTTCGAAAACTGCGCCCACCAAGGCAACCAACCTTCCAGAGAGCCGTCATAGCTTTTTAGGGCTAACTCTGGTAATTTCACATTTATTACAGTGTCCTCGCTAGCAATCGGGATTGTTGCTTCTTTATCGGGATTCCGTAGTACACTGACTTTCTGTTGAATATCAAACTTTTCCTCTTCATATTTATCGCATTCTTGCCATTCCTTATCAATACTTTCCTCTGTAATCCCTTCTTTCACTACCAATAAAGCCTGATATTTTTCGTTTAGATCTACAAGTTTCGTGTAATAAGACTCTAGTCTATTAAACTTAGAATAAATATCATTCCTATCAATTTGAGACTTTTCAAATTCCCCATTTATTTCATTAATAATTCTAGTGAAAGTACCTATTATGGCTTTTCTGCGCTTTTTAAGTGCATCCATTTCCTCCATATCTCCCTTAAGTCGATCACGTCCGGCTCACCAAAATGTTCGTGTTCGTTTAAAAAAAAATAATTGGTGATCGACTGAAAGGAAAAACAATGGGGGAAATAAATGCACAGAAACACAGTATAACAAAAGGATTTATTTTAAAGATTAAAAACAAAAGGGATAAAAATTATTACACTTATATATATATAGAATTATGGTTGTATTTAAAGATTAAAACAGAGCTAAAAAACTAGATAAAAAAGGTTAAGCAAAAAAAGTAAAGTAAAATTAAAGTAGTCTTAGGGAAGGAAGACAAAAATAAATGGCGGGGGGGTGTCGAGCGTTTGTTTACACAGTACCTCGTGGCAGCACCGTCACAGGCTTGGCTTGGCTTGTGCGATGTCCAATTGTCGCGACTCGTTGGTTGTCTAAGTGTCTTTTTCCGTCCTCAAGTGGCTGCTTGAGGGATCCTCCAAGATGTCTTTCCGTCCACGAGACTCTGCTTGTGGGATATGTCTTCTTAGACTTCTTTCCGTCCACGAGACTCTGCTTGTGGGGTATTTCTTTGGCGCGTCTGCCCCAAGGCAAGGGAACTCAACTGTCCGCCAGATCCGCTGCTAACAAGGGAATCCTGCCAACTGACCAAAAAAAGAATGTAACATGACGCTCCGTCGTCTCCGCCCACGCCGACCTTTGCCCTCGGTCGGTCCAAGCTGGGGCTATCTATAGATATAGAGAGGTAGATGTCTTGCTCGTTGTCTCCCTTCACCTAAGACCTTCCTTCTATGTACAAAAAGTAAAGGATCTATAAAATAGTTTTAACACGCGTGTTATCTCTTATTTCTTTCTTTGATAAGGAGCAAATTTCGAAGTTGTTGGGATGGGGGATGTAATGAGGAGACGAAAAGAGGTTTTCATGGGTTCTGGAATCACACCGGAAGTCGTATGATTCTCCACCGGATATAGCCTCTACACCAGTGTCTCTCCCCCGTGGTTATCTGCTGCCGCACTTATCCACGTGTCGTGATCATGACGTCATAGCTGAAGTATTTCAAACATTTCCTGAAACAATGCAGCAAAAAGACATTTCAATGTTGACATCCAACAAGATACTCTTTTTAAAGAAATGTAAATAAATATGTGAAGAGATAATTGATAACAAAATTTATTTGATTTCATAATATTGTCACGAAATTGGTTTTATGTAAATCAAATGTAATCAAATGTAAAGCAAATGTCTTTATTAGTAAATATGTAAAATTTTTTATGTTTAATGTTATATAAGGAAGGTATGTAAATTTTATAACTGATTTTTCATTTTTATAGTTTTGTTGTGAGGGAAACATAACTCACAAAGTGTATCAATTGATTAATAAAATTCTAATTTGAAACTGTGACAATAAAAGAGAGATTTAAAAAATAATATATCAGTTTTTATTGGGATATATTTTTATTCTAAATAATATGTTGATTTTTTTTCAAAATACATTTATGTAAAAGGGATCTGACTGAACTGAAAAAAGGCTTGACTTGTTTAAAATGTCAAAAAACTGTATGAATATTAATTATATAATTTTAAATCGATTAATTTTTATCTAATTTTAAATAGAGTTATCAATTATTGGTTGTATGTAGCCATATACATTTGATTTATATTATGAATTTTACTTTTATTATACAAATGAGACATACAAATAATTATATATCATTACAACGAATATATTTTATTACAGAGAAAAAATAAAACACATCATATTCTTATATTAACCATAAGAGCCATATTTCTCTTATATATTTATATATATATTTGCATATTAACAGTTTTCTTAGGAATCGTGACTTATTTTTATCCTTCAAAAAAATCAAAGAAAAAAAATTCTTTAAAGCAATTAAACTAATTTCAGAATAGAATATTTTATTCATTTAATCATGTCAGTTGATTAAGGAGATTCCTAATTACATTTTTATTTAATTGCGTAATTAATTTTTTTCGCTATTTAAAAAATATATATAAACGTTTCTTTATAAAAAAATTAAAAATAAATTCTCGATTTGTAAAATATAAAACTTTTAAATATAAACAACTGTATTAGAAAGATAAAGAATTAATGTTTCCATCTATAAAAAAATCGAATATTTAGCAAATCTTTCGATTTTTTCAATTTTATAAGATTTTTTCAACCAATCAGCGCATAGAAGAACTATTACGATATAATCTAAATTTGAAATGAGTAACGAAAAAAAAAAGAAGAAAAATCTATTTGGTAAGTAATATATCCATTTTTTAAAAGTAAAAATATTAAAATTTACAGGAGGAAATGTAAGTTTTAGTGGGTCAGAAGATTCTGAATTAATCACCAGACGAGAAAAGGCTCCTCCCCTTTCCGCCTCAGCCGAAGCTAATATGGGGCGAGCAAATTAAATTTCAGCCGAAAAGTCTTTAGGTGTTCTGCTGCTTTGTTTTCCCTGTTGTGTTGGTAAAGTCATTTAACAACTTGCCTAATTTTCCCTCCCTTTTTTAAATCAATCTTCTGCTACTAAATTACTTACTTAATTAAATTAAGCTCATTTTTTGTATTGATTTTTTTTACTATATGAATATTTTATTCAACTCTCCTAGTTTTAAAGTATATTAAAATATATAATAATATATATAAATAATATGCAATATGCAAATATAGTATATTAGTTAAATAATTCTACTAGTATATTCTATTGTTGTGCAGAGTAAAAAAGAAAACAAAATCTATTATACTTTTAAAGTATATTATTTAAAAACATAATAAATCAGGCCAGTTATATATTACAAAACATTAGAAAAACATTACAAACCTCCAAAAATAGACTTTATGCAAATAATGAGCTACACAATAGATGCAGCGGTCTGGAAAGTTAAAATGGCGATGCCGTTAGTTAATGAGTTAAGCCTTCCTAATCTTTTTATTACCGTCCAGTGGTATAGAAATTTGCATTATGTAAATAAATTCAAGATACAACGCCAAATTATGCAAATTTATAGCGCTATCTTATATACATATATATTAAAAAAGAATAGTTGGTTTTGTTATGCAAATCTTATCCATTATATTCGAAACCACTTCAAAAATAAGAGATAAACTTCAACCAATAACCTTTGTTATTATTTTAAGAAATAATGGACGACTATTTCTACGCATATATATGCATATATACATATAAAGGCCGTCTCTCTTGTCAAAATACACGCTAAAACTAGGAGCCATCTATTGACCGTCTCAGAAAACTAGTGAACTCAGGTTGGTTACAAGCCACGATACCAGCTTTGGCAAACTGAGAAGCATCCATCTAGAGACCATGGTTTCTGTCTAATGGCCCTCGTCAGTCTAGAGCGGACTTTATTCCATGAGATCCACTAGGGATCCAATGAAATCTTGACAATCTGCCAAAGAGGTGTTTAGCTGGTAGAGAAGCTAGGACAAATCTATGGTCAAAATATAGATAGAAAATTTTCCGGAAAGGCGACTTTTATTTTTATAGATCAATTTTCTACCGTAAAAATTTCCATCTATATATATACAACATTAAAAACAAAGTAGGCATATCCTGACCAGGAGTACATGTGCTTTTCAGAAGGTAGAGCGCCATCTGGTGGAACAGAAATCAACTATTCATTGATTTAACCTGTTCCCTGATAAATTAATATCAACACCTGACCCACTTATTTTATTTTTCTGTTGTTTTTTCATATACAACATTAAGTTGCGGGAGGATGATATTATACCTAGAGTCATATCTCCCTTTAAATTTGCATCAGAACGGTGCATTATGTACATCACTCTAGTAAAACACTTTACTGGTGGTGATAAGGAATGAGCCAAAACACCAGTTTAGGGAAATTCAGACATAATGCCAATCTGTATACCATGGTTTTGGGCTATGACCCTCATCAGTACAATAAAACGGAGAAGTGCCTTTTTAGGTAAATATAAATATATTGAAAAGTTTATATTATATGATTATTTGCGTGTGTTATTATGATAATTCATTAAACCAACAAAATTTGAATATTAAAAATCCATATATGATGAATTTATATTGGTAAAATTTAGGGGGGATAATAATATGTAATTAATATTATAATATTATATAATATTATAATATTATATTATAATTAGATAAAATATTGTTAAACATTTATATACTAAGGAAGTTGTACCTTTTAACATGTATATCGGGGTTAAGACAATAACTCTGAAAGATATTACAGTGACCTTTATTCAAGACACACGAGATGACCAAGTGTGAACAAAATTGCCTCTGTCTTCTTCAGAAAAAAAAAACGACCGGCGACATCAAAGACATTCCACTTTTCTAAGTTTTGTTCATGAGTGTAACAACGATGTTTTTTTAAATCAAGCATTTGAGCAAATTTTCTTATTTTCTTCTATTAAAAAACCTCATTGTGCAAATATTTTATTATAAGTTTATAAAACTATTGTCGTAATCTCAAAAACAAGTAAAAGCGGTCAACATTTTCAGAGTTGGATTTTTAAAAAAAAAGTACTATTTAAAATGAAAGTGATGAAAGTAACGTTTATAAATTTAAAAACTTCGAAGATTTAGAATTACCGTGAGCTAAACAAGTCTTCCCCTTTTAAAAACACTTAAAAGTTTCAATCAAATGTTACACAAGACACGAACAAGACTCAAATAGTTAGAAAAACATAATGGTGAAGATTCAAAGACAAAAAATATATATATATAAAATTAGAGGATTGTTCCAGTTTTCATCAGTAGAGAAATCTTTAATTTTGGTTTCCAATCACCATGATGAACGTTCTATGATTTGTATAAAATTGGTTCTAAAATTCTTGTTTATAACGCTATAATGATTATTTTGCGATATTTCTAATTAACATTTTAATTTAATACATATAACGTTATCCTGCATACAGTACTTTTTGGCTGAGAATTTATAAAGGTTGCCACTGAAGTAGTTGTACAAAACTATATGTGATATATATATATTGTAGAATTGAGGGAAATGTCATATTCGTGTATCATAAAGATCATTCCTTCCTTTTTAATAACTGAGAAGCAACCACCTGGAACCTATGCTTTCGGGCTAGACCAAATCCAAATAAATAAATAGTGCGTGACGTTTGGGTAACAGCGTTATTACCATCTTCAGACAAAAATACTGAACACACAGTCACACACTATTTATTTATTTAGATTTGGTCTTATTACCTTGTGTTTATAATCTATAATCCAAATTGTGCCTTATCATATACATATATATATATGAAATATATACAATGTCGTTATTGGTGGCGCCCAACGTGGGTTAGACTCCGCCACCAATGGACTGCGAGAGTTCTCAGAGAGAAAGAGAGAAATGTTATTTTCTTTCTCTAAAAAGAATTCACTGATACCAACCGCCCTAATATCAAATATTTTTATGTTTAAATAGAAATAAACATAAAACTTTTCATGTATATTATTTTTTGTTTTCAAAGAATACTTTTCTCAGAATTATGTAAAATTTACACCAAAACGATTTAAAAACTATTAACAAATTATTTTACTCTATGAATTTAAAAATTTTCCAGACGATTATTTTAGAACTGCTTTCTAGCTTGGAATTTTATGGAAATTTACGGCTCATAGAACATCAGGTAGGTAGTAGGCAGTGTTACCAGATGGTGTAGCGGGTCGATGTAATGGCGGCAAGGAGGGGTCAATCAATAGCTCTAGTCTCTCTGTTTTAAGTTGCATATCTACCCCACCTGCATATATACATTGTTATTTTCTTTGTTTGTTTATCACTAGGGACGGATTTTCTGTTAAATATAGATTCTCAATAAACACTACTATTTTAACCATATACTCTTATTATAAACTGAATTTGGCGATTTTTTAATCCTTCTTCCAGGATGAAGCTAATTTTGTTTTTAGAACAATTTGGGCTATTTGCGTTTATTGTTACCGAAATTAATATATTTCGTGTTATTTAACGTATTTTTGTTCATTATTGTCTATTTAGCCGAATTTAACTGATTTTGAAGATTTTAAAAATCTTTCCTGGCTGAAACCAATTTAATAATAATAATAATAAAAAAATTGACCAATTTGCTCTATTTTACCTTATTTCTTTTTGCTAGCACTTCTTATCTCAGACTTTCCTTTATTCATGTCACTTATTCTATTTAAAATTTAACGTCAGAAACACATTTAGATAGTCGTCATTTACGTTTTCTAATAAATTTTATGGATAGTTCTTACCACACTAACTGATTGTAATAATATTTTGTTATCAAATTCAGGTAGTAGCTCATTACATTAACTACACTTCGTAATTACCTGGTATAATCAATATTAATGGCTAGGTGTGAATGTTTCTTTTTTTTTCAAATAAAACATTTTTTCCTACTGACCTTACTGCAATGATAAACTATTGGAAAGTTCTGGTTCATCAGTGTATGGTCAACCTTTGTATAATGTTTGTAAGAAATAATATTTTATTACATTATCATTTAGATCTTTCTCTCTCACTCTCGACAGAAAACAAGATAATTCTGCGAGATTTCATCAACATGGCAATTGAACATGTAGGGAACAAAGACTCATTTATAACCAAGGGCCTATCCGAATTCAGGATGTCTTGTAGCCCTTGATCTAAACCAATGAAGCCTGTTCAGATTTCATTATGTGTATTTATCCTTGTTGTTATTATTATTTTCTTTAGTTTTCATTTGTCACCATAATATTTTATGAACGAAGTAATAAAAGTTTTTTTCAATCTCAATCTCTCTCTCTCTTTCTCATTCTAGAAATCCTGGAAACTCATTTCCATATATCCTGATTTAAAAGGTCTTAATTTTTAAAGAGATTGAGATTGAAGCTACTTTATTTTAATGTTCATATAAGATTATATAAGGTTAAATACAGATAAATATAAATATGAAAAAAAATAAGATAAAATATAAGGATAAATATAGATAAATAAAAATAAAAATTTGGATAGAGAGATGCTTTAGTTGAATGCGAATATTATCTAACGTTGGTGGATGAATAAAATTCTCTCAAATTTGATATTGACTGAATAGAAATTGAAATATTTTGTGGGAATTTTTGATATCGTCTAAAATTTTATATGCAAAATAGTACCGAATATTTCTTCAAAAAATAATTAAATGATATTTCTATAAAAAAAGACCCATTTATAACCAAGGGCCTATCCGAATTCAGGGTGTTTTGTAGCCCTTGATCTAAACCAATGAAGCCTGTTCAGATTTCATTATGTAAATTCATCCTTGTTATTATTATTATTTTCTTTAGTTTTCATCTGTCACCATACTATTTTAAAAATAATAATAATATTTCAGTTGGGTGAACTGTTATAACAGGACACACTTTAAAATGTTATAACACCTTGATAAAGGATGGCGTTCAGCCAAGTGAAATATTGGTAAAATAACTCGTAGGTAAATATGAGTTTTACTTTTGCATATTTAAAGGTTGTAAAGTAGATGTTTCCATTTGAGAACAAAGCTTCAAACATGGATAAACCCAGTTACTGCTGGATGTAGTCTCTTTATCATTGACTCTGTAATGTCAGGAGAAGTCAAGAGCACTCTTTCAGCCCAAACAGAACCTCTGATAAAAGGCCATCTCTAAGAGAAGTCGGGTTTAACCATGTTTTTAGGCTTTGATCTCACATAGAAGACTCTTATCTTCAAATAATATTCTCTGTAAGAAAAAATTAGCAGATTATAGAAAGTTATTATATATATAAATTAGCTTTTTTACCTAATTATAGTTCAATATTAGTTATCTAAGAAGACCTTGTCTGGAGGTGAACCCACTCAAGGTGGGGGAGCCTCCTTCGCTGAATAAAGGTTGAATATTACTTTATGTTTAATTAAAAAGGCATATATTGGATCAAAATATCATTTATTTTACCAATATTTCAGTTGGGTGAACTGTTATAACAGGACACACTTTAAAATGTTATAACACCTTGATAAAGGATGGCGTTCAGCCAACTGAAATATTGGCAAAATAAATGATTTTTTGATCCAATATATGCCTTTTTAATTAAAGATTTATTTATGGATTGCTCTAATTAAAAAAAAATTACTGTATGTATCATATTTTTCTTTTAGCCATTGTCTAGGAGCCAGTAAAGATGTTTTTAATTGTCAATTGTGGCAATATTAGTTATTTCTCTTTCAATATATCAATTATATATGATCAAGTATTTGTTAACCAGTTTATATAATAGGATAAAATGTTTGTATTTTATAGAATATCCTATTTAGAAATTCAGGAAATTGATAGAATTTAGTCTTCTCTTTCAAATATGTTATCAAAGATCCAATCAAAAGCTTTGATTTGCATAAGGGAGACCTGAATAAGGACTTTAATTACAGCATTAAACATCTCAACAAGCAGTTTAGCCCCAAGTCACATAGGGTGGGTGGCTCTGGCAAATATTTGACCACGTTACAATGTTATTGCTTTACTCTGTGATTATTGCTGGAGTGCCAGCTTTGTTTAAAACTCTCTCGAGTATTCAGTTACATACTTGGCTTTGCTTTAGTTAGCTTCACTGAATATGTAACAATGGCATCTAAAATTTGCATACGCTAACGTAATATATGAATAGATATAATCTGTTATTCAAAAATATTTTTATGATTACACAAATTTTTAAGAAGCTTTTAACTATTTTGTGATTGTTTTAGTTTTTAGATATTTTATATAATATATATTATCACACAATTGTATTTTCATAAAGTAAAAATATTTTTTATAAAGTATTTCTTTGATTTGAATATTAAAAATGAAGCTAATTATATTAATGAAAATAATAACGTCTTTGATCATATTAATAAGATTATATTAGATATAAACATATTTTTATAAAAAAATTTAAAAATCTTTTAAATTTTAAAAATATGATAAACTATAAATATAATAAATTTATTATGTCAAAATATCTTTTAGTTTTAGATATACTTCTCATTTTTTAGAATTATTAAGAAACATTATCATATTCTGTGATAATTCTTTAATTTTAAAATTGGTATTTGACAATAATGATTCATATATAACATACAGAAGATTGACTATAGCTATTTTCAGGCTATATTTCTTCTCTCTTCTAAATTCCTCCATAGGGGAACCATGACATTCATTCAAGGCTTAATTCCAAGTTCTGCCACGTCTAAATTCTATGAATTATTGATGCCAGCGGGGCCGGACAATTTCTCAGCTTTCGGCCGAGCGATATTTCTCAATTTACTTGGCATCACATTACATTCCGACCTCCTGGGATTTTACAAACTTTAATATCATCGAGGTACAAGGATCCTTTCTCTTGTCGATAAAGAAAGAGAAAGATAGAACCTGGTAATTGAGGTAAAAATAGAACATCTTTTTTTTTTCATAGAAAGAAATTAATACCATTGTCAAAATATATCAATTTTTTTATTATTTATCTTATCTTTCACATCTTTATTTCTCATTAAAAATATTGTTAATGAAATACCAATAGAAATATATTGTATAATGTACTTTCTTATTAGACATCATAGAAACTTCTCAATGGATTCCTTTTATTAACTAAATAGATTTGTATATTTTTAATTAAAAAGGCATATATTGGATCAAAATATCATTTATTTTACCAATATTTCAGTAGGCTGAACGCCAACCTTTATCAAGGTGTTATAACACCTGAATTATTGGTAAAATAAATGATATTATGATCCAATATATGCCTTTTTAATTAAAGATTTATTTATGGATTGCTCTATTTTCAAAAAGATTTGTATATGTAAATATTGTATGGCCAATCTTTTTTTTTTAACCTGATGACAATGTTTTTCATGTAACTATTAGTGACCTTGAAATTTTGTGTCTTTAAATTAATTTGAATGCTAAAATGAATAAGATAGTATAATCAGAAACGGTAGATATCTTGTGAGGGGAAGATATTGTCTATACATGTTTATATAACGTTTTGAAAATAGAGCAATTCATACTTAAATCTTTAGATGAAAATTTAACTAAAATGAAACACATATTTCAAATACAATTTCAATCATTCTATACTGGTCATTTAAACACACTATACTCGTATTTGATTTACACTATGACTGTATTTTTATAAATGTTTTCAAGTTAAAAATATTAATTTACTTAGTCTACACGTTGTTCTAACTGTTGTAAATGGCAATTTTGTGTATACATTTCATACGGTGTACATATTTCAAGATACTATTTCTAATTACTATATGCAAAATATGACATCGAATGTGTAATTTGCGTGCTTTCCAATGTTTAATTATGTTAATTTCACGATGATTTGATTTGTATATAATTTCAGATTTACACGCAATTATACTGATTGTGGATATGGCGTGTCCTTGCAACTGTTAAATA
The DNA here is from genome assembly GCA_030710605.1 of Cordylochernes scorpioides. Taxonomy (NCBI): domain Eukaryota; kingdom Metazoa; phylum Arthropoda; class Arachnida; order Pseudoscorpiones; family Chernetidae; genus Cordylochernes; species Cordylochernes scorpioides. Next base: position 17,449,381 of record CP092882.1, on the reverse strand, counting down.
AATAAAGTTAAAAATATAATACAGTAGACTCTCCTATAACGCGAGTTTTTACAACGCGATTTCGTACAATGCGATTTCGTACAATGCGATAAAAAATTGCGACAAATTTATTTATAAAACGCGAATTTTCGTATAACGCGTTATAAAATAAAACGATTTACCCTAACAACATTTGCGTTATACAAGTTTTATTTCGTACAACGCGAATTCCTATAACGCGATTTCATACAACACGGAACACATTAATCGCGTTATAGGAGAGTTTACTGTAGTTATATTTATATTTTTTCATATTATGTATTTATATACATAACTAAATTTAAAATTTTAATCAGTAAGAAAATAATAATGAACTCGTTTTTTAGTAACTTTATTCAAAGAGATGGATTTGTAATCTATATTTTAGTGATAATATATTAAATCCATATATCTTTAAAGAATAAATTCATTTAGCAAAATTAGATATCAGCTAGGAGAATATCTTCTGACAAAATAATTTCGCCATTTTTGTAAATTACTAATTAGATATTCCTTTTACCAAATTAAATTGGATAATGAAAAATTTTCATTTTACAAAAATATATGATGTATTTTTACTTTATTATTATTATTTTAAATAAAAGATATTTTTAAAGTTAATCATATAATACACAATACGTTAATAGCTACATTTACAATGCATATATTTTGACGTACTTTATATTTAAATATAAAAAATATATAATTAGATATATTTTGACGATGGTATTAATTTTTTTTCTATGAAAAAAAAGTAGTTGCTGCTTTTTTCTGTTTTTTAAATATAAAATATAAACTTTGATTTAAAGTTTACATTTATTTTTTAAAAAAGGATATAAAATGAGGGCTTTTATGAATAATCAAAAATATTCTTGTATATATATATATAAATTATATATTTTATATTATATTTATAAATAATATTGACAAAAAAAATAATATTTTTAAATTTGTGAAAAAAAAAGTGATATTAAAATGCATTACATTTTCTAATAAACATAAATCTAAATTTTTAAAAAATCTACATTTATTTCTTAAAATAAATATATATATTTAAAAATAGAAAAATATGAAAAATATAGCTCCAATTTTTTATTCAGAAATAATTTGTCATTTTATTCCGTGTTCCTTTAAAAATGAATTCTAGCAAAAAGTCTTAAAAAAAAAAAAAAACTATTTTATTAAAAGGATTTCTTCGCACAAAAAACTTAGAGAGAAATCCATTAAATTAGATTTTTAATGCACTCTCACGTTTTATTTTGGTTAAATTGAATCCGTGGTTTCATTTGTATGTACACTATTTATTTATAAATTTTAAAATACAAGAGAAAGACATTTTCTCTGAATTAAAAAAATTCTGTGAATAAAAATAAAGATATACAAAAAAAAAAGATAAAATAGAAAAAAAAAGGGTCAGGTGTTAATCCTGACCGCTTACATGAGCATTTTAGATGGCAGAGCGCCATCTAATGGAACAAAAATAAACTAAACGTTGATTTAGGCTTGTTTTATAATTTTTGACCAACCCATTTCTTGAATGCGTTTCGGGCTGTTGGCCCTCGTCAGCATGGTACAGGGTTTACCTCAACGACCAAATATTTGTTTTTAGAAGCTTCCTGAGAAATCAAGAAAAAAAGGGGGTATTTAAGGCTAAATTTGCGTAAATATGCAATGTAAATAAATATTATTTTTCCGTTCATCATTGCTTTTCACAATTCATCCTTTCATACTTCATCCCTAATGTTAGAAATAATCGTTATTTCTCCTTAAAATAAATTTCGATTTTTTTGTCCAAAAGAAACACATGCGGGTTAATTTTCAAATGTCGTTCTACAATTATAAGCCGCATAATATTGTATTGTAAATAAATATGTTGCCAAAAATTATGGAACAAGCCTGAATCAACGTTTAGTTAACTGTTGTTCCATGGCGCTGTGCCATCTTAAAATGATGTGAGAGGTCACGATATGCCTCTTTTTCTTTTTTAATAGATATATTTTATATAGCATTTTAAAAATATAGCAGAATCTTCGAGATGAGAGATAACCTCAAAATATAAATACCTCTGTCGTCTGTAGAGGTGGTCACTCATTGGAAACTGGATCATATCAGCTTAATTTATTTTTGTTTTTACAAAGGGGAGTGACTTCCAAAACAAATGGGTTCTTGTGAAATGTTTATATATATTTAATTGCATGAAAAAATAGTATAGAGGGTAAAATAATTCTGTGATTAGAGTATAGAAACTAATGAAAAATATTCATATTAATTATCTTTTATTTTTTTTTCAATGGAAAGACAAAAGGTGAATACATTTTAAGATTATAAAAAGGAAGACCCTAATATAAAATGATATAAATCATATATAGCATATTGAACGTGTATTACATATTTACATATAGGATATATAGAAAATAGATCCAAAAGACGAGTTAGGGCAAGGGTATAGAGTGACGTGGAAGAAACCCAGAAGAAATCGATGAGGGGAAAACCGAGAAGGCGGGTCGTCTGGTTTGATTAGTGCAGACAGAAATGGCTGCGGATAATCCCAATTTTCTTGCTACTCACAGAGTAGTGAGGTGTAGACATGTTATATTGAGATAGAGTTGTTTCTTTCGATAATAACTAATTTTGTGTCTACATTAGCTGAATTATATCATCATTAGTTTATATTCACGCCATTTAGAAGGATTTTAATTTCGTTAATATTCAAAATTAGAATAATTTCTCAGAAAATCATTTTTTTAATTCAAAGAATATCGTAGAATATCTTCTATTCACTCTAAAATAACGGTAAATATGCATATAAATAATAGGATCGAGAAATTATGTTCTGAACATTTAAATTTTATAGCATGTATTAAATATTTTAAAACTTGAAAAATTTAGTGTCAATTGATAGTTTTGTTAAAAAAAAAAAACGGAACAACAGCTTTAAATGATTTATATTTCTAAATACAGATTATATATATACATATTATTTATATCAAATAAATACGAAAATTTTTTTTTAAATACAAAAATAGACTAAAGTATTATTCAACGAAATAAGAAATACCTGAAATTGTTTAATAACTTAATTAATTGAGAAAATATCTAATATGTGTGAAAAGAGAAACACATTGCCACAAAAATAATTATTACAAATTTTAATGATAGATGGCAATTGAATTTAAAAATTAATTATTTGTTTATTAAAAATAAAAATAGGCATATCCTGCCCGTTCACAATAACTTTTTATTTATAAATTGTTTATTTTCACTTTTAGATATTATTATTGGAAAATTCAATTTATTTTGAGCATAATATCTAAAATAAAAATATCGTTTTTATTATTAAAGGAAAATAAATCAAATATTTTATCCCCCACACACGCGACAAGTTAATAAAATATATTGATATAGAATGCTAAAAAAAAGGAAGATAAAAATATTGACAATCTCAGAAATATTATTTATTAAAGAGCTTGCGCTATTAAAGATATTACATTTCCTCAAATTTTATGTATATTGATAAACAAAGATACAGAGTAATTGTTCTATGAATATTTTATTGTAATATTTACACAACAAACTCTTATCTCTCTATTACTTCATTAATTCTTTGAAAAAAAAAAAAAGAGATAAAATGATGATAATGATAGAGTAATCATTGAAAAAAAAAAAAACCTCAATATATTGAACATAAATAAATTGTAATATTTCTTAATAAATACAACATTTAAATATTTCTTTTGAAAATAGAGCAATCCATAAATAAATCTTTAAATAAAAAGGCATATATTGGATCAAAATATCATTTATTTTACCAATATTTCAGTTGGCTGAACGACAACCTTTATCAATGTATTATAAAATTTTAAACATTTTTCTTTCAAAAAAAAAAAAAAGATTATTATTTTTAAAAAATATTTTCATTAATTCTATAGAAACATAAAATATTCATATGTACATATTTATTTGCATAATTTCATTTTATTAATGTTTAAGGAAAAAAATAAAATGTTAATTTTTAACCTTTCATTTCAAAAACTAGTTTTAAGGAGTAAATCGTTTAAAGTTAATAATGCAAAATTTATAGTCCACTACTTTTGAAAAAAAATACATTAAACATTATTTGAAAAAGCAATAAATATTATATTACAAAAAAAAATCGCTGAATAATTTAATGAAAAATAAAAACGTAATTTATTAATTCAAAACATAATAAGAAAGAAATAAAAAAATCTAATTACACAACAAATATTCTTTGAATTATTACATGAAATATGAACGTAATTTATTTTTGGAAGTTGGGTAATATTATCCAAATTTAGACTACACAAAAATGATGTTCATTAAATATATTTATTATAAAAAGCATAGGATCTAAAATTAAGTTTATTTATGAGTATGATAAAAGAGACACGAAATAGACGTTGAAGAGGTGCTAAATGAGGCCAATATTTCATAAAAATGTAGGCCTAACAACGTAGCAAATAAATGTCAGTTGAGAGAATTAATTGGATCATTATGGTCACGTTAAATTATGAGATTGTGTTTTCTCCCTTCATCATTAAGAATTAATTATAATTAATTAACATGGTAGTTAGTCTTCTCTCTTACACGAATATAAAAAGTAATAATGTACCAGACGATGTAAATTTATTTTAAGAGTAATTAAAATTTTTAAAATGTTTTATTTATTTTTATAAGATGATTGTTTGATGGTGAAAATAATATGCAAAAAGGATTTCTATAATATTAAAAACATTTAAAAAAAAATGGTTATGGTTGAAAGTGAATAATTTATAATATTTCTATGAAGAATACTATTCTGTTGTTTGTTGCTATTGTAATGCGTGCTAATTTGCATATATTTGTATGTATATAGGGAAACCTTGCTTGTATAGGTGTAGATAGTTCATATGGCCTTCATATAGAGATTATTATAAAATATAGGTCGTGTATTTCTTTTAAATTGTTTTGACATTAGTGTGCATTTTAGAAATATTTTAATTTCATATTAAAACTGAATAAATTTATTCATTATATAATTCGTGCTCTGTGTGTGTGAGTATAATTTTGTTATAATTTGTAGCACACAAAATATAATTTAACAAATTACAAATTATGTTTTAAATGTTATTTAAAATTGTAGTAAGATGAAATTTGAACAAAAATATCTTTCCCAAAATATTTGAACATTTAAACCAAACGATTTATTATATTGAATTCAAAATAAAATCAACTAATATTAAAGTGTCAGAAGAGATATTTTCAAATATAATTGAAACAATTGAACTGTCAAAATATTTGATAAATATTTTTAAAAGTTTACATTTGATATAATAAAAAGGCAAAAATAAGATTTTAACAAATCTACAAAATGTCCCCTCTAATATTATTAAAATGATGCTCATTTTTTATCGTTTGCTTTCAAATAAATCATAATTTATTTTCACAAAAATACGAATTTAGAAAAATGTCTCAATTTATTGGAATTCGATTTAAAAAATGAAACATTATTTATTTCAATTATTGAATGTATATTTAATGTATATTTTAACATAATATTCATAAAATGTTTCCATAATATCTTTAAATTATTTTTTCACTTGGTTTTTGACAACGTACGGCCACCCTGTATAAAGCCATTTTGAAAAAAAATTGAAAATGTTTAAAAATTTTAGTTGATAAAGGCTCTAAGTTATTTCTACAAAACGTTTTACATTAGATTTGATTATTTTCCAGATTTTAAAATCTGAAATCTACTGATAATATACATTTTAAAAAATTATATATTTTGCAAAGTTTGTTTATATATTTGTATATTTCTTTATATTTTTCTTAGTGTCTCTGAGATTATTTTGTAAACCTTGTTTATATTTTTTGCAAAAAAAAAAAAAAAAAATCTGCAAAGTTTGGTGAAATAGCATGTTGAAATGTCGTAAATTTTGAAAAATATATAATATTATCGTTTTATGGTTATTAAGCTTTATTTTCTAATTTAAATTCATATAAAATAATATTTTATGTTGTAAAATTAATGTTCCGTGAAAACACGTTTTATAAATAGTAAATCTTCCTTCTAAATAAATATGTAATTCTGAGCTTGAATAATATTTCTTTTTGGTTTGAATATATATATAACATAAAAAGTTCGGAAGGATAATATTCATGTACCTAAAAGACATCTCTTCTTTTAATTCTGTATCAGTACGATACATTATATTTATCACCAAGTAAAAAACTTTACTAGTGTTGATAATGAATGAGCCCCAACATCAGTTTTTCCTACCCTCATTTTCATTATTATCATTCGTATCATTATTGTCTTTTCCTATCTATTGTTTACCATTGTCAAACCAATATGATAGAGGAATATCACACGCCATTTTGTTTCCCCTACATCTATTAATAATTGTTTTTATCATTCAATATAAATGATTATTACACTTTTTAATCATTGTTGTCTTTTCCTATCTATTGTTTACCATTGTCAAACCAATATGATAGAGGAATATCACACGCTATTTTATTTCCCCTACATTTATTAATCATTGTTGTTATCATTCCATATAAATGATTATTACACTTTTTAATCATTTTTATCATTTCCTATCTATTGTTTACCATTGTCAAACCAATATGATAGAGGAATATCACACGCCATTTTATTTACCCTCCATCTATTAATCATTGTTGTTATCATTCAATATAAATGAGTATTACACTTTTTATTCATTTTTGTCATTTCCTATCTATTGTTTACCATTGATAATCCAATATGATAAACAAACATCACACATCACTTTATTTTTATTTCTATGAATTAATCATTTTTATTATCACTTATTTTGCAATATTTTCTTTTCTCATTTTTATCTAATAATCTCTATTCTATTCAATAGTTGTAAATTAAATTCAGAATTTTATAAATAAGGTTTGTAAAACCACATTTGAAAATTATCCCGCAGGTGTTTCTTTTCAACGAAAAATCAAAATTTATTTAAAGGAGAAATAACGATTATTTCTAACCTTAGTATGAGGTATGAAAGGATGAATTGTGAAGAGTAATGATAAACGGAAAAATAAGAGTGTCCAGGGATGGGAATCGAACCCACAGTGTTCCGCTTACCGGGCAGATGCCATGTCCACTAGGCTACCCTGGACATATTTCTCCGTTCGTATATTAATAAGGTTTGTGTTTTATTTTTGAAAATATTTTCTAGAACAAACTCTCTATGAAGTCGGCCGACAAATGGCGCTGTGTCAAACTATATAAATTCATTATTGTTTTGTTAACTGGTACAAAACCAGTTTTGTAAATATGTAAATACGTAAGAAAATTACATCTTTGAGGGCCAGTATATTATCGAAGAAAGAGAGACGTTCTTCTCAAAAATAAACAACATCCAACTTACTCAGTACAAAGTATTTTAACCAGCGCCATATCAAGTCGAATGGTTGCTCTGTCCCTGTATAACTTTTACAAAGCAGTAAGTAGGAACTTAGATTCATAGTTTTCTCTTCCACTGCATGATGGTGATTGATCATTGTGAGGATATCGTTGTAAGCCGGCAATGAGAGAGGAGAATCTGTATAAAACTGAATACAACTTTTACTTTTACAAAGCAGTAAGTAGGAAAAAGAACTTAGAATCATCGGCTTCTCCTCCACTACATGGTGATTGATCATTGTGAGGATATCGTTGTAAGCCGGCAATGAGAGAGGAGAATCTGTATAAAACTGAATACAACTTTTACTTTTACAAAGCAGTAAGTAGGAAAAAGAACTTAGAATCATCGGCTTCTCCTCCACTACATGGTGATTGATCATTGTGAGGATATCGTTGTAAGCCGGCAATTAGAGAGGAGAATCTGTATAAGACTGGATACAACTTTTACTTTTACAAAGCAGTAAGTAGGAAAAATAACTTAGATTCATAGTTTTCTCCTCCACCAAATGATGGTGATTGATCATTGTGAGGATATCGTTGTAAGCCGGTAATGAGAGAGGAGAATCTGTATAAGACTGTATATAACTTGTACAAAGCTGTAAGTAGGAACTTAGATTCATCGTTTTCTCCTCCACTACATGATGGTGATTGTGAGGATATTGTTGTAAGCCGGCAATGAGAGAGGAGAATCTGACTGGTGTCTTAATAAAACACCTTGTGTGTGTATAAGAAAATTTATTTTTCTTTATATTCAAATCTCTAATCAGATATTACTCAAATTATTTTTTATCTTAAAAACTTGGAAGTAGTCTATATTGTCAAGATTCTTTAAATTTTTATTATTGATTAATTTGTTTTACATAAATTATTATCAGAGCTTTTTAATTAAAGTAAATAATAATCTACGAATGATTTTATTCAATTTTCTTTTCATGAAGGTAACGACTGCAAAACTTGAACACAAATACTACTCATCTACTCTCATTCGTAAAGTTATCTCTATCAAAATATAAAGTTTATTATTTATATTAAAATAAGATTATAAGAATAATAAATTTAATAATAAATATATAGCATATATATTATTTTGAAAATAGAGCAATCCATAAATAAATATTTAAATAAAAAGACATATATTGGATCAAAATATCATTGAAATATCTCTGAAATATTGGAAAAATAAATGATATTTTGATCCAATATATGCCTTTATATATATATTTTTATTAACACTCGAATCAATAATAAAAACTCAAAATAAATAAATATAATTTTAACAATATCAATGAATCATGATACACTTATGAGATTCAATTTTATTTTCTAAATCTAATAATAATATTTTACTCACACAGGGTATTGACAGAAATATTTGTCTTACAAAGGCCTTAAGACATTTGTGAAATTTAATAATAAAATCTCTTTATTTTTCTTTCAAAGGATTTCTTCCAAAATTTTAAAAAGAAATAAAATATATTTATTTTAAAAAATTCCCTTTATATTTTTCATATCAAAAGTTTGAAAGCGTTAAAAGAAACTGTTATTTTTTATCTATATAAGAAAATATAAAACAAAAAAAGAATAAAAGTCAAAATATATTTAAGTCAGAAGATATTTTGAACATTTCCCGCCTTTTTCTTTGTGATTTACATAGAGAATACATTTAAATAAAAATATATGATAATATCAGCGTTTTTTGATAGAATAGGTAATGTATATATTCAAAAAATATCTTCATGGAAAATATTATTTTTGTATATAAAATACATATATATAGAAAAATATTCCTATTCCATACAGTTCAATGTATTTTTATTTTACCCTCTGTATAAAATATTTGTATTTGTAAATAATGAAAAATATGCATTGCTACAACCCGGGGTACAACAGGTCTTGTAGAAATTCACTAAAAAAAGAATATACTCTCGGGTACAAATGCTTATCGATTTTACATTACTCTTTGTCGTTTGGCCAACAATAGTGAAATGGAATTTAAGTAAGAAATTTTTGGAGATATTTTATATTGAGTATATTACAAAAATATACCTTGTCTTGTTTTATTTTATTCTAATTGAATTTTAGGGTTTGATATTTTTTTTTCTTTCAATTTCTATTTTGGAATTATTTATTTACATACGATATTAATTTTGTGTAATTTATTTTTTAGGAAATATATATACCACACGTGATTATTTTACAATGGAAATATTTCTTAATTAAATTTTATTTTATTCTAATTGAATTAGATTTTATATTCTATTTTTATCTTTCATTTTTATTTCGAAATTCTTTTTTTTTTACAGACCAAATCAATTTTGTAATTTTTATTCTAGGAGAGAAATATCATATATGATTATTTCAATGGATTTATTTCTTAATACAGTAGAACTTGGATAATTCGAACTTCTTTAATTCGAAAACCTCTTTAATTCGAATATTTATCTTGGTCCCTAGAATTTCCTATAAATTAAATTTACGTTTTTAATTCGAATTTTTGGATAATTCGAATTTTTTTATGGTCCCTTGGGGTTCGAATTATCCAAGTTCGACTGTAATAATAATGTAAAATGAAATATATTTATATATGTAATATTAATATGAAATAAATACTAAACGAAATTTGGGGCAAATATCATTTTTTTAAAATTATTTTCATTATTTGTATTCTTTTTTAAAAATCGTTTTTCAATTTGATAGGAAATTTAATTATGTTCCATTAATTATTTTAAATAGGCATAATTGTTCAAAAGATTAGAATAATTTTAAATTACCAAAAACCTTTAATTGAATAATTAATTTTTTTCCTTTGTTGGAGTAAAAAGACAATTTTATAAAAATGTGGATCGTATTTATAAAATTTTATATAATTTCTTTTAAATTATAAACACAAGGTAACAAGGCCAAATCCAAATAAATAAATAGTGTGTGATGTTTCAGTAACAGTTTATAACCATCACCCACTATATATTTATTTGGATTTGGTCTTATTACCTTGTGTTTATAATCTATAATCCAAATTGTTTTTTTAAATTGTTTAAAAATATATAATCAACTGATAATAACTTTAATTACAACAACAACAACAACAAAAAGCCTTTATTGGGGCCACTCGCCCTATACAGGATTCGCCAGTTCACAAGGGATAGGGAGAACACTGTGAGGCCTTTTTCCGGGATATAGTCTTGTGGAATCCAAATATCGCCATCGCTATATACCTATTCTTTGATATTTCATTAATCAGTGCCGGGAATGAAGGACAAAGTTGCCCCGTTTTATCATTTAATTTTCGTCTTTCCTCAGACAGAGCAGCACAGTCAAATAAGTAATGCAGCATCTCCGTTGTTATTCCTGATCCACAGAAAGTGCATTTCAGGTCTTCACGCCTCAATAAAATCAAATGGTGTTCTCTGAAAAAAATTGAAAGGGTTCTAAATTGTGCAATTAATCTGATGATAGGAAAAGGGAGTTCAGTTAAGAAGTATTCTTCGGTGGTAAAGGTTGTATATATGTCTCTATAGTGGGAATATAACTTTGATTGGGTTATTCTTGTTAGGTCGTTTTGTATTGTTTGCTCTATCGCAGTTCTTAATATTCCAGGGATAGCATTCCTTAGTGAGTCAGGATCATTACAATAAGTAAGCCACGAGGATCCGTTATTATTAAGTAAATTGCTTAATTGTTTTATAAAACCGATGGGCGCACCTGTAGCACAGGATAATTGCCTCATTCTAGTTAAACAAATTCGAGGCAGTCTATTTGTATCCATACTCAGCACCCTCAGCCAATATTTCAAGGTCAATTTCAGAGCTGTTATTATTAATGAGACGCGGCCTGTTTCTGGTCTTATTATGTATCCTGGTGTATATCTAGGCAAATTCAAAAACCTACGAATAAATGTATCTTGTATATGGTCTAATAAATCTTTATACTCTGTTGCCCAAATTGGAGCAGCATACATTAAAACCGCCATCACAATTGAGTCAAACAGTTTCATTGCAGAGTTTAGTGAATTAATTTTTGATTTCGCCAATAATGGGGTTGTAGCATTTATTGCCGCAAGTGCTTTTCCTTTGAAAAAGTTTGCGGCTTGAGTGGTTTTAGTTGTACTGACCAGAGGGTATCCCAAGTAGATATATCTTCTTGTTACCATCAGAGGTTTACCATTCCAGTACCATCTATCTTCTCTTGAGGGTTTACCACCATTGCGAAATACCATAACCTTCGATTTGGACTCGTTCAGTGTCATTTCGTTCACACCAAGATATTCCTTCAATAAATTAATCTTTTTTTGGAGGTTTACCCTCGACTCCCCTATAATAGCAATATCATCTGCATACATCAGCAGGTGAACATCACCAAATTCCGGAAGGTATACACTCGTCAGGTCTGAGTTGTCATACATTTTAATCAGGTCCGTCATGAATAATATAAAAAGTAATGGCGATAGTGGCTCTCCTTGTAAAACGCCCGAATGTATCTTAATATTTTCTGTAATTGAACCCCTCCATCTGACTGCCACAGTCGCCTGTTCGTAGTAATTTCTAATTGCATGTATAAATTGATAGCTTACGCCCAGATTGGTTAATTTCTTCCAGAGTAATGAGTGAGGAACTGTGTCAAATGCTTTTCTCAAATCAACAAAAAATACATATAATTTTCCTCTCTTTTTCCTCAGTGAAAGTTGTATTAGAGAGGTCAATGTGAATATCAGGTCCACACACGATCGGCCCCTTCGGAAACCCGCCTGATTTTCTGGAATGACGTTTCTTCTTTCTACCCATTCATTCAGTCTTGATCTTAGTATTGTTGTAAAAAGTTTCGAAAAATTACTTATCAGTGCTATACCACGGTAATTTGAAGGGTTGTCTTTGTCACCGCTTTTAAAGATTGGATGTATGATCGATTTAGTCCATATTGTAGGATAGTGTCCCATTATCAGAGCTCTATTGTAAAATTGTTCTAATAAACCCATGTATGAGTCTGGGAGTACTTTTATTATTTCATTGGGGATGTCATCAGGTCCACTTGCCTTGTTATTTTTCAAATCTCTGATTGCCCTGCCTATCTCTTCAGAAGTTATCTCTGGATCAAGTATTGGGTCGCTCGGCGAGATCCTCACTTCTATATTACAGATCTTCTCTTTTTCCTCAATACTCATTAATTCGCAATAAAATTCGTGCCATTCCTGTACAGTAATTTCTCCTTGAATTATTGTTGCTCCTTTAAATAGCGCAATGGTCTTCCAAAAGGACTTTGAATCTTTAATATTTCTCAATATTTCTTGTTTTTCCTGAATATATTTCCTTCTTTTATCATCTAATAAACCGAGATATTTCTTTCTATGGAGAGCATAGCTTTCAAGGTCTTCCTTCCTGTTGGTTCTACGGAATTCCTTCAGAGTTTCTTTTGTTAGCTTTTTCATATCGTAACAGTTTTTGTCAAACCATGGCTTAGATTTTCCGGTGGCACTCTTAGTTGAGTACATTATTCCTGATGTTGACATTGCCTCGGTAATTCTTTGAGTGAAAGTATTTACGGAGCTATCGAGATTTGATATTTTTACTACTTGCAATTCCTTTAATTCCTGTTTAAATGTCTTAATTCCCCCAGCTGTCCATCTGTATCTCGTAACACCATATTCTTCTCCCTTAGATTTGTTTTCATAGGTGTTTTGGACTGTTAACTTCAGGATAAGAGGAAGGTGATCTGAGTACATCTGGGTTTCTATCCTGAAGTCTGATATTTTTTCCAGTATTCCTTGGGAAACTATGCAGTAATCAATAGTTGATGAGCCTCTCTCCGAAACATATGTAAAGTCACCCTCTCTGTCTCCTGTTGATCGTCCGTTGATTATTGTCAGCGAATTGTCCTCGAGAAACTCAAGGAGTCCTTCAGCCAGTGGTGAAATCATTAGATCTCTTGCTTTTCTTTCGGAAACTAAAGAGAGCTGAAGATTTGTTGGATTATACAGTCCCCCGAGCCCTCCAGTTCTAATATTTAAATCCCCAATCAGAATTAGTTCTTTCCCGTCAGTTATCTGTTTTTCCATATATTTAGTTAATCTAACTAAGTTGTTCTGGTACAGTTCGTTTGGAGGGAGATATACAAATATCAAGCAGGTGGTGGGTTTGTCGGTTCCTATGTTTTGTGATAAAAAAATCGATATCCAGGTGTTATCCTTTTCTGTACTGTGCAATCTGTAATGCCCCCCTTTTTTGACGCCCACAATTATTCCTCCTGATCCCCTTCCCCTTCCTGTGGTCTTAGTTGCCGGCTGTTCAAAAATTTGGAAATCCTTTAATGTTATATTTGTGAGGTTTGAACACCATGTTTCAAGTATAGCGAAAATCTCGTAATTTTTAATGTACTCGAGAAGTGGAAAAACAGAGAGCAACCTAAAAAGTCCATTTATATTCCAGCATATTATTGTGTCTACCGTAACTTTTGGATTTTTAATGCTTATAGTTTTAAAACTTTTTTGTGAATCTTTATTTATATGTATTTTATTATCGCCATATTTAATTCTTCCATTTACAATCTTGTGACTAGTATTCGCTTCCCTAGCATGATTTTGCTTTGAAATATTTTTAGGAGCGAATTTGCATATTTCATTATTTAAAGTATTTACAGATGGTACAACTCCAGCACTTGAATCTTTATTTTTACATATTTTTTCAATCTTATCAAAATGTGGCTTAACATATCTTTTCGGAACCGTGATCACCGTTTCTTGTTGCTATATGGTATTTCCCCTAGAATTCACGATCTCACCGTTCACCACACTATAAGTCGTATCATCTATGATGAGTTTGTTGTCCCTTAATTTAGCTTTTATACCCCTCCCAAACAGTTCCTTTCTCTTCGCAATTAGAATTCTTCTTTGGTCTCTTACTTTGAGGCTATAGTCTTTACTGATAAATATTTTTGACCCTTTGAGTTTAATTGCATTAGAAAGCACTCTTGCTCTTTCTTCATGGTCCGGTATTACCGCCAGTACTGGTGAATTCTCAGCACGGGATAGCGATAATAACTTTAATTAATGATTTAGAAATATATTCTCTACATACACTCATAGACAAAACTTAAGGAAGTTATACCTTTTATCATTTATATCGGGATTCAGACAATAACTCTGAAAGATATTACAGTGACCTTTATTGAAGACACACGAGATAACCAAGTGTAAACAAAATTACCTCTGTCTCCTAAAAAGAAAAAAGATGTCCGGCGACATAAAATACTTTTTACTTACTTAAGTATTGTCCACATGAATGTATTTATTCAAAACAAGTCAAATGACCCGGCTTCGCCCTGGTTCTACCCGAGTGAATGTTTGCCCAACCAATAATGCTTATTATAATTTGATAATAATTTTACAAGAGAGAGAAGGAACCCATCGCCGTTAGCTCTGATTCCCTCTTCGAAATAATACCTTTGATATTGCAACGTGGAAAATTAGGGAAGACAAAAACTTCAGGAGGAGACAACAATTTATTTCAGGCAAGGACAAACTATGAATGGTAAACAAAAGATAAGCCACGAGGGAAATTTTCAGAGTAGAAAAATATAAATGTCATAATTTGTATATAATTAAATGCAACCCCGACCCACTATGTATGTACCATGTATGATTTTCAAAGATTTAATAAAAGAATAAGGTAACTGGAGGAAAGAAAGTAACAAAAGACATAGGAAGTAAATCTAGAGGAGAACATATTTATTAATAACGTCGCAGTTAACCTTCTGACCCCGGGTCCCTGCGAGCTAAGTTTAAACCAACACTTCCTGGAAAAACAGGACGTATCTAGTGACCAGAAGTTATAAATGTTAAAGCTAGCACTCAATACTTCCTGACAAAGCAGGACGTATTTTGATAACGCGGAAGTAAATAAAGTGGAAATAACACTCGACACTTCCTGTCAGGCAGGCCATATCTTTCATCAAGGAGAGCCGCGGGCCAATCAGAAGACAGCACCTTAAGTAGGTCAACCAATAGGAAAAGATCATGTGACATCTCTCGACCAATCAGAAGACAGCACCTTAAGTAGGTCAACCAATAGGAAAAGATCATGTGACATCTCTCGACCAATCAGAGAGAAACTGAGTCTTGGTGTTAAATCGAAAAACAAGAATAGACAGTTGCTCCTTCGCTTCCAACAAGGTAACATCTACTCTAGAGATCTCTCTCTCTCCGCTCATTTCATCTAAATCCAATCATCGCCATGTGATCAACTAATTAATAAGTCAAATCGCTCAGCCCTTCTCAAGCTTTCTTCCCTCCAACCCAATTGCCTTTTATTTTCAAAACAATCACGTGTCCTGATTATTCCTAACTGTGTGCTTCACTTACCACTCAACGACTGCGCTTCAACCAAATCTCACCATTCGCATCCAACAACAAGAAACCCCGCAACGATATTGCCACAGAACGGTTAAGTCGACAGGATTCTACAACAGTGTAATACATCAAATATTATAGTGTAATAACAATTGCATCATATTACATAAACATAAAAATGACCCCTTTGTTAATAAAATTTATAAATACTTTGTTACAATATGAAATGATATTTGCGGATGAGCATTGCTCAAGGCATTTCCATATAATTGCATATATGCACATCACCATGTCCATAGCTTCCCTAAATACCTCTAAGTTGCCTTCTATAGGATATGCACAGTATATAACAAAACCAATCCAATACAATAGTAGAGAGTGGTCTGGAGATTAGTTTGGAGAAACCGCTGAGAGGGTTCACCATTGATGAGCCAAGCCCTCTCATTTAATAATTTCTATCATTATATTAATGTCTGTAGGAAATATTTGATAATATATATCATTGAAAGCATATTGCTAAACATTTATAGTTATTAATAATATTATTATCATAATCATATTATACGACCTAAGATATGCAAAATATTCCGTTACTGAGCCTATTTGCATAGGCTATATGTAGCCCATATGCTTATAAGATCCTTTGATATTAAAGATAAATAAAATATAATATATTTAATGTTTTTGTGAGAAAATATAAACTATATAATACTCTAATAAATACAAAGTATTAGTTTGAGAAGTAAATATAAAATAAATTCAAATTTCGTATAGAGTATATTAATCTTAATTTTAGATAAAAAGATGATATTTGTATGGAATTATCGAATACTCAAAAAGTATAAAATAACTAAAATAAATTGATGGCAAATAATTTCCATTCTGGGGATTTAATAGAAGATTAAAATACTGAATTTGATAGAATAGAGAAAGAGGAAATTATAATACTGAATTTAAAGGAGCCTTAAAAGATTCTATTTGAAGATTGCCGATACCGTCTTTTAAATGTGCTGAAAAAGCTATTGGCAAAGATTCCATCTTCATTAGAGGCCAAAAGACGCCGTAAAATCCATTTATAGTCAATTTTGACCATGGTCCAAGCGCAGTAAAACACACAACTTAACTTTACTACATCCGTTAGGTCACGTGATTTAGTCAGTCGTATTTCCTCTTTAACACTTCTTGTTTTTTGTTACTTTATTTTACACGGAATTGTATAGTACATACTTTGCCACTAAACCTTATGTTATATCGGTTATATATGCTATATAGGGATGGTTAAGTTTCGATTTAACGAAACGTATTTGGGATTTAGAAGTTTTATTGCTTTCAGTATTTCGATAGACAGTACGCTCGTTTTCATCTTCTGATAATATGATCTGAAAATGACGGCGTTACTCCGTGTCGAAATATCGAATGTTATAAAAATCGTTTTAGATATAAATTCTGTCTTGTGAAATAGAATGAATATTGTTTAGATTGTATCATTTTGAGAATAATTATATAAATGGACTTTCTATACACAAAACAAACTTCTACTGTTCTTACTACGATGAAAAAATATTGGATGGGGTTGACTCATCAGTGGTGAACCCTCCCAGCGGTTTCGCCAATTTAATCTACCAGACCGCTTCTTAGTGCTCATATTTTTATCATCGCAGTTAGGACAGTAGACGTTTGTTTTGTGTATATAAATCTACATCGGAGAAACCGGTCGATCTATCTGCACCAGATTATCTGAACACAGCCGCAACATACGCACCAACGACCGCAAGTCTCTCTTATGCCAACACATCACAAAATTCAGCCACTCGTTCAATTTGGACAGCGCTGTATGCGTTTACAAGGGCGTCGGGAACAAGTATCAGCGCCTAGTCCTTGAATCTTTGGTCTCGCACTGCACGCCCAGTTTCAACCGAAAAATCGACCTCCCACCCCAATACTCCGTGTTTTACCTCGCCAATCCCCCAAGCTGAAATATTTACCTACTTTATTGGGCTATCTTTCATTTCCATAGTTTTAAAATATTGCCAAGTTGTAACCTGAAGAAGGGCATTCTTGCCTGAAAGCTTGTTTTTTACTATTAAAAGAAAAGCACCACGTTTTTATCGCCTTCATTTCAAATATAAATAAACATTCCTGTGCTTAAATACTTCCATTTTCCATATACCAGGATTATATTGACCTGTATTAATTGCACTTTTGTGGGATAATAATTTTAAAACGATTGAAGATATCTGCCCTCCAAATTTGCTATTAAATTTAAACCAATGTGATCACAGGTTTGATTAGAAAATGAATATTCGATAAGTAAAATAGTCTGTAGTTTCAAGGAAATATTAGTGATTGGGGGGAAGACGTAAAGTGTAATGGATACAGACTATTAAACTTTATCTACAATTTAATGGGTCCCCTGGCTCAATAGCCATCTTTAGTACTGGTTATCATTATGATAATTTCTAGTTTAGCTACATATCGAGTCTATTACAACTGGCATTATATATACTTCATCAACATTCCTTATAATACATCTTTAGTACTAGTTATCATTATGATATCGTTTAGCTTATTTACATATTGGCTCTATTACAACTGTGACATTATATATACTTCATCAACATTCCTTATAATACATCTTTAGTACTGATTATCATTATGATATCTTCTAGTTTATTTACATATTGGGTCTATTACAACTGTGACATTATATATACTTCATCAACATTCCTTATAATACATCTTTAGTACTAGTTATCATTATGATATCGTTTAGCTTATTTACATATTGGTTCTATTACAACTGTGACATTATATATACTTCATCAACATTCCTTATAATACATCTTTAGTACTAGTTATCATTATGATATCTTTTAGTTTATTTACATATTGGGTCTATTACAACTGTGACATTATATATACTTCATCAACATTCCTTATAATACATCTTTAGTACTGATTTTTATCATTATCTTATGATCTCTCGCGCTCTCTTCTAGTTTATTTCGATAATATCTAAAATAAATAATGCGGTATATATAAAAGAAACTATTAATTAGAGATATAAACAAAGTTTTAAAACCAATAATACGTATTTGATGAAATGCATTTCTTTAATACCATCTGGGTGGCTAACTTTCAGGTTGAAATCCCTTCAGAATAATTTCTATCCTTACTCTGATAAAATATCGGGAGTGGTGGATACGTAAGAAAATACGGGGGAAAGAGGATGACCAATAAGAATGTAGACCAATGTGTAAAAGGAGTAAAATGGAATGAGCAACATGCAGCCAAAGAGAAATAATCATATTGGAAGTGGATTGAATTCAATGACTGCCAACTTTCACATCAAAAACTACACATTCTAATAAAAAAGAAAGAGGGAAAATATATATTGATAAGATTAACAAATATTGGCATATAATCGAGAAAACCTGTTATCAAACTTGCATTTTTGATAAAAGAAATAACTTTTACTGAAAGAAAAAAAAGGGGGAAATATTTTCTTAATGGTTATTTCAGCGGAAAATAGGATTTTCAGCGTAAGAAATCGGATTTTTCTACGATTCTCTTCCCAACAAAGGAATCTTTTGGGTCATTTATCAAGTCGCCGTTCGATTTATCAACTACTCTCACTTCCTATTTACATAATTGATTGGAGCGATAATAAATGGTCAAATATATTTTATATATTTGGATCTCTTTTCTTCTATTCTCCAATATTTGATCAAAGATTCCTGAGTCAGTTTATTTTTTCGATTGATGGCTTGCGGGTTTAAAAACTAAACCGGATTTTACGATCCCAAATACAATTATAGTATGCAAACTTTGTCACATCTTAATTTGCATATTCAGTATTTTCCAAATTTATTTAATCCTATATGCAAATATAATGTTATGCTCATTAAAATTTCCTTATTTTATGGATTAATAAAATTAACATATCGGTCAACAACGAAATATCTTTTTAGTTTAAAAGTTTTAAAATTAATTGAATTTTCTTGTTTTTTTTTCTATATAGATTTCATAATATTGTCCCGTAGAAAATTAGGGAAGACAAACTTCAGAATGATACGGCAATTTATTTATGATGCAAATACAAATTTATAAACTACAAGAGAAGCAATGAAAGAAGTTTACAGTGTAGAAAATATATAAAACTTTATATATAATCTGTACATATAAAATAATAAATAATTTTATACAATATTTTGAAATAGAGAATTACCCAGAAAGCTTAGTCAAACACTTAAGTACAGCCTAAAATTTTATATTTATGTGAAAAAAATAGTACAAAATTAAAATTGTACTGGGATCAGGTAGATAAATTGAGATAAAGACATCTCGAAAAGGCAAACTTGAAAAATGTTTAATTAAAAAGATACTCATCCACAGACGTTTAATTTATTATCTAAAATTGCTAGGAAAGGATGATATTCTAAATAGAATATTTTTTAAAAAGATATAAAAAACTGTTGAAAAAATGGAGTCCTAGAGGAAGAGAAAGATCCTGTATTACTTAAAGATATAAAACAATAAAAGAAGGACAAGAGATCAAATTATATGTACATCAGCAGCTCACGCCGGCCTGTCCTATTCACTTAACCGCTAGCACCTACTACAATAATCCAACAAGACCGCGCTATATAGGCAGATATGTCAATTTGCATAGATAATACTAAAACTTTATGCAAATATCTACATATCAAATACCGTAGAAATATCTTCAATTTCAACAAATAATAAATAAATAGAAAATTATGAAACAAAGAAAGCATTGAAAAAGTTCAATGTTTACTATTATCACCAATTGTCTCATGCGCATGCGTGCTTGCATATCATTTGCGGCTGTCGTCTCTCCAGAGTAGCTTAATTCTCATCTATATTTAATGTTCTAAGGAACAACTTAATAAGATTGTTTACATTGTTCCTAAGGAAGTGGAAAATCTTTGAAGTCTCGGTTGTCGTTTTTTTTTTTGAAGGAGACAGAGGCATTTTTATTCACACTTGATTATCTTTTGTGTCTTCAATAAAGGTCACTGTAATATCTTTGCTCTATTTTCAAAATCAATATATATATATACTTATATATCATATGTAATATAGTTATGATAACAAAAACTGTAAAAACAATTTAAATCGCCAGTTCGGCCAGCATGTAATGCAAAACAGAACAATAAAGTTAGATTGAGTGACAGCCGGCGCCAGACAGGAAGAAGGACTCCGAAAAACATGCCGGAGTTCCAAGGTGTACCCCTTCTTGCTCAAACAGATCAGTCCGCTTTGAGACACGATGATTGACAGACCCCTCTCGACAGACCTGCCTTGATCGGCGTCGGCTTCACTTACTCTCTCGCCATCTCTATGGTGACATCCAACATGTCTCGTCCTTTTGTGTAATACATTCACGCCTGAACCCACTTTGAACATTGTGGCCACCACGACTGCAACCAACATGCCACACGACAGTACAGAGTCGACTACATTACAACATCAATGCTTCGAGCATTGTTCTTTCACAAACAATTAATAAAGACATTTTAATCATAATCCATTTGCGCGCCATATATTAAACTGAGTGATAAAATAGTGAAAAGAATTACAAAACTATTTTAGAGGCGTAATATTCTTTTTAAAATAAAACAATTTCTACTGTCCTTACTGCAATGGAAAAATTAAAGGGAGGGCCTGGCTCATCAGTGGTGAACCCTCCCAGCGGTTTCGCCAGTTTAGTGAAAAGAATGTTAATGTAAAGAAAATTATTATGATGATCATTCCTTTGAACGCTGAAAAGATTATATTGTTGCACCAGGCTGCGGTTTGGCAGATTCTTCAGTCTTGATTCTCTCCTCACAAGCGTCTTGCATCTTTCCAGAACGTGTCTCAACCATTCTACAAGGTTAAACCAGTCAATAATAAGACAACTATATATTTAGGTAACACCTAGAATATCTCTTTATTTATCACATCAAAGTTTAAAGCAGGTGGTGTAGTCAGTGTATCAAAATACAAATGTATTATAGTACATGATATTTTATAATAATATTCTGTTTTATAAAATAAATAAATATAAAATTTAAATTTGAAATATATATGGAAAATAATATTATAAAAATAATTTTAAAAATAGGCGCATTAATCATGATGAAACAATATGAAAAAATAATATATGGTTAGAATTCTCTAGATATATTGAAATACACTCACGAATAAAACTTAAAGAAGTGTAAAGTCTTTGATGTCACTTGTCCTCTTTTTTTTTTAAGGAGACAGAGGCAATTTTGTTTACACTTGGTTATATCGTGTATCTTCAATAAAGGTCACTGTAATATATTTCAGAGTTATTGTCTGAATCCCGATATACATGTTAAAAGGTACAACTTCCTTATGTTTTGTCCATGAGTGTAGTTATCAAAAAACGAATTTTTGACCAGGGATATTGGTGAAAATCTATTTTTCGATAAAATAAGAGAAAAACCCAACCAGTACGTTATATATATATTATATATGTATGTGTGTGTATTTGTGTGTGAAAAAATATATGTTATATAAAATGGTCATGTGAGCGGTCAGAATATGCAACTTTTGTTTTTAATATATTTATTATATATATAGAATTTCTAAAAATATATAAAACAGAATAAATATAAGAGGGTATGCGTTTTAAAAAATGATCGTCTAGGATAACAAAAAGGGTGCTCCCATGTTTGACTGGTTTAAACATATAAAAATAAACAGGAGGAAAATAAAATTTGGCAAAAAAAAATCCGAAAATATTTTCCTATTGGTATTCCCTGACTCAATACAACTTTCTGGAGTTGTTTGGAAAAACGGTTGATGGTTGTAAGGCTCTTTCAAGGGCGGAAAATTCAGTTTTTTCATAGAATAAATCTTTTTAGAGGTTTTTAAATTGAATAAAGAAAGTTGCCCTAGGCAGTTTGGATGTCTGAGAATGACAACTGCCCTTCTTGGCGAAAACTAACCACTTATGGTGGAGGTGGAATTTTG
Organism: Cordylochernes scorpioides; assembly: GCA_030710605.1. Lineage (NCBI taxonomy): Eukaryota > Metazoa > Arthropoda > Arachnida > Pseudoscorpiones > Chernetidae > Cordylochernes > Cordylochernes scorpioides. Next base: position 17,426,576 of record CP092882.1, on the reverse strand, counting down.
GAAAATCTTATATTTTGTTTATGACTTTTCAATTTGGTACTCCTGACACTCTATGAGAATGTTAAAAACATTTTACATAGGCTTTATACATATAAAATGCCACAAAAATATACTTTGAAAAAATATTAGAGGTAAAATTAAAAAAATATAGAAATATTTAAAATATTACATTTAACACATCTTTTTATTATGATGCATTAGCGCCATCTGTTATGAAAATTCGAAACTATTATAGACGCGTATGATTCTTTTTAAAAATTAAACAATTTATACTGCCCTTACCGCAATGAAAAATTAATGGGAAGGCTTGGTTCACCAGTGGTGAACTCTCCCAGATGTTTCGCCAGTTTATATCTTTTTATATTGACACAAAATTAAATAAATTACTTACCGCAAGATTTTTTTGATAAACCTTTTAAAACATGCGGTCGATTTCATTTACCCTTATGGACAAAACTTAAGATTGTTTCTTTTAGCATGTATATCAGGATTCAGACAATAACTCTGAAAGATATTACAGTGACCTTTATTGAAGTGTGAACAAAATTGACTATCTCTCTTAAAAAAAAATAGATAACTGGCGAGATTAAAAACATTTCCTTAAGTTTTGTCCATAAGTGTATTCAATTTTGTGTCAACATAATATATACCGTAAAATATGACCAAGTGTGAACAACCTCTGTCTCCTTACAAAAAATTAGAAAACTGGCGAGATCAAAGACATTTCCTTAAGTTTTGTCCATAAATATATTCAATTTATATCACCATAGTATATCTCGCAAAATTGCCAAATTTTCAAAATTATTTTTATAGATGGTTTTCAGATTCTCTGAATGCCACTAAAGCTGATGTTGTGGCTTTGACACCAAAGTTATTCAAGCTAATTTACAGAGACAGTCAATAGATTAAGTTTAACCTTTATTTTGACAGGAGAAGAAACCTTTCTTTTTATAGATCAATATACTCCCGGAAATTTGAATCAAAATAAAAGATGACGTTTGACAAGTTTCACCGCAAATGTTTCTTTTGAACGAAAAATCGTAATAATAATCGCAAATATTCACAAACGGAAAAATATCTCCAGGATAGCCTAGTGGACATGGCATCTGCCCGGTAAGCGGTACACTGTGGGTTCGATTCCCATCATTGAACACTTTTATTTTTCCGTTCATCATTACTCTTCACAATTTATCCTTTCATACTTCATCCCTAAGGATAGAAATAGTCGTTATTTCTCCATAAATTACGATTTTTCGTTCAAAAGAAACATTTGCGGTAAAACTTGTCAAATTTCGTTTTATAATCATAAGCCTCATTATAGTGTATTATAAAATAAAAGATACTAATGAAAATGTTGTTATAAAGAGTTTGAACTAAACGTTGATATTTACTGAGACCGATGGGGTAGAATCCATCAGCAAATTTTAACTACACAATCAGGAGATGCCATTTTCATGATTTATCAACTAATCTAAGTACAATTTCACTTTTGTACTATTTATTTTCCATAATATGTTTTGCTATAGATTTTATCCCCACTTTATATTAAGAATACCATTAATGTGGATTTTATTATATACTTTGTTTAAAGGATTTAAATAGATTCATACACAAAAGAGGTAGTGAGAAAAGTTTTAGAACAGATGTGTAAATAAATCCCATTTCAAACAAAGACTCGCGTGCACAAGGGGAAAGGGAGAGGAATTGCTGTATTGTTTTGTTGTTGTATGGCGAATCCATACAGGGCAATGGGCCCTAATAAAAGCCTTTTTGTTGTTGTTGTTTTAAGGATTTAGTTTAAATTATAATGATAATATTATGCCATATTGGAAAGGTGTAGAAATAACTAGGTAATAGTTTTGTCATTCAACTTTAGTAAATTTTATTTGAAAGAACTAAGGGGAAAACCATATTAAAGGCTTATTTTATACCCCTCATATACCCCAATTTGGTGTTTATATTGTTTATAATTGAGAAGGAAATTTGTATAAATTGTTTATTAAACTTTATACTGATCTTTTTACATCACCACGTTGTTTATATTCTACTTCTTATTCTAGTTGTTTATAATGATGATATATTTATTCACAGATTAATAGGATATATATATTTAGTCCCAAACAGTATGTAATTTAGTAGTAACATAACGGTAACCTAGACTCCTGGAGCGTATACATATATCGCCAACTACCCGTATAGATATATAAACAAATATTTTAATGAAATTAATATGCGTGGGATATATAATGTGGCACATCTGTGGTGGCTTAATACATGATTCATTCTCAGTCACGTGACGTCAACCTTTTGTTTGTAAATTGTTATGTAAATTCGAAACTATTATAGACGCGTATGATTCTTTTTATAAATAAAACAATTTCTACTGTCCTTACTGCAATAAAAATTAATGGGAGGGTTTGGCTTATCAATGATGAACCCTCCAAGCGGTTTAATAATTGTTTAATTTTTGAAAATAATCATAGGCGTCTATAATAGTTTCAAATTTTGATAACAGATGGCGCGCTAATGTATCATAATATAATTGTAAGTAGTTTGTTTATAATATAATGCGGCTTGTGATTGTAAAACGACATTTGAAATACTATCTCGCATGTGGTTCTTTTCAACGAAAATTCAAAATTTATTCCAAAAGGTTAGAAATAATGTTATTTCTCTCCTTGAAATAAATTTTGAATTTTCGTTGAAAAGAAACACATGCGAGATAGTATTTCAAATGTCGTTTTACAGTTTGTTTATATCTCTCGATAGATCTGGTGAAATGTGTAAATACTTTCCTTGTTAAAATAAATGTATTTTATGACATTACTCTTGTTCTGGTCTGACTTTATAATCTTGATATGGAACAATGGAATATTGACATGAAGCCCAAGAACGGTGCAACAATATGTAAAATTCAAAAGATCACTCTCCAACATATACTGAAACTAGCCGAATGACCCGAGCAACGCCCGTGTTTTACCCGACTGTAGATGTTACAACGGTGATCCTTAGGTCGCTGGTTCAAATCCGGCTCGAGGGAGCCGGCGAGCACGTGACCTCCCTGTGCGCGCGCATCCGTGACAGAGGCCGATGAGGAAAGACGGTCGTGACTATATATATATATATATATATATATATATATATTGTTGAAATAGAAAATATAATTTTTTATATATTAGAAACAGAAAGAAAAAAGAAGTACTCAAGAAATATAAATATATAAATACAAATAAGATATTATGCAAATAAGAAACAGAAAAAGCATTCAAAAACATAAATAAGATACATATATATGCAAATAAGAAACAAGAAATACTCAACATTGCCTTAAAGAATATAATCTCCAGGATATTTGATTTTAAAGGGACAATGAAGATATTTTAAAAATATATCGGTCAAAATTATTTTTATAAGGAATAACTTATTAAGGAATTTTAAATTCTATTTATTATCACAATTTGGATTGACCGTAGATCCATCTTTAAATAATTATGTTATTTTGAACGTGCAGCAGCAAGTTGTGTGTGATGCAAGTAAGTTACCATTACTTTACAAAACAACTTGTTGCAAGCTCAAAACCTCATTAAAGATAGACATACAGACCATTGAATTATTGGAACCAAATAAAATATAAGAATCCAACAAATAGGTTATTTACAATTGAAAACATTGATTATAGGTTAAGATATTGGCAATATCTGATTGGGCAACTAAAACTTGATAATGGTTTGCGCCATCTATAAGCATAAAATTCAACTAATCGTTGATATTTTATATAAATAATTCTGTAACATTTTCTTAATACGCTCTATTAATAAATCTAGATACTCCGCCTTTACCGGTCCCAAGCCCGACTGAAAAAGGAAGAGGGGGAGCAGTAACAAGCTCACTAAAAAACCTGGGCTCAGCTGGCCCGGCTGATAGTACCCTGTAAGGGCTTCTAATTCAGGAATACAGGTTGAGCAGCGTTTTTACTCCATGTTAGGAGCAGCTGCACATGTCAGAGGCGGTCATTTCTTTTGGAGCTAAGTCAGCCTGCCACTGAGTAGTGCTCCCAGTCTTAATGACAAAGGCATTCTGCTTCACCCAGTGTGGAGATAAGAAAGAAGAAGTAGAAGATAAATCTAGAAAATCCAGCCTGTTTGAAGACTGTTTATACTGGTCAGGGTAATGCAGGCTGTACCTCAACAACCAATAAAAGATGGTCTCTTAGAGGCTTTCTGGATAAAAATGGAATTGATATTATGGATTCCTCCATATACACACATGTAACAAAACTTAAGGAAGTAGAAAGTCTTTGATGTTCACCAATCGTCTTTTTTTGTTATTTTTAGGTAATTTTATTCACACTTGGTGTGTGTTCAGTATACGTCACTGTGTATCAAAAATCTTTCAGAGTTATTGTTTGTTTTGACCATAAGAGAGAGAAAGTATATTTTTAAGAAGTAAAATAATATGCAAATTAATATATTACATATAAATACAAAAATTAGAGTTTCGAAGAGAGGTATGCGTTATAAAGAGCTAAAATATATATTTAAAAATTTGCAATTAGATTAAAAAACGAGAGTCATTGTTATATTTTCGAACAATTATATGCGTATTTTCCCCCATTTATCTGTGATGTCGACAATATGTAAATTAGTTGTAGAGAGCTTTCTGATTCTCGAATATATCGAGAGAATAAACAATCTTTTGGTGTTTATAAAAATGGGAATCGATTTTTTAGATGCGGTTTGTTCCTTCTAGTTAAGTTGGATTCATCTGTTAGCTTCTTTGTGAATTATCTTTTCATTGTGAGGGTTTAATTTGCATAGAGAGATTATTAGTTGCGATATTTTAAATTTTGGGGATAAAAACATGAATATTAAGTTGATATTTATTCCGTGTTAAATTTTCCATAGAATTGATCTATTCATTTTATTAGTCAAACTTTTCTTTGGAAACTTCTGAGCAGAACGTGACACCCTTGTGGAGATCTCATGAAATCAAATCCCGCCCTGGACGTGGACGTTTGAGTTTGCTTAAGTTGGGTGTTGCCGCTTCGTCATCAATTTCTTCCCACCAAGGAGTCCAGCAAGGATCTGTACCAGTCCCAGCAAGGATCTGTACCAGTCCCAGCAAGGATCTGTACCAGTCTCAGCAAGGATCTGTACCAGTCCCAGCAAGGATCTGTACCAGTCCCAGCAAGGATCTGTACCAGTCTCAGCAAGGATCTGTACCAGTCCCAGCAAGGAGTCCAGCAAGGATCTGTACCAGTCCAAGCAAGGAGTCAAGGAAGTATCTGTACCAGTCCCAGCAAGGATCTGTACCAGTCCCAGAAAGGAGTCCAGGAAGGATCTGTACCAGTCCCAGAAAGGAGTCCAGGAAGGATCTGTACCAGTCCCAGCAAGGATATGTACCAGTCCCACCAAGGAGTCCAGCAAGGATCTGTACCAGTCCCAGAAAGGAGTCCAGGAAGGATCTGTACCAGTCCCAGAAAGGAGTCCAGGAAGGATCTGTACCAGTCCCAGCAAGGATCTGTACCAGTCCCACCAAGGAGTCCAGCAAGGATCTGTACCAGTCCCACCAAGGAGTCCAGCAAGGATCTGTACCAGTCCCAGCAAGGATCTGTACCAGTCCAAGCAAGGATCTGTACCAGTCCAAGCAAGGATCTGTACCAGTCCAAGCAAGGATATGTACCAGTCTCAGCAAGGATCTGTACCAGTCCCAGCAAGGAGTCAAGGAAGGATCTGTACCAGTCCCACCAAGGAGTCCAGCAAGGATCTGAACCAGTCCCAGCAAGGATCTGTACCAGTCCAAGCAAGGAGTCCAGCAAGGATCTGTACCAGTCCAAGCAAGGAGTCAAGGGAGGATCTGTACCAGTCCAAGCAAGGAGTCCAGCAAGGATCTGTACCAGTCCAAGCAAGGAGTCAAGGGAGGATCTGTACCAGTTCAAGCAAGGATCTGTACCAGTCCCAGAAAGGAGTCCAGGAAGGATCTGTACAAATCTCAGCAAGGAGTCCAGCAAGGATCTGTACCAGTCCCAGCAAGGAGTCCAGGAAGGATCTGTACCAGTCCAAGCAAGGAGTCAAGGAAGTATCTGTACCAGTCCCAGCAAGGATCTGTACCAGTCCCAGAAAGGAGTCCAGGAAGGATCTGTACCAGTCCCAGCAAGGATCTGTACCAGTCACAGCAAGGAGTCCAGGAAGGATCTGTACCAGTCCCACCAAGGAGTCCAGCAAGGATCTGTTCCAGTCCCAGCAAGGATCTGTACCAGTCCCAGCAAGGATCTGTACCAGTCCCAGCAAGGATCTGTACCAGTCCCAGCAAGGATCTGTACCAGTCCAAGCAAGGAGTCCAGCAAGGATCTGTACCAGTCCCAGCAAGGAGTCAAGGAAGGATATGTACCAGTCCCAGCAAGGATCTGTACCAGTCCCAGCAAGGAGTCCAGCAAAAAGGAGTTCAGCAAGGATCTGTACCAGTCCCAGCAAGGATCTGTACCAGCCTCAGCAAGGACCTGTACCAGTCCCAGCAAGGAGTCCAGCAAGGATCTGTACCAGTTCAAGCAAGGAGTCAAGGAAGTATCTTTTCCAGTCCCAGCAAGGATCTGTACCAGTCCCAGAAAGGAGTCCAAGAAGGATCTGTACCAGTCCCAGCAAAAGGTCCAGCAAGGTTCTGTACCAGTCCAAGCAAGGAGTCAAGGAAGTATCTGTACCAGTCCCAGCAAGGATCTGTACCAGTCCCAGCAAGGAGTCCAGCAAAGATCTGTACCAGTCCCAGCAAGGAGTCCAGCAAGGATCTGTACCAGTCCCAGCAAGGAGTCCAGCAAGGATCTGTACCAGTCCAAGCAAGGAGTCAAGGAAGTATCTGTACCAGTCCCAGCAAGGATCTGTACCAGTCCCAGAAAGGAGTCCAGGAAGGATCCGTACCAGTCCCAGCAAGGAGTCCAGGAAGGATATGTACCAGTCCCAGCAAGGAGTCCAGGAAGGATCTGTACCAGTCCCACCAAGGAGTCCAGCAAGGATCTGTACCAGTCCCAGCAAGGATCTGTACCAGTCCAAGCAAGGATCTGTACCAGTCCAAGCAAGGATCTGTACCAGTCCAAGCAAGGATCTGTACCAGTCCAAGCAAGGATATGTACCAGTCTCAGCAAGGATCTGTACCAGTCCCAGCAAGGAGTCAAGGAAGGATCTGTACCAGTCCCACCAGGGAGTCCAGCAAGGATCTGAACCAGTCCCAGCAAGGATCTGTACCAGTCCAAGCAAGGAGTCCAGCAAGGATCTGTACCAGTCCAAGCAAGGAGTCAAGGGAGGATCTGTACCAGTCCAAGCAAGGAGTCAAGGAAGGATATGTACCAGTCCAGGCAAGGAGTCCAGCAAGGATCTGTACCAGTCCCAGCAAGGAGTCAAGGAAGTATCTGTACCAGTCCAAGCAAGGAGTCAAGGAAGTATCTGTACCAGTCCCAGCAAGGATCTGTACCAGTCCCAGAAAGGAGTTCAGGAAGGATCTGTACCAGTCCCAGCAAGGAGTCCAGGAATGATCTGTACCAGTCCCACCAAGGAGTCCAGCAAGGATCTGTTCCAGGCCCAGCAAGGATCTGTACCAGTCCCAACAAGGATCTGTACCAGTCTCAGCAAGGATCTGTACCAGTCCCAGCAAGGATCTGTACCAGTCCCAGCAAGGAGTCAAGGAAGGATCTGTACCAGTCCCACCAAGGAGTCCAGCAAGGATCTGTACCAGTCCAAGCAAGGAGTCCAGCAAGGATCTGTACCAGTCCCAGCAAGGAGTCAAGGAAGGATCTGTACCAGTCCCACCAAGGAGTCCAGCAAGGATCTGTACCAGTCCCAACAAGGAGTCCAGCAAGGATCTGTACCAGTCCCAGCAAGGATCTGTACCAGTCTCAGCAAGGATCTGTACCAGTCCCAGCAAGGAGTCCAGCAAGGATCTGTACCAGTTCAAGCAAGGAGTCAAGGAAGTATCTGTTCCAGTCCCAGCAAGGATCTGTACCAGTCCCAGAAAGGAGTCCAGGAAGGATCTGTACCAGTCCCAGCAAGGAGTCTAGCAAGGATCTGTACCAGTCCCAGCAAGGAGTCCAGCAAGGTTCTGTACCAGCCCAAGCAAGGAGTCCAGCAAGGATCTGTACCAGTCCAAGCAAGGAGTCAAGGAAGTATCTGTACCAGTCCCAGCAAGGATCTGTACCAGTCCCAGAAAGGAGTCAAGGAAGTATCTGTTCCAGTCCCAGCAAGGATCTGTACCAGTCCCAGAAAGGAGTCCAGGAAGGATCTGTACCAGTCCCAGCAAGGAGTTAGGCAAGGATCTGTACCAATCCCAGCAAGGAGTCCAGCAAGGTTCTCTACCAGCCCAAGCAAGGAGTCCAGCAAGGATCTGTACCAGTCCAAGCAAGGAGTCAAGGAAGTATCTGTACCAGTCCCAGCAAGGATCTGTACCAGTCTCAGCAAGGATCTGTACCAGTCCCAGCAAGGAGTCCAGCAAGGATCTGTACAAGTTCAAGCAAGGAGTCAAGTAAGTATCTGTACCAGTCCCAGCAAGGATCTGTACCAGTCTCAGCAAGGATCTGTACCAGTCTCAGCAAGGATCTGTACCAGTCTCAGCAAGGATCTGTACCAGTCCCAGCAAGGAGTCCAGCAAGGATCTGTTCCAGTCCCAGCAAGGAGTCCAGCAAGGATCTGTACCAGTCCCACCAAGGAGTCCAGCAAGGATCTGTACCAGTCCCAACAAGGAGTCCAGCAAGGATCTGTACCAGTCCCAGCAAGGATCTGTACCAGTCTCAGCAAGGATCTGTACCAGTCCCAGCAAGGAGTCCAGCAAGGATCTGTACCAGTTCAAGCAAGGAGTCAAGGAAGTATCTGTACCAGTCCCAGCAAGGATCTGTACCAGTCTCAGCAAGGATCTGTACCAGTCCCAGCAAGGAGTCCAGCAAGGATCTGTACCAGTTCAAACAAGGAGTCAAGGAAGTATCTGTTCCAGTCCCAGCAAGAATCTGTACCAGTCCCAGAAAGGAGTCCAGGAAGGATCTGTACCAGTCCCAGCAAGGAGTCCTGCAAGGATCTGTACCAGTCCCAGCAAGGAGTCCTGCAAGGTTCTGTACCAGTCCAAGCAATGAGTCCAGCAAGGATCTGTACCAGTCCAAGCAAGGAGTCAAGGAAGTATCTGTACCAGTCCCAGCAAGGATCTGTACCAGTCCCAGCAAGGAGTCCAGCAAAGATCTGTACCAGTCCCAGCAAGGAGTCCAGCAAGGATCTGTTCCAGTCCCAGCAAGGAGTCCAGCAAGGATCTGTACCAGTCCCAACAAGGAGTCCAGCAAGGATCTGTACCAGTCCCAGCAAGGATCTGTACCAGTCCCAGCAAGGATCTGTACCAGTCCCAGCAAGGATCTGTACCAGTCCCAGCAAGGATCTGTACCAGTCCAAGCAAGGAGTCCAGCAAGGATCTGTACCAGTCCCAGCAAGGAGTCAAGGAAGGATATGTACCAGTCCCAGCAAGGATCTGTACCAGTCCCAGCAAGGAGTCCAGCAAAAAGGAGTTCAGCAAGGATCTGTACCAGTCCCAGCAAGGATCTGTACCAGCCTCAGCAAGGACCTGTACCAGTCCCAGCAAGGAGTCCAGCAAGGATCTGTACCAGTTCAAGCAAGGAGTCAAGGAAGTATCTTTTCCAGTCCCAGCAAGGATCTGTACCAGTCCCAGAAAGGAGTCCAAGAAGGATCTGTACCAGTCCCAGCAAAAGGTCCAGCAAGGATCTGTACCAGTCCCAGTAAGGAGTCCAGCAAGGTTCTGTACCAGTCCAAGCAAGGAGTCAAGGAAGTATCTGTACCAGTCCCAGCAAGGAGTCCAGCAAAGATCTGTACCAGTCCCAGCAAGGAGTCCAGCAAGGATCTGTACCAGTCCCAGCAAGGAGTCCAGCAAGGATCTGTACCAGTCCAAGCAAGGAGTCAAGGAAGTATCTGTACCAGTCCCAGCAAGGATCTGTACCAGTCCCAGAAAGGAGTCCAGGAAGGATCCGTACCAGTCCCAGCAAGGAGTCCAGGAAGGATATGTACCAGTCCCAGCAAGGAGTCCAGGAAGGATCTGTACCAGTCCCACCAAGGAGTCCAGCAAGGATCTGTACCAGTCCCAGCAAGGATCTGTACCAGTCCAAGCAAGGATCTGTACCAGTCCAAGCAAGGATCTGTACCAGTCCAAGCAAGGATCTGTACCAGTCCAAGCAAGGATATGTACCAGTCTCAGCAAGGATCTGTACCAGTCCCAGCAAGGAGTCAAGGAAGGATCTGTACCAGTCCCACCAGGGAGTCCAGCAAGGATCTGAACCAGTCCCAGCAAGGATCTGTACCAGTCCAAGCAAGGAGTCCAGCAAGGATCTGTACCAGTCCAAGCAAGGAGTCAAGGGAGGATCTGTACCAGTCCAAGCAAGGAGTCAAGGAAGGATATGTACCAGTCCAGGCAAGGAGTCCAGCAAGGATCTGTACCAGTCCCAGCAAGGAGTCAAGGAAGTATCTGTACCAGTCCAAGCAAGGAGTCAAGGAAGTATCTGTACCAGTCCCAGCAAGGATCTGTACCAGTCCCAGAAAGGAGTTCAGGAAGGATCTGTACCAGTCCCAGCAAGGAGTCCAGGAATGATCTGTACCAGTCCCACCAAGGAGTCCAGCAAGGATCTGTTCCAGGCCCAGCAAGGATCTGTACCAGTCCCAACAAGGATCTGTACCAGTCTCAGCAAGGATCTGTACCAGTCCCAGCAAGGATCTGTACCAGTCCCAGCAAGGAGTCAAGGAAGGATCTGTACCAGTCCCACCAAGGAGTCCAGCAAGGATCTGTACCAGTCCAAGCAAGGAGTCCAGCAAGGATCTGTACCAGTCCCAGCAAGGAGTCAAGGAAGGATCTGTACCAGTCCCACCAAGGAGTCCAGCAAGGATCTGTACCAGTCCCAACAAGGAGTCCAGCAAGGATCTGTACCAGTCCCAGCAAGGATCTGTACCAGTCTCAGCAAGGATCTGTACCAGTCCCAGCAAGGAGTCCAGCAAGGATCTGTACCAGTTCAAGCAAGGAGTCAAGGAAGTATCTGTTCCAGTCCCAGCAAGGATCTGTACCAGTCCCAGAAAGGAGTCCAGGAAGGATCTGTACCAGTCCCAGCAAGGAGTCTAGCAAGGATCTGTACCAGTCCCAGCAAGGAGTCCAGCAAGGTTCTGTACCAGCCCAAGCAAGGAGTCCAGCAAGGATCTGTACCAGTCCAAGCAAGGAGTCAAGGAAGTATCTGTACCAGTCCCAGCAAGGATCTGTACCAGTCCCAGAAAGGAGTCAAGGAAGTATCTGTTCCAGTCCCAGCAAGGATCTGTACCAGTCCCAGAAAGGAGTCCAGGAAGGATCTGTACCAGTCCCAGCAAGGAGTTAGGCAAGGATCTGTACCAATCCCAGCAAGGAGTCCAGCAAGGTTCTCTACCAGCCCAAGCAAGGAGTCCAGCAAGGATCTGTACCAGTCCAAGCAAGGAGTCAAGGAAGTATCTGTACCAGTCCCAGCAAGGATCTGTACCAGTCTCAGCAAGGATCTGTACCAGTCCCAGCAAGGAGTCCAGCAAGGATCTGTACAAGTTCAAGCAAGGAGTCAAGTAAGTATCTGTACCAGTCCCAGCAAGGATCTGTACCAGTCTCAGCAAGGATCTGTACCAGTCTCAGCAAGGATCTGTACCAGTCTCAGCAAGGATCTGTACCAGTCCCAGCAAGGAGTCCAGCAAGGATCTGTTCCAGTCCCAGCAAGGAGTCCAGCAAGGATCTGTACCAGTCCCAACAAGGAGTCCAGCAAGGATCTGTACCAGTCCCAGCAAGGATCTGTACCAGTCTCAGCAAGGATCTGTACCAGTCCCAGCAAGGAGTCCAGCAAGGATCTGTACCAGTTCAAGCAAGGAGTCAAGGAAGTATCTGTACCAGTCCCAGCAAGGATCTGTACCAGTCTCAGCAAGGATCTGTACCAGTCCCAGCAAGGAGTCCAGCAAGGATCTGTACCAGTTCAAACAAGGAGTCAAGGAAGTATCTGTTCCAGTCCCAGCAAGAATCTGTACCAGTCCCAGAAAGGAGTCCAGGAAGGATCTGTACCAGTCCCAGCAAGGAGTCCTGCAAGGATCTGTACCAGTCCCAGCAAGGAGTCCTGCAAGGTTCTGTACCAGTCCAAGCAATGAGTCCAGCAAGGATCTGTACCAGTCCAAGCAAGGAGTCAAGGAAGTATCTGTACCAGTCCCAGCAAGGATCTGTACCAGTCCCAGCAAGGAGTCCAGCAAAGATCTGTACCAGTCCCAGCAAGGAGTCCAGCAAGGATCTGTTCCAGTCCCAGCAAGGAGTCCAGCAAGGATCTGTACCAGTCCCAACAAGGAGTCCAGCAAGGATCTGTACCAGTCCCAGCAAGGATCTGTACCAGTCTCAGCAAGGATCTGTACCAGTCCCAGCAAGGAGTCCAACAAGGATCTGTACCAGTTCAAGCAAGGAGTCAAGGAAGTATCTGTACCAGTCCCAGCAAGGATCTGTACCAGTCTCAGCAAGGATCTGTACCAGTCCCAGCAAGGAGTCCAGCAAGGATCTGTACCAGTTCAAACAAGGAGTCAAGGAAGTATCTGTTCCAGTCCCAGCAAGAATCTGTACCAGTCCCAGAAAGGAGTCCAGGAAGGATCTGTACCAGTCCCAGCAAGGAGTCCTGCAAGGATCTGTACCAGTCCCAGCAAGGAGTCCTGCAAGGTTCTGTACCAGTCCAAGCAATGAGTCCAGCAAGGATCTGTACCAGTCCAAGCAAGGAGTCAAGGAAGTATCTGTACCAGTCCCAGCAAGGATCTGTACCAGTCCCAGCAAGGAGTCCAGCAAAGATCTGTACCAGTCCCAGCAAGGAGTCCAGCAAGGATCTGTACCAGTCCCAGCAAGGAGTCCAGCAAGGATCTGTACCAGTCCAAGCAAGGAGTCAACGAAATATCTGTACCAGTCCCAGCAAGGATCTGTACCAGTCCCAGAAAGGAGTCCAGGAAGGATCTGTACCAGTTCCAGCAAGGAGTCCAGGAAGGATCCGTACCTGTCCAACCAAGGAGTCCAGCAAGGATCTGTACCAGTCCCAGCAAGGATCTGTACCAGTCCAAGCAAGGATCTGTACCAGTCCAAGCAAGGATCTGCACCAGTCCAAGCAAGGATATGTACCAGTCTCAGCAAGGATCTGTACCAGTCCCAGCAAGGAGTCAAGGAAGGATCTGTACCAGTCCCACCAAGGAGTCCAGCAAGGATCTGAACCAGTCCCAGCAAGGATCTGTACCAGTCCAAGCAAGGAGTCCAGCAAGGATCTGTACCAGTCCAAGCAAGGAGTTAAGGGAGGATCTGTACCAGTCCAAGCAAGGAGTCAAAGAAGGATATGTACCAGTCAAGGCAAGGAGTCCAGCAAGGATCTGTACCAGTCCCAGCAAGGAGTCCAGGAAGGATCTGTACCAGTCCAAGCAAGGAGTCAAGGAAGTATCTGTACCAGTCCCAGCTAGGATCTGTACCAGTCCCAGAAAGGAGTCCAGGAAGGATCTGTACCAGTCCCAGCAAGGAGTCCAGGAAGGATCTGTACCAGTCCCACCAAGGAGTCCAGCAAGGATCTGTTCCAGGCCCAGCAAGGATCTGTACCAGTCCCAACAAGGATCTGTACCAGTCTCAGCAAGGATCTGTACCAGTCCCAGCAAGGATCTGTACCAGTCCCAGCAAGGAGTCAAGGAAGGATCTGTACCAGTCCCACCAAGGAGTCCAGCAAGGATCTGTACCAGTCCAAGCAAGGAGTCCAGCAAGGATCTGTACCAGTCCCAGCAAGGAGTCCAGGAAGGATCTGTACCAGTCCCAACCTGGAGTCCAGCAAGGATCTGTACCAGTCCCAGCAAGGATCTGTACCAGTCTCAGCAAGGATCTGTACCAGTCCCAGCAAGGAGTCCAGCAAGGATCTGTACAAGTTCAAGCAAGGAGTCAAGTAAGTATCTGTACCAGTCCCAGCAAGGATCTGTGCCAGTCTCAGCAAGGATCTGTACCAGTCCCAGCAAGGAGTCCAGCAAGGATCTGTACCAGTCCCAGCAAGGAGTCCAGGAAGGATCAGTACCAGTCCCAACAAGGAGTCCAGCAAGGATCTGTACCAGTCCCAGCAAGGATCTGTACCAGTCTCAGCAAGGATCTGTACCAGTCCCAGCAAGGAGTCCAGCAAGGATCTGTACCAGTTCAAGCAAGGAGTCCAGCAAGGATCTGTACCAGTTCAAGCAAGGAGTCAAGGAAGTATCTGTACCAGTCCCAGCAAGGATCTGTACCAGTCTCAGCAAGGATCTGTACCAGTCCCAGCAAGGATCTGTACCAGTTCAAACAAGGAGTCAAGGAAGTATCTGTTCCAGTCCCAGCAATAATCTGTACCAGTCCCAGAAAGGAGTCCAGGAAGGATCTGTACCAGTCCCAGCAAGGAGTCCTGCAAGGATCTGTACCAGTCCCAGCAAGGAGTCCTGCAAGGTTCTGTACCAGTCCAAGCAATGAGTCCAGCAAGGATCTGTACCAGTCCAAGCAAGGAGTCAAGGAAGTATCTGTACCAGTCCCAGCAAGGATCTGTACCAGTCCCAGCAAGGAGTCCAGCAAAGATCTGTACCAGTCCCAGCAAGGAGTCCAGCAAGGATCTGTACCAGTCCCAGCAAGGAGTCCAGCAAGGATCTGTACCAGTCCAAGCAAGGAGTCAACGAAATATCTGTACCAGTCCCAGCAAGGATCTGTACCAGTCCCAGAAAGGAGTCCAGGAAGGATCTGTACCAGTCCCAGCAAGGAGTCCAGGAAGTATCTGTACCAGTCCCAGCAAGGAGTCCAGGAAGGACGGCGGTTGCGTGTGGGAGTCCATTAGCCAGAGGTCGGCCTTGTCCCAGTCTGGGTCAACGAGTCCCCGGGGACTCCATTGTAAGTACAGCAGTTGTCTCACCATTCATGATTCTCTGGGATATTCTAGTTGCATATACCGCCCATATATAGATATATCCTGACCCCTACCTCCTGATCAGGAGCACATGTGATTTGTAGATGGCAGAGCGCCATCTAATGGAACAGAAATCAACTAAACGTTGATGTAACTTGTTCCTGATATTTGCCCAACCCATCTTATTGATAAATCAAGAAAATCCAACCACGAATGGCCCTTTACCATCTACAAAGCTCACGTGCTCGTGGTCAGGATATGCCTTTTGAATGTTAATACCAAAACCTTTTTTATTATTTTATTTTTCAAATGATATTTTCCTATATATAAATCCTGATATCTTAATAAACAATTTTTTATTATTCTTTCGCTAGGCCTTTATTATTACTATCGGAATTTTCTGGTGCAAATTAAAGTTTATATAAGCGGAACAATGAACTTTTAAATTATTCCAGAAATATTTGCCCAATTCTGGAATAATTAATAAAAACAACGATTAGTTGATATTTATTCCGACAGATGGTGCAAGCCATCAGCAACTTTTGGTTGCGAGATCAAGGAGATGCCTTTTAAAAAAATATATATAATATATAATACAAATTAAAACACTAAAACGCGAATATTTGTTTTCACAAATAATTCAAACCTTTACTGTCCTTACTGCAATGAAAAAAAAAATATATTTATATATTGAGAGGTCTTGGCTTATCAGTGGTGAACTCTCCCAGCGGTTTCGCCTATTTAACTATCAGACTCGATTCTTTAGAATTCTAATACTTTATTTGATCATTCTGATTATATTCCTGTATGCTAAACTGAAGTTAAGAGCCAACTTATATTCCATAACACCCACTACCTGAGCCACATACTGAGACATCCCATCACCAAAAAACCCAACAATTGGACCCCCTTTTCCGCCCCATGCTGTCTACCATGATTATCATGAACGTGTATTCTCTAATACTTTATTGGATAATTCTGCTTATATATGCTACAATGAAAGGTGGAATCCCAGAAATGGTATTCAGGCAAACTATGGACATATACTTTTAGAACAGTAGAATTATATATATATTATATATTTATCATTTCAATATTATCCTGACCAGAAGTCCTCCTCTACGTGGCAGGCGGGAGAAGCAGCACAAGTAAGGGACTGCCCTGTAGTACGGTGTCATGAGCCCCGAGCCGCTACGACAACCGTGAACAAGGAACTCTGAAATGTGGCTGACTAACGGGGCAATGGCACCCTCATTCCCTTTGTTGACCGGTATATATATATTATATAATCTAAAATACAAATATTTTATTTTTTTTTAAAAAACATATATTTTATTTTCTCATTCATTGACTGTTCTGCATTTTTGACCATATATTCAAAAAAATATCACTTTTAATTATTATTGTTGTAAATATGTATATTTAACCCTACCTATCTTTTATCCACGATTATAGAATTCATTATATAAATTCTATATTCCTGTGATATAAATAATTTATGTATATTTTTACTTCAAGAGATTCAAAATAAAAATCTGCTTGAAAGGTAAATAATTATTTTTATTTTTCCACGACTGCACCTCTTTTCAACAATCAAACACACAAAAAATTTCTAATCTATAACATATATATATATATATTGTAGGAATTTGCGAAACAATTGGCATGATGATGAGCTAACACTTGAAAGCTTGTCATTTTTAACTGATTAAAGAAACCTTTTGCAATTATCTTGATCGATATATCGTATTTAAACTTTTGCAATTATTTTACAATCTATGTTAAGAATCATATATATATGTGAGGGGATCGTAATAATTATCACAAAAGATATTTTAAAAAGTTCACGTTTATTAAATTCATTCTTTCTCTTCCTGTGTCAAAATATTTTATAAAAAATTTTAATATGACCAGTTATTTTTTTGTGTTAGTGAATAAATAGCTCGAGGGCTTTAACTAATTTGATGGAAAATCTGCAGGGGAAGTTTATTAAAAATATTGATTAAAGTCTTTTGTTTGGGAAGGAAATTTAAAAAATACATTCTGAGGATTATTTAGCTGAATTAATTTAAATAGAGAAATTTTCTTTGTACCAAACAATTCCTATTTATTTTTAAACCACACATTGATAAACGTTATTAATTGATAATATTGAATAGTTTAGGTTATATAGTTGCCTGGAGTAAATTAATAAAAAGCGCGAAATAGCGCGAATATTCCTGTTTCAAAATAACTTTATTAAGTACCACTCAAAAAGAAAAACCTAGGTTATGTTATTTACAGTGAATAATATGAACAGGTTCTTCACAAAAAAACAAAACAAAGTATCCAATGCGGGATTTGATCCCAGTTCATGGCTTTGGGAAACCGACGGTTTATACCGCCGGCCACTGACTGATGAGCCATGCCTTCCTTTTTTTTCAATTTTTATTCATTGCAGAGTGAGGGCTTGTCGTATTTTATTTTTCAATACTCTGTGTGAAAGCTAGATTTGGAATAGGAACTAACCGGTAGGTGGTTGCAGGTTTATTAAGCTAAGAGGTTTTGTTTGGATTCAGAGTTTTTTTTTCTTCTTGTCTTGCCAAATGCAATAAATAATTCTTTTGTTACTTTAAAGAAAGTTGTAATTATTTAAAATACTACAATTTATGGTAGCAGAGCGTGGTTCAATTTAAAACTTGAGAAAAAGCGAAAATATTTTATCAGAAGTTTGATACGTTTATTCTAATCGGTAAACAAAGATCTCTTCTGCATCAACGTATGTAAATTTTGAAATATGTTTCAATAGAATTTGAATTATATTGATAAAAGAAAGTTTAATAGAAGGATTAAAAAAAAACATTTTGAATTATAAACTACCTTTAAATTATATTGTTTAATTTTAAAAAGTTGAAAAACAAGGCTAAAATGGATTGCAATTTTTCGCCAACGACAAAAATTGAACCTTTAACAGGAACAAATTATCCGATTTGGGCTTTAAAAGTCGGAGCACTTTTACGTGGAAAGAAATTATTTAAATGCGTAATTTCGGATCCCGAGCCTGATATAAAAGATGAAGTCGCTTGGCAAATATGGAGTGAAAAGAATGACGAAGCCTTTGGAATTATAGTTACAACTCTATCAGATGAACAAGCAGGAATGTTTCTAGATGAAACTAAAGCAAAGAAAGTATGGGATGAATTAAAGAAAATCTACACGGGCAACCTAGAAGATAAGATAATTGATATTGGACTTGAACTTAAGAATATCAAGATGAAAAATAATGAATCCATAAACGAATATATGGCTAGAGCCAAAAATATTGCCTCTCAAAGTTCTTCACTCGGACACCAAATATCCCAAAGAGAACTAGCGTTACATGTTGTGCGAGGTATCCATCCAAGATTGGAAAAGATCGCTGTTGTACTGAGAACTAGAAGAGAATTAACTCTTGATGAAATTCGGCAGTTACTTAGAGAGGAAGAGAATCGAATGAATTCTAAGATGAATGGGAGTCATTCTGATGAAAATGAACAGGCTTACAGAAGTAAAGACAGAAGAAATCACTATCAACAGAATCGACAAAAGGAGTGTTTTGTTTGCCATAAAAAAGGACATTTAGCTAAAGATTGCTGGTTCAAAAATAAGCGAACTCAAGAACAACATGGGAGAAAAATGCAAATTCAAATACGAACTATAACAAACAAAATTTAAGAAATAATGCGAATACCGTCTCAAGCAAGCCTGTGGAACAAACTTTCAATACACCAGCACAGATCGAGTTTTTGAAAACTCCTCAAATAATTATAGTCAGATACAAACCTGGTGTCTTGACTCAGGGTGTACTACGCACTTATCTCCACACTTGGAATGGATGGAAAATGTAATGCCTTATGAAAGTGAGATAAATTTGGCAGAAGAAGGTAAAGTTACACATGCTACAGCTAAAGGTGATATCAAGGTTTCTACTTGTACCGAAAACGGAATTGAGAATGTTCAAATTAAAGGAGTTCTGCATGTACCTACCTTAAGGTCTAATCTTTTATCAATATACGAATTAACTAACAAAGGAAATACTGTAATTTTCAATAGAGATGGAGCAAAGATTTACAATGAACAGGATGATTTAATTGCAGAGGCTCAAATCCAGGATAGGATGTATGTAATGGAAACAAGGTCCAGAGATGAATACTCGGAAAAGACGGAGAATGTCATGACCACAAAAGATGATTTCTCAAATGATAATATCAGCTTGTGGCATAGAAGACTGAATCATTTGAACGAAGCGTACATGAAAGAGATAATTCAACGGAATGTGGTATTGGGGTTTAATGTTAAATTTAAGAACTTGCCAGAATGTGAAGCTTGTATAATGGGGAAATTGACTCGACAACCTTACCATCCCGTTACCACCAACTGTACAACCAAACCCCTTGAATTGGTGCATATGGATTTGTGTGGTCCAATCCCATACCAATCTCTAGGTGGATCAAAATACTTTTTTGTTCTGGTTGATGACTTCAGCCGAAGAACCTTTATCTACTTTCTGAAAAACAAAGATGAAACTTTGGGGAAGTTTGAAGAATTTAAGGCAAGAGTGGAAAATGAGCTAAACCTGAAAATAAAGGATGTGCGAACTGATAATGGCACAGAGTTCACTAATCACAGATTCAAGAATTTCTTAATTAAAATGGAATACACCACCAACTCTCTACCACCTACTCGCCACAAAGTAACGGAGTTGCGGAGAGAATAAACCGAACCCTAATTGAAACAGCAAGGACGTTATTGTTTGATTCAGGATTACCCATGGCTTTCTGGGCGGAGGCAGTCGCTACTGCATCATATGTCAAAAATTGTACTCCACATAGGTCAATCAAGCTTGATACACCAATGGAGAAATGGAAAGGAAGAAAACCCTCCACTCGACATTTAAGAATATTCGGTTGTTTGGCGTTTTGGCCCATTACACAACAACATAGAAGTAAATTTATGCCTAAAAGTCGAAAAGGTATTTTTGTAGGCTATTCTCTGAAAAGAAAGGCTTATCGAGTGTATGACATAATCACTAAGAAAATAGAAGAAGTAAGATCAGTAAAATTTGTCGAAAATGAGAAAGGAATTGATTATGCAAAAAATCTTCAAGAAGACACAAATTACGACCATTTGCATATAAAAAGGAAGAGGAAAATGATAATGAAATCGACCTTCGGACGCGTCCAGAAACCTCAGAACTAAATGAAGAAACGATTCCCACGTTAGACGAACCTAACGAGGAAAGAATTGTAAGGTCAGGTCGCAAAAAGGGAGATACACAAAAGTTTTAGAGGAAAAACACAGAGCAAAACAGAGAAGAGGAAATGAAATTGCTTGAACAAGGCGTTCGACGTTCGCAAAGAATAAAAGAAAGAAATAACGTGAATTTTATATTAGAACCAGAAGAACGTATTCCCGAAAATTATGAGGAGGCGATTAACTGCGAGAATAAATATGAATGGCTCGAAGCAATGAAAGAAGAACTTTACTCTATTGACAAGCATAAGGTATGGACTCTCGTTCAAAGAGAAAAGAATATGAAGATCATAAACAGCAAATGGATCTTTAGCATAAAGAGTACGCCTGGTGAGGGTGTTTATAGAAGAAAAGCTAGATTAGTTGCTATTGGTTGTAATCAAAAATATGGCGTAGAATATGAGGAATCCTTTTCACCAGTGATCAGAAAAGAAAGTCTTCGTGCAATTGTAGCCCTAGCAGCTCAGTTGAATTTGGTTATAACATCATATGATGTGAAGACCGCCTACCTTTACGGAGAATTGAAGGAAACTATTTTTATGAAACAGCCGGAAGGATTTGTTGAAAAAGGTGAAGAAGAGAAAGTTTGCAAATTGTTAAAAAGTATATATGGACTTCCACAATCGGGACATTGTTTGAATAAAAAGATCAACGAGATACTGATACAACTGGGAATGAAAAGATCGCAATATGATCCATGTGTGTACACTTTTAGAAAAGGAAAGGAATATGGAATATTGGGTTTATACGTGGATGATCTAATAATAGCCGGAACGGATAAAACCTTTAATGAAAAACTAGCATCAGAGATAGGAAGATTTGTTGCTTTAAAAGAAAAAGGGGAGAATGAACCTTTCATTGGTGTAGAGATAAGGAAAACAGAATACGGTTTTGATCTATCACAAGCCCATTATATCGATAAAATCTTGAAGAAATTTGCACTCGAGGAATGTAACATTGTACAAACTCCGGGAGATCGAGACCAAAGTTTTGATGAATGTCAAGACTCCAAACCAGTAGACAGGACATTATATCAAGAGATGATCGGATCCCTGATGTATTTAGCAACCGGAACTCGTCCAGATATTTCTTTTAATGTGAGCAATTTATCCCGATTTTGCAATGATGCAAGAGAAGTACATTTAACAGGAGTTAAGAGAATATATAGATACCTGAAGGGCACCAGAGATAAAATGTTAAGATACAAGCCATCAGAAAATAGCATTCTTGTCAGCACAGATGCAAGCTGGTGTTCAACAAGTGACGCAAAGTCCTATTCCGGATACACAGTTAAACTGGGAAACAACTTGATCAGTTGGAGAAGCAAGAAACAAAGTTTGGTGGCTCTGTCTACATGCGAAGCCGAACTGATTTCGATATGCGAAGGGATCTGCGAAGTAAAATGGATTAAAGGACTTTTAGAAGAACTATGCAAGGATGCGAACTTTCCTACAACGCTTAAAACAGATAGTCAATCTGCTATCAAGTGGATTAAATCTGAAAAAATAACTTCCCGGAGGAAACATATAAACCGAAAATTATATTTTATAAAAGATGCTGTGGAAGAAGGAACAATCGACCTTGAATTTGTTAGGAGTGACGAAATGGAAGCGGACCTATTAACAAAGTCTTCCCAAGGAGAAACTTAAAAACTGTATAAACTCTCTCGGACTTGTTTGATAGAAGCTTCCACACATGGGAGGGATTGTCGTATTTTATTTTTCAATACTCTGTGTGAAAAATAGATTTGGAATAGGAACTAACCGGTAGGTGGTTGCGGGTTTATTAAGCTAAAAGATTTTGTTTGGATTCCGAGTTTTTTTTTCTTCTTGTCTTGCCAAATGCAATAAATAATTCTTTTGTTGCTTTAAAGAAAGTTGTAATTATTTAAAATACTACAGGGCTGTAGAAAGAAGTTTTTATTTTTTCTTGGCTTATCTCTAGTGTACGTGGTACAGGCCATGATAATCATGGTGGGTAGAAGTAGGCGACTGCTTTTACTGGCACCACATGAAAAGCAGTTCGACTTTGCACTTACAAATGTGCCAGAGCCCCGTTTGGTTACTTGCACTCGCTGGTGGGGTTGTACTTTTGCAAGAATCGGGGGCCATTGGAGCATTTATTTTAGGTTTTAAGTAATTATATTTTTAAAGTATCTCGTTAAAATACCTAAATTTTTCAACTCTGTCTTTTAACCGAATATGTAATTAACATATAATTAATTTTTTTATATTTTGTTACTCAATTCGATAAAAACTTGTATCAATATTAAAGTGGAAATATCAAGACTCCAAGAATATAAGTTTCTTTGTAACATTTTATTAGCAAATCTCTCTTCAAAATTTGCAGTATTATCATCGTTAGACTCGATGTAATTATGTATAATGAATTCCTATTTGATAATTGCTTTTTCTTTATGCATCCACTACCTTATATAATTGTTATCTTTTGATGATCAATTATCACGTAAATAATTAGCTTAGATCAATATTATTGTTTATAAAATAAATTATTTTGTATATATATATATGTGTGTGTTCTGCTCATATGACGCGTAACTGCCGAAGCTACAGCGTGAACTTTTTATAGCTCTAAGTTGTTACAAAAAATACTAAAAATCTTTTGAATATCTTAAAATATAATATTTATCAACTTTCTTTTTTCTTCTCCAATACAAATTTTCTTCCATATATTATAGATATAACACTCTTTTATTATAGTTCAGTAATAGCTTGCTATTCTGACATTATAAGTGCTCCTCAGTGAAATAGGCCTTGAGGGACTCTCTTTGGAGCTCCTGTTGAATGAGGTAGTGATAAGCAGAGCTGGAGCTTTTGCGTTGTTCAAATTTTGGAAGACGGCTGAAGAGAAGAGGAGGCTATATACATAATCTAATTGATGTAAATAATCTATGTCAGGATTAGAATGACGAATCCTGTATGGGACTTTGATTCCAGTAAAAGGCTTGTTGTTGCTGTTGTATATAGTCACAGTGTAGAAAATACTATACTATACCTACTACATATAGGTTTCTCTCTGTATTCTTAGTTCTCTTCTCTTACTCTGTAAACTGGCGAATCCTGTATAGGACGAGAGGTCCTCAATAAAGGCTTTTTGTTGTTGTTGTTGTTGCTATTCTGACATTATACCTTCAATTCGATAAAAAATTATTCTAAAGATTTCTTTAATCATTATATAAATCATTATATATATCTTCTTTTTTAAAAATGTTTAGCTTTGATGCATTATTTATGTTAAAGTATTCACTTCTTAAAATGCAACATAGCGAAAAAGTAAACGGTATTTAAAGTTACAAAGATGTTTCCTTATTTTATCGATTTACTTGATTTAACGATAGATTTTGTTGATTTCTTTATGATCGTTATTTGAAGATAGTGAATATATTTTAATCACTATTGGAATACTTTGGTGGAAGAAGAAAGAAGCATTCTCTTAACGAAATTCTTTTTTTTTTCTCTAAAGGAATGAAACAAAAGTCTAATAAAATGTATTGAACTTGAAATAAATTTCATTATCTTCTTTTTTTAGGTTCTATGATAATCTTCAAAATATCTATATACACAAATGGACAAATCTTAAGGAAGTAGAAAGTCTTTGATGTCGCCGGTTGGTCGTCTATTTTTTTTTTTAAGTAGACAGAGGTTGTTCACACTTAGTTATCTCGTGTGTCTTCAATAAAGGTCACTGTAATATCTTTCAGAGTTATTGTCTGAATCTCATTATACATGTTAAAGGTAAAACTTCCTTAAGTTTGTGTGTTGAAGAGGGTATATATATACATTCATATATAGATATTTTAAAATCCTTTTTTAAAGCTTTCCAAATCTTAAAATTAGGATTAGTATTTTCTGTTTTAGAGGATTATGAACATTTATATTAAATCCTTTGAGAGAAGAGAGGATGTTTATCTTAATATTTTTAGGATTTGGAAGGTTTTAGGAAATTAAAAATAAATATTAAATATTAATTTAAAAATTTTTGAAATATTTATTTCTAATAACAAAAAGGCCCTTCTCTTTAATAAAAGAAAGCGCGTAGCAATATTTCTGGATATTTTACCAATGCGAATATAAAAGGTCCCCAGACGACAAGAATTGCAGAAAAAAAACGATCATGCATCTTGTTTATCTCTCTTCGTTTGGTTTAGACATTATTTCGCCCCCTGTATTATTTATTAAATTCATTTTTTTACATTCTCCAGACAATTTATATATTCATGATCTATTCTGGCCATGAAATAGCAAAATGTTTTAAAATAAATAATAACTATTTAAAAATTCAATTGCCCTTTTGAGACATAAATTTATACATTATAAACAAAAGTTAATAGATATTTATTTTTGAATTCTTTTAAAAATAACTTTATTTGAATTATTTATGTATGGGAATATTATATTTTAATTTGAAAAATTCCTCTCATTTTTATATATAATAAATAACCTCTGAGAGAGAAATAAACAACTTATTTTCCATTTATTTTAAAATCATTTAAAAATAGATTTATCTTGGCATAAAAACAATCGCAAATTGAATCGAATAAAATTGATTGAAAATAAATAATGGTTTGTAAAAATAATAGTTTGGTAAATTTATAGAGATTTGTTAGCTTACGCGTAAAAATAGTTTTAATATTATTTATATACCCTTACTTTTATTAAGGACATTTTTGAATTCAATAAGGACATTTTTGACTTTAATAAGGTCATTTTTTAGTTTTATCCATAAATGTCTTACACTTCTATGACAACATTTCAAAGTTTAATATCGCTCTTTTTAATATTTTTAAAATATAGCAACGTTAATAGTTTAAAACATTATAAAACTGAATAATAATATTTTAAATCAAATAATAATTATTTTCTATTTTTAATGACATTTATATCTATTTTTTATATCGTATAAAATTCGTTTACACATAACGTTACGTTGACATTTATACAAAATTATATAATATAGCATCAAATTTGTCGTACTTTAAATGTTAAACTGTTTTATGGAGTAAAATAGATATAAAGAGTTACTAAATATGAATGTTTTAATAAGAAAATATTCAATATAAATAGAATTTTGTTAATATTGAATTTCGAAATAATGTTATTTAATTTTATAATGTTCGTTTTAAAATATAAAAATGGCTTTATTTTTACAAAATGTGGTTTTAACACTCTAAAACGCAAATATTAAACGTTGAAATGTCGTTGTCAAACTTTAAAACTTCATTAATAAATCTTAATCTATCAGCTATTTTTATAACATTTTAAAAATGTTGTGTATGGTTGATATTATAAAATAAATGTTATTAAACCTTGAAATGTTATTTAAAAATGTAAACCTTTATCAATGCACAAGAGTGTCAAAAATATCTTTATTAAAATAATATATAGTTTAATTAAAATCAAAAATACCCTTAATAATATTAAAGCTATCCTTATTGAATTCAAATATGTTTTCAATGGAAACAAAAAGATATAGAGCAATAGATCTCTGTTGATTTTCTTATGAAGATAATTTTTAAAACAAAATATTATACATTACAAAATATATAATAATAATTTCTCACAACACACACATATACAAAATTGTTTTGAAAATAGAGCAATCCATATTTAATTCATTAGATAATAAAAGGCATATATTGGTAATAAAATTCTATGATTATATATTATATAAAATATTGACCATTGACTGTGAATATTAACTCATCATCACATCTTACTTACTTTCGTTCATTTCCCTGCATACATAAATATTAAATTTAACTTCAAATTGTCGTTAATAAATATTTTATTTTAAACCTTATATTAAACTTAATAACCCATAAATGCATCAGAAATTGTATAATAATACTATATCCCATTTATAATAATAAATGTACTGCCGAACATGCATGGTAAGAGAATTCTAAAAATAAATAATATATTATATTTTAAGGAATATTTCAAGGCAATACAATGTTTTCAATAATAAAAGTCACACGCACTTTATTAGTATTTTATCTATATATAATTTCATTAATAATTTCCCTTTCAATATATAAAAAAGAAAGAAAATGGGCTAACATATTTAGCCTCTAGTATAAATCGTTTGCAATCCATCAACTTCATCGTCTGGCTTTATTCCAGCCATATTGCCATCAGATATTTATAAGCAAGGCATTAATTAAACTTTACTAGAAGTTATTATGTTCACCACAGAGTTTAATAATTCAGTGATACAAATAAATTGCTAACATTCCATTGATATGATCTGTACAGGAAACTATTTAATTACGGCAATGTGTAATATATAATAGGTTTATATGGTTTTGACCAAGGACTTGGTTGTTGTGTGATGTAATCAATATATAGCGTGAGATATTCATGTTTTTAGTTCTTATGATAATTCTGTAATAATAAAATATTATGCAAATATATAACTTTTCAGTAGCATACAATCTCTTTTAATGAAAAACTACACTACCTAAGATTATTGAATATTAGGTATAAGAGTACATAACACGATGCATTAAGTTGACGTAAATATTGGACAATTATAGATAAATGTGATCATTTGCATTTAAACAAATAAGTTAGAATTTCAGTAAAATGTGTTAAATTAACATAATATATTATACCTATATATTGGCACACAATACAACTACTACAATAATAAAAGTACAAATAAGATTAGAATTCTATTACAATGCCTGTTTGGCATTACATTTATTATTATAAGAAGGATACAGAGTGATTATATACAATTTGTGATGCATTTATGAGTTATTAAGTTTAATTTAGGATTTAATAAAATATTTATTAGCGACAATTTGAAGTTAAATTTAATATTTAGATATGCAGGGGAATGCACGAAAGTAAGCAAGATGTAATGATGAGTTAATATTTACAGTCAATGGTCAATATTTAATATAATATATCATCATAGAATTTTATGGCCAAATATATAACAACCATGATCCCTGCAATACTTGTTCAGCGGTTCAGTTACTATAATAGGAAGGATGTAAAGAAAATTAGCATGGCCCCTGTGATACTTGTTCAGCGGTACAACTACTAAAATAAGCACATGCAAAAAATAAGATAACATGACTTTTGTAATATGTTTTAACATTTAATTTATTTATCACTGAATTATTTATTTTTAATAATATGTTGCTCTGTATAATGATTCTAAAACATCTAGAATCTTTCTTTTTTGCATATATTTTTAGTAAATTAATGTGATCAGCATTTTCCCCCTAGATTTTGATCTTTAGATTCATAAATCAAATATTTTTTATGATAAGTTCAATTTGTCTAATTAATTATCTTACAATATTATCACGGCAAAACAGCTACAATGAGAACACTACAACGATAATTCTCAAAATCTACAAATATGTTCATGAAATTGATAAACAAAATAGGTAAAATTAATTTTGCTTGAGTTAAACACACACTAGCTTCATTCTAAAATGAAGATACACAGAGATAAAAATGCCGGGAAGATGGCATCGAGTGGCAGGTGCAGGGGGGATACAAGCCTTCATGAATTATGCACTCCTTCACATGATCAATGATCGGTATTTACAGCTTCATCTTGGAGAGATGGACCAATGGGGAACATCCTTTATTGATCACGTGAACCTCCCTACATTAATTATTGCTATCGCTTAAAACCACGTGGCTTATTTATTTTAATACAAAGAAAAACACTTTAACAATTTATAGACTCTAGTGAAACTTCACGAATTTCCTGAAGATTTAGGTAAATTGATAAAACTCTTATATCATTACGAAGAATGGAATTTGTAAATTTCTCAGTTGATAAACATATGATTGAGGTAAGTGTAGATACTTCATTATTCAATCAATTGCAATGATATTATTCAAAAAAGATATGAAAACCTTTCGCGAAGTGTTTTTATTTTTATAAATATCATATTTAACTTAAAGCAATCTATCCTTGAATATTATAAACATATATTTATTCATAGAACGAGGTTTAATAAGTTTTACCGCAATTGTTTCTTATTACAAAACGAAAAATCCCTGGACACTTTTATTTTTACGTTTTCATCAATAATCTTCACAATTTAATCTTTTCATACATCATCCCTAAGGATAGGAATAGTCGTTATTTCTCCTTAAAAATAATTAAAATTACGATTTTTCGTTCTGTAAAAATAAACATTTGCGGTAAAACTTATTAAACGTCGTGCTGTATTCATAGCCGCATTATATTGTATTATATAACTTGAATCTTTGGTCTCGCACTGCACGCCCAGTTTCAACCGAAAAATCGACCTCCCACCCCAATACTCCGTGTTTTACCTCGCCAATCCCCCCAGCTGAACTATTTACCTACTTTATTTGGCTATCTTTCATGTCCATAGTTTTAAAATATTTCCAAGTTGTAACCTGAAGAAGGGCATTCTTGCCTGAAAGCTTGTTTTTTACCATTAAAAGAAAATCACCACGTTTTTATCGCCTTCATTTCAAATTGTATTATATATTTATTCATATTTAATTTTAAAGGCATATATATTGGATCAAAAAATTATTTATTTGTTTACTAATATTTCAGTTGGCTGAACGCCAACCTTTTTCAAGGTATTACAACATATTTATGTCAACAACAAACTCAGCGCCACATAATGTCAATATTTTTCTATATATTTTAGCCATATTCTCCCTTTTTCAATTTTTATTCCTTGTAGAAAATAAAGACTGTAGAAATGAAATTATATAATTTAGAAGAAAAGTAGTGTTAAAATATGTTGATAATTTTCCAAGTTTCTATTTTAAATTAATAATATAAAAATAAACATATTGCGAAGGGTTTTAAGTTGAGGAAAATATGAAAACTTGTAAAATAATATGTTATAAAAATATTCTAACATATTTGATCGTATTTAAATACATTGATCAAAAATGATATCAAATTTTTCCCAATGTACATCCCAATATATATGCTAATAAGTAAAAGATTTGAAGCGTACGAGGATACTTTTCTTTTAATCTTTAATAAAGATTCGAGCTTTCGGGCGAAAACAGCCCTTCTACAGGAACATTAGAAAAACAGTTTCAAATAGTAACGTTTGTAAACAAATAAATGGTATCTCTATTTGGTCTTGTATTGCGCGAGTGAATCTCACACCCACGCGACCCAGACTATGATGCATTGATTAAATCAACTAAGTTGAAACTTTCCAAAGTAAAATAAACTGGCAAAGGGAAACTATGGTACACAATTTATGGAAATAT
Organism: Cordylochernes scorpioides; assembly: GCA_030710605.1. NCBI lineage: Eukaryota > Metazoa > Arthropoda > Arachnida > Pseudoscorpiones > Chernetidae > Cordylochernes > Cordylochernes scorpioides. The sequence goes on along the minus strand of CP092882.1, from coordinate 17,397,113 downwards.
TGCTTTAAATGCGTCAGGGATCTCTATATGCCGGTTGATACTGATGGGTTCCCCTAGTTTGGATAGTTGAAAAGGGAGGGTACACGATGTGACTTATTAAAGTCTCCTTACTTAAGTATATATATATATATATATAGCAATTTAGGCCAACAACCCCATGTATATAACCCGCAGCAAGACCTTAATGTTGTATAATAGCAGCACAGCTGTCAGTGATGCACTATCGGCATATGTCTTTACATCATCACATGTAATACAATTTGTGCAAATAGGATAAATAAAATAAATAAAAAAAGGAAAAGGGAAAAAAAAACTCTGTAATTGATTAAGAGTTGAGCTAAAGCAAGGATTGAGCATATAATATTGTCAGTACAGTGGTCTAAAGATGGGAACAACCGCGACACTATTATACAACTTCATCTGACAACCCACGAAATCGTTATTAAATTGGGCAATCTATAAAACACTGAAACACAGACACTCGCGGCAATGTATGTGGCCGGTAATTTATGGGAGACTTGATTATTAGTAACATTCCCTTCAAATAGGTAATAAACATACGACATTTTATTTAAACAGTTGGAATAGCACCCTAAGACAAATTATGTATGAAATAGGTAACAGAGGAGACAAGAAAATTTCTCTAGATATTTATTTAAATATCTTAAAATTTGGGAACATGTCTATACTGACGAGATATGCTATTTACATAGTAAAATTTAGATAGAGGTGACCTGAAGTTACTTTATAGCCCTTTAGGGCCCATGCGAAATCTAGGTTGGCTACTACAAAAAAAAAAAAGGGGGGGGGGGGGGGCGCTAAGTCATAATGACAAATGGCTTACCTTTTCTCGAAAGTGCCTGGCAAAGGTCTCCTGTCTACAGACTGTCCTTTCACTGAGCGACTCCGATCAAAAAAAAATCCCCGCCTTTTGGCAAAGAACCTTCTTTTATATCATCTCATTCTCCATTTTCATTCGCCGAAAGAAACACCAATCAAAATGGCCAACGGCTCCAGTATCAATTTCATAGACGCCCCAGGCCTCTCCCCTTCAAAATAGAACATATAGTATTACCAAAACAAAAAAAATCTAAAGAGAGAAACAACCCCTGCGGTAGTGTAAGATTTCAGACTCCAGCCCCCCGTCTTTCCACATGGGTTGACATACAATCCTCCCTTTTTCTCGGGATGGTATATATATCGCCCCCCCGTCTTGGCTAAAATTGACCCAGGCCCTTTTTACCTGGACTGTAATGTGATGCTTTCCTTTCTCTGGAAGGATATTTTATAAGTTTCAGTCTTTAGAGATCTTCCTTCTCCATTTTTCTCCTTTTTTTTTTTTTCTGGTCACCTTTACCTAAATTTTTGGTGAGGGGAATGTATGTACATATGAAACAACAGTTTCCAGCTCGGATGTCTCTGGATGTCTTCTTCTTTACCAGGCATCAGCTTTCGGCATGGAAGTCTGGTGTCACCAAGTGTCTAAGTTTCTGGGCAAAAAAATGGTCTGTAAGTCTATGTGGGAGGGAAGCCATGTATCCATTTGATTTGATTATACATACGCCTTCTGTTGGGGTATGGTTACAAAAACGTGCCCCAACAATCCTCCCCCTGCCAAGTAATGGACAAATGCGTTTGTGCTATTCATTATTCATCTGCCTTTCATCAGTTACTATGAAAGCAGGCCCATTTCTAGCAAAATGCATTTTCCATTACTAGGTGAAGTCAGGTGTACCGAAACCTATAGGGAAGATAAGGCTAATCACAATGATGGTATGCTATTCTAGATGTTTATTATTCCGAACATTAGTGGGCATTGTGCATCCTGGCAAAGAGTTTTTTTTATGTGCTATTATTCTGTCAGAACACTGTTATCAAAATAGGTTATTGGGGACAGTCATATCATATGTATGGAAGTAAGCAAGGTCATCTGTCTTACCATTCATGGGTATATATACCACCCTTCCACTTTCTTCTTTGGCCTTGAGGAGTAGACCCTCCTAGTGGTAAGTCCTCTCAACCCCATCCTTGCCTCTTGTGGTGCTGGATTCATTGCTACCTTCTTTCTGCTAACAATACAGTTAGAACATTTCCCTATTACATATTATATATAAAAATTTGGGCGCCAAGGAGTCGTTTAGAAATAACTGACTAGTCCAACTCCTAAAACATGCCAGCATCTTTATTTAAGTACCAATCAAGACATTCGTGTGGTATAGTTATACATATACAATCAAAGGAAAGGATAATTATAGTTAGCTGAAAGAAATATCTTGATACATAATGATTAGCCTATGACATGATGACTTTTGCTAAATAAAAATTACAGAAAACAAATTATGTAAGTAATCATTAAATAAGGCACGAAATATGTAATGATAAAATGAATCCTTCCATGTTATATGATGAGTATAACATATATATTGAAGAAAAAAAAAACATATCATGTAGATAGTGATTAAATATGTTAAGATATAAGTGATAAAAATCATCCCATGATAGATGACAAAAGAAAAACTACTTACAAAATTATATATGATGACAAAATATATATACTTATACAAGTAAGGCGGATAAAAGACAATAAGGATAAAATAGATCATACCTTGAGGGAAGAATAAGCCATGACAACATGTTAAAAAAAAATCGCAACATGGCCGGTAAATATTACTAATATCATGAATATCAAAGGAAATAAAATTGTTGAAATGAATAGCATATGATTATAATATAATATATATGATATAAAATAATAACATATTCAATTAGAAAATGAAAACACATTATATATATTTGTGCGCTGAAGGTTCAAGGTTTAGTATCTCAGTTAAGTTTTTCAATCTTATTCAGTCTGGAATCACGAGTTGGTCACTGGGTAATATTCGTCTATCCCGATCCTACTGGAGGGTGGGTTCTCTCTTGTGTGTTAGATTCCTCTAATTACAATACTCTCTCAACCCAAATGGGAACGTCATTTAGAATCTTGGTCAAATGGAGCATAGCCCAGACCTCTATTAAACTACACAGTCCATTTAAATCTAGGGTGACAACCGTATGAAGAGAATTTTTCTGTTTTGGCAGAGCGACTAATCAATTTCTACTATTTTGTTTGTGACTCCGTTTACCTTGTCTCTGGGGTGTGTACAGTTCAGCTACCTCCCCCTTCCAAGAAATCCATATTACTTTCGTCTACTAATATACTCTCTATTCATTGACCTGAATCCTATAAATCTACATCTTATAGGTTTGAATTTTTATCAATCTGAAATTTTGGTTCTTTTACTAATTCCTTCAGAATTCTACTCCTTGTATAACTGCTCTTAATCCTACTGTCCTCAATACAACACTTCTAAAACTTTGACTCATTGGCTCGTTCTGGTGTCTCGTTCGCGGTCATTATAGTTAACTAATACTTTAAAATCTTATCCTAACATGGAACGAGTCTAAACTCGTTGAAGGTCCTGATAATTACTTATTCTGTCTCTCGAATCGGTCTTATGCTCGAATTCATTCCAACAAAACGTATGGCAGGGCGAATCCTTTATTAGAAGAAACTTCCGCTAGCTATGGGGGATCAAACTGGTACCAAAAAAAAAATTCAATAGACGGAAACACTTCGTCTAGAATAACTGGGCAATCTCTGCCTACATGCCAATCTCACAGGACCTCCCGTCTGGAATACCCTCGCTCCAGCCACGCTAAAAGCGTCGAAACTACGGTGTCAGATCGGTTACCCAAGGTCGCGCCGTTATACCCCAGGCTATACGGCATGGCTAAAACAAATCCCCCATCCTGCATAAAATTCAATCTATACCTCTTCGTTTCCTCTAATGAGGAGAAGTTTTGTGGGTTTTCTGGTCTGATCATAACCTCCCACAACCTTCCAGTCTGAGAATCGAGATATGATCATTATCTACGACTCTTAAAATTCAAGTTGATATAAATAACAAAGAATACTTTATTACCCTAGTAATAGAAATTAAAAAAAAATTTATACTCCTCCAAAAGGAGACCTAACAAAAATGGAGCGAATATTTTCCTAAGAATAGAGTTTTTACAGTCCTGTGAGGCTATCGTTCCTAACAAATAAAGAAATCAAAATTGAAAATTGAACCTATTAAATTCCCTAACACTACTCTAAAGTAAATTTGGTCTAACAGTATAATAGTTTTTAACTTTGACAACAATCATTAGTCATTCCATTCATACATATTTCATTCGCAGACTGCATTCATACTATAGTTAAAAATTGCTATAAATGCCAAAGTACTACAATTATCTATCAAATAAACCCTAACAATAATAAAGTCTTTCAGGACCAATGAGAAATCAAATAAAGTTATCTAATTAAAACAAAGTTGGGACTAAAGCCCTATTGACTTAAATAAATGCCTCATACAAACTCTACATAAAAGTTATCTATACGTGGATAAACATTATTTATATTTAAACAAATAAACAAAATTGATTGTTAACAATCAAATGTTAACAATTCTAAATAATCTGGAAGCTAACCTACTAAAAAATCAGTGTAACTTCAAAAACTGCCCTTGCCTTGACACCAAGCGACTTTTCACGACAATTCTATGTAAAGACATACACAAATTATAATGGCGAATAAAGGACCATTAAGCGTGACACCTCATAAAAGCGGATTGAGTCTCTCCCCTAGCCACCGTGGGTGAAGTCACTTTCTTCTTACTTCCTCGTGCGTCTGTCCCCTTTGCAGTAGTCCGACCTCAGCACTCTATTGAAAGATGGATTTATAGGGTTTACGATTCACTACCCAACACTAACATTCTCAAGTGCTTTCCAAGGATCGACTATAGTCTGGGTCTACTTAACTTCTACCCCTGGCTTAGGGTCCCTATACTTCACAACTTTACTCTGAGAGATTGACCTTTCATGTCCTCATTAGAAACCTATTTCAAAGCTACTACCTGAAGGCCAGGGATTATAGGGTTTCTGAATTACCCAACACAAGCCATAGGATGCCTATTAGGTTTGTTGTTTTAGACATAGCCCCCCTCTAAGTTGTGATTTCCTACACCTTCCTTCACCTATTACTCCTGATAATAACTAAAATTTCAGATTTACACTAAATAGTTAATTCACAATGGTATACATTATTCTCACTGGTCTTTGAAACTCGGGTTTTAACAAGAAATAGTTTGTATAGAAAAAAAAAAAAAGGAATCCTAATGAAGTTCTACTTAAAAAAAAAAAGGTTTTTAAATGAAAAAAAAAAAAGGTTGAAATCTCTAAACTTCTCACTCTATCGAGCTGATTCTCCGTACACACTCCAAAATCCTAGTTAGAGGCGACAGTCTAAGCAGAATTTACACTGTGTGGGCCTTTTCACCCTTGTAGACCTGCGTAAAGTTAAACTGTTCACACTAACTCTGTCAACTTCCCCTCGTCTCATTACTTCTGAGTTCGCTCTGGTTGTCACCCCTTGTGGAACCACTACATTAACGGACCTATTAGGGAGATAAGCTGGACCTGTAAGATGAATCCAATGATCTTCATCACTGGAACCTTGACTTGAATTACCATCACTAGTCTCCTCCTCCTCTGTGGGGAAAATCCTAATTGGTATATGGTATTGTTTTAACCTATCTATATGGTATTTATCCAAATTCCCAGTTTCTAGATTCTTCAAGAGATATACAGTATCACCAGCCCTTTTTAGTACCTCATATGGACCCCCATACCTTGGCTCAAATTTGTGACGCCCCTTCGTCTCATGCATTCTCTCCACTAGGACTAAATCCCCATTATTAAAAGTTCTCAGCCTTTTGTTTTCAAACTTAGTCCTAGCTTCTTCCTGTTCACTCAAGTAGGTTTGCCTTACCACCTCTCTTATCTTCTCGACCTTCTCTGTTAGTTCCCGCTCGTAGAAGGCTGCCGTTTGAGCAATCAAATCTTCGCTTACAGGACTTTGTCCCGCTTCCTGAAAGGGTTGCGGGAGCCTCAGCTCATGTCCGAAGACGAGTTTCGCTGGCGTAAATCCTGTACTAGAATGTTCAGTGGTTCTGATAGCTAAAGCTACCATGGGTAAGATGTCATCCCAATTAGAACCTGCCTCACACCTACGCAAAGATTCAATTACTGTTCTGTTGAGCCTTTCTACAGCGCCATTACTTTGAGGTCTCCAAGCAGTGGTGTTCACTGCACTTACCCCCATGGCCTTGCAAATCCCTTTGAAAATACAGCTAATGAATGCCGAACCCCGGTCCGAAAGTATAGTTTTCGGTACTCCAAAGATAGTAATTACGCTTTCCAACAGCGCTTTAACCACTGTACTGGCACACTGGTCTCTTGTAGGTATTAAAATAGGGAATTTGGTAAATAAATCGACTATGGTCAGGATGCTAGAATGTCCTCTGGAAGTCTTCTCTAAGGGTCCTATGAAGTCTAGAGCAAGATGCTCAAATGGTTTTCCAGGCCTGAAGTGGGGAGCATTACCAGCCTTGGTTACACCTTGATTTGAGAGCTGGCAACCCTCGCATCTGTATATATAGTTTCGGACCTGTGTCCTCATACCCGGCCAATAATAATCGTCCTTCAGCCTTCTCATTACCTTCTTGACCCCAAAATGACCTCCCGTCGGAACGTCGTGGTGATATTTAATCACCATCTCCCTAATGTCTGACGGAACCACCTTCACCCAGATACCCCCACTGTTCTTAGACACAAGGTAACCCTCGTGCATTTTATAATCCTTATTTTTATAAGTTACAGTCTCGGTAGACCGTCGGTCACCTATTAGTTTCAATAAGGGGGCCCATTTCTTGTCCTTAAGCAAACCTTCCCACGTCCGATCACTATCTATCAAGGGGGGCCCACGATTTTTAATTACTGCGGCCACAACTCTCTTATCTCGTGATGGTTCAGGATCATCCTCACACGGGAACCTACTGAGGAAGTCGGCTACCGTGTTTTCTTTCCCCGGGACATACACAAATGTCACATTGAAGTCTTGGATGATCTCTGCCCATCTAGACAATCGAGCGTTCTTATAATCAGTCCCCTTGTTATAAGTGATCGGTTTGTGATCGGTATGCACCTCAACCTTACTGCCCGCCAGGAGGTGTTTAAAGTGCTGCAGAGACAACACTACGGCATAAGCCTCCTTTTCGATTGTGGAATAGCGAGTTTCGGGGCCTATCAACCGTTTGCTATAGTAAGCTATTGGCTTGACAACCCCGTCTATCTCCTGTTGGAGACAAGCGCCAACCGCTATTCCACTGGCGTCTGTATTGAGGATAAATGGTCGCCCTATCATTGGATGAGCCAGTAAAGGCTCACTGGTTAGTACTTGTTTTATGGTCTCAAAGGCTGTCTGCTCTATTGTACCCCAAGTGAATCTTCGCCCCTTTCTCAATAAGTTACTTAGTGGAGCTAGGAGTTCACCTGCGTTGGGTATGAAGCGCCTGTAGTAGTTTACAGTACCCAAAAGACTTCTGACCCCCCTGATGTTGTGGGGACGTTTCAAATCCCTGAGAGCCGCGACATTATCCCACATGGGTTTTATCCCATCCTGATCAATTACATGACCGAGGTAATCTACAGAGCCCTTGAAGAAATAACTCTTCCCACGCCTAGCCTTTAGATTAAAGCGACTCAGGCGTTCGAGTACAGCGGCAAGGTCCGCTACATGCTGCTCATGAGAGTCGCTGTAGACGATGACATCATCGATGTACAAACGAACGCATTTATACAACAAATCCCCTAGGACCAAATTCATGGCCCATTGGAAGATCTGAGCTGAGTTCTTCGCTCCTTGTGGTAGACGTGTGAAACGATATCTCCCCCAGGGCAGAGAGAAAGTGAAATAATCTCTATCACCCTCCGGGATGCGAATCTGGAAAAATCCAGAGGTCAAGTCTAATGTGCTGAAGACCTTTGCGCCTGCAAAAGCACGCAGGTTGTCTTCAACACGAGGTATTGGGAACGGGAAGAATTCTGTCACCTCATTAATTAATCGCAGGTCCATTGTAATGCGGACGTTGCCGTCTGTTTTAGCAACGGGGAATAGGGGAGAATTCCATAAGGATGTACTCCCCTCGATTATTCCAGCTTCTTCCAATTCGTCTACTAAGGCCTTCACCTTTGAGACCAGCTTATTTGGGATCGGATACTGACGTCTATAGACTGGCTTTCCAGTCAGTATCTTTAACTTAGGGGCAATGATGGTTGACCCATCGCCCATATCGGAGATGTCGTCACAGAAACAGTGACTATATGCCCTAAGGACGTCTTCCCCTGTCCTGATTTTATGTAGAGGTATACTGGGTGGTCTGACAGGCACCTCACTGGCCTGTAACGAGGACAGGAAGGCCGACTTAGTCGGTTCTTCGTCCTGCTCAAAGTCTGATCTGACGCTTCCATCATGGTTGAGAGTGAGTCTTAGAGCCTTGAATCCTGGCATACCTAGGATTCCATCAAAGCCTAGCCCACCTAGATGGCAGTATTCAAATGTTGTTTTTACTTCCCTGATGGGTTTTCCCCTGATATAGGCCCTAACCTCTATTAACTCACTCCCCAGTGACCTTAACTCACTCCCACTAATCCCCTTAAGGAAGGTGGGTTTACCCAAACCTTCAGCGCTAATATCCAAGGAATCTATATTTACAATGTTGGCCTCTGAGCCTGTATCGATAATTAGTCTGATAGTCCTATTGCTCAGAGACCAACCTTTATCTACAAATGTACAAGTGATTACAGGTAGGCCGGCTAGAGTTCCCCCATTCCCTGCTTTGAGGCAAGCCGGACCTATTTTTTTGTCATGGCTGTGCAAATCCTTGCCATGTGGCCTGTCTCCCCGCATCTGAAGCACCTGATGGGTGTCCGCGTTGCTTCGGGGCCCTCATACCCCCTTGGCGCTCCTCCCTTGTATGTTGCTGGAGGGCCTTCCTTGCGCTGTTCTTGTGGGGCTCTACCGTTGGGGTTCTGTTGGGGTCTCTCCTGCCTGGTCCCTTGTATAGTGGGCTGGTTGTTCTGAGCGGAACCTCCTCTCCGCTGGAAACCTCTGGCCTGGTTGGTGTCCCACCTGTTTCCCATATTCATCCTGGGTTGCTCCCTGTGGGTCCTCCTCAGGTCCTGGTTTTCCGTCTCCAGGTTCTTTAACTTGGATTCCAGCCGGGCCATCTGGCTCGTCAACTCCCTCAACTTCCTGGCACTCCCCTCTTCATCTTCCATTTGGCATCTGGAGTACTCGTCATCCCTTTCTTCGATCTGGTGGAGACTGCTCACAATTACCTCCCATGACTCATTCTGGAGTTGGTGGGCTCTCTGCCACAGGTTTGGACAGAGTCCAGTGAGGAAGATATCAGCGACCTCAGTGATGTCGATCCTCAGGCCATCTGACTCGGCTTCTGAGGCAAGGCTCCGCACTCTGTTCGCGTATTCCTTAACCTTTTCTCCGGGCCTTTGTCTACAGGAGAAGAACTTCTTCCTGGCTTCTCTCTTGGGGGCCCTCCTGGAGAATCTCTGTTCCAGGTTTTCCTTTAATTCGTTGTATCCCAGTTTGATCTGGGAGGCCTGGAGGGCGAACTCTCTCGCAGCTCCTCGAAGGTGATTGTCCAGGAGGATCCTCCTCCTAGAATCATCCAGGGCTTTCACATCGTAGACCAATTCGAAGTCCCGGATGAACTTGTCGAATGGTATGAGCCCATTTCCCTCAAACTTTTCCAAATGGTATAGCGCAGACGGCAACGGCGTCTGGCTGGGTGAGGGGTCATCTCCAGGGTGCATGGTTCTCTCTCAGTCTGCTGTCTGAAATATTCCAGATTAGTAGTGGGGATTGGAGAAGAGAATCTCATGTATTAATGGGGGCAGGGAACCGAGGGGTGAAAGATGGGTTCATGGCCCAAAAGGGAAAAGAAATGGGAGAGGTACATGTTCATCCATGTGGGTGGATAGTAATCTTAGATCAATGCTCTTTCTGGGTGTATTGAAACTAACTAGCCATGATGGTAGAGGCGCTGTTCTCACTGTCTCTACTGTACATCAGAATGGACTATAATTATTACTAGTGTATTATTATTCCAATAGCCTATGACCTTTAAACCTTTATACCTTCATATACACTCGACGGGGTAGTCACCTTGTTAAAAAAAATCTATAATGTCATAGATCAGCTAGGGGGAGAACATAACAAAATTGTGCGAATAGTCTGTTTCAACTACTGATTGTAAGCCTATTAAACTCGTTCTCTTTAGGTTGGCTCGCTCATTAATCTTCAATCTATGTTCAATAGTCATATTGAGTTCACATGGATGCTAGATGTAAACTGTATCAAAATAGTGTAGTTTTCTAGTTTCCGAATTATATGACAGTTAAAAAAAAATATATTCTGGAAATATCTCGCACTGGCTACTATAAAAAAAATTGAATGGGGTACATCTCTGATCTTACAGGATACCTCATGGCTCATGGAATTGAATCGCTCATTTCTCACTAAAATATTCACACAGGGTATGGAGGTCTCCAGCGGTTCTATAGCTATTGGTCAACTAAATTAATTAATGGCAGGAATTGAAGCTAGTTTAAATGCTCGTGTGCTGTTTTGTCATGCGTCTTTATGTCATCTGCAAAGGAAAGTGTCGCCTCAAAGGACCTAATTCTGGGACTAACATCCGCTGCACATTTCAGGAAGGAGTGGTCGTCCATACAATAGCAAGATATCATTTTGCTGCCAATGTACAATGTTGAGCATTTTCCATGTCGTCATTTTGTCGATCCCCAATCTTCTAGGGTGTTTCTTTAAGCATTTCTCGATGTCATTTAATGCTTTATGCGATCCCGCCCGGCATTCAATAAGTATTATTTGATCGTACCGATCTCCAGGAGACCATCCCATTGCGGCCGAATCATTTCCACCCAACTTATAACGCCGTCCATATCGCGTAATTGAAATTAGTGTAAAACTCAAAGAATAAGACCTTAATCTCTTAATTCTTTACTAATTTCAGTTGGCTCAACATAAATCTTCTCAATTATTATCTTAGTACAGTGGTGTGACATGTCACACTTCTTCTAGTTCTTTCGCAGGCTCGATTAATCCCAGTGAAAACCCGTCCAGGCGTCAATCCCGTGCTAACCCGTCATGCATGACTTCAAATTTAGAAATTATTAGACCTGAATATTTGCAGTGGCATCTACTTCCACTGAAAGTATTTAAGGCATAAGGCTGCCTCTTTAAATCACTGTCTTTACTCCCACATGCCTGTGTAAACTTTAACCATGACCTTATCAATTCTCAAAATTCTGCCTATCGAGTATCCTGAGAATCAATGTTCTTCTTGTCTACGGCGGATTAACACAATAATTGTTCCCTAGAGTTATCTGCGTCGAGTGGTCAGTCTGTACTACTAATTCTCCACTCTAACTCCAGGACTCCTTTATCTACTCGGGCTGTTCAAAAATTTTCAAGACAGTTGTTCAAATCCCCAATGATAATCTGCTAAATTTCGATAATTATTGGAATTCTCATTAAACAGAATAACTACACCTTTCTGACACAGAAATATCCAGCATCAAGATATAGCGCACCGTCCAATTTCTTTATTTCAAGACGGTGTCAAATTACAACTGAAGGAACATACTAAGCATATAACTGGTTTAAATTTCATGTAATCTCATCATGCCTTCTGCTGGCAAATGTATTTACTGTAAAATTCAATACTATCAAGATGGTTTTATTTGTCTTCATCCAAAAAAAAAATGTTTCAGAAATAGAATCTTGGAAATCTCTACTATAGACAAAAATTGTACATTTGTCAATTCAGGATAACCTTCCCTTGTCAGAGTGTATACAGGATATTTAAGATCATATGCAGTTGGCGGCATCATGAAAAAAAAAAGGTCGGTTGCAATAGACGCAACGTTATTAATCAAGACAATAGGTCTCTAATTTTCCAATACTGCAAAGGAACAGGTCACACTTTCGCATTAGGAGAACCTAGAATACATTACAATAACATAAACAGCAAATATCAAAGGCTTATAATTGATTCTCTATTATTCAGAAAACACAATAGCATTAATAGAAATAGATTTGCCCGAAACATATAACACAATATATCCTAGTACCAGCTAATAATATCAACAATAATATAAGTAACTTATATGTAATAGCCAATAACTATTATAAAACTACTTAAATAATAGAATTTCTAACCTATAAGATAAGTCATAGAATATAGCAAACAATAGTAGAATATGTGTAATACCTTAATCCAAAAAAATATGTCTTAAGAAAACAAATAATATGCAAAACTTTCTAATGTATATATATATATGTACATAGAATCATAATAGTTTTAGCATCAGGCGACGTCATATTTTCTTGATATATTGTATATGTTTCTCCTGTAGAAGGGCGGACAAGCTCGAAAGCTCGAGAAGACCAGAATAAAAGATACTCATCCCCATAGACGTTTTACTTTGATATCAGAAATCAATGATAATATTAAGGTTTTGCCACAAACAATGTGAATCGTAAAAGACAGCGGCGAGAGATGCGGTATACACCGCCTCAACATAACTTTCATTGCCTGATAAAATGCCCGTGAAACGGAAAGCATAAATTAAAATTCACGATTTATAATAGACTGTTAATCTCAGGATGCGTGGACTACTTCACCAATACTTAAAAATAGTATGGCTTTTCATTAGGTATATATTTCTAAAGTATAGGGGAAGAAACATATACTAAATTCGAGCCCCGCGGCGGGCGACATTGATGGGTTCCCCTAGTTTGGATAGTTGAAAAGGGAGGGTACACGATGTGACTTATTAAAGTCTCCTTACTTAAGTATATATATATATATATAGCAATTTAGGCCAACAACCCCATGTATATAACCCGCAGCAAGACCTTAATGTTGTATAATAGCAGCACAGCTGTCAGTGATGCACTATCGGCATATGTCTTTACATCATCACATGTAATACAATTTGTGCAAATAGGATAAATAAAATAAATAAAAAAAGGAAAAGGGAAAAAAAAACTCTGTAATTGATTAAGAGTTGAGCTAAAGCAAGGATTGAGCATATAATATTGTCAGTACAGTGGTCTAAAGATGGGAACAACCGCGACACTATTATACAACTTCATCTGACAACCCACGAAATCGTTATTAAATTGGGCAATCTATAAAACACTGAAACACAGACACTCGCGGCAATGTATGTGGCCGGTAATTTATGGGAGACTTGATTATTAGTAACATTCCCTTCAAATAGGTAATAAACATACAACATTTTATTTAAACAGTTGGAATAGCACCCTAAGACAAATTATGTATGAAATAGGTAACAGAGGAGACAAGAAAATTTCTCTAGATATTTATTTAAATATCTTAAAATTTGGGAACATGTCTATACTGACGAGATATGCTATTTACATAGTAAAATTTAGATAGAGGTGACCTGAAGTTACTTTATAGCCCTTTAGGGCCCATGCGAAATCTAGGTTGGCTACTACACAAAAAAAAAAAGGGGGGGGGGCGCTAAGTCATAATGACAAATGGCTTACCTTTTCTCGAAAGTGCCTGGCAAAGGTCTCCTGTCTACAGACTGTCCTTTCACTGAGCGACTCCGATCAAAAAAAAATCCCCGCCTTTTGGCAAAGAACCTTCTTTTATATCATCTCATTCTCCATTTTCATTCGCCGAAAGAAACACCAATCAAAATGGCCAACGGCTCCAGTATCAATTTCATAGACGCCCCAGGCCTCTCCCCTTCAAAATAGAACATATAGTATTACCAAAACAAAAAAAAATCTAAAGAGAGAAACAACCCCTGCGGTAGTGTAAGATTTCAGACTCCAGCCCCCCGTCTTTCCACATGGGTTGACATACAATCCTCCCTTTTTCTCGGGATGGTATATATATCGCCCCCCCGTCTTGGCTAAAATTGACCCAGGCCCTTTTTACCTGGACTGTAATGTGATGCTTTCCTTTCTCTGGAAGGATATTTTATAAGTTTCAGTCTTTAGAGATCTTCCTTCTCCATTTTTCTCCTTTTTTTTTTTTTTCTGGTCACCTTTACCTAAATTTTTGGTGAGGGGAATGTATGTACATATGAAACAACAGTTTCCAGCTCGGATGTCTCTGGATGTCTTCTTCTTTACCAGGCATCAGCTTTCGGCATGGAAGTCTGGTGTCACCAAGTGTCTAAGTTTCTGGGCAAAAAAATGGTCTGTAAGTCTATGTGGGAGGGAAGCCATGTATCCATTTGATTTGATTATACATACGCCTTCTGTTGGGGTATGGTTACAAAAACGTGCCCCAACAATACTATTGTATTTCAAAGAGAGCAACGCCTCGACGACTAATCTTTTGAATTTGCTGTTGATATTAGAGTAATATGCTTGTGGTTGGGATGTGTTAAAAGAATGTCCCGTTTGTCTAATATGTTGTACGATAAGGGACTTGGGTTCATTATTTCTAATGTTTCTGTGATGTTCGTCCATCCTGTCCTTGATTCGTCTGCCTGTTTCTCCTATGTATATGCTATTACAGTTTGAGCATTTCAATGAATATACGGAGTTTGTGAAAAAAGGTAGGGTAACGGGAAAGCTATTCCTGGTTATGGGATTTCTGATTATTGTTTCTAATTTGGGGGTTTTGGTGTAAAAGGTACGAATACCATAGTTATTTTTTAGGAATCTGGAAATGTTGACACTATGAGTAGAGAATGGGATGGTGCATATGGATCTATAAACTTGGCTATTAAGGTGTTGTTGAGGATTATAAAAGTGTCTGAGTATAAAATTTTTCGGGTATCCAGAGTTTATCAGGTGATCGATTACGTTTTGGGTTTCTATTTGTTTGAATTCTTGCGAAGAACAGTGTGTGAAAATGCGTTTCGACAAGGTTTTTACGGTGTTAATCTTATGGCTAAGGGGGCAGTATGATGTGTAGTGTATATAGGAGGGATAGAAAGTGGGCTTATAGTAAACATTGGTTATGTATCTGCAATTCTGTCTTGTAATCAGAATGTCTAAAAAGGCTAGTGAACTATTGCTTTCTTTTTATACTGTGAAAAGCATGTCAGGGTAAAGTGAATTTAATTTGGCATGAATTTTGTCTAAGGAATCAGTTTTAACTATACAAAATATGTCATCTATATACCTAAACCAAGTTAGGATATCTACTGGAAAATGATCTGTTATTGAATTGTCTATTTTCCGCATGACTATTTCTGATAGTGGTGATGATATGCTAATAGGTAAAACTTCTCAAGTCTATGAGTAAAAAATACTAAAAATCAACATTTTACCACATTCAGATATTATATACTGTTGTATATACATTTTAATTTATTAATTATACTCACAGAGCATATGGGTAAGATCACAAGTAAATAGGCGCTAACTGAAAAAAAAGTTCCTTTGTTTAATATGTTACAAGTTTTTCTTTTATATTTTGATCTTTCTCTTGTAAATCAATAAATATAATTAAGAAAAAAAGGTATCTCCTTATCGTGCAACTGAAAGTTGCTGATGGCTTGCGCCATCTTTCGGAATAAATATCAACTATTCGTTGATTTTTAATTTCAATAGAAGGCGCAAGCCATCAGAAACTTTCAGTTGCACGATAAGGAGATACCTTTTTCTTAATTTATGCAACTTATCCCAGTACAATGTCACATTTGTACTATTTTGTCACAATAACAATAATGTTTGATTAATATTCTTGGAATCAGTTTCATTAAAAATTCTAAGCAAAGTCAACACATTTACCCTTTTTTTATTTTTCACCTGTAAATTCATATCACGATGAAGGTAAAATCTTTGTTGGAATGCTGTATAGATAATTATCAACACAGAGTAACCGTTCAATAAAAGTAACAAAAGTGATTAGCAACAGTGCCCTAGGGAAACAAATGGGAAATCGATATTTGACCAAATTTTACTCTACGATCAATTCACTGAACTTTGCAACAGCTTGTCTCAACAACAATGTTGTTATAGAACTTATAATATATCTTCTGGCAAAGAATAATTTATTTTTTAGCTCGATAGGAGCAGTCACCAAACAGCTAAAAACTTCTCTAAATATCTTTCTAATTTGATGAGAGTTTAGTATGAATAAAGAATGAGAAAGTTCTGGTTAAGAATATTAAAAATGAAAAAATCCAGATTGCCCGCAATCTGTCTAGCGCAATTATGGAAAAGGTCCACTCTAACGAATACCTTTATAGGTTTTACAGAAAATTTAATGAATATCCTAAACTCAACTGGATTCATGTGGTTAAAGAACTGTTCAGACCCCAATATTCTACAGAAAGCAATACCTCAAATTATCAGAATCACTATAGAACAGTCTATTCAAACCGATCAATCAAGAATAACCAATTCAAAGCTTCACACACACTACAAATATTTACATAAAACATTCGCAGCAGAGAACTATCTACTAAGTGAACTTCCACTGCCGACTAAACGCCTCATTGCGCAATTGAGAATTCTATTTGTTTTATATCGAGAAGACCATATAAAATATCTAAGGACAGAAGACTTGTATTGCCAACTATGCAAAAATAGAACTGAAAATGAATTAGAACATTATATATTTGAATGCAAGCCTCTTGACACGGAAAGAAAAATACTTTTCTCTAAGATAGGCCATACACACCTCACATTATATTCTTTATTATCCAACTTTATAGACAAAAGTTCAGTAGCTTTGAATCTATATAACTTCCATAAAAATGCTGTAAAAAAGAAAGACTTAACCGAACATCCAAACATACCAAAATTTTCTGTTTGATGAGGAGGACAGAGCCAATATCCAATTATTTTTTTGGGCAGGTACGATAAGCCAACCCCCCCACACCGATAAAACGGTGTTTACCTTATAACTCTGAACACTCGAATTTTCCTGGAAAATCTCTTGAAGATTTCTTGAAAAGGCCATGGTCCACCTGTGCTGAGTGAGCAGAAGAGCTTAAATGCGTGGAAAATTGGGGAAGACCAACTTCGGGATGAGACAACAATTTATTTCAGGTAAGAACAAACTATAAGTGGTAAACAGAAAATAAGCCACGAGGGAAATTTACAGAGTAGCAAAATATAAACATAAAAATGACCACTCTGTTAATAAAAATAATAAAATCAATAAATACTTTGTTACAATATATAACAAATGAGAACATTAAGACGCGAATTTTTAATTTGTTATATATAGACGGCGCGTTATTGCTTTGTATTGATTTATACCTAACTGGCCTTGTCCTTTTTTGCTTGCGGAAGAACATTGCTCGATGCAAATATTTATATGTAATTCTACTTTCCTAAAAGCTTATGTCCATAGTTTTCCTAAATATCATTTCAAAGATTCCACCCTTCAGTGCAGCATATAAAAGCAGAATGATACAATACAGTATTAGAGCTCTAAAGAAGCGGTCTGGTAGATTAAATTGACGAAACCGCTAGGAGGGTTCACCACTGATGAGCGCCAAGCCCTCCTAATATTTTTTAATCGCAGAAAGGACGGTAGAATTGTGCTTTATTTATGAAAATAAACATTCGCATCTTAATGTTTTAATGATATAATGTTTTAATGTAATAATGAGGAAACTCTTTCCTCGTCAAGTGGTTCGTTATTAATGATTTATATATAATTAACAGGTATCTTTATAGTTTTATACATTAATGGATTAAGGGTATAACTTAGTTAAAAAAACATAGCGTCTAACTCTCAATACCTTTATAAATCTTGAAGATACACTATAATGAAATCTAACTGCCGGTTCTTCTAAGCGAATACAAGTATTCTGCCAAGTTTTCAACACTCTATCATTCTTTTCTTTTTTACCCAGACAAGAAAACTTCGCACTAAAAAGATAAAAGGGGAACATCGATAATGTCTAAACTTTTCAGGGAGCTGTGAAGGAGTGGTCATTTAGTGAAGGGGGCAGTGAGGGGAGGGGGGGGGGGGGGGTTCCCTGAGGATATTCGGTCGTCAATGAAGGGACCTTCCCTTAATGCTGCTATTGGATCAGGGATCTAATGGAATTAACTTGATGATCCGACCCCCCTACACGAGGGGATAGTCTGTAATGACCAGGCAAAGCATCCACAATCCGGGGGTCAGCTCTTTTTCTCTTGAGCGACTCATTCTTCTTCAAGAGTGAATGCCTCATTTATCAACAGATTACAAAAAAGAAAATTTCGTCTTGAGAAAAGAGTTTTTTTTTTTACTCGTAGAAAGAATGTAATGCATTTTTTTTTTGTAGAAAAAATATCTTGGTGAGAGAATGAGAGATGTTGAACTGTATCGCTTGGTTAAAAAATATGATGTCTGTTGTGACTATATGGTATGTAAATATATTGTAACATATAAAATTAGGAAAGACAAACTTCAGGAAGACACAGCAATTTATTTAAGTCACAAACTCCAACTAAAATTTATGAGATACAAGTTAAGCAATGAGAAAACCGGTTTTACAACAAAAGTTTATAGAAAACCTACCTCCCCAACGCAGTACCTACACTTTGCCTCCAATTCTCCCATCTCCCACAAAATAACAGTTGTACGTACCTTGACGAAAAGAGCTTTCACCCACTGTTCATCAAAAATAGAATACAATAAAGAACTTAAGTCTATCGAAAACCAGCTTCTTAAATTTAGATACCCGCTTCCTTTCATTAAAAGAAATAGATATAAACCAGGGACTCCCAGAAATAACTCCAATCAGTACATCTCCACCTGTTACTTACCATATACAGAATCTACAATTACAATAGCCCGCAAACTCAAAAGTTTTGGCATAAAAACCATCTTCAGAGGTTCACCTTCCATGGCCTCGATTCTAAAAAACCCAATCACCAAAAGCACCGACCAGAAAAAGAAAAAAGATTTAGTTTACAAAATTCCTTGCCTCAACTGCAATAGTGTCTACATCGGCGAGACATCAAGAGACCTTTCAATCAGAATCAAAGAACACCAAAGAAACATCTCTAAACTAAACCCAAACTCCTTAATAGTTAACCACGTCAGAGAAACCGGACACACTCCAGACTTCAATAATACCAGAATCCTCCATACAAATGCTAAAACTAAAACCCAAAGACTCATTCTTGAAGCAATAGAAACCATGAAGCACCCTAAACCATTAAACAAAAGTATACAGTTGCCATCACAGTACGTTCCCCTTCTATCCTAAAAATCTTCAAAAACCATATAAAACAATAGCCATTCCATTTTTGTCTCCACTAAATCCTTTGAACTGTTTATAGTTGATTCTTTATATTTATTCAATTACGTAAATTTCTTTTAAGATATTTTTGTACTATATTATATTTGAAGTTAGGATCAGACATGACGTGGCCACGCGGTGCTATTGAAACGAGGGCGATAGGGGCGTGGTAATTTTCTTTTCTTTTATTTTATTTTATATTAAAAACGATATATAATCTCTCCTTGTTTGTACACTATAGTTAGCTGAAGAAGGGCTTGCCCGAAAGCTTCCTTAATCGCGTTAATAAAAAAAGAGTTGCGGCGATATATGATTCCCTCTTTCTAAAATGAGGGAAGTTTTCAGAGTAGAAAAATATGAATAATAAAAATATCAAAAAATTAATAATCTCTACATAAAATATAATGAATACTTTGCTACAATATTATTTTAATAAACTAGGTGCATATATGTGAGAGAAAACAATTTGCATAATTCTATCAATAAGTATACTGTGTTCTATTATCTTGAAAGTGTAAAAGTCAAATTGCTTTTTACGTATTCACACTCATAGACAAAATTAAGGAAGTTGAAAGTCTTTGATGTCGACTATTGTCTGTTTTTTTTTAAGGAGACAGAGGTTGTTCTCACTTGGTTAACTCGTGTGTCTTCAAAAAAGGTCACTGTAATATATTTCAGAGTTATTGTATCAATCCCGTTATATATGCTATAAGGTACAACTTCCTTAAGTTTTGTCCATGAGTATGCCTTCAATAAAGGTCACTGTAATATAATTCAGAGTTATTGTCTGAATCCCGATATATATGCTATAAGGTACAACTCCCTTAAATTTTGTCTCTGAGTGTTTATATATGGTGTTACAGCAGGGGTCACTGAAACGTATAGGAATAAATAATTAAAAAGTTTGTAGTATTCATGTAATCGTATTTTTGTAAAGTTGTATGTGATGGGTAGAAATAAATGGTCAGATAAATAGAAGCCTGTGTCCCTGCTCATTGTTTACCGAACAAATGCAGCCAAAGATGAACATAGCCTAGACCTAATCTAGCCTACAAACAAACAGTCGCAGTCAGAGACACAAACGATAAAGAATACCAGAAAGTAATGTTCTAACCAAAATAAATGATAAAGAAGGATAAAAGAACAGCCAGTATTTAAAAAGATTAAAGAATGGATAATTGCATGCAGACCAAATAGGGTATGGTGAATAGAAACCCATTACTATCGAAATGCTGGAAGACTTTAAACAATTTTAAAACCTCTGTCGAAGAGAGAACATTCAATAATATCAAGTCTTACTGTATAGGAAATACATTTACACAATGGACAAAACTTGAGGAAGTTGTACCTTTTATCATGTATATCGGGAATCAGACAATAACTCTGAAAGATATTACAGTGACCTTTATTGAAGAAACACTAGATAACCAAGTGTGAATTAAATTGCCTCTGTCTCTTTCAAAAAAAAAAAAAGAAAAAAAAAAGAATAAAATAGACGATTGGCGACATCAACGACTTACCACTTAAGTTTAGTCCATGAGTGTAGCTAGGAGAAAGGATCCTCTAACACCATGGAAACCAAATACCAATAATACAATGGATTATTCCAAAATGTTTATAACAAAGGCTAGAAGACATGAATGTCTTTTCCTGATTTATTAGAAAAATGAAATTGGCAAAAATAAACAATGGAATAAGAAAATAAGGTAAACCTATCAATCACGTTTCGAAATGAAGAAGAGCAAGCCCGAAATCTATATATATATTAATATTTCTTCAATTAAAAACAACAACAACAAACAAGCAGACAGCTTCGGTTTTACTATTCCGTTTTACTATTCAAACTAGATGATGATTTAATCAGTAGGATAATAACCGAGGTGTGGCGCACACAGCCAAAGATCTTATCTCAACCTGTCATTCAGCCGGAAATTAAAGAGAGAGAGAGACAATGGCATGATAACACCCATCCTTCCTGTAATTAAATTATGTATATCCATCTTCCTCTAGAGAAACCGACGCTCCCAAAACCATTTGTCGAGGATCTAATAGTTGAACAGACTTAACACAATTTTCTTTTACTTTCATTCAAAGAAATTCCTGGCAATTTTGTTCACATTTGGTTATCTTGTGTGTCCACAATAAAGGTCACTGTGTACCAAATATATTTCAGTTATTGTCTGAATCCTTATATACATAATAAAAGGTACAACTTCTCAAGTTTTGTTCACGAGAGTATATATAATAGGATATTAAAAATAAAAAAAAGGCATATCCTGACCAGGAGCACATCTGCTTTTCAGATGGCAGAGCGCCATCTAGTGGAACAGAAATCAACTAAACATTAATTTAACCTGTTCCCTGATATTTGTCCAACCCAATTTCTTGATATATCAAGAAAAGCCATCCACGAAAGCGTTTCGCGCTGTTGGCGCTCGTCATTAGGCTGTGGAGTAGGCTGTACCACTGCGACCAAAAATAATTTTGGTCCCAGCGGTTTCTTGAAAAACCAAGAAATGGGTATTTAAGGCCAAACTTGCGTAAATACGCTTAGCATGTGAAAAAATATAGAATATTATATATAAAAAAATAGGATATGTAAATGACATGCATTTATCTCTAAAATAAATACACCTATCCCCCGATTTACACGGTAGATACGTTCCTGAGAAAAACGTGTAAATCGGGGGATAGGTGTACACAGAAATAAAAATTAAATGCATTGACAGGTTAAAATATGTAGTCACATAAGCTCGGGATTCCTCGTGAGATGTGTACACAGCGCATGTGTTCAATCACAGTAGCATTTAGTATAGTGCGATAAAAATTACAAAAAAACTTATTTGGAAAACCGTGTAAAAGCGAAAACGTGTAAAACAAGTACCGTGTAAATCGGGGGATAGGTGTACAAAAAAAACTTAGAAAGTTCAGTGATAAATTCCACGGAATTTAGTGAGATCTATATAAAATATGGGAAAAGAGAGAAAGGTGTCAAAAAGAAAAAGAAATATTTTTTTCTCTCTCATAGAATAATCTTTTGATGAATTTGACTGGGATGAGGAGAATCATCAATTCGTACGACGCCATTTTTAAACTTTTAACTCTTTTATAAATGCGGTTTCTGGATAAACATTTAAACCCCTAAACCTGATTCATTCTGCTGTATTTTCGAGCAGGTTTCTTGGCTTAGGAAAATAAAATATCTGACCATTGATTACAGCTCGTATTTAGTACGGTATTCTTGAGGCGATGTGTCATTTTGTATGCAAATGTCGAATTTACACATAATATATGATGTTTATTTATTTTGGGTAAATATTGTCGCAAAGAAAAATAATCTAATAAGCTTCCGAATTACTTTAAATATTTTTAAAATTAGTTATAGGAAAAATAAAATAAAAGTGCCTATGTACATGAACCAAATCGACCCAGCAGTTCGAGCAAGAGGGGAGAACTGAGTTTTTCCCCCTTCCACGTGGCGCCACTGTTTCCCCGACCTGCCGGCCCAGCTCAGATAAGAGGGAATACATCTGTCCTCCTGACAATATGTAAATAAGAAGTTGGATGTGAAAACATAATAATGAAAACGTAAAATAACAAAAAGGTCAGGTGTTGGTATTAAACTTTTAAAAAAGACATATCCTGACCACTAGCACATGTGCTTTTTAGATGGAAGAGCGCCATCTAGTAGAACAGAAATAAACTAAACGTTGATTATGCCTATTCCAGTGATTTTAAGTAGTTAAATTATTTAGTGTGTGGAAAAAATAAAATGATTAAAACCGAATATTATATTAGGTAATATTGTCACAGAAAGGTTTTAGAAAAACTTTCAATAAAGAAGTAGCAATAGGGTTCTTTGACAAACAAGATATTGTGCAAAACGATATTCTGCGGAATTATTATAGGTATTAGAAGAAGGAACTGTATACAACATAAAGTTACGGGAAGTTGATATTCATGTACCAAAAAGGCACCTCTCCCTTTAATCATATATTAGAACGATACGTTATATTATCACCCTAGAGAAAAAAAAACTTTACAATTGATGATAAATAAGAGCCACAACACCAGTTTTGGCCAATTCTGACAAAAGACCAACCTGTATACAATGGATTCGTGCGTACTGGTAAGGACTAAACCCTGAAACTATGATATACAGGTTGGGATTTTGTCTGAATTGGCCAAAATTGGTATTGTGGCATTTTCTTCATCATCACTAATAAAGTCGACCACTACGACCCGGGTTCGATTCCCGCATTGAACACTTTTTTTCTGTTTAAAAAAAATGCTCCAATGGCCCCCGAATCTTGCAAAAGTCCAACCCCCCACCAGCGAGTGTAAGTAACCAAACGGGGCTCTGGCACATTTGTAAGTGCAAAGTCGAACTGCTTCATATGTGTAGACATGTGGTGCGCTTACAGTAAAAGCAGTCGCTAACTACCCACCATGATTATCATGGCTTGTACCACGTGTACTAGGGATAAGCAGAAAAACAACTAGTAAAGTGTTTTACTAGAATAATAACATAATACAGAATTCTGATGCCTATTTAAAGGGAGAGATGTCTTTCTATGTACAAGTCTATCATGCTCCCGTAATTTACCTCTCATAAGTTAATTAGTCCATAATGGAATCATTTTTTCGAAAGTTTACTTTTTTTTTTAATCATAATAAATTTTAAAAATGTTAATTATCTATTAAAAACTATTATTAAAACGAATTTTATTATATAAGACTAGCCGAATGACCCGGGCAACGCCCGGGTTTTACCCGATTAAAAGCTTTTATTCAAATACTATTCGTTACAATTATAAATTGGCGCCGTGGATGTAATTCTTGTATAATATATAAATGAGTTTTAAAAATTGTAAAAAAAAATAAAAAATAAAAATGCATCGGCCGGGAATCGAACCCGGGCCGCCCGCGTGGCAGGCGAGCATTCTACCACTGAACCTAGTTCGTCTCTTTCTTAAAACGTTGATTTTCTTATTCCTAGGCGAATAATATTATATTACGGCGAATATATAATAATACATAATACAATTACTTTATACATAATGCAAAGACATTATATATAACGGCGAATAATATTGGTATTTTATAAAATAAATAATGCTTCCAGGGTTAAGTTTCTTGTACAACCTTTTATTTTCAAGTTTTCGGACTTGTCAGTCCTTTAACAGGATTATCACTTTAACAATTTAATAATAAATTGGTATTCCAATTTTATGCAAGTGTTTACGAACTTTTAGGACAACTTTGTAGTATGAATATCAGTTGAATGTCCATTGTATGATTTAGTCAGGCGTACAGACTTCGGTGTAGGTAACCCACTATCCAATGGTGGTGTGTACGAGGTATTCAGTATCAACAAAATTGGTTACAACGTCGTATTATAGTAAATTTCTTTTGTTTATCCCTTGTACACGTGGTACAGGCCATGATTATCATGGTGAGTAGTTAGCGACTGCTTTTTACTGTAAGCGCACCACATGTCTACACATGTGAAAAGTAGTTCGACTTTGTACTTACAAATGTGCCGGAGCCTCGTTTGGTTAATTGCACTCGCTGTTGGGGCTGGACTTTTGCAAGAATCGGGAACAATTGGAGCTTTTTTTTTTTAACAGAAAAAAAGTGTCCAATGCGGGAATCGAACCCGGGTCGTAGCGGTCGAAAATTATAGTATTATAGTAAAGAAGATAAATGTATCATAGGATGGTCCACACCACTTCATCACCTACTGACTCAGTGAGAGGGGGAATCCATCTGTTACCTGCGTGATAGTCATGGGAACATAGCGTCTGGCAACACCCGCTACTTCAACCACCACCAGAAGGCGCTTCTAGCGAAATTTGATGAGGATATGGTAATTTAACATATGGTACATGCTTTGTTTTCTCATGTCTATTTAATAGAGAAATCATTTTTCATCCATCTCTCTATTCTATTATATATTTGGAATGATTTTTTTTTAAATTGCTATTAGAAGGTTTATATATTTTTTGGAAATAGAAAGTGTGTTGAACCGAGGAGGAGTTCAGAAAAAAAAATTCAATTTGACCCATATTGACTTCTTGTGATATTTGGCTAACATACTTTCTTGATAAATCAAGAAAAGCTAACCACAAAAAGCCATTTTATATTTTTCTTATTTTTCACAATATACAAGGTATGTCCCATAAGTTCCCGGACTGGGTCCATAAAAAAAAGGTAAGATTTTTAATTTTTTTTTAATTAAAACTTTTCAAAGTAATCCCCCCCCTTGCTTCAACGCACCAGCGCCATCGTTTCTCCCAATTGTCGAAACAGTTTTTATAAGCCTCTTTTGGAATGCTCTTCAATGCTAACGGCGATTTTTCTATTATGTCATCCCTGGTGTCAAAATGTCTTCCTTTTAGAACTGCTTTAAGTTTGGGGAACAGGAAAAAGTCATTTGGTGCGATGTCTGGGAAATAGGGTGGTTGAAGTAGGATTTGTGTCCCGTTTTTCGCCAAAAAGCTAGTCATCAAGTGCGCTGTGTGAGGGCGAGCATTGTCATGGTGTAGGATCCAGCCACCATTAGTTCATTTTTCTGGCCTTTTTTTTCCGAATCGCTTCCCTTAGACGGCGAAGAATGCCCAAATACATTTCCTTAATAACTGTTTGGCCTGCAGGAAGATACTCGTGATGAACAATGCCCTTGTTATCCGAAAAAGCTACCAGCAACACCTTGTTTCTGGATTTTTTGGGTCTAGGCTCACCCTAACCTCTCCACTCGGCAGATTGAGGTTTGGTTTCAGGGTCATAGCCATAGACCCATGTCTCGTCGCCTGTGATTATCTTGTCTTTCCATTCTGGGTCCGTTCTTGTCATTTCCATCATGTCCTCACAGGTTGCAAGCCGACACAGTTTTTGCTCATTGGTGAGGAATCTTGGGATGAATTTTGCAGGAGTCTTTTTGAGCTTCAAATCTTCGGTTACGATCCTTCCAATCGTTGTTTTAGAGATGCCTGTGTCTTGCTCTAGCTCCAGCAAAGTGGTTCGAGGATTTTCTTTTATCAAATCGGTGATTATTTGCACATTTTCATCAGTCCTTTGAAATTTTGGGCGTCCTTGACGAGGATCATCTTCAATGGAAATTCTGCCAGCTTTAAATCTAGAATGCCATTCAAAAACAGTTATTCTCTTTGGGGCGTCATTGGGGAATGCTTTATTAAGCATTTCAAAAGTTTCGGTTGCTGATATTTGAAGTTTCACACAAAATTCTATGCAAATCCTCTGCTTCAATTTTTGTTCCATCGTAAAATCGCCGCAGCGCTAGGTGTGACCTTTAAATAAATTAGAATAACCTTGGCGCGCGCGCAAGTACCGCCTCGATATTGGTACCACCGTGTAGCCAGATATTTTTTCTATAATAAACAGTCAAATTCATTTACATTTTTCATTTATTTATTTTTTTCATGGACCCAGTCCGGGAACTTATGGGACATACCTTGTATATATTAAAAATAAAAATAGGCATATCCTGACCAGGGGCACATGTGCCTTACAGAAGGCAGAGCGCCATCTGGTGAAACAGAAATCAACTAAACATTGATTCAGCCTGTTCCCTGATATTTGACCAACCCAATTTCTTGATAAATCAAGAAAAGCCATCCTCGAACGCGTTTCGCGCTGTTGGCGCTCGTCGGCGTAGAGTAGGCTGTACCACTTCGATCAAGAAATTGGGTTGGTTAACTATCAGGGAACAGGCTAAATCAATGTTTAGTTGATTTCTGTTGCACTAGATGGCGCTCTGCCATCTGTAAAGCACATGTGGTCCTTGTCAGGATATTCCTTTTTTATTTTTAATATCAACACCTGACCTTTTTATTTTTTTTTTCAAATAAATATATATTACCAAGTAGAAATATGGGGGAAACAAACGTGAGGATGACAGATCAATTTATTTTGAACCAAACAATTACTAACTTTAAACACAAATAAGACAAAATCCAAATAAATGACTATTGTGTGACATTTCGGTAACAGCATTGTTACCATCTTCAGACAAAAGTACTGAATGTAATAATATTATTACGGCGAATACATAATACAATTACTTTATACATAATACAAAGACATTATACATAACAGAGAATAATATTGGTATTTCAATTTTTTACAAGTGTTTACGAACTTTTGGGATAACCTTGTAGTATTGATATCAGTTGAATGACTATATTGTATGTTTTTAGGAAGTCCTTTGTCTGAACTTTGTTACAGAAACATCACACACTATTTATTTATTTGGATTTGTTCTTATTACCTTGTGTCGGTGAAAGGATGGCCTAGACCATTGGTTTTCGACTGCTACGACCCGGGTTCGATTCCCGCATTGGGCACTTTTTTCTGATAAAAAAATGCTTCAATAACCCCGATTCTTGCAAAAGTCCAACCCCACCAGCGAGTGCAAGTAACCAAACGGGGCTCTGGCACATTTGTAAGTGCAAAGTCGAACTGCTTTTCACATATGTAGACATGTGATGCACTTACAATAAAAGCAGTCACTAACTACCCACCATGATGATCATGGCCTGTACTACGTGTACTAGGGATAAGCAAAAAAAAACCCATGTGTTTATAGTCTATAATCCAAATTGTGCCTTATCAATTACCAACTTTATATCGATCAAAGATCAGAAAACATAGATGTGCAATGAAAGAAAGATGACGAATAGCAAAATATCAAAATTGATATATTCTGTGAATAAAATAACAAATATATTTTTATATATTGTCACGAGTCATCAGAGAAAAAGAACTTATCATCATCACAAAAAAAGCAGAAGAAAAAAAAAACAACAACAAAGAAAAGAAACAAAAGGAAAGGAGTACTTTTCGTTATTTTAAAAATATGTATATTTTTTGAAAAAATAGCAATCATGTGTTAATAAGATGTATTTAAATAAAAATATGCTGATTAAGTTAAGTAAGTTTTGATATTTTAAATACATAAGACAATCGTAATTTTGGTAAAATAATACAATTCAAATATATTGAATACGTCATAATATACAATATATTAAAAATAAAAAGGCATATCCTGACCTCTCACAAGATCATTTTTCTCGCTTTTTTTCACAAACATATTGTTGTAAATATGCGTAGTTAACATATCTATATTTTTGAATCACTAATATAGGATTAACTTTATAAATTCTATATAATGTGAAAATAACTAATGTGTAATATTTCCTCAAGTAATTGAAAATAAAAGCTACTTGACGGTAAATAATTATCTTTTTCTTATCACGACTGCACCTTCAACCCTTTATCTTATCGATCCTTTGTCTTATCAACCCTTTCTCTAACAACAAACAAATTATTCATAACATAGATGCACACATTCACATATATATACTTTATATAATCCACGTTCAATAAGATTGAAACTACTATGTATAATATTCACAATAGAATTCACAATAAAATTCACAATAGATTCTCTCTAACGAGCACCTAATCCGATGAGATTACCTCCTTGAGCGACCACCCTTTTAAATTTAAAAATACCAGACATTATCCTACCTCTAATGAGGGGCCAACTATTGGGAAGAATAAGATTATCCATGGTATAAGCAGTCTCTCATGGGATTTGTATCTTTATTTAATTGAGATACTTAAAATATTTCAATATCTAATATACATTTGTTTCAAGTTGTGATCCAAAATTGTCTGAAAAGTACGATAATGATATATAAGTTTTTAACTTTTAATTAGACAATTTTAATTTATATTTAGACATTTTTTCATTTTAATTTAGACATTTTCATTTTTTTATTTAGACACTTTCATTTTTTATTTAGACATTTTTCATTTTAATTTCTAAATATAAATTAAAATTGTCTAATTAAAGGTTTAAAACCTAAATAATATTTTGGGGAAAATTCATTTTTTGAATTATTGTAAAAATTATAAAAATTGAGCTTCTGGCCAAAAATGGAAAAAGCTTATTATATTTTATTTCTGAATGTTCTTAAAATATTCAACTTATTTTCTATATTTATTTTTTTAGGCTGAATGTATATATACAGTGTACTCCGCTTATAACGAAGTCGCATTATCCATGACAATCACTTTGTTATATCCGAAGTTTGTTATATCCGCAGTTGGAAAAAAAAAAGTTTTGTACCAATAATTTTATTTACTATTCAACTCAAAAGAGCAACACAAAGATCAATAACAACCTCATCAGGTGTTTTTGGAGAAGTAGTTTGTGATTTTCTTTTGACATTTAGAAGTCAGTAACAAGTGCTGAACACTCTTTTCGATGTTGTCCAAGTCTGACAGATGCCTATGAAGAGACTTGGACTCATCCTGACATTGAAGAAACAATCGCAGAGTTTGAATGCTCTCCAAGACCTCTTTTGGATGCGGAATGTGGACAATTGGGACAATTCAAGAGCCAGGGTCTTCGCCTTTTCGGAAAGCAATGGACCATTAACTGGAAGCGCTGCACTTCTTGCCTGCTTGAACCACTGCAGCAGAGCCTCATCAACATCAGCATATGTAGATCCACGTGCTCGTTTCCGACTGCTTTCTCCCGCATGCAGAGCTTGTTGGTGGATCTTCTCAGAGTTCTTTATTATGGTGCTGAGCGACGACTGTGGGATATTATGTTTCTGGGCAACATCTGTCTTTTTCTTCTTCTCCACTTCAATCTCTCTTAGGATTTGCAGCTTGACTGACAGAGATAGTGAGTTTCTTGTTTGTTTTCGTTCTCCTGCCATGGTAAACGTTAATAAAATATAAGCGTTTATTAAACAATTTAATTTTGTTTAAATAATGTAAAAAAAATACTCATAATATGTTTGCATATTTTAAAATTGTATATTATTAACTTATTTGTTGTGTATCATTAAATTTGTGTCATTCACACGTTGTAATTTGATATATATTATGCATAATATATTAGTCAATTATAATGGTAAATGAGAAAACTTCGTTATAAACGGATAAAATAAAAATTTATACATGCAAATCACTTCGTTATAAGCGAAAATTCTTTATATCCGACTTCGCAATATCCAGAGTTCTTTTAATGGTTTAAGCCCTTCTTTTCTTTCGTGCAGACAATTTCATTCGCTATATGCGGAATTTCGCTATAACCGACTTTGTTATAAGCGGAGTACACTGTATTAGGTCCTATACAAAGCACTTTTAATGTTTTAAATAATATTTAAAAAACTTTAAAATATATAAATTATATTTTTAACAGAGTCTCTAATAAATATATAAATTAATATTTCAAATAAATCAAAGTTTAAAAATTCAAAAAAAAAAAAAATCAGAAGATAAATTTCTTATTAGAGAGAATTAATATCTTAAATAAAAAAAAATATTTTTGTGAAAAATAATAAAATAAAATGCTACAACAAACACTTTTTAAATTAATGCAGAAGATACTTGTTTAAAAAGAGATTAATTTCCTTAAAAAAGATATTAAGGGGGAAATAAACTCTATATTAATGCCATAAGAATACGTTATATAATGTTAAGAATATTTTGAAGAAAATTAGCTGTCAAACGAAAAATGTATTTATCATTAAAAAAAAAGAACTATAAATAAAAAGAATTAAGTATGGTTTAACGACAAATTGATAAAAATTAGTAATTTTTATTTAGATTTAAAAATGAGAAAGTAAGATTGATAATGCTGTCATTTTAAAAATTGTGCCAAACTTAGAAAATTTTGGAATATATTCACTGAAAAAGAAATATAAATAAAATGCCTATTAATCCTATAAAATCTGTGTAAAATTTAATATACCGTATAATGTTATTTTACATGTAGAACTTCGTTTAAATATTCTCTACTATTTAAATAAATTACAAGTATTACTTGTGATATTCAGAGATTATAGAAAAAATATTTGTGTATAATATTATAAATAAAAGATAATTATATTTTTAATTAATTAATTATATAAATACAAATAATTATCCTAAATATATTTTTAACATAACCATATAAATATAAGTTTTACCCTTTAGATACGACATTTTAAACTTTAATGACAGCATTATATACTTTAATAACAACAGTTTACACTATTATAACTTTTACACATTTATAACATTTTAATTTTTAATATGATGCACTAGCGCGCCATCTGTTATCAAAATTCGAAACTATTTCAAACGCGTAAGATTCTTTTTGAAATTAAACAACTTCTACTGCCCTTACTGCAATGGAAAAATTAATGGGAGTGCCTGGCTCATCAGTGGTGAACCCTCCAAGCGGTTTCGCCAGTTTAATCTACCATACCGCTGTTATATTGAATTTTTGGAACTTCTTTTTATAGTGATACTGATGCTTGACTCTTTTTAAATTTTAATCGATATTTTTCAATTTTAAAATATTTTAAAAATCTTATTATAGGTAATTTTACTTTTAATCGAAATAACTTTTTTAAAAACTGAATTTGGTTTATTTTAGAAATGTTACACTTTTGTACAATTTTTTTCATATTTTTTTTATATCCGTTTTAATCAAGCATTAGAGATAAAGTATTCGAGATTTTCTCAAGTAAAGTTAAACACTGTTTAAAATGGCGTTGAAATTTTCCTATATTTCCGTTTCGAGCTGATTCCTTGTTTCAAATATTTTCATAATTATTGTTTAAATTATTTAATATGCTGAATAAAACATGATCCAAGTTAGCATTTCAGTTTAGATATTTATCCATCGCACATTTGTGACAAGCTACTGTTTATAGTTAATAAAATATCATTAAAAATTGAATATATTTATTAGTTTTTGAATGTTATATTAGTTTCTATCCCTGAATGAATACCAAAGCACTCGATGAAAGTGATAACTATCGTGATGTTTACTTTGAGCCTATCAAATCTATTTTAAAAACATTGTTATGAAAATGGCTGAAAATTTAAGCTAGTGTTTGTTGTTTGTTGTTGTTTCATATTCGTTTGTGTAAAGTTTATACGAATTCCATCAGTTCATCTCATGAAATGGGGTGTAGGGGTGCAGCTTTCGTTGATCATGGCACTATGATCCAGGCACACTTTGGTGATTTTAAGCTAGTAAGTATTTTGTATTAGGAATATAGGAAAATTCCAAAACGCCATATTAAACAGTGATTAACTTATTTGAGAATATATCAAATTCTTCCTTTCTAATGTTCTTGATTAAAAATTATATAAAATGTCTAAAATAGACCGAATTCAATAAAAAAAAAAGGATATCGATAAAAGCTAAAATAATTTTAGTAAAATTTTGAATATATTTAAATCAGAAAATACCGTTTAAAATGAAAATGTTGTTATTAAAGAGTTTAAAATGTCACATTAAACTGTAAAATGTTCTTAAATTAAATTGATGAAACCATTTTATATATAAAACATTTAGCGAGTACCAATTTATATAAAGGGGTAAAAATATTTCAAAATTTCCTTTAAAAACAATAAAATCACAGAGGTAATAAATATTCTAATTCAATAATTTATAAAAATTAATTGAAAAAAGCATGCTTAAATTTTATCGCCGTTTTAAATGTATAGGGGATATATTAAATAAGATATACGACCTCTAATTTGAAAAGTTTTCTAAATTTGGATCCAATCTTATTAAAAGCTTTGAAAGGATTAAGCGAGGGAGAGATTTGAAGAGAGCAGGATACAATCTCTATGATTAAGTGGAAATATTAGAATTTGACCCTGTATTCTATTAAAGAGAAAAACGTTTGATAACATTTATTTAGAGCTAAGCTTCGTATTCTCAATTGAATAATATATATTCTTCCAAAAATATAATTCAATATTTTTATATTGCATATATATTATAAACTTCGAAATAAATATATATATATATTGAAACTAAATAGTTTGATTGAAAATGAAATTAAAACATTTATAGGCTTAGTAGGTTTTACGAATATATTTCTTTATTATCTATGTAACTTTATTTTACGTATTTCCATATATAAAAAGTTTTGTAAACAATCTTTGACATTTGATCGATCATGCTTTTATCTTATTAAGATGAAAATATAAGACATCCAGTGTGTCTTCGTTATTTTTATTAGGTTTCTCTCTAGTCTTCGGGATTAAAAGCCTTTATACGAGAGAATAGGATAAACATAATACATAAAACTATTTTACTTTAAGAAAATAACGCATATATTGACACGATATTCTTCTCTAGGGCATATATAGGTTTTCAACTTTTAATTAGAAAATTTAAATTTATATTTAGACATTTTTTATTTTAATCTAAACACTTTAATTTTTATTTAGACATTTTCAATTTTAATTTAGACATTTTAAATTTCAATTTAAACATTTTTCATTTTAATTTAGACACATTCACTTTTTATAGAAAAGTCCATGTGTCTAAATTAAAATGAAAAATGTCTAAATTAAAATGAAAAAGGTCTAAATATAAATTAAAATTGTCTAATTAAAAGTTAAAAACCTATATTACGAGAGGGACTAATAAAAGATTTAAACTTTCAATTTCTCAACGTTTCAACAAAAATATTTTGTCTTCGTCAGGAGAAAAAAAAAAGAAGCATTTGGCAAGGCGTTAAAAATTGTAATTATATTGAATAATTATAATGCTTTATTTTTATTTTTCCTGAAGAAGACAAAATATTTTTGTTTAAACGTTGAAAAAAATAAACCTCTTACTGGCCAAAGTCATTTTTACTGTCATTCTTTAAAGAAATATGAATGCCGGTTAGGCAACCTCCATCTCCAAGATAAAATATAGAGATATTGCTTTTACAGTGAGCATATGCCTCTTACTAGAACCCTAATTTGAAAAAAATATATATTAAAAGAAACTTACATTCCTAAACGGCTTATATTTAATCTTAAATTTATAAAAGAGATTCATTATCCTTTATAAAATTTATTTCAATGCAATTTCACAAACTTGAATCAACCAAAAACAACTATGATAAATAAAAGTTAACGAGCTAAATAATAGAATTTTTAAAACGAACCAAAATCTTCATCATTTTTTACTTCATATTATACAGATCCGTGTTAGTTTTTTATTTTTTAAATATTGTAGCGTAGAAATCAAGTCTTTGTATATCTGGAGGTGTGAAAGTATTTATTGATGACGTCACCACGACTAGTCGACAATTATTAACAAACTAGCGGACGTACCCGGCTTCGCCCGAGGTTTTACCCGAGTAAAGGTTTGTCTAACGAACATGTGTTAAAACAATTCTCTATACACTTATAAAAAAAAAGATATATTTTGATAATTTGAAACTCGTATATTTGAATCTCTCGATAAAGTGAACATTTTTTCCCGGTCCCTCTGTGCCGTGTCATCCTGAATTTTGTCTTTCATAATTTTCTACATTACAAAAGCATCGTTTTATCTAGTGAACATATTTTCCCGGTCCCTTGAAAAATACTCGATAAGTTGAACAAAGTCATGGTCGTGAATCTCTCGATAAAGTGATTATTTTTTCCCGGTCCCTGTGTGCCGTGTCATCCTGAATTTTGTCTTTCCTAATTTTCTACATTACAAAATCATCGTTTTATTCCCGGTCCCTTGAAAAATACTCGATAAGTTGAATAAAATCATGGTCGTTTATGGAAGATGGACGTAGTTCCCGGAGGTCACCCAATGATGATTTTACAAATATAAAATAATAAATCTGTTTCAAATATTTTCATTGAATAATATTAAATTATTATTTCAAGGTGAAATATCGACTATTTCTAACCTTTTTGGATGAGGTATGAAAGGGTGAATTATGAAGAGTAATGACGAACGGAAAAAAATCATTATATAATTCACCCTTTCATACCTCATCCAAAAAGGTTAGAAATAGTCGATATTTCACCTTGAAATAAAAATTTTGATTTTTCGTTAAAAGAAACTCATGCGATGTAACTTCAAGTGTCGTTTTACAATCACAGGCCGCAGTGTATTATATAATATTAAATTAAATAATAAATTATTTTTCTTCGCCACAATATAACTATTCAAGTGTGTGATTTTATTTTATATATTCATGTACAACAAAAGAGGCACTTCTATTATGTTTAAAGGGAATTAACTAAATACATTTTGGTTCATTACTCCTGTAAAACGTTATGGTGATGAAGAATGAGCCATAACATCAGTTTGGGCAAATTCAGACAAAAAGCCAACGACCTGTATACCATTGTTTCAAGCTATAACCCTCATCAGTACAGGGGCTTCGATTTCATAACATCCTACGGGAAGAGTTATGAATTCGGTTGAATTTGTCAAATAAATGTTTAAGATGATGAAGTAGCAAGAGCCGATTTTCAGGCTAGAATACAAAATCAAGTTACGGAAGGATGATATTCATGTACCAAAGGGAGAGGTTTTCTTTTTCCTACATGAATACCAGAGAGAGATTGAGATTGAAACTGATTTATTAATCGATCATATAACATTATATAGTGCCAAATTTAAAGTCATAATACAGAAAAATAATATAAATATATATTTACATCAGACATGAGCCTTCTCTGAAAGGACGTCTGGACAATGTCAAATGTTCAAGGCCGCCCTGAGTTTGGAAAGGCCCGTGCTTATAAAGGGGTTTTTGTCCCCAACGTGCTCAATTGCATCGCCGAGGAATTCGTACAGAATTTTTCTGTTTCTAGGGGAGAGTTCATCGAGGAGTGCATCTCTGTCAGAGCGGTATAGAACCGCGGCCACTACTTCATCATCATCAACCTCTTCATAGAGAGGGGCCAGAATAGAGTCAGCGTTTAGCTCTATGAGCTACAGAGAGAGAAATAAACGTAAAATATAATTATTAAGATGAAAAATTACAGGCCTCCAGTGATCAATTTCTTTAGAAACCTTTCATAGTACCGTGATTTCTCCTGTAGCAAGACTCTCATGTCTGAAAGATAGAGATTTGATTTATAAAAATTGTAAAAAGAAACTTATTTCTGGAATATAGTTACAAGGGATTTTTTTATTGAAAATATGTATATATACATCTATCCCCCGATTTACACGGTACTTGTTTTACACGTTTTCGCTTTTCATGGTTTTCCAAATATTTTTTTTTGTTGTTTTTATCGCACTATACTAACGAAATACTATACGAAAAAAATTGTAGAACAATTGCCATCTTCTTCTTCAACTGAAAAGAAGCCATTTTTTTTGGCAAGTCATGGCTGGTTTGAAAGATTTAAAATAAGACATGCTTTATTTTTCGATTTACATGTTTTTCTCAGGAACGTATCTACCGTGTAAATCGAGGGATAGGTGTACTTAAGAAATATGATATTAAATATAGTATATTAAAATGCATTAATTTAAATATCACACATACACACATACAAAAGCCTTTATTAGGGACATGCCCCATACAGATTCTCCCAATTGGGTAAGGTAATAATCATCTTGTGTTATTTACATAGGTAGTAAGATAGAACTGGCTTTACTCTTCATCTCAAAGTCATTAATTTAAATATCAAAATTTGGTATTATATTTATTCTAAACATGACTTTTAAATACTATTTACCTACATTTGGCAGTCTATTTTCATATTACTCAAATAAACAAAGTTTCTTTTGTCATACATTAGTCTTTGGTATTCTAAATTCTTATATCTATAACTATAAATTGTATTTCCTATATACCTCTGTATATTCATTCACATACTTCTATATGTATATTCATACTTGGCATTTCTTTCTATTTTCAAATTATTTTTTCACATGTTCAGCGTGTTTATGCAAGTTTGTGGCCTCAAATACCCATTTGTTTATTTCTCAAGAAGCCTATGGGACCAAAATATTTTCGGTCATAGAGATACAGCCTGCACAATGCTAACGAGAGCCAACAGCCCGAAACGCGTTATGTGTGTATATATTTTAGAAATTTAATGATGTAACTGTAAATAAAATTCAAAGAATATCTCTATATGTAAATAATATTTATGAATTTTTCCAAGTTACTTTCTGTGTATCTTTCCATGTTGAATATTTTCTTTGTTATATTTGTATGTACATTTAGCGCAAGTGTCCCTAGGGGGACATAGCGTTTTGAATTGAAATAAATAAAAGAAACGCGTTCGTGGTTGGCTTTTCTTGATTTACAAAGAAATTAGGTTGGCCAAATATCAGGAAACAAGTTAAATCAACGTTTAGTTGATTTCTGTTCCACTAAATGTCGCTCTGATATCGAAAAATAACATATGAGCGTGGTCAGGATTTCTATTTTGTTTTTAGTATTTATATAAAAAAATATTAATCTGATTATAGAGAGAACTCAGCGTAATTAAATAGATAATTAAAACAAAAACAACTCTAAGCAGTATTTAGTCAAATCCTTTTATTTGTAGAAAAAAATCTTCGATCACTTAGGAACTTCTTAAAATGTTAATTTAGGAATTAAGTCTTTTTAAATAGGTTCCATTTTATTTTCTTCCCTTTTCTAACTTAACAGCAGTCAATTTAGGCTAAGTACTTAAGCCTAAATTGCATAGGGACCCCTATACATTTGTGAGATTTAAAAGCCATCTGAGTATTCCATCGTTAATGGCATTTTTTCCTTTTCTCAAAATCAAGTTTAATATTTTAAATGGCTTCTGTTATACAGTTCGAATTAACAAGTAAGAAAGAATAAAATGGGTTAATTTCAGTTTTTCAAATTAAACAAATAAGGGAATGGGTGTTTGTATAATTATTGAAGCGTATTTATCTAGGCTCTGGATTTTAATATAAAAATAGTCAAAAATGTTTAAATTTATATTAGAAACTACACTAGGAGAATCTTTTGTGAGACATCGCCCTAAAAAATGGCTACTCCTGGAGGGAGTCTCTCATTGGAGGTTGGATATGATCAGGACAATTCTTTTTTTATTTAGTGGTCGCTCACGGAGGTAATATTATCTTATATGGGTCGCTTACGGGAGGTATTAATGTATTGGAAACAGTAGAACCTATTCCACGAGAGGACACTATATATATAATATATATTTTTTCAACCCTATGAATTATTTAGTATATGCAAATTTGAAATTATATATCCTGAAGATAGAGGTTGCCTGGCCGGCATTCATATTTCTGTGAAAAAATAAACACTCTTTTGTCTTCGTTAGGAGAAATAAAAATAAAACATTTGGCAAGGTGTTAATGCCAAAGGATTTATTTTTATTTATTTCTCCTGACGAAGACAAAAGATTTTTGTTGAAACGTTGAGAAAATTAAAAAAAACTCTAAATAGCTGAAATGATATAATTATATGTATTTCTACTATTCTTGAGCTTATATCCATATTTCATTTAAAATACCATTTCTAAGAGATCCGCCTCAGTATCGGTATAAAAGGAAAACCGAAAAATGCAATATTACAGCGGTATGGTAGATTAAACTGGCGAAATAGCTGGAAGAGTTCACTACTGATGAACCAGGCCCTCCCATTAATTTATCATTGCAGTAAGGGCAGTAGATAATTGTTTGAATTTTAAAAGAATCATACGCATGTAAAATAGTTTCAAATTTTTATAATAGATGGCGCGCTAATACATCATTTTTAATGTGTTTACATACGTGTTTACATATATATACTGAATAATTCATAGGGTTAAGAAAATCTGTGATTATATCTTTTGGAATAAATATATGTTTAAAATATTCATGTGTGTCGTCTGGGAGGGTTTATTTTTTAACATTTCAAAATAAAATCGTAAATATTAATATATTTTTGTTCATTTTATCTCTATGGGAGAATATTTTTATAGAAAATTA
Organism: Cordylochernes scorpioides; assembly: GCA_030710605.1. Lineage (NCBI taxonomy): Eukaryota > Metazoa > Arthropoda > Arachnida > Pseudoscorpiones > Chernetidae > Cordylochernes > Cordylochernes scorpioides. The sequence goes on along the minus strand of CP092882.1, from coordinate 17,358,142 downwards.
TTATTGAGAGCGATAATGCAAGATTATTTAAATTCTACTTATTATTAATGCGTTCTATATAGGTCTTTTTTTACGTTTGAGTTTTGGCGCCAAAACTAACAAATAATTCCAAACGATATAAAAAAAGAATAATTTAAACTAATTCTCTCTTTCAACTTTTTTTTTTATTTGAAAAATATATTTAAAGCCTTGAACAATAATTAAAAATATTCAAAAGGATAGCTTACAAAAGTTTTATTATTTTAAAATACTTTTTGGAAAAATGACGCTTTTTGTATTATTTTTTAAGAAATTTAAATTGCGTGATTATCTTTTTTTTAAAGTTTTATTCGTCTGTAATTGATTTTCTTTTTTTTATATTCTTTTGTTTTTCCAGAAATTTTAATTTTGCTCTGGAAATATTTTAGGAAATGTTTGTTAGGGGGTCGTTTCTTTATATATATATTAAATTAAATTTTAATGAAAATATTTATTTTAAAATTTGAGTCTTATGTATAAAGCGTTATGAATTACATAATTTATGGTCAAATTCATTTATTCGAAATAATATTCAGTGATAAATCCGAAGGTATGAAAATATTTGTTTGTCCATATATAAATATGAATAGAACAATTATATATATGCTATATAAAGGTATTATTTTAAATGTTATATTAAAGTATTATTTTATTTAAAAATATATTTCATAGATACAAATATTATGTTAAATCGACCGCCAGAGGTCACGCTTTGGTTAGCAGCCCCGTAAAATAAAGATATTTTCTATTCCCCGTTGGCCGGCTCAAACCTTTTGTTCATTATGTAAATAATCTTTTGTTTTCCTTGTTCTACTCGACTTAAGTCAGGCAGTACTATTACGAAGGGGTTTAAATTATGGAATAATAAAACAGCTTTTTATACAAATAACCTTAAAACGATGAAGAAATTGATAGAGTGATGATGATAAAACAGCAAATAAATTAATCACTCAATGAAATTTTACACAATTATACAATATAACAATTCTTATATATAATATACCACACACATATCCCTCTATTCTATATGTTATATAACTCAAATTAATAAAATATGGTGGATTTTAGTATGTATATGTTATGATTATATTGTTTTGATGTTGGAATGATAAAGAATTGGAGGTACAGTCGTGAAAAAGGAAAGATAGTTATTTACTAATCAAGTAGTTTTCATTTTCAATTACTTGAAAAGAATTACACATTAAATATTTTTTACAGTAATATAGAATTTATAAAATGAATTCTATATTCGTGAATTAAAAAATAGGTAGGTTAACTATACATATTTACAACAATTATCAAAGTGGTATATTCTAAATCTATGGTAAAAAAATGCAGAACAGTCAATGAATGAAAATAAAATATATGTTTTTAAAAAATAAAATATTTGCATTTAAAATAATATAATATATATATATTTTTTTTCTTCTTGTGTGTTAAATTGGCACACAAATATATAAAAGTTTATTTTTCCACACTCTTCTTTTATATAAAGTTAAAATAAATTCAAAAGATTTTTTTCTTTCCTTATCTTTTTTAAATGATAAATTTAGCAGTTTTCTGTCTTTTGTATTCTAGAAATTTGAATAGAAGTTTGTGATATTGAAGATTTTTCTTTTTTTCTGTTAGTTTTTTTAATATAAAAAGGAAGTAAATGTAATTAAATCGATATCGTTCTAGATTTTATAAATATATATATAGCACGAAGATAAAAAATATAATTTCTACAATTGCAAAAATGCACAACAAAATTAACAAATTCATATAACCTCTTCATTAAACACCATATTTCTGTAAATATACCTTTATTTACAGGTAGAATAAACAATACAATAGTTGTAGCGATGTGTAAATTTAAATTATCGAAATTGTTTTGAAAGCTGACTACTGATGAGCCAGGCCCCTTCCAGTATTTTAAATCTTATTCTAAGTGAGATGTATGATGTCAAAATTTGTCATAAAGTCTCGTACATTTTTTTAATTTTATGAAATAAAAAAAAAAACATTTTAAAAAATTTGTTGTTGACACACATTAATATCAAAATTCGAAACTATTTTAAACACGTAAGCTTCTTTTCAAAATTAAACAATTTCTACTACCCTTACTGCAATGGAAAGATTAAAGGGAGGGCCTGGCTCATCAGTGGTGAACCCTCCCAGCGGTTTCGCCAGTTTAATCTACCATACCGCTGCTATATTGCATTTTTGGAACTTCCTTTTATAGTGATACTGTTGCTAGACTCTTGGAATGGGTATTTTAGAAGAACTATGGACATTAATGACAAACTAAAATATTGGTAAAATAAATGATATTTTGATCCAATATATACCTTTTTATTTAAAGATTTATTTATGGATTGCTCTATTTAAAAAAAAAAACATGTTTTAGATATATACAAATATAGGATATAAATTACGATTTACTATTATAAAATATCAAAAACTTTTCGCTATAAGTTTATTTATTTTAGATATATACAATCTATAACGTAGTAAAATAATCCTTAGAATCAGTTTAAAACCCCATGAAGTAAATACGTGAAAATAAAAAAAGGTTTAGAAAATCTTTTTAGGATTTTTCACTCCCCCCCCCCCCCCTCCTCAAAAAAAAAAACGCAAAATATTCAATTATTCAATAAAAAAAAACCTTTTGAAAATTTTTAAAAAATGATTTTCAAAATTTGATTTTTTAAAACTATTTGATCTAATTTTGAGTTTGTCACCTTCCCAATTGATTGATTGATCGATAAAGACAACAAAAGGTTTGATTAGACACGGCTGATGGGAGTACTGTGTTTCAATAAATCGATAATTAATGTTTATTTTCTCTTATCAGAATCATTTAAACAAATTGTTGTTTATTATGAAAAAGGCATCTCCTTATCGTGCAACTTAAAGTTGCTGATGGCTTGCGCCATCTATCGGAATAAATATCAACTATTCTCGTTGATTTCTAATTATTTCATTTGCACTTTCAGTTGCACAATAAGGAGATGCCTTTTTCATAATTTATGCACCTTATCCCAGTACAATATTTCACATTTGTACAAATTGTTGTTTGTTTTAATAAAGTACTGGAGTCACTCTGTGTTTACAACTATTTATAAAAGTGATTGAAACTCTGAAACTAAATGTAGTGGTCACTGGTCAATTTGTGAAGTTGATCATCTGATATTTGATACATCAACTTTAAGATGAGGACTCTGTAACTATTGATAGGTAGCCGTAAAATATTCGTATATTCGTTAAAGAGGCTGGTCGTTAAAGAGGCGTAATAGTTTAAAAGAGGCGTGGTCGTTAAGGCGTCTGTTTGTTATAGAGTCGCGGTCTTTAAAGCGGCGTGGTCGTTAAAGAGGCGTTTTACTGTATTTATTTATGCTAATTATAAAAGAGCCATTGCTCACATCAACATAGACGCCGTGCACTATCTAATGACAGTCTGTAATTTAGCAGACTGGGGTGGGTGACATACCTCGTAACACCAACTTTGTCAGCTCTGTCCCGAATGTGCTGGATTGTATGGATAATACCGCCATTGTTTGTAATATTACCTAGTATTAATTATAATCAAATTAAAGCCCACTCTTTCAGTAATTATTATTTTATTAATAACGTTATCAACATTTTACCGTAAGCCTTTAAGCGTAGTAGCTTTTCCTCAGACGTTATTTAGAATATATTGTAACAAAGCACTTATTAATTTTATTATTTTTATTAACAGTGGTCATTTTTATGTTTATATCTTGCTACTCTGTAAATTTGCCTCGTGGCCTATCTTTTGTTTACCATTCATAGTTTGTTCTTGCCTTAAATAAATTGCTGTGTCATCCTAAAGATTTTTTTGTCCCCTTCCTAGTGGCGCCACTGTTTTCCCAGACCGGTCGGTCCCGTCCAGATAAGAGGGAATACCTCTGTCCTCCTGACAATATCTCTTAAAATTTCTGCAATATGAGTCGATTTTGAAGCGATTTCTTTTGTTTAGAAAAAAAATGCCCCATGTGGGATTCGAACCCGGGTCGTTTCTGTCAAAATTCGATGGTTTATACCACTACTCCACCTACCCAACTCCATAAAGATAAAAATGCTATAAATAAATATAGCCAGGATAACACGCAGTCCAAAATCGGGGTCAGTATTGTCTAATCGTTATAATATCCAGGATGAATATCAATAAACATGTTATCACAGCAAACGTGACCAAAAAATAGCAATCACGTGATACAAATAGACCAATGATGATAGCTTCGGTTTGAATGACGTCGCGTGATCCATTGCAGCCGATGATTAAGAACAAATTATCATTTCTTGGCGCCTCAATTATTTGCAGAAGAACACGGAAGTGCGTGACTCATTGTCACCTACATCCCCCCCCCTTCAATTTGACAAATATTCACTGATTGCTACATGCTGCACAGGTGTCTTCTGCTATATATCGTTTTCTGAATAAACTTGGTCAACTTGTGTAAAACCCTAATTACATATTTTCATAGAAATATGCATATTTTTGAGTTCTCTTTCTTTTGAGTTTACACTTTAGAATGTTTTTATTTCTTAATTTATTTAATCACTCTTAGGAGTTGAACAATTATAGAATTTATATGTAATTCTACTGTCCTAAAAGCTTATGTCTATAGTTTCTTTGAATACCTTTTCTGAGATTCCACCCTTCAGTGTAGCATATATAAGCAGAATCGTCCAATACAGTATTAGAGCTCTATAGAAACGGTCTGGTAGATTAAATAGGCGAAACCGCTGGGAGGGTTCAACACTGATGATCCAAGCCCTTCCAATATTTTTTCATCTCAGTAAGAACAGTAGAAGTTTAGAAAATTGAATTTAATTGCCATCTATCGTTAAAATTTTTACACAAATCAATTTACTGGCAATGCGCTTCTTTTAAATATCATCAAATATTGTCTCTATAGACCTTACTGCAATGATATGAGTTATTGAATGAGAGGGCTTGGCTCATCAGTAGTGAACTCTCTCAAGTTGTAACCTGAGGAAGGGCATTCTTGCCTGAAAGCTTGTGTTTTAACAATAAAAGAAAATCACCACGTTTCTATCGCCTTCGTTTCAAATATTATTGCGTAGCTACGTCATGTCTGAGTAAACCTGTAAGTTAGGTCTGTAAATGATACTTTCTTGTTTTAACATGTTTAAAACAAACATGTTTGTGAATGAAAATAGAGCAATCCATAAATAAATCTTTAATTAAAATGGCATATATAGGATCAAAATATCATTTATTTTACCTATATTTCAGTTGGCTGAACGCCAACCTTTATCAAGGTGTTGACACACATTAAATATGTTATAATACCTTGATAAAGGTTGGCGTTCAGCCAACTGAAATATTGGTAAAATAAATGATATTTTGATCCAATATATGCCTTTTTAATTAAATGTTTGTAAATATAGAGTTTAACTTCCATAGACGTTCAAAAGGCTGTCGGTATAGGACTATCTACAGAATATTTGGCTATAAAGTGGATGAAACACAGTTTGAAGGGAAAGGTGCGTTAGACAATATCGGTCTTGAAAAGTGTATAGTAGCTCTATGTTCTACCCTAACCTTCTAGTCAGTCTAGTGTTTGTTTATAAACTTGTCTAGATAGTTCGAATTTTAATAAGAAGACAAAGAGAACGCCAAACATTCTCGAAGAGAAGAAGAATGCCATATTCAGACGATGGCATTCGAAAAGAAGGACGAATTAAATTAAGGCGCATAGCACTATCTATTAATCGAAATCAAAAGTTTTTTTTTTTTTTTTGCGGGAGAGAAGTATTTTTAGAATTATTTATAGTCTCTATATACTTCTCTACGGAAATATATATTTATCTATTGTCTTGTTTCAAATGTCTATAATAGTTTTACTATGCTTGTTGTAGTATGAAATCCCAAATGTGGCCTAATTTTATGCCAGGCAGGGTCTCGTCAAAAATGAACCGGGAAACAGTTTCGAGCCTACAAACCTTTTATCCGTCTCCACAAATATTTTAGACCTTGTATAAAAAAAATGAAACAACTTTTTAAAAGTTTAGTAATCAGAGTTTTCATGTGAGGATGACTCACAATCTAATGCCTTGTTATAGAAATGAAAAAATACCAAATATGGATATTAATTAAATAATGCAACAGGTTTCTGGAGATTAAAAAGAAACACCCGGGATTGACCCGTGTGCATATCTACCCGAGTGATATATATTTAGATAAGCATTTTTTAAATAATTGTTTGTTATTAACATTATCTATTTGTTTGCATCAGCATAATTTAATCTAATCTTTGATAGAGGGCGCTGTTCGTGAGCTAAGTAGAATAATTTGAATATATAGTTTTAATAATTGATTTATATATTTTTTGAAATAGCCTATCGTCTTCCCCGTATATTTTTTACCTATGTATGGAAATTTTGGTTTGAATTAGTGAACTACTGCGAATTTGTATACCGGACATACAAACAAACAAACATACAAACATTCATTTTTATATATATAGATATATTTGGAACTCTTGATTTATATTTAAAGAATCGTTTGATATTCAATATGCGCCTCGTAATATATAAATAAATATTCTATAGAATCTTACATTTTAAAAAGAGTTTGGAATTCATATACCACAAGATCCCGTCTCTCCCTTTAACATGCATATTAGTATTGCATTTTTAAAAGTTCTCCCTTTTTGGAACATCTACAAGCCTATATATGCACCTTTCAACATCGAAAAATTATTTTACCACATTAAGTCTTTAAAAATCCCTTTCTTTTTTCGAATATAAAAAAAAACTTGCAAAACCGCTGGGAGGGTTCACCATTGATGAGCCAGCTCTCCCATTATTTTTTCCATTCCAGTAAGGACAGTAGAAATTGTTTATTTTTAAAAAGAATCATACGCGTCTATAAAAGTTTCCAATTTTGATAACAGAAGGCGCGCTAATGCATCATAAAATAAAATTAAGAAATTGAAACACATAAATTATGTAAATATTCTTTAGAAAAAAAGATCACATACACGTTTCTGTATCTAATTTTCTTTTAAATCTATTTACAAAATGTTATTTTAGGAAACAAATTTGCATAACTAGAATTATCTCTTGTATTCTTCGTACAGAGTAATTACTACAAAGTTTATAGTCACAAAGCAATAACGCGACATCTATACATATAAAATGAAAGGATTTAAAAGCACGAATGTTTCTTTTATACATAATACAAACTTCTACTGTCCTTACTGCGATGAAAAATATATTGTGAGGGCTTGGCTCATCAGTGGTGAACCCTCCCAGCGGTTTCGTCAATTTAATCCACCAGACCGCTTCTCAGAGCTCTTGTATTGAGAGATAATTAGGAATATATAAATGTATCTTATTTATTTATTTGAGTATTCATTCTGGAACGTAATAATATTTTTAGGAAAAATTTACATAACCAAAATTATGAAAAGGTCATCTCCTTATCATGCAAATAAAAGTTGATGAAGGCTTGCGCCATCTATAGGAATAAATATCAACTATTCTCGTTGATTTTTAATTATTCCAGAATTGGCTAAATACCCATTCTTGATTAATCAAGAAAATTTAACCACGTACGCGTTTCGGGCTGTTGGCCCTCATAACCAAAATTTCCAATTGTATTCTTTGTACTGAATATTTTATTTAAAAAAAAGTTATATTATAAATAGTTATAAAAAGAAGAGAAAATTTTTTTTAATATACATGGGCTACAAGCTTTCGGGCTTCACGCCCTTCGACGGGTACCCGTCGAAGGGCGTGAAGCCCGAAAGCTTGTAGCCCATGTATATTAAAAAAAATTTTCTCTTCGTTTTATAACTATTTACAATTCTATAAGAGAAATTTTCATGATTCATGTTAAAAAAGTTATATTGTTATACGAATATATCGTATATATTAATTAGAGATATGTATTTATCTTCTTTAGTGATTTCGGTATTGATTCTGGAGCTTCTAAGGTTGGTATTTGGTGTGCACTTACAGTAAACGTAGTCCCCAACTTCTACCCACCATGATGATTATAATGGCCTCCTGATACCATGCTCCTGATAAATACACTACTTTGTTCTTCACAGGCAAAGGACCCTTTTTAAGTTTTCTCTTTGACTTGAGAGTTATAAATGATCCAACATGTGAATGCTGTCTAGATGTTGAAACACCAGAGCATCCTTTGTTGGCTTGTCCTCTGACTAACCAAATTATAATTGCTTACTTTGACATAATGCCATCTTTCCGTATATACTCAATCTTATGAACACTTTGGCAAGTTTAGAGCAATTTGTTCACAGATTTATAAATCACTACTATCGTGTAAATAATTAAAGAGATATATGTAAATAATTCTAATATAGCACAATAGTCTGATAGACTTCGTGCTTCTGTAATAATAAAAATAAAAATGTCCTATATCAAGTGTACTAGGGATAAGTAAAAAAAAGACCCACTTTGAAAATTGTTTTTATAATTTTACCTCAATTCTTCACCTTTTTCTGAGTGGTCGATTAAATATTTAATATAGAATATTATTGAGTCGACTATGTAGGACAGACAGATCCTTGGGAACGAGAATGACGTTGCTGAATGACCTTGTGTCCTATCAGAACAATTAAGTCGCGTGTGTTGATTGCTTATGTCGTTGGGAGTCCCATTTATGTAATTAATTGATCAAAATGTACATATACAATCTCTCATATGTATTAAAATTACAAATATATTCTCACAATGAGTATCTTTTTTATTTAAAAAACGCTAGCTTTCAAGCGTTAATCGCTCTTCAACGGGCTTACTATAATATCGACTTTATAGACGAACGAGAAGTGCTCCTCAGTGAAATAGGCCTCGAGGGACTCTCTTTGGAGCTCCTGTTGAATGAAGTGGTGAGAAACAGAGCTGGAGCGTTTGCGTTGTTCAAATTTTGGAAGACGGCTGAAGAGAAGGGGAAGCTATATACATAATCTAATTGATGTAAATAATCATATGTAAATAATCTTTGTCAGGAATAGATTGACGAATCCTGTATGGGACTTTGATTCCACTAAAAGGCTTGTTACTGCTGTTGTATATAGTCACAGTGTAGAAAATACTATACTATACCTACTACATATATCTCTGTATTCTTAGTTCTCTTCTCTTCAATTACTCTGTAAACTGGCGAATCCTTTATAGGACGAGAGGTCCTCAATAAAGGCTTTTGTTGTTGTTGTTGTATAATATCGACTTTATCCCACCAGTAAGCTTGAAAGCTAACGTTTTTAAAATAAAAAAGATACTAATTGTGAGAATATATTTGTAATTTTAATACTTTTTTCACAATTTTATCATGAATAGAATCTCTCATATGTAACTTTCTCTATATATATTTATAGCAAGAAACTATACTTTTCGTGTGTGTATGGCGTCCATGTGTATGTAGGTTTCTGGATATGAATTTATTTTCTTTTATTATTACATTCAAATACTTGTTTTCTTTCCTCTTTTCGCTCTCCACTTCTCCCATCCATATTTCCAAAATATTTTTCTTTTTTTCTCTTATTTTCCATAGGATTATTCAAATAATAATCTGTATATATTTACCATGTGTATATAATCTTTCTCCATTTTTACCCCTCTTTATATTTTCCACTTTCATAGGTTTCTCCGTCTCCTAACCCCAAGGAGAATCCTCTGTAAGACCTGTGTGTCTTAATAAAGGCTTTTGTGTGTGTGTGTGTTATTATTACATTATCAATCTTTCGGGCATATTTCTGTACTTATACAGGAGTACAAAATAAACAATAATTGAATGTACTCCTGTAGAAGGGTGGAAATGCTCGAAAGCTTGAGATTACAATAAAAATGAAAAGAAACTCACATCCCCAGAAGCCTGTTGTATTATTGATATAATACCAGTATCAGAGTCATCAATCAATTCTTAATCAATTCTGTCACCGTTTGCTTTTGTGAATGGAATAAATACCCAAATATGGCCATTTCTTATAAGCATCGGTAGTTCAATGGCGAGAATGCTCGCCTGCCACGCGGGCGGCCCGGGTTCGATTCCCGGCCGATGCATTTATTTTTTACAATTTTTAAAACTCATTTATTTAAACTATATTAATTTTGAAACAACTAAATGTATGCAAAAAATAATTAAATAAAATACCTAAACACTAATATAATACAATTTTTGCCATTTCACACTTTTTTTCCTGTAGTTTATGTGTTTCTTCTGTATTGCTATTCTATGGCACTTCTACTATTTATTATTGATGTACTTTCAGTATGAAGGATACTTCATTCGGGGGATTTCTCGGGCGAAGCCGGGTCATTCTTCTAGTTTAATACATATACAGGAGATTTACATATATTACAAAATATACATGTCAATCATTCTATACTATACTATTGCATGATAAAATGGAATACACAACAGCAAAATCGTTTTTTAAAAATACATTTCATCTGACATAGATTGGTCCTGGGGTCCAAAAAAAAAAAAAAAGAAGCAAAATTGGTAGAAATTTGAAAGAGACATTTCTTGGTCGTACTGAAGGCTTGCGCTATCTATCGGAATAAATATAAACTAATAGTTTATATTTTTTCCGATAGATATCGCAAGCCATCATCATCTTTCAGTTGCAAGATCAGTAAAGATGATGTTACTCATCCGATTGAAGGATCGAGAATTCCTGCACTCCATATATAACAAGAATAATGTGGTCAGGATGGATATCGCGGTCTATTACGAAGAAGAAACGGAGCACCTCCTCGGGCTACTCACGCCTGAAGACAAGATTCTTCTCGACAAATTCTTCGACATTATTATCAAACATGTTCTGAACATGAACTCCCCAAATGGCAGGGATCTGTCTAGATTCAAGGCGTCTTTGAGCTCCTGATCCGGACGTGCCCTCGGAGAGGGCTACGTCGATTGTATATATCTCTCTTCATTCCTACCATTATTATTACCTTATAACTCCCTTTGAGTGTAAAGATTGACGAGATGTCAATAAAGTTGTTTAATTGTCAAAAAAAAAAAACTGATCTCAGTACATTTCAATATTTTGTACTAATAATATTTCAACTGGTAGATAGTACCAATATGTAAATAGGTAATATATATATATATAAATCAATGTTTGTATGTTTGTTTGTTTGTTTGTATGTCCGGTATACAAATTCGCAGTAGTTCACTAATTCAAACCAAAATTTCCATACATAGGTAAAAAAAAAAAAATACGGGGAAGACGATAGGCTATTTAAAAAATATGTAAATCAATTATTAAAACTATATATTCAAATTATTCTACTTAGCTCACGAACAGCGCCCTCTATCAAAGATTAGATTAAATTGTGCTGTTGCAAACAAATAGATAATGCTAATAACAAACAATTATTAAAAAATCTTATCTAAATATATATCACTCGGGTAGATATGCACACGGGTCAATCCCGGGGCGAAGCCAGGGTCACTCGTCTAGTCAACTATATCCAGTCGTGGTGGAAAGACAACTACTGTGTATCTCTTATAGTTATCTTTCTTAAAAGACCATTCCCAACTTTAATGATGAGCTGTAAAACACACACAACACACACACACATACTGGTACGATATGAATAGATAAAGTTCTTCATTATCCCAGGATGGCGAATTTCGACAAATTAAGAATAAAGGCATAAAACGCCGCATTTCTTTTAATTTTCTTGGTTAAAGAAATTTTCGGGCAAACACATCTTCAACTAACTAAAACGTAACTAAAGCTATTCTCGGTCAATATAAATACGAAAATACCTTTAAACAATGGACTTGTAACGTTGCTAGACCTATATCAAGTGTAAATTTTTACCTCTCTCTTTTACTTCCTTGCTAAAATTAAATATACCGTTTGACACAGAAACATGTCAACCCATTGCCTTATTAGGTTTTCGAATTCAGACCTATTTCTTTATAAAAATTGTTATGTTGCTTTTTAAGTGCTAAAGATATCCAATCATATTAACGTAAATAAATAATGACATCATATAAATCAACCAATAGGCGCCAATCAACCATTAAAATGCCTAATTAACACTTTAAAAAAATTATTCTGCGCATGCTCCTCATGAAACGCTCTGCAAGCAAAAGAATCTTCTAAATTCGATAGGAGAAGCCTCAATAAAAAAATCTACCAAACGAAATCCCCACAAATGTTCCTTCCATTCCAACGCCCCTCCCTCCATTGAGGTAAAAAAAATCGTCTGCTTTAGTTGCCATGGCAACGGGAAGTTAGCTCTAGGCACTTCCGGTGCGCTATTTAGCAGCCGATAGTAAAATACTGTCTTTTGGAGGAAATGCAATTTGATTTCTTAACTTAATAGGGTTAAATAAAATTGTCATTTGGTTTGTTTGATAATATAGATTATTTGATTATCTTTTGTTTTTTAAATCATCATTCAGGTTTATTTCTGGAATGCATATTCTCTCTCATTCCCATTTCTATACTTTCATATTAATTTGCATATTCTGGGGTCGAAAAATGATTAGGATCACATATTGAAAAATTAGTAAACAGAACACATAGTGCCATCTGTAGGTGAATGATGGAACTATTTAGCGCGATTTCTTCTATAACCATATATGGCGAATTTTTATACACTTGGTAAACTGAAGATAAGAAGAAGATTTGAGAAGTTTTGACCCATCATAGGAAAACCTTCCCAGCAATTTCGCCAATTTAATCTACATAGCAAATCATTGCTATGTTTATTCGGTTTATATAAACTGTTAGAAAGATATATTAAGAAATTCTCATAATCATAGAAAGAGCTTCTTGTTCTTTAATTCGGTTCATAAGTTTCAACTACACTCATGGACAAAATTTAAGTAAGTTCTTACTTCTAGCATGTATATCGGGATTCAGACAATAACTCTGATAGATATTTGATACACCTGAAGACACGCGAGATAACCAATTGTGAACAAAATTGTCTCTGTTTTCTTAAAAAAAAAAAAGGCAGGCGAAATCAAAGACTTTACACTTTCTAAAGATTTGTCCATGAATGTATTTCTACAACAACAACAAATAATAATGTATTTCCACGATGTCACACACACTTCTTATTTTACGAGTAAAAAAAAAAATCAATTTACCTACGTCTTATTTATTTACTCATTGAGACGCTATTGTTCACTTCAAACACAGCAGTTTACTTTGTCGCTAGGTTCTTTGGACTCGCCAAGTTTGAGATGGTTCTTTTATTAAGACATTGTGTCACGAATCTTACTGTCCTTACTCACATACTCACTGTTTTTGTCCTTCTTTTAAGTCTTCAGAGAAAACCAATAACATTAGGTACCTCAACACATCATGTTACCCTCTATCTTTCATATTGAAGGCTTTTTTCACACTCTAATCTACCCCGGTTTACAAAGTTATTTCTAAGCAGAATCCAAACTCCTTTAATAGTTCACCACATCAGAGAAATTTTATATACTCTAAACTTCAATAATACCTTATAATCATCTATAAAAAAACACAACTAAACAATAAAGACTCATCTTTGAAACAGACCCCATGAAGAACCCAAAGAAATAAACAAAAGTATAGAGCTATCATCACAAAACGTTACCCTTCTATCTTTTTTTTATTTTCCCTAGTACACATGGTACAGGCCACGATAATCATGGTGGGTAGAAGAAGGCAACTGCTTTTATTGTAAGTACACCACATGTCTACACACGTGAAAAGCAGTTCGACATTGTACTTACAAAAAAATATGCCAGAGCCCCGTTTGGTTACTCGCACTCGCTGGTGGGGTTGGACTTTTTCAAGAATAGGAGGACATGGAGCATTTTTTTTTAAATCAGAAAAAAAGTTCCCAATGTGGAAATCGAACTCGGGTCGTAGCGGTCGAAAACCAACGGTTTATACCAGCCTTCCATCGACCCTCCACCCTTCTATCTTAAAACCTTTAATAAGCATATAAAATAATAGTCATTTTTCTATTCACTAGAGATCCCTTAACCTGTTTATACATTTAATTCTTCAAATTTATACAATTATATAAATCTCAAACTCTAACTCAAAGTCTATTTACATTAATTACCCTTTAAATATACTATATAATCTCTCTTCATTACCTTGTTTATATGTTTTAGTTAGATAAAGAAGGGCTTGCTCGAAAGCTTTATTTAATTAATGAAAATAATAATAATAAAAAAAAGAGTTGCAATGTCTAAAATATTTTGTAAAGTTGCTTCTGTAATCCCATACAACTCCCTAATTCGCAACTTACTTAAGTTAGTTCTTCAAATTAAAGATACTTCAGCCAGTAAATCTTTTTTATTGTCTCGACGTTTCGACAAAAATCTTTTGTCCTCGTCAGGAGCGAACAAAAATTAAAACATTTGGCAAAGCGTTAAAAATTATTACTTAAGTTAATACAAAGAAATAACGCGCCATCTATATATAACAAATGAAGACATAAAGACGTGAATGTTTTTTTCACAAATAAATCAAACTTCTACTGTCCTTACTGCGATGAAAAAATATATATTAGGAGGGATTGGCTCATCAGAGGTGAACCCTCCCAGCGGTTTCGCCAATTTAATCTAGCAGACCGATTCGTTAGAGTTCTAATACTGTATTGGATCATTCTGCTTTTATATGCAACACTGAAGTTAAGAGGCAACTCATATTCCAGTAACACCCATTACCTGAACCACATACTGAGACATCCCATCACCAAAAAAAACCAACATTGGACCCCTTTTCCGCCCCGATTCTGTCTACCATGATTATCATGAACTTGTATTCCCGAATAAATAAAAAAGTGGATATATAGGGGGAGTGGATAGAGCTAAGTGCAGACTTAACGCTTCAATGAAATCCCGTGTATTGGAAATGGATTTTGTCCAATCCCGGCTCTACTCTACTTAATCCTCTATTTTACTTGATAGCATTCTACTGGCAAATATTTGGAACTTTGGTGGAAGATTTATGTGTTATACCGACATAGCGAGTGTTATACTTGCTTATCTTTATTGTAAATATTTATTTACATATATTTTGATTTATATTTTAGTTTGTGCTCCTTTTAGAAAATTTCAAATATTGAATTATAAGATAAAGTTTGAACTATATATATCTAAAGAGACAAAGGTCGCCTCTCCCGTCAAAGCTGGTGTTGTGGCTTTGTCACTGCCCCGAGACCGCTAGTTTGCGGCGACGGTCAATAGATGGTGTCTAGATTTGATGTCTATTTTGACGGGAGAGGCGACCTTTGTCTCTTTAGATCAATTTCCTCCTGGCAAAATTTCCATCTATATATTTATTTAAAATATTTATATTTTAATTTAATAAATTATATTGTTCTAGAATAAACTACTCGATAAAGTCGACCGTCAGATGTCGCGGCTTCAGCCTATATAAACTCATTTGTTGTTGTTTCCTTTGGCCGGCTCAAACCGTTAAATCTGTCTTTAGCGCCTTCCTCTCTATAACGCCCTATTTTAAACATTAAAAAATAAACGTTTTACATTAAAAGTGACCTGTCTATAGTACCCCCTCTCTATAGCACCCTATTTTGGTGAGTCCCAAGAGGGGGCGCTATAGACAGGTTTAACTGTATTTGTAATTATGTAAATAATCTTTTTATTTTCTTTATTCTACTCGCCTTTAGTTAGATAGTACTTTCTCAAATTATGTATTCAATACTTCAATAGCAAAATTCATAATTGTGATTTAAACTGTCTTATTATTTTCACCACGACTGCCATAATATTAAGGAATTCCTAATTCAGAAAATAATAATATTTTATGGACACAGACAAATAATTTTATTATAACATATATATATATATTATATAATCTAAAATTCAAATATTTTATTTTTTTAAAAACATATATTTCATTTCCATTATTGACTGTTCTATATTTTTTGACCATAGATTCATAACATACCACTTTAATTATTGTTGTAAATATGTATAGTTAATTCTACCTATTTTTTAAAAATCACGATTATAGAATTCATTCTATAAATTCTATATTGCTGTGATAAATAATTTTATGTCTAATTTTACTTCAAGTAATTCAAAATAAAATCTACTTGAAAGGTAAATAATTATCGTTACTTTTTCACGACTGCACCCCTTTTTCAAACACAAAAAAATAAATACCAACACAATATTGTTACATAATGATTAATGGCGTATTTCTTATATTAGTTTTAATATATTTGAAATTTAAATTATATATTTATTTATTTTTATATAAAATATTCTATGATATTTATTTAAAACAGATTATTAATTTATCATCATTTGTATTTAGGTACACTGTGACTTCACTGCTCTCTTTGATGTGAGAAAATAAAAAAAGGATTCTGGTGGCTACTTAAAGAAGACTTATCTCGTTATTCCCTTTTATAAATTTCTAGGATGGTTGAAACACGCTCTGGTAAGATGCAGGACCCAGCACAGGAGAGAATCCAGGCTGAAGAGTCTGCCAAGCCGCAACCTGGTGCAACAATTGGTAGAGATGCTAGTTCCGACCCAGTTGTCCTGAATCCCAACATCGACATCCCCAAGTATGATGGAACGGAAGACCCTCGCCCATGGATTGAATCTCTTGAAGAAATTGGCTTCTTGTACCATTGGGCAGACTACATTATCTCTCGTTATGCCGCCATGAACATGACGGGAAGCGCTAAAACCTGGTTGAATTTACACAAAGCTAGTTTCACGAGCTGGGAAAATATTAAAATCCGCCTCATTCAGGATTTTTCTTTGGACGCGAATAAAGAAGAACTTAGAATGAAGCTCAACAGAATGCAACACTGGAATGAACCAGCAATCAGGTTCGCGGAAGACATTCTAGTGTTGTGCAACAAGGTTGACCCCGCAATGGAAGAAGAAACAAAAATTGAACATGTTATTGGAGGACTGAAAAAAGAGTACTCATTCGCGCTCTACCTGAACCCTCCTAAAACGACCGATGACCTTCTTGTCGTGTGCAAGAAAATGGATTATTTTGAAAAGAAGTATCGGGAACGTGTGGAGAAATCCAGAAACCTATATAACGGTCCACGCTATTCTAGACCCCAACAACAATCGAGGTACGTGCCGCCGACTGGCGCACGAAACTACCAGACCACTTCCAGGCCCCAAGCCCCTGTTTCCAATAATTACAAGAACGACTCCCCTCCTACCCCCAGACAGTATCGAAACAACTTTCCCCAGCCATCTACCCCTAGACGTCCTTATAATCCTAACTTTGTGCCGAAACCAAACCTTCAGAGAAACACTTACAATAAAAGCCAAGAAGTGAGCAAAAATAGGACGGAAGATGGAAGACCAATCTGCTTTAAATGTAACAAGCCAGGGCACGTGGCCCGTTATTGTAGGGTCAAGTTTATAAGAATCCTAGAAGAGGATCCAGCAGATACCCAAGAGAAGGTCGAAGAAAAATGCCAAATGAATGAAACATCAGAGAAATCAGGACCTCGGCTTTATGCTGATGTATGTCATAGCACACAGACAAATATTCCTACCCGGAATAGATATTCCGTGTTGGAAGATTTAAACTAAGCGTCGCGCCTGAATCTGTCAATCAAAGCAAGTCGACCATAAACGGAATCAAGAAGTTGGACCCTAAATACAAATTAAAAATTAATGTGGACAAGATAGGGACTTTTGAAGCTTTGGTTGATACAGGTGCTGACCTCTCAGTGGTCGACCTCAGAACGGCCCTCGATACAGGCCATGGTATAAGTAAACTCGCAAAAATTTGTGCAGGACCCGATGGAAAAAAATTGGACATGGTAGGAAGTATATTTTTAAATATAAAAATTGATGACGAAACATTATCACACAACTTTGTGATATTGAAAACGCATTTACGGACATTAATTCTTGGGAGAGATTTCCTTAAGAAAATGAACGCAAAAATAGATTGTAAGCAAGAAACTATAAAATATGATTTGACGAATAATCATGACGAAATCAATTTTGAAATGTTGAAAATAAAGAGTGCCAAGGATTCCATTGTACCGGAATGTTCCATGAAATTGATCAAGGCATTGGTAGAAACAGAGGATGGAGAATATATTATCGAAGAGAGCAGCAAAATGTTTCAAACAAATGGACTTCGTCTAGCAAGAAGCTTGATCAATGTTATAAATAGGGAAACACATATCTGGATAACTAATCCGTATCCTCGACCGTTAAAAATAATGAAAAACCAAACATTGGCTTTTGGAAGTAGTCCAGCGAAAATAAATGTGAGTCGAGAAAGAGAGGTAGAAAAGAACGAAGAACCTAGATTACAAATAAACGAAAATCTTTCACCAAAGGAACAGAAGGAGTTAAAACAAGTTTTAGAAAGGTATGGAGATCTTTTTTCATCGAGATTAGGGAGAACCAATTTGGCAAAACATCGGATAGACACAGAAGACGCGAAGCCAATTAAACACAAGCCTTACCGGGTAAGTGCTAAAGAACGAGATATTATAAAAGAGCAAATTGACGAGATGCTTACAGAAGGCATAATTAGGCCATCTTCTAGCCCCTGGTCTTTTCCAGTAATATTGGTCAAGAAGCGAGATGGTAAATACAGATTTTGTGTGGACTACAGAAAACTGAATAATGTGACGGTAAAAGATGTCTATCCGATCCCTAGAATAGACGAAGTTATGGATACTCTCCAAGGATCTACACACTTCTCAGCAATAGACCTCAGATCTGGATATTGGCAAGTTGAAGTCGAAGAAAGAGACAAAGAGAAAACAGCTTTCACTACAGCGCATGGATTATATGAATTCAACGTGATGCCTTTTGGACTTTGTAACGCGCCTGCTACCTTTGAGAGAAATATGGAGAATATGCTTGGAAATCTGAGATGGCAAATTTGTTTGTGTTATCTGGATGATGTTATCATATATAGCCCGGATTTTCCAACGCACCTCAAAAGACTTGAAGCTGTTTTTAGATGTTTTCGTGAATCTAATTTAAGGTTAAACGACAAAAAATGCCGATTTGCTTTTGAAGAATTGGAGATTCTCGGCTATATAACGAGCAAACATGGTATAAAACCCGCGGAACATAACATCAAAGCTGTCAGAAATTTTCCTCGGCCCAAAAAGGTCAAAGAAGTACAATCCTTTTTGGGAATGTGTTCATATTATAGAAAATTTATCAAAGACTTTTCAAAAATTGCTGACCCTTTGACCAACCTTATAAAAAAAAGTGTATCATTTACCTGGACAGAAAGACAAGAGGAAGCGTTTCAAACCCTAAAAACAGCACTATTAAGTCCACCAATTTTAGGTCACTTCAATCCAAATGCACCTACTTATGTTCATACTGATGCGTCCAACATCGGCATAGGTGCAACACTTGTCCAAGACATCGGTGGTGAAGAGAAGGTGATCTCATATTTGAGTCGTACCCTAAGTAAAGCGGAGCAAAATTATTCAACCACTGAAAAAGAATGTCTGGCCGTTGTCTGGTCAATGTCAAAATTACGACCCTACCTTTATGGAAGACACTTTAAAATAGTAACAGACCATCACGCCTTATGCTGGCTCAAAAACTTGAAGGATCCAACAGGTCGATTGGCAAGATGGGCATTGAAAATTCAAGAATATGACTTCGATATAATACATAAATCGGGAAAGAAGCATCTGGACGCCGATGGCTTATCTAGGGGGCCCTTACCAGAAACTGATTGGGATGAGGATTTTGAAAGGCTATTTTTAAATCAAATAACAGACGAAGAGGATAAATTTATCGAAAGTGTTAAGAAAAACCTTAATGGAAGCAGGCGATCAATTGCGCAAAACTTTAAAGAAGAAGATGGATGCCTCTTTAAGAAAAACCCGAACCCTGAAGGCAGGGCGTGGTTGCTTGTGGTTCCAGAGAATAAAAAGAGAGAAATTATGAAAGAATATCACAACCATATGTCGAATGGCCATCTGGGCGTCGCCAGAACCATGTACCGAATAAAGAGTAAATACTTTTGGCCATCCATGCTAAAGGATGTCTCAGAATTCGTTAAGACGTGTCACCTTTGCCAAAGTAGGAAAGGCTCAAACCAATTACCTTCTGGACTACTACAGCCCATCCCCCCAGCCAACTTTCCTTTCGAAAGAATTGGAATTGACTTTGTTGGTCCACTACCATCTACGAAAAACAGTAAAAAATGGATAATCGTGCTGTCGGACTACTACACTAGATATGCAGAAACAAGAGCAGTCTCGGAAGCAACAGTGAAAGAAGTTTCTAAATTTCTAGTAGAGGATATTTTTCTTCGGCACGGAGCCCCACAATATCTTATTAGTGACAGAGGCTCTCAATTTACCAGTAATTTAATGAAAGAGGTGATGAAAACGTGCAAGATTAAACATTGCTTCACAACGAGCTATCATCCCCAGACTAATGGATTGACAGAGCGGTTAAATAGAACATTGATCAATATGCTCAGTATGTATGTGAACACTGATCAGAAAAATTGGGACGAAATACTCCCATTCATCACTCACGCTTACAATACTACAATTCAGGAAACCACAGGATATTCTCCCTTTTTCCTGATGTTTGGAAGAGAACCCACGTCTCTTTTGGACGACAGGAATATCTCGGTGGACATTGACAAAGATGATTATGATGAATACATAAAACATCACTTAGACAAAATAAACAGAACAAGAAAATTAGTTATTAACAACACAATAAAGACTCAAGAAAGAATGAAAAAGAACTATGACAAGAAACACATGGAAAGAAGCTACGAACCAGGAGAATTAGTAGCAGTTTGGACACCAATTAGGAAAATAGGAAAGTGTGAGAAACTACTGAGAAAATATTTTGGCCCATATAGAATATTAAAGAAGCTGTCCAACGTAAATTACTTAATTGAACCAAAAGATAATCCTGGCCAAGACCCATTGATTGTCCATGTCTCAAGAATCAAACCCTATTTTGAAAGAATTGATGAGGTCAATCACGAGGACGTGACGACCTCTGGAGAGGGGGAAGTGTTACATAATGATTAATGGCGTATTTCTTATATTAGTTTTAATATATTTGAAATTTAAATTATATATTTATTTATTTTTATATAAAATATTCTATGATATTTATTTAAAACAGATTATTAATTTATCATCATTTGTATTTAGGTACACTGTGACTTCACTGCTCTCTTTGATGTGAGAAAATAAAAAAAGGATTCTGGTGGCTACTTAAAGAAGACTTATCTCGTTATTCCCTTTTATAAATTTCTAGGATGGTTGAAACACGCTCTGGTAAGATGCAGGACCCAGCACAGGAGAGAATCCAGGCTGAAGAGTCTGCCAAGCCGCAACCTGGTGCAACAATATATATATATATATATATATATTTAAAGAGACAAGGTTCGCCTCTCCCGTCAAAATAGACGTCTAAAACCAGACGCCATTTATTGACCGTCGCCGCAACTAGCGGCCTCGGGTCGGTGACAAGTTGCGGCGACAGTAAAATAGATGGCGTCTGGTTTTAGACGTCTATTTTGACGGGAGAGGCGACCCTTGTCTCTTTAGATCAATTTCCTCCCGGCAAAATTTCCATCTATATATATATACTAGCCGAGTGGCCCGGGCAACGCCCGGGTTTTACCCGACTGGACCCGGCTTCGCCTGTGTAGTGTTCGAGCGAGGTTTACTCATGAATGAATAGAGGACCCAACTGTTTGTAAACTCAATGTAATGAATTTTCTTTCAGCAAAATGGAGATAAATTGCAAACAGCAATATCGAAAATGCGTGTGAAAAAATCTGAAATATAGGATCAATTTCACAAACACATCTAATGAATAGAGTGCTGTTTGGAGGAGTTGGTCTAAACTGTTAATTTTTAAAAACCATGACCCGGGATCATTGAATGCAGATTTAGACACTTTGTTCTGAAAAAAAAAAAATTGCCCCAATGGCCCCTGAATCTTGAAAAAGTCCAACCCCTCCAGTGAGTGCAAGTAACCAAACTGGGCTTTTATTTAAAAAAAAAAAAAAAAAAAAGCGCTAATGATTAGTTTGAATAAAGGAAAATGGTCGGCACAACCTGAAAATTTCACTTTGTCCACTTCACTCTCGGCTGTCCAAGAAGAAACAGCCAGAGCAAACATTTTAAAGGGCACCTAATCCGGCATTTACATATCTAAATAGTTAAGCAACTTTTATAAATGTAATATATTTCTGCAATATCGAATTACCTTAACTCGGAAGAATTTTGTATTATTTATTGTTGCAGTTTTAGAAAAGTGTGGGAAATTGGATATTTTAACAAAAGAATACAATTTTTAAAATGGTATATAAAATAAAAAGGAAATTTGCATAATTTTCTAATAGTCAAGGGCAATTTTAAAAATACCAAAAAAGCAAGACCAAATAAAAAAAAATATATATATGTGTGATGTTTCAGTAACAGCATTGTTGCCATATAAAGACAAAATTACTGAATGTATTCAGTACCTTTGTCTGAAGATAGCCAAAATGTAACTGAAACCACACATAATGTAATTATTTGTATTCGGTCTTGCTTCCTTTTTTTTTTTTAATTATCCCTAGTACGCGTGGTACAGGCCATGATAACCATGGTGGGTAGGTAGCGACTGCTTTTACTGTAAGCGCACCACATGTCTACAAATGTGATACATTGCTACCAGCTAAATGCATTTTCACTATGGTGTGATTTCCACATGATGGATCTGTAGACACATTATAATCTCTCCAGAGCTTAAGGTAGCAAACAGTACTTTCACATTATATAAATATCAATGCCAAAAGCCAGAGTTATGATAGCTGTTGCAGTGTAATGTAGACCTGCAGGATGGGAAAAAGCAATATTATTTCCGGCTTTAATTTTAAAAGTATTATGAAACGTTAAAAATATAATCTTAACTTTTGAAGCATGAAAAAATGCTAACTTGATGTGTATTAATTTAGTCTAAAAACAAACAGCATGTAAAAGTAAGCACCAATCGAAAGCATTTATGAGCTCTAACAGTGCTGCCCCCAGCGGTAAAAGACTGGAGCTAACGCTTCACGGGTTGGTAAAGTTTATGTTAATATTACATTAACTTAACAATATTCCATGTCTTGCTAACACAAATTTTAAAAATAATATGCATAAAAATAATGCAATTCTAAAAATCATAAATGAAGCATCATTAAATTAAATGGGAGAGAAATGGTGCTCCAAAAGTTTTTTTTGTTGTAAAACTTTGACTTTATATTTTTACAAATTCTTAATGTATATAACCCAAACCAAATTGTCTATAAAATTCAGCAAACAAATATAATATTATAGAGGCATGAAAATACTAATGGTGTAAAAATCAAAACAGCAAAGTTATCCTGATAAATGCAATGAGCTATGATAAGGTGTGTTGCAGGCTAACAAAAACCTTAATTGAACCAGAAATGTTGATACCATAAAAAAATAAAAAACAATTTTCAAGAATAGAGTTATGTAAATGAATTAAATGTTAAAAAATTAAAATAAAATAAAGTAAAAAAAGCTTTATTGATGAAACTACAGTAGAGCAATAATGATAACAAATTATTCACAAATTATGTAGTTACAAAAGTCAAGCTTCCCAAAATCATTATTCGAAGAAATCTCTTTCAAAATTGTCAAAATCTATATCAAAACCCCCTGATAAACAATAATGCGTGTCTTGCTAAAAGTAGAACTAAAGACAAATAAATTCTTAGGGCTTTCCAGCCAGGGCATAGAGTTGCCCATGCGAGAAACAGGGAGACTCAAGATGCACACCAACTACTTGCAATGTTTGACCCTGAAGCATGCTGAACCCTAGAGCTATTGGAACGCTGAGAAAGATTGCTTCTCCTATGGCTTGGCATACCTACAAACACAAAGCATTAGTAAAAATAAAAATAAGGATAACCGAAAAATGTAAAACATCAAGGACTGAGATTGAAGAAAAAAATTCAAAAATAGTGTATTAAAATAAGCGCGACTCATGACTAAGGCCAAAATAAAAAAAAGCATAGAAATAATATGAAAGGAGGGGAAAAATGCATAAAACTCAGTGAAAACGTAAAACAACTTATTAAAAAAAAGCAAATGGAAGAAGACGTAAAAAAAAAGTATAAATCGCAGAAAAAATATGCACAATAAATATGAGTAGAACATACATAGATATATATGAGCAGCTACATATTATGAAGCAGATAAATCTAAATACTACCTAAACAAATGACAGCAAAACAAACAAACAAAAAAAAAGACAATGGAAGAAGGCCTAAAAAAAAGAGTCTAATTTGGTTGAAAAAACTGCTCAATAAATTGAGCCTATATAGATATATGGACCCGGCTTCGCCCGGGTATTGTTCGAGTGGGGGATGACTCTTGAATGAATAGAGCCCCCAACTGTTTTAAAACTTAAAGTAAAGAATTTTCTTTCAGCACAATGGAGATAAACTGCAAACATCAAAATTAAAAATTCTAGTAAAAAGAATCTGAAATATAAGATCAATTTCACAAACACATCTAATGAATAGAGTGCATTTTTGGAGGAGTGGTCTAAACTGTTGATTTTTAAAAACCACGACCCGGGATCATCGAATCCAGTTTTGGGGAATTTGTTCTGAAAAAAAAAATTGTCCCAATGGCCTCTGATTCTTGAAGAAGTCAAACCCCTCCAGTGAGTGCAAGTAACCAAACTGGGCTTTGGTATCTAAAAAATGAAAAAAAAAAAATCTAATGATTAGTGTGAATAAAGGGAAATGGTCCTCGCAACCGGAAAATTTCACTTTCTCCACTTCACTCTCAGCAGCTCAAGAAGAAACAGCCAGATTAAACATTTTTAAGGGCACCTAATCCGGCATGTACATCGATAGTTAAGCAACTTTTAAAAATGTAATATATCTGCAATACTGAAATACCCAGACTTGGATTATTTTTTTATTAGGTTATTGTTGGCAGTTTTAGAAAAATGTGGGAAATTAGATATTTTTACAAAAGAATGTACTTTTTAAAATGGCATAAAATGAAGAAGCATGGCATGAAAAAAAAAATCTAATGATTAGTGTGAATAAAGGGAAATGGTCCTCGCAACCGGAAAAGTTCACTTTCTCCACTTCACTCTCAGCAGCTCAAGAAGAAACAGCCAGATTAAACATTTTTAAGGGCACCTAATCCGGCATGTACATCGATAGTTAAGCAACTTTTAAAAATGTAATATATCTGCAATACTGAAATACCCAGACTTGGATTATTTTTTTAGTAGGTTATTGTTGGCAGTTTTAGAAAAATGTGGGAAATTAGATATTTTTACAAAAGAATGTACTTTTTAAAATGGCATAAAATAATTAGGAAATTTGCATCATTTTCTAATAGTCAAGGGCAATGTTAAAAATACCAAAAAAGCAAGACCAAATAAAAAATAAACGAATTATGTGTGATGTTTCAATAACAGCATTGCTACCTTATAAAGACAAAATTACTGAATGTATTCAGTACTTTTGTCCGAAGATGGTAACAATGCTGTTACTGAAACCACACATAATTTATTTATTTGGATTTGGTCTTGCTTCCTTGTGATTTTTATCTATATTTCAAAATATACCTCAATTCTTTTTTACCTAAAAAGCTTTACATATATATTGCCAAGACCATAAATAAAGGTAAAATGTCAAATGAGTTATTAATTAACCCTATATGGGTCAGGACAAGTGAAAATAAGGCCAACCATAGAAATATCTTTCTAAAAAATTAAATTTGAACGCTAGCTTCACAAAGGGCACAAAATTTGCTACCAGCTACATGCGTTCTTTTTTACTATGGTGTGATTTCCACAGGATGGATCTACATTATAATTTCTCCAGAGCTTAAGGTAGCAAACAGTACTTTCACAATAAATAAATATCAATGCAAAAAGCCAGAGTTATGATAGCATGTTGCAGTGTACTGTTGACCTGTAGGATAGAAAAAAAGCAATATTGTTTCCAAAGACTTTAATTTGAAAAGTATTATGAAACGTTAAATATATTATACTTACTTTTAAAAGCATAAAAAAAGCTATCTCGATTTGAATAAATTTAGTCTAGAAACAAAAACAACGTAAAATTATGCACCAATCGATCTCTGATTGTATATTTATTTATATAAATGAGTATATTTGCATATATATATATATCTATATATATATATATATCTATAGCCAACCCTTAAATAAAGCAGTTACTGAAAATTCATAGCTGCTGCTTACAATATAAATGCTATTAGAGCATAAACATATTACATGGAACAAACATATAGTAAAATATATGTAGCAAGTTATATTGTAAAACATACTTTTTTCAATAAATATACTTTTTACAACTTTAATAAAAAAAATAATATACCTTATGAGATAAAAAATTACACTTATCTTTAAAAATGTAGATCGTTATATGTACACTAATTAAAATTAAACGAAGCAAAATATATGAATAAGCTGCGAAATAAATAATAATTCCAATGAATTTAAATTGAAAAAATAATACTAAATGATTAAATAAAATCTACCTTCTAAAAAGGAAAAGAAAGTTTTTCGAAATGCAATTTTTGTGCTTTTAGCCTAAATGTTAAACCACAAAACCTCAACTCCCTACGTGCGAAATTTCACAATACAGTTTTAATTAACCCAGGTTCCGGGGGCGTATTTATTTGATAATGATCGATTAAAATTATTTTCAAAGAGTTTAAATATATAAAAATAATCTTACCTTTTAAAGACACATTAATCGGGTAAAATTACAAAATTACAAATTAAAAACAAACAACGTGTAAAATTTTAACCAATCAAATTCATTTATCGTCGCGACCAGTGCGCCGCCAAGCGGTAAAAGGCTTGAACTAAGGAATTTTGGTTTAACATTTTTTAAAAATAGCACATTAAACCTTTTCGTTTTTTGAATAGCCTATATGTTAAACGAAATCTTCAGCTACCTACATGCGAAATTCCATAATGATTGAGTCAGTAGATTTTGCGTGATGCGATAACAAACATCGATTTCGCATTTCATTTTTATAGATATAAGGATATATATAGTGTAAAAACTATATAATAAAAATATAACAGTGATTCTACAAATAATCAAAATAATTAAGATAATTTTAATAGAATACTTAACTATAAAACTATACAACTATTTATTTTTATAATTATATATATATATATTATATATAATTAGAGGTCCTTTAAATATAGAATCAATAAAGAAAGCGTACCTGGATTTATATGACAAAAAAGAGAATAATATTTTAATTTATTATTGAAACTATAAAATTTTAAAATATCAACAATACTTTACAACTTTTTCGGTAAAACCATAAAACGTTTATTGATGAAAAGATTGTAATACATGAAAATTTCAATATAAGCCAACAAAAATCTCGTATAAACAAAAATATGTAAATAGAATTTTATATTATCTGAAATTATAAATATTTTTAGAAAATTCTATGTAGAATAAAATATTATTTTCTAGTGAATATCTTTAAAAACATTTTCCATTAAATATATCTTCACAGAAATGGGAAAGAAAAATATTTCTTCTGTGATATTCGAAAATATAAGGTAAAACAAAATAGATTTGGCACTAAGGTAAACATATTTTTTGCTTCTGTAATGTCGTGTTTTCAGAATAAATATTTTCCCCAAAATATTGAATTCATATATAATAGTATTTATTATTTGTGTTATTTTTTGCCTATGATATTATAATTATTTCTGAAATAACAATAAAATACATTTCCATATTTTACAAAACACAAAATATCTATAAAATCAAGTAAAATATTATTCTATATAAACGGTCTTGTATAAATTTATAAATGTAATGCTTTTTATAAACTTATTATTTTATGTTTTATTTCAACACACAAAACGCGATATCCCGTCTAGGGATAATTGCGTCGATTTTCATTTTTAAACAGAAAATTTATTTTGGTCGTTGAGGTACAGCTTGCACCACGCTGACAAGGGCCAACAGCCCGAAACGCGTACGTGGTTAGCTTTTCTTGATTAATCAAGAATGGGTATTTGGCCAATACTGGAATAATAAAAAATCAACGATTAGTTGATATTTATTCCGATAGATGGCGCAAGCCATCAGCAACTTTAAGTTGCACGATAAGGAGATGCCTTTTTTTTCTCAGTTATAAACATATTATACAAAGAAAAAATAAATTTAAAAAAGTAACAATAAGATATATTAGGAACCTGAACCTTCCAGGTTAGAAAGATAATCATAAATATATTTACAAAAATGATTAAATCTGTGATAATTCTCTCTAGTATTTACAATCTCTAGTATTTTTTAAATATATATATTTTTAAATTTAATTCGATATATAGGACCTTTTTATATACTGTTATAATAGTACACACATATATATATATGTTATTTAAAAAATGAGATTTCTGCTGTTGAATTTTGATTAGCTTGTGGATTATGTTATGGTAATACAGTCGTGGTTAAAATCTTGAAAGTATAATAATAAAATAGTTTTGATCAGAGATTGCTTTAATTTAGATAAAGGAATATATATAAAAACATAATTTGATAAAAGTACTGCCTGACATAAGGCGTAAGAATAAAAAAAAACTTATTTACATAATGTACAAAAGATTTGAGCCGGCCATCGGGAAACAACAACAATGAGTTTTTATAGGGGAAGCGGGATCTCTGGCGGTCGATCTAGCAGAGTATTTGAATCTATGAAATGTAATTTTGAATAAAATAATATTTTAATATAACATATATATAAAGGGCACCTCTCCCTTTAATTATGAATCAGAAAGATACATTTTGCTCATCAATCTAGTAAAAACTTTATAATTGGCGATATAAATAATAAGGTATACAGAGGTTGTTGTCTGACCACCAAAACTGGTGTTGTTTGTGGTTCATTCTTTAACATCACAAGTAAAGTCTTTTACTAGGGTGATGAGAATAGTTCTGATGTATAATTGAAGGGAGAGGTGCCCATCTAAAGAGAGGTATATATATATTTAAATAATAAGACATATGTTACGATGTACTAGAGCGCCATCTGTTATCAAATTATAAAACTATTTTAGAGGCGTAATATTCTTTTTTTTTAAATAAAAAAATATTACGCCTCTAAAATAGTTTTATAATTTAATAAGACATATATTGGATCAAAAAAGTCATTTATTTTACCAATATTTCAGTTGGCCGAACGCCAACCTTTATCAAGGTATTATAACATATTAATGTGTGTCAACAACAAACACAGCGT
The DNA here is from genome assembly GCA_030710605.1 of Cordylochernes scorpioides. NCBI lineage: Eukaryota > Metazoa > Arthropoda > Arachnida > Pseudoscorpiones > Chernetidae > Cordylochernes > Cordylochernes scorpioides. The sequence continues at coordinate 17,328,841 of CP092882.1, read as the reverse complement.
CACATCTTGTTATTGACACACATTAAATATGTTAAAATACCTTGACAAAGGTTGGCGTTCAACTAACTGAAATATTGGTAAAATAAATGATTTTTTGATCCAATATATGCCTTATTATTTAAAGATTTATTTATGGATTGCTCTATTATCAATATGTACGAGTATATATATATATATTTGGTCGTTGAGGTACAGCTTGCACCACACTGATGAGGGCCAACAGCCCGAAACGCGTACGTGGTTAGCTTTTCTTGGATTAATCAAGAAACGGTATTTGATCAATACTGGAATAATTAAAAATAAACGATTAATATAGGTTAATGATTACTGCTCATTTTCATAACTTATATCTATCTTTAAAGTAATTTAATGTATTTTATAGGTTTAAAATAATATATATATGTCGTAGCTAAATGAAGAGGCGCAGCCGTTATGCCTAGGGAACAGCGCACCCGCGATGTCTGCCACCTTTATTTTTTGTCCAGCTTTTATACATGGATGAATTTACATATTTACATTTTAACACAAGCGTAACATATTTACATACTTATTTTGACGAAAATAAATTATATCTCTTGTCATTAACTATACAAATTATGACATATATATATTTTATAGAAAATTGCCTTTGAATTTTCAGTTGCTCTTTTATAATATATATATATAGTTTGTGGTTCCATTAAATAAATAGCACACATTTTAAATCAAACGATCCACTTAAAATTTTAGATTTATTTGAAAAGAGACAATTTTTATGGACACACACGCTCATAAAAAAATAAATTTGAAGAAATAAAATGGAGAGAGAGAGAGGAACCAAATGACATCATCATTTTGAAAGGTTTCTAAAATATTTATCATCTTCTGGTGAATTTAACGAAAATAAAATAAATATTCGACATTTATATATAAGATTGGAAATACATTTTATATATATTTTGAAAACATAAAAACGTCTATATATATATAAGATATTATTCGATTAATAAAAAATTGTCGTAGTTTCTTTGTTGTTGTTGTCGTGTCCAATAAAGAGCCTTAGATGTCTCCATACATCTCTATTACAGCAGTCGCAATTTTCACTATCTTGGGTGTGTAAAGCTTATGTTCTGGGTCCATGTCAATTTTATGTTGTTGTCGTGTCCAATGAAGAGCCTTAGATGTCTCCATGCATCTCTATCAGAGCAGTCGCAATGTCCACTATCTTGGGTGTGTAAAGCTGCTGTTCTGGATCCATGTCAATTTTCTGTTGTTGTCGTGTCCAATGAAGAGCCTTAGATGTCTCCATGCATTTCTATTACAGCAGTCGCAATGTCCATTATCTTGGGTGTGTAAAGCTGCTGTTCTGGATCCATGTCAATTTTCTGTTGTTGTTGTGTCCAATGAAGAGCCTTAGGTGTCTCCATGCATCTCTATCACAGCAGTTGCAAAGGAGATATCGGTTTTGGTCTTCATTGGAAAATAGATACCGTTGCCACGTTAGTCACCTTGGACCAGAATTTGGTCAAATATTCCACGGGTCCAGGGGAGACTGGTGTGGTCGGAATTCTCCCACTCTAAGGTAGTTTCTTTATTCTGATTATATATGCTTATCCATCTTATCCATGTCTGATAACATCTATCTTCATTTGTTTTTGGATTTATCCGTTGAAGAGCAGGTTTTTTTCTCAAAAATTGCAACACCTCAAATAAAAGATACTATTTGCCTTAATCTTTTTCCTATTTGAATATTTCTAAGTAACTATCATTCTCATAAAGAAATTAACAAAACGTTAACTCCCTCCCTCTATCTTTCTTTTTGTAAATGTTTATTTTCAAATTATAACATGTAGATATAAGGAATATTTGGAAGATATATTTAACGGATTCTTTTGTGTTTTAAACTTGAATCCGTACTACAATCTTGTATAGAATATATTTAAGATTTTTGTAATAGTTTGGCGTGAGGCGGAGTTTTATTCGTTTATTTATATTGCCACGTGAAAATTTGGGAAGACAAACTTCAGTTATGAGACATTAATTTATTTAAGGCAAGAACAAACTATGAATGATAAAACAAAGGATAAGGAATGAGGGAAGTTTACAGAGTAGGAAAAAATATAAACCTAAAAATGATACTTTGTTAATAAAATAATAAATACTTTGTTACATAGCTCCTTCTCTATGGGAGCTATGGCCCACAGCTTGCAATTATGATAGTTACTGACATGGATCTGACGTGCTTCTGCCAAGGATTCCATCGAAGTCTTGGAACTTTGCCCCTAGTACCCTTGCGTCCATTTTATTGCGGCGTGAAGAGCGCCTTTGTTGTCGTATCGTCTATAGGGACATCGTCATCTTGGAAGGAAGTCTTGGCTTTGACACGGCGGTGGAATCCTGGAGCCAGTCTCTGAAAATGTAGATCACAGCAACCATGGCTTCAAATTCTTCTCGGCGATCTTCAGTTTGTCTTCCCCAACTTACCCAGCATCTCCACCAAAATGCCACGTGGAAAATTAGGGAAGACAAACTTCAGGATGAGACAGCAGTTTTATTTAAGGCAAGGACAAACTATGAGTGATACACAAAAGATAAGGAATGAGGGAAGTTTACAGAGTAGGAAAAATATAAACCTAAAAATGATACTTTGTTAATAAAATAATAAATACTTCGTTACATAATTCTCCTGTAGAAGGGCAGATATACCCGAAAAACTTTGAGACTACGTTAATAAAGTGAAAAGAAACTCATCTCCAGAAATCTGTGGTATTGTTCATGTCCAAGAAATTTAAATCAATTTATAGAATATATTTATAAAAGTGAATTTATAAACATTATTTATATTATGAACCTCTATGAGAAATATTTTAAAATAATAGTTCTCAAAAGGCATCTTTTCTATCTCTGGTATTGGTTGTTTGATAAGTTTTACTCAAAAATTTTGCGAACGATGAAAAAATGCATTAAAAAATAATAAATTTCTAATTGATGTGTTGAAAAAGGAGGCAAATATACAAACAGAATATACGTTTAATATTGCTACGTGGAAAATTAGGGAAGATCAACTTTGGATTGAAACAACAATTTATTTCAGGCAAGAACAAACTATGAGTGATAAACAAAAGATAAACAAAAGAGGGAAGAAGTGTACAGAGTAGAAAAATATAAACTTAAAAAATAATACTATGCTAATAAAAAAATAAATACTTTGTTACAATATGAACCCATTGTAAATATTTTTGCACAATCATAGAAATATAGAAAAATTAAGAAAAATTATCTTTAAAATACCCTTTCTTCGCAAATCGAACAGAATAAGATCAATCTGAGTGAATTTATCACAACATAGGTTTTACAATCTATCTTTGATTCAATTAAAATGACATTCTAAACAATATTTCAAATTAATCACACGTCAAAATTTAAAAAAAATCTATAAATTTTGAATTATAAATAGAAATGTTATAAAAACAGAAGAAAAACTACATATAGCCATTTCAATGGAATCCATAAAAATTATTCCAATAATCCACAATCCAATTATTGATAAAATGCCAATCCAATTTAACTTGGGAGAAATCAATTACGTCAATTGATAAAAAAATTAATTAAATATCTGCCTAACACCCAATATTGATAAGGTTTCCCTCTAGAATTTTTTTTTTTTAGAAATGGAAATAAAGTAAGATTATTTAACTTTTCTATTGACTTTTCTTATATCAATAAAAATATATGCTTTTATTTTTTATTACTTAATGGTATATGCATAAAAATTAAAAATATATATATAGAGAGAGGTTTACATAATTTTTTAAAAATATATATATGTTATAAATAAAAATATATTTTCTGTTGATATTGGAATTATTTTTAAGATTGAGATTATGATCTTGAGATTTGATATATTTTGGAATATATTAGTATTAGGTCAATGGTATTGGTATGCAGTCGTGGCAAAAATCTTGAAAGTATAAACAAAAATAGTAATATAAAATAAATATAAAATAAAAATAGTAAAGATTAGAAATGAACTTATGCGCAATATAAAAAACATAATTTGATAAAAGTACTGCCTGGCTTAAGACGTAAGAATTAAAAAATGAAAAACTTATTTACATAATGTACAAAGGTTTGAGCCGGCCATCAGGAAACAACAACAATGAGTTTTTATAGGGGAAGCGTGACCTCTGGTGGTCGATTTTAACATTTATAATTTCAAATAAAATAATATTTTTATATAAAACATAAATTTTAGCACTAATTTCTGTTGTATATTTATTTGAAGTTTAATTAATTAATTGTACTCACAGAGTATATGTGTATGATCACAAGTATATAGGCGCTAACTGTAAAAGAAAATTCTCTTTATTTACTATGTTATAAGTTTTGTTCTCTCTCTTGTAAATCAATAATGTTTGATTAATCTTCTTGGAATCTGTATCTTTAAAAAGTCTAAGCAAAGTCAACAATTTCTAATTAGTTCGTTTAATAAAAATCGATTATAATATTTTAAAATAAAATAATTTTATTTAATATTATGAAGGTTATCATAAATTTGCATTCTTACTATTGAAAAATAATAAATTGACAATTAAATTTCACTCATAAGTATATTCTTTTGTTTAGTTAATTTAATAGAATATTAGAATTATTTATTAACATTTGAATTTGAAAATTAGTTTGTATAAAAATTATTTTTTTTTTGAATATTATTTGAAAAAAAAATATTATTGAATAAAAACCCCCTTTTTCTTTTTATAAATAGTGCTGATATATTTTATTTGTTTCTCATAGAATTATTTATTAATATTTAAATTTTAAAATTAGTTTGTATATAAAAAAGTATTGATTTTTTTATTGATAGAATTTAAAAAAAAAACACTTTATTCTTTTTATATATAAATGCTAATAAATTTTATTTATTTCTCATATAAATATATATTTCTTAACATTTAAAGTTTAAAATTAGTTTGTATGAAAAGTAATGATTTTTTTTTTCAATTGATCGAATAAAAAAAACACCACTTATTTATTTTAATATATAATGCTGATATATTTTATTTGTTTCTCATACAAATATTTTAATATATTTTTTATTAACTATATAAACATGGTATATTTATATAGCAAATTCTCAAATAATCGGTGTCATATATTGTGGATTAATTTATAGCTATATTGCAGAAGATACAGACTCCCGATAATTCCTTTATTTCCTCCAATCAGGAAGTGACGTGTGTCAATATTGCTGACCTATAGGAACGATAATTTGATTGGTTGGTAATTGGCGGGAAAATTTAGGATTAAATGAATGGAAATATCCTTGCAAAGCTGTTAAATAGTGTATATGTAAAATGTATGATATCTTTTCATTTATATATCATAAGGTCGGTATTAAATTTTTAAAACGATTTTTTCTTCAACTCCATTTATCAACTTATATTTCTAATATATTATTTTTCACTAATTTCCTTTATTTTTACGTGGAATTATTATACAAATACGGTAATGAAACTAGTTGTTTTAATTAGGTTTTACTGTATATAAAATATTTATTATTATCAATGAATTTAAATAACTTTTAAAAAATTCCTTTTCCTTTACAGACTCCGTAGTGAATCTTCGTATAAGATTATGTCTTAATAAAAGGTTTTCTTATGTCGTATATAAAATATAATTCATTTTTGATATATTAATTAAAACAATTTATTGATATTTATATTAGTAAATTAAATTTTATTGCCCTCTATCGTTAAAATTTTACACAAATAAATTTACTGGCAATGCGTTTCTTTTTTAAATCTCTACAGACCTTACTGCAATGATATGATTTAATGAATGAGAGGGCTTGGCTCATCAGTAGTGAACCCTCTCAGCGGTTTCGCCAAATTAATCTCTAGACCGCTCTACTATTGTATTGGACTGGTTTTGTTGTATACCCTGCATTTTCTATGGAAGGCAGCTAAATGGTGTTTAGTGAACTATGGACATAAGCTTATAGGTCTGTAGAGGTACATACATATAAATTTCAAGGTATTGCATCGAGCAAAGCTCTTCCGCGCAAAACATGTTTTTATAACCATTATATATTAGTAAATTAAATTTTATTGCCCTCTATCGTTAAAATTTTACACAAATAAATTTACTGGCAATGCGTTTCTTTTTTAAATCTCTACAGACCTTACTGCAATGATATGATTTAATGAATGAGAGGGCTTGGCTCATCAGTAGTGAACCCTCTCAGCGGATTTATATGTATGTACCTCCACAGACCTATAAGCTTATGTCCATAGTTCACTAAACACCCCTAAGCTGCCTTCCATAGAAAACGCAGGGTATATAACAAAACCAGTCCAATACAATAGTAGAGCGGTCTAGAGATTAATTTGGCGAAACCGCTGAGAGGGTTCACTACTGATGAGCCAAGCCCTCTCATTCATTAAATCATATCATTGCAGTAAGGTCTGTAGAGATTTAAAAAAGAAACGCATTGCCAGTAAATGATATTTATATATAAATTATTTTCTAATTTATCATATTTTATAAATATATATTGCCTTTTAAATTAACGGTGCGTAACCAATATGGAATAATTCATATAATAATCAAATATAAAAATAAAATGAATATTTATTGTTAAGCTTTTCAAACTGTAATATCTGTATTGATAATGCTGTTTTCTTTATTCAAAATATATTTTAAAAAAGAGTGAAACTATTGTTTGCAAATCTTACAAAAATAAAATTAAAAGTCCTTAAAATTGTATTTATTTAAAATAAAATGCTATTAAAATATGATTAATGTTAAAAATATAATTATATATTATTACATATAATTACATTTTTGGTGTTTTTTCCATTCTAAATGCGTATATTACCTCAATATCAAATCTTATTTTCGTGGCAGACGAGAAAATAACACAAGTTTTTAATACTGTCAGACGACGAAGAAAAAAACTTCCAAACGAATATGATAAATCGAATTCGTTTGACGCTCTCAATGGAGGGTTGTCCAATAGGAAGTGGCCTACACACCCTGGAATTTACCAGAAGAAATAAAAAAAAATCTGCAGAGCCTTGTTTCGCTTCATTTGTCAACGTCAATTTCTTTCCAGAGGATAAATCTTTTGAATTTTTTAAAAATCTTGGAAATAGTATTAACTTTAAATTACTTATATTGCTCTTTATCTAGAATTATTAGGGTTATATTATATTTAATTAGTCTGGATCTCTTATCCTTTTATATATATAAATGATAAAAATATATAATTTCTAAATTTCTATAGAATTATTAGGGTTATAATATATTTAATTTGAAACCATATTTCTGCAAAGTAAAATAAAAAAAGAAAATAGAATAGGTTTTTCTACATATATTATTTATTATTAAAGTTGCTAAATTCTTGTTTTTTTTAGGAAATTTTAATTTGAAAAATTATTTATAATTTAAATGAGTTGTTATTTTTGCGTTTCATAAAAATGTTTATCGAATAGTTTTTAAAAATTGAAAATCATGTTATATATTTCTTTCTTTTTATATTCAAACAATGGAAAATATATTTAATTTATCAAGTTATTTATATAAATTTTCTAACAATACTAAACTATTCCTATTTTAATAAATAAAACGTATATTTTACATTTGAATATATACCCATTGCTATAAAAATAAAGGACGACTCTTCTGTCAAAATAGACGCTAAAACTAAGCGCCATCTATTGACCGTCTTCACAAACTAGCGTACTCAGGTGGGTAACAAAGCCACAACACCAGCTTTGGTAAACAGAGAAGCGTCCACCTAGAGACCATGGTTTCGGGCTAATGGCCCTCGTCAGTCCAAGGCAGACTTTATTCCATGAAATCCACACGGTATCTAATAAAATCTTCACAATCTACCAAAGAGATTTTTAGCTGGCAAAGTGGCTAGGTAATATATATGGCAAAAAATATAAATGGAAATTTTGCCGGGAAGAAATTGATCTATGAGCTTGCAAGCTCTCGAGTAAATCCAGAGGCAAAAGAAAAGAGATGTGTGCAGTTGTGGGTGTGGATCAGATTAAATTGCAGCCAAATATAAAATCTTTTATATGTAGCTGTAATATTGTCTTATCCATGTCCCCGAGTTCACACTTCTCTTTTCTTTTGGATTTGCCTGATGAAGAGCAGGATTTGTTCGAAAGCTTGCAACACCTAAAAATAAATAAATAAATAAATTTTTGGGCCTGAAAAGATAGTTTTCCTTATTTGAATCATGTTATTTATTGTGAGAACTAATCCTCAATTTTGAAATCAAATCATCGGGTTTTCTATCCAAAATAGAAATTGTTTGTTGGCGACTTTGTATATCTCAAGTATCATCATTGTCCGTCTAACATTTCTGAACGTATTCCTTTATGGACCACTAAACTATGATTTATTTTCTCTCTCAATGCTTGTTAGGATTTTTCTTGAAGGGGTTTCTTGTTCTTTAATTCGCTTCATCAGTTTCAAGTACACTCATGGACAAAACTTAAGGAATTTATATAAAAATACAAAAATAATTCCCCCACAATCAGTTTATTTTTATTAAAAATTATTTTGTATTATTAAAAACGTTTTTCGCAATTTTATCATGAATTAAGGAAGTTGTACCTTTTAGCATATATATATTCGGGATTAAGACAATAACTCAGAAAGATATTACAGTCACCTTTATTGAAGACACATGAGATAACCAAGTGTGAACAAAATTACCTCTGTCTTCTTTAAAAAGTAGAATTTCCTTAAGTTTTATCTCCATGAGTGTATTTGCTTACTAGTTAAAGGTATCTATTAATCACTTGGTACACCTAGAATACCATGCTTTTTATGGTGTAAAATGAACATAAATGGCCTTGTACAATTCAATTTAAGGGTAGCACAGTGGAGTAAATCAACAGTCAGTAAGTTACTTCAACATATATGACCTTCTGTTTCCTTTTTATCAAATATCTAAACTATTTTAAACGCGTAAGATTCTTTTTGAAATTAAACAATTTCTACTGCCCTTACTGCAATGGAAAAAATAATGAGAGGGCCTGGCTCATCAGTGGTGAACCCTCCCAGCGGTTTCGCCAGTTTAATCTAACTAACCGCTGTTATATTGCATTTTTCGATCTTCCTTTTATAGTGATACTGATGCTAGACTCTTGGAATGGGTATTTTAGAAGAACTATGGATATAAGCTTTGAGGACAGTAGAATTACATACATTTATAAATATAAATACAATTTCAAATATTAAATATTCATTAAAAATAAAAACACATATTTATTAAGAAGATTTTGTACAATTTATCGTCTACGCATTTATATTTTAATGTATTTTAATAAATATAGTTGTCAAATACATTTCTATAGAAAAAAAACATTAATAAATAGTCAAAAATGAAATTTGTAATATTCAGCATTTATTTAGACATCAATTCACTATCAATCAAGAATTTATGTGTTTAACGTTTTCAATTTAATTTATGATTTTTCATTCTTTAAATGATTTTATAATTAATCGAAAATGTAGTTGGGAAAGCAAATATTTGTGTGATTAACTTCTGGAGCACCTAATTGAATATTAATTGATTCTCAAAATTAAATCCTTTTCCCGCTCGTATATTTATTATTTAATTTACATTAAGGAATTCAATTTGAATTGTGAATTATAATTATATAATTTTAAAACGTTTGAGATAATAGAGAGAGACAATTATATATGAAATATAAAATTTAAATATAGATATGCTATAATGTCTATAATGAAATTTAAATTCGCTTATTTATTGTTTAAATAAATCGCGCCAAAATTATCTTCTGCTTTAAAATTAATTTCCAATTTTAATTAGTTTTTGCAAAGTTCTTAGGTAAATTTGTTTTCACGCTCTTGTTGACACATACAATTATATTAAATATAAAAATATTATTAGATGCACTAATAATTTTTAGATATTATTGCTTATATTCATTTTATTCAAAGACAATATTAGAAAATTTAAGAGATTTGTGCTCTACTGAAGTACTACACAAATCTCATCTAGATGTATTTATATACAATTTAAAGTCAAAGTTAACATTAAGCATAAATAGTTTAGAATATTATAACTTTTAAACAATAATATTGCTATTTACGCTATTTATTTTAATATTATAAAGATATATACAATTATAATATAACAATTGTATTATTTTACAATTTTTAGACATAGAGGACATTGCGACTGCTGTGATAGAGATGCACGGTGACATCTGAGGTTCTTCATTTGAAACAACAACAACAACAAGTTTTAGAGTTTTATGTCTATAATAAATCTCTGTAGTTTATTGAATTCCCGGTTATCCATCATATATTTCTCTAGCTTATATGACCATTTAATTCTTGAATTATCTACCGTTTGGATTTTTCACATAAGGTCATTTTTAATTGATGGGAATACATTTTAAATGTATCAAATATAAATCAAGGAGGATACATTTCTTTATTACACTTTCAAAGAGTTTACAAGATTTCGGGTTTTAAACAACTCTTATATAGGTAAATTCTTACCTCTAGACAATTAAAATAATTTTATTGACATCTTGTCAATACATGCAAAGTGCACAGTCTGCACTATTTAAAAAAATATAATATGCATTATATACACTATGTACAATGAATATGGCGCCTCTGCCAGTGCTGCAGAGTTTGGTGGAGAATCACCAGCAGGTGTCCAGCGACACCACGTATTTCGAGATCTACGATGAATACGTAGATTGCGTACTTCGCCGCTGAGGAGATGGTGATGTCCTCGAGACCAACTGGAAAGATCCAGGACTGCAGGTCTGGCGGCCGGCCGATGATGGAGAAATTTATCTGTAGAAGGGTCATTTAAAATCCGAAAGCTTGTAAACTGGTTAAAAGTGTAATAAAGAAACTTATCCTCGGAGATTTATATAAATTAATTTAATTGATACAGAGGTTTATATTTCTAATATTATGTGCGTACAAAAATCAAAATTATAAATGGAAATAGTTTCAATGTTTACCACATAATTTAGTTTTAAAGATCGCCTACATAAAACTGGCAAGATAGCCATATCAAACTGAATATATTCAAGATTGTAAAATATCGGTTCACAATTCATCCCTAAGGTTAGATATAATCGTTATTTCTCTTTACAAAAAAAATTCTTTGAAAAGAAACACATGCGGAATAATTTTCAAATGTCGTTTTTACCATCACAAGCCGCATTATATTATAATATATTCAAGATTACTCTGTGTAAAATTACTTAAAAATCGATGTGACAATCTACGACATCACGTCACGCGAATGTCGTCCTCTGCTATATATATATTTAAAAAGTTTGATAACTCTAAAGAACAAAGGGGGTGGATGTTTGACATTACTTTAAATGGAAATTTCTCCATTTCAATGTTTCACATAAAGAAATATTATATTTTATATATAAAAAAGCAGAGTGTTTATCGTACGTAATTTCTGTGACTTCAATATATATATATGTAGTAATTCTCAATATATACTATATTGAGAATGGAATTATTTCCTTTATTCCTCTCTATGGGACGTATTTGTGCCCAATTAGTGAACTGAATAATGAAAAATAATTGAAAAGGCTTAGTTCTCATTACCTTTCCAGTGATTTCGTTAATTTAATCCACCTGAACGCCTCAATTGTTATACTGCCCATTCTGCATATTTACACTCATGGTAAAACAAAAGGAAGTGGGAAGTCTTTGATGTTGCTAGTTGTCTGTTTCTTTCAAGGAGACAGATGCAATTTTGTTCACATTTGGTTATCTCGTGTGTCTTCAATAAAGGTCACTGTAATATCTTTCAGAGTTATTGTCTGAATATCGATATACATGTTAAAAGGTACAAATGCCTTAAGTTTTGTCATATGAGTGTAGTAAATATTCAAACGTGGATTTACCTCAATAACAATTCCTGACTGGTCATGGTGACATTCAGGCAGACTATGCAAATTTATTGAACTTTCCCCATTGCCAAGGCGAACACCAAACCGTGGACATCCTTCTTTTCGCCTGTCCAGTCTTCCACTTCCAAGATTCTTGACGGCGACCTGTCATATATATACGACAATGTAGGCTGGAATCTTAATCATGGCATATTAGTAAACAATGAAAATATAAGCTTTAGGAGAATATAATTGCATATTGTATTGCCATTTTTGCATCGAGGAATGCTTTTCCTTGTTGTTGTTGTCGTGTCCAAAGAAGAGTCTCAGATGTCTCCATGCATCTCCATCACAGCAGCAGCAATATCCACTATCTTGGGTGTGTAAAGCTGCTGCTCTGGGTCTAAGTCAATTTTCTGCAAGGCTGCGGCCATTGCATGCTTTTCCTTAAAAACAATAAATACAAGTAAAAAGGCATTTCCTTATTATGCAACTAAAAGTTGCTGATGGCTTGCTCGATCAGCTACTTTTAGTTGCATGATCAGGAAATGCCTTTTTTCTTGTATTTATCCACCCGACCCAAGTACAAATTCCCTTTTGTACTATTTTTCACCTTAAATACAAGGTCAGTTAGGAATACATTAATTATAGGACAATATCACTTCATTTACATATGAGATATAAAAACTATAAAGCACGAATGTTTCTTTTACACTAATAAAACAAACTTCTCGTATCCTTACTGCGAAGGAAATACCTCCAAAGAGATACCATAAGTAGCCATGTTTTTTTTTTTTTAAACGGTCTGCCATGAAAGGTTGTTTATATGTACCCTTCTGTGTAGATTTAACTGAAAAAACTGCTAGGAGGTTTTACAATTGATGAGCCAGACACCGTAATATATATGTCCGTGTAAAAAATAGAAATAGGGTCAGGTGTTGATATTAAAAACAAAAAAAGGCCTATCCTGACCACTTACATAAGAATTTTAGATGGCAGAGCGCCATCTAGTGGTACAAAAATCAACTAATATATATAATTTTATTATGATACATTAGCGCGTCATTTGTTATGAAAATTCGAAACTATTATATAGATGCGTATGATTCTTTTATAAAAATAATAAACAATTCTACTGTCCTTACTGCAATGGAAAAATTAATTAGATATAATTTTAATCTCCAAATAACGAGTTATAACAGAAATTGTTTTAATTCATAATAGAAGTTGTGCAGAAAATGTTGAAATGCTAATTATATGAAGAAGTTAAAAATTGCTTTATAAAAAATAAAACTAGAATTCTAGAGAGAGATAGAGTATGTCTGTTAGTAAAATTACTAGTACATTTTAATGGTATTATCACTGCTCATATTTTTTATCAGTAAATTCGTATAAAATCTTAGTTTAAAATTCTTAAAATATAAATAAAAACTGCATACTATAATGGAGCTTTATGTTTGCAATCTAGATGCACATTACAAGTTAGATTAGCATGAAAAAAACTCTAATTAAAAATGTATATAGATAAAAAAGCTTTACCAATATTTCTGTTGGCTGAACGCCAAATTTTATTAAGTTATAACAATGGATTTTATAAAAACTATATTATTTTAACCGCAATAATTCGAAAATATCGAAAAAGGTTATCTAATTTTAAATGCAGACAATAATTTTAAAAAGCAGACGAAATTTTCAAAAAGCAGACGATAATTTTGAAAAGCAGACGATTTTAAAAAAAAACATCAAACGATACCTTTATTATCACATAGTTAAGCCTAAAATAACACCTTTAAATAATACAGAGGTTAAAAAAGACAAGTAAAGACCAAAAAGAGAAAGTGGCTTACAACAACAACAAAAAAAAATCAATAAATTAATTCCGTTGTATTTTCAGAGATTTTGCCTCAAGTATTTGAAGTAATTGAATTCACATTTTATAATTGGATTTAAGGGAGGTAGGGAGGGAAGATCGTAAAAGTACATTTGTTCTCAGACGAAAAAAAAAAACAAAGGGGAGAAAACCGAGTTTATAGAATATTCAAATGTTCTGCTCTTGTGAGAAAAAACTTTAAAAATCTACAAAGTATACATATTCAAAATAATAATTTTTAATTTTGAAATGAACCAGGCGATAAGGTGTTTTCCTTTCTGGTATTTCTTAAAGCTTTAATGTAAAATTTCTATAAGCGATAGAACTCTTCCTGTTTGGATAATCAAATAACGTAAAACATAAAGGAAGATAAGTTTATTTTTTGATTATAAAAAGAAACTAATCTTCCTTTATGTTTTACGTTATTTAATAGTTTCTATGTTATCCCGAGCCTTTTTTCCATATATATTTATTTAATAGAATTTTTGTCTACTTTGTATCCTCTTTATTTTCACGCTGTTTATACAAATTACCTCTGCTATATATATTTGAGAAGCTCTTGCCATTGGTATTCATCTTGCTATGTGATAGCCGCCTGTAGAAGGGTTTTTACCCGAAAGCTTGTGCTCGTTTTATATAAAAAAAGACACCTATCTTCCTTATCGCCTGGTTCATTTCAAAGTTTACTAGGAAGAGTTCCTTGCAATAATTTTTAATGTTATTACATATTCTAACGAAAATTTCTTTTATTTTATTAGCACGACTATTCTAAGAGAAAGATAAAACTAGTTTTCTTCTGGTACAATTTTGAGTTTATCTTCGACTTAAAATAAATATTAGGTAGCCAAAGAGATTTATTAGATACCAAATAAAAAGATCTATAAAGTTATAAATTATAATGCATTAGCGCGCCATCTGTTATCAAAATTCTAAACTATTATAGACGCGTATGATTCTTTTTTAAATAAAATAATTTCTACTGCCCTTACTGCAAATGCCTATGTGTGGAAGAGCGATTGCTCGAAGCATATTATATATTTATAATCAGGCCCTCCCATTAATTTTCCATTGCAGTAAGTGCAGTAGAAATTGTTTTATTTTAAAAAGAATGGTAGATTAAACTGGCGAAACCGCTGGGAGGGTTCACCACTGATGAGCCAGGCCCTCCCATTAATTTTTCCCTTGCAGTAGGGACAGTAGAAATTGTTTTATTTTAAAAAGAATCATACCCGTCTATAATAGTTTAGAATTTTGATAAAGTTATAAATGATAATTGCCGACTATATTTAAGGTTATCTTTGTAACAACGTTTATTGAAATTTAAATCAGGTGATTAGTTCGTAAAAAAGCTTTTGAGACGATTTTGCAATTATTGAAACTTCTTTGTATTTTCCTGGTGGTATTAAAAACTCTATATAAAATATATGACCTGGAGGCTTGTTGTTGGGTTCTGTGCTGTCTGGAGTATAGGAGCTCTATCTATGCTGTCTTTACCGTAAAAAAATGAGAAAAATTAAAGCTTTCTGATACATTAAATTTTTAAAGTTTTGGGTGTATTAATTTTTTGATTAGGAAAGTATATGAAATCACTGTTTTCGAAAAAAAATTATTGATCGAAGAACTTTATTGATTAAGAATAATATTAATTATTCCATTTTTATAAAATTAAGAAAATATCAAAAGACAACGAAGGTTTGTTTTCTAATCGACTCGTATAAATGTTTCTAAGCGACTCCTATACATTTCTTCCTACCTTCTCTCATACACACAAAAAC
The DNA here is from genome assembly GCA_030710605.1 of Cordylochernes scorpioides. Classification (NCBI taxonomy): domain Eukaryota; kingdom Metazoa; phylum Arthropoda; class Arachnida; order Pseudoscorpiones; family Chernetidae; genus Cordylochernes; species Cordylochernes scorpioides. The sequence goes on along the minus strand of CP092882.1, from coordinate 17,313,290 downwards.
ACATACATATATAAAATCTGTACATTTTTAAAAAGTGTAATAGTAATGGTGAAAAAAAAAAAACAAATTCCAAGCGAATTAAAAATATTCCTGCTAGTCTTTTTTTTTTACAAAATAATACACTTTTCCTTCATGATAAAAAATAGATATATAAAATAGAGAAATTCAACATGCTATTTAAGATTTTATATTCTCCATAAATGACACAAACACATCAAATCTTTATTTATTCAAGTCGACACATCTAGTGGAGAAATAAAAAAAAAAGATTCGCAATCTCTCTTAAAGAGAGAAAATAGCAGAAGATATAATAAAATATTCACTGAAAGGATTTATCATCATCACACCTAGTAGAAGAATGCACCAATCGGATGATTGTTTGGAGGTGCAGGGGGGGTCTCCATCTTTAGGTCGCTGAACCTTCTCGTTACCATGGCAACCACGATATCTAGGGGGCGTTCAACGGCCATTATGTTACCTACCCCCCCCCCCCTCCGTTTTTACATCTTGGTACAGATAGTTAAACATAGTTTATTATTATACCTAAAGAGACACCACTCCTGTTAAACCCTCAAGCAACGTTATGTTGAATTCCTGCCTGAAAATTGGCCCTTGCCATTATGCAAAAAGGTTTTTAAGCTAGTAAAATGGCAAGAGCCAATTTTTTAAAGGCAGGAATACGACATAACGTTGCGTTAGGGTTTGACGAGAGAGGTGTCTCTATTGGTATATGTAAATAAATTATGTTTAACTAATTGGATCAATTTCATGACCTCTCTCGTAGGATACAAGCTCTTCTGCTTCAATTTTTGTTCCATCGTAAAATCGCCGCAGCGCTAGGTGTAACCTTTAAATAAATCAGAATGACTTTGGCGCGCGCGCACGTATCGCCTCAATATTGGTACCACCGTGTTGCCAGATATTTTTTCTATAATACACAGTCAACTTTATTTACATTTTTAGTTATTTTTTATGGACCCAGTCCGGGAACTTATGGGACATACCTTGTATTATAAAATCGATGTCTTCCATGTACTGATGAGGGCTATATCCCGAAATCATGTGATACAGGTTGGCTTTTTGACTGAATTTGTCAAAACTGCTGTTAAGGCGTATTCTTTATCTCCTTTTAAACATTCTATACTAGGATGATGAACCAAATGGAATTGATTTAATGTATTTTAATAGAAGTGATGCCTCTTTTGGTGCATGAATATCATAGTTTGATAAAAAACCATAACTCAGTTTCCACACTTCAGCGCAGCATATATAAACAGAATCGCACAATATAGTATTAGAGCTCTAAAAAACGGTCTGGTAGATTAAATAAGCGAAACTGCAAGGAGGATTCACCACTGATAAACCAACCCCTCCCAATATTTGTATCGCAGTAAGGACAGTAGAAGGAGGTTTTATGTGCAAATTAAACATTCGTGCTTAATTTCTTATATAAAGATGGCAGGTTATTGCCATATAATTAATTTACATATTTACTTATCCAGGTTTTGTTGAAATTTCATCAGCCCATTTTCTTTAAGATTGGTAGCTCATACATCTTTGAAGGTAGAATATGTAATAGAGTTGGCTTTATATTAAAATGCTAATACAACCGAAACTTCTATAAGAGATTATGGTCGCTCAGGAGAGGTTTTATTGAACCGTTTAAAAAGATTCCTACTTTGCGTACCTCTATTTAAACACATTTTAGATATTTGAAAATGCCTCAGCAAAGAATTGCATGGTATGGCTTGGTTATTCTCATGTACCCCAATAAACGAGCAAAATATAGAATGCGTAATTTATCGATAATGTTTTGTTTTTCATTAGAGTCGCAGGATTTTTGGAATATATGGCTTGGTATTTTATACGTTCGTATATAAACACCCAATCAAATTCTCGAGGTTTAGATACAGCAGCCAATAAACGAGAAGAATTTAAAGTGGGTAAATCTAACAAGTCCCTCAATTATAACTATTTATTCAATCAAATTACAGAGATCAGAATACTTCAACCAATAAACAAGCAGAATATAGAGCGTGTGCGTCAATCTTATTTATACCATCAATAATTGTCCAATCAAATAAACGAGAAAGGGATGCCACAGCCAATCAACGAGCCGAATTTCCAGTGTGACAATCTATCACACCCGTCTCTATTCTACTTAACAATTATCCAATCGAATTCCAGAGGTTTCGACATGGCAGCCAATAAACGAGAAGAATATAGAGCGGTACAATTTATCACACTTACATTCTATCAAATAATTGTCCAATCAAATTCCAGAGGTTTAGAAGTAGCAGCCAATCAACGAGAAGAATATAGAGTATGACAATTTATCACCCCTCTATTCTATCTAACAATTTTCCAATCAAATTGCCGAGGTGTAGACACAGCAGCCAATCAACGAGTAGAATCTAGAGTGGAACAATTTATCACACCCTGCATACTATCTCACATCACCTCTCAGACTTCCTCCATTCTTCACATGATGGATCTTCCTACGCCATCGACCCACATGACCCACTTCCCAGCTTCCATATCTCTTTGTTTTCCCACACCTTTTGTTTTCCCCACACCCAAATTTCTTCTTATTCCCACACATCTTTGTTTTTCCACGCCAAAATTTTGTTATTTTTTCACACCTCTTTGTTTTCCACACCCACATTTCTTTTCCCGCACCCACACCTCTTTGTTTTCCCACATCCACATTTATTTGTTTTCCTACGCCTCTTTGTTTTCCCACATCCACATTTATTTGTTTTCCCACACCTCTTTGTTTTCCCACATCCACATTTATTTGTTTTCCCACGCCTCTTTGTTTTCCCACATCCACATTTATTTGTTTTCCCACACCTCTTTGTTTTCACACATCCACATTTATTTGTTTTCCCACATCCACATTTATTTGTTTCCCCACACCTCTTTGTTTTCCCACATCCACATCTATTTGTTTTCCCACACCTCTTTGTTTTCCCACATCCACATTTATTTGTTTCCCCACACCTCTTTGTTCTCCCACATCCACATCTATTTGTTTTCCCACACCTCTTTGTTTTCCCACATCCACATTTGTTTGTTTTTCCACACCTCTTTGTTTTCCCGCACCCACATTTGTTTTCCCACACCTCTTTGTTTTCCCGCACCCACATTTGTTTTCCCACACCTCTTTGTTTTCCCACACCCACATTTGTTTTCCCAAATTCACATATATTTGTCTTCTCACGCCCAAATCTACATACCCACGCCCATATCTATATTCCCACGCCCATATTCCTTTGTTATCTCACGCCCATATCTATATTCCCTCGCCCACATCCCTTTGTCTTCTCACGCCCAAATCTACATTCCCACGCCCAAATCTATATTCCCACGCCCACATTCCTTTGTTATCTCACGCCCATATCTATATTCCCACGCCCACCTCACTTTGTTTCCTCACGCCCTAATCTATATTCCCACGCCCACATCCCTTTGTTTCCTCACGCCCATATCTATATTCCCACGCCCATATCTATATTCCCACGCCCAAATCTACATTCCCACGCCCAAATCTATATTCCCACGTCCACATTCCTTTGTTATCTCACGCCCATATCTATATTCCCACGCCCACCTCACTTTCTTTCCTCACGCCCTAATCTATATTCCCACGCCCACATCCCTTTGTTTCCTCACGCCCATATCTATATTCCCACGCCCATATCTATATTCCCACGCCAACTTTCCTTTGTTATCTCACGCCCATATCTATATTCCCACGTCCACATTCCTTTGTTATCTCACGCCCATATCTATATTCTCACGCCCACATCCCTTTGTTTCCTCACGCCCATATCTATATTCCCACGCCCACATTCCTTTGTTATCTCACGCCCATAACTATATTCCCACGTCCACATTCCTTTGTTATCTCACGCCCATATCTATATTCTCACGCCCACATTCCTTTGTTATCTCACGCCCATATCTATATTCCCACGCCCACCTCTCTTTGTCTTCTCACGTCCATATCTATATTCCCACGCCCTCATCCCTTTGTCTTCTCACGCCCATATCTATATTCCCACGCCCACCTTACTTTGTCTTCTCACGCCCAAATCTATATTCCCACGCCCACATTCCTTTGTTATCTCACGCCCATATCTATATTCCCACGCCCACATCTCTTTGTCTTCTCACGCCAAAATCTATATTCCCACGCCCACCTCTTTTCTTTACCCACATTCACATTCATGCATCTTCCCAAACCCATATCAATCTATTTTGATGCACATTTATTTTCATTTTTTTCAAAAAATCAATATTTTACCCCCTTGCCAACATCTCTTTAACTGCCCACACTCTTCTCTCTTCTACTTCCATGTTTATTTTAAAAACTAGGGTATTAATATGTTCTCTATATACGTTTATAAATATTTTTTAAAGTATTAAACACAGAATTAAAAAATCAACAGTTTGAATTATTTATGTAGTAAGGCGTCAAAAGTTCGGTAGAAAATATATCATTGAGGTTTTTACAAAAACATAATTTTGTCATTTAGACTTGAATAGAAAGGGAATCGCAATTCAATACGTACAACCTCTCTCACTCAAACAGAGAATATTCCGGTCATGTCCGCTGATAAGAGGTGGGTGGGTGCTAATTGATTTTTTATTGTTCGAGGGAGGTCTGCGGATATCTCGGTCAAAGATTGTATAGGGAGGTATTTGTATTACTATATACTCATGGACAAAACTTAAGGAAGCTGTACCTTTTACCATGTATATCGGGATTCATACAATAACTCTGAAAGATATTTACAGCTATCTCCTTCAAAAAAGAGACGACTGGCAAAATCAAAATATAAAACTACTTCAAGTTTTGTTTATGAGTGTATATGTGTGTAAGAAAAAAAAACTTTCATTTATAGGAACAAATTTGATTATTTCATTGACCTCAGTCAACAGTTCATGATTTACATTTTGTAAATATGATAAATTGGATAATATATATGAGGAATATATATGCATATTTACATTTATAGCTTAGGAGGCCCCCGTTTTGAAAGAGTTCTTCTTCAGATTGAGAAAAAAAGTATTCTTGTTCTCCACTCAATTTTATGCTCAGGAAGAAAGCTTATATATAACAATATGTGAAAAAATGGGAAGATAATAGAAAGTGGAATAGTGTGTATTTACGCAAATTTGATATTAAATACCTATTTCTTGATTTCTCAGGAACCTGCTTAGATCAAATATTTGTTCGCTGAGGTGCAATTGCCCACACTGAAAAGGGCCAACATTTTTCTTGGGCTTTTCTTGATTTATCAATAAATTGGGTTGGCCAAATATCATGGAACAAGTTAAATCAACGTTTAGTTGATTTTTGTATCACTTGATGGCCCTCTGCCATCAAAAATTCTCATATGAAAGGTCAGGATATGCCCTTTTTTGTTTTTAAAGTTACAGTATATTACGAGAAAAATGTGAAAGCTAGCACAATTTTATATAACAGTGTTATGAACTTTCATATAATTCTCTTGAGAGGGAGGTAATACAGTAAAATCTTCAATGAACAACCTATCTGATAAATAACCATTATATTATATTAATTATATTAATATAATCAAAAATGATTTATTCTGATTGAATCTATAAAAAAAAACATTACGTTAAGAAGTATCCAAGATTTTAGGCCTACGCTTATGGGAATCGTTCTAGCTTACCCAGATTATGTCATGTAAATAAAATGAAGAAAGAAATTTCAGAAAGGAAAACAAAACGATTTGCATATTTCGAGAAAAATCAAACACGCCTTATTTACATAAAGACACAGCATGTTTATTAAAAGAAGTAATGATGATAAAGCATCAGAATAAATAAATTATTCAGTGAATATTTATTTTAATTTACTTTTTAATTAATATTTTATTTATATCTCTCTTTTCATAACACACTCTATATATAACAGAAATAACATTAACCAATGTCGTGTGCTTTCAATTAAAAATATATATTTTAAAATTCTTATTTAATTCGGTATATATACAAATAAAATGCAGACGATAGCAGTGAAGAGATGCGGTTAAACAAGATTTCATCTTGCGATCGGGAAGAGTTGACATAGAGGGCGTTACCATGGCAACGCCTTGACTCACCCCGCCAATTGGAAAGCATAATTAGCTAGCAGGCGAACCGCAGTCGCGCTATCTTTTGGTGATAACAGTCGTTTGGTTCATTTATCTGATATATTCCCTCTGACATCAAAATGAGAAAAATCTTCCCGAGCTTCTGTGAATTTGATGAATATAGAATAATCATTAATGTCAGACGATCTTTTAAAATTTGAATTATTTGTATTTAAAAATATCGTTTGATGCTATCTCTCTTAATGGTCAAAATTAATTAAATTATTATTTTAGAATTAGAATAATTTATTTATATATTTTAGATATAATATTACTGTGTTAAAATATATTTAAAGGACACAATATTGTGTATAATTTTATATTTAATATATTATTAATAACGATATAAAGATGAAAAGCAAACAATATATATATATACATGAAGTTATTTACATAAAAAATGGAAAGATTATAAAAGTAATCTTCTCTCATCAATTGGAACGGGTATCAATTATTCCGCCTTCTACAAGCTTTCAGGTAAGCTTTTTAAGGCACATAAAAAGACACAGGACAACATCTAGACGACACAAGTGCAAACAGCCCGCCGAATCTGGTACAGCGCGCCGCCTGCGAAGGAACCAAGGACGCACCAAGCACACCTAGAGCCCGAAGCCCCAAGGCGGCAAAAATAGTGACCACGAGGATCGAAACTTCATCTCATCAATTGGAACGGTTACGATTTATATAAACACTATGGACAAAACTTAAGGAAGTGGAAAGTAATTGATGTCACTGGTCGTCTATTTTTTTTTTTAAGGAGACACAGACAATTTTGTTCACACTTGGTTATCTCGTGACTTCAATAAAGGTCACTATGTATCAAATATCTTTCAGAGTTATTGTCTTAATCCCGATACTCTTGGTCCTTTTTTCTTTAGCAGCATGTAGCTTACTTCACTTCTGTCTTTGAGGTCATTGGTCTACATACTTCTTGTGGCTTCCTCTTTAACAGTTTGAAGCTTTATACACTCCAGTCCTTGTGGTCATTGGTCTATATTCTTCTTTGTCTTCTTTTTTCTCTTATGTATCCCTTCAGGGTCAGAAGTAAATCGTTAGTTGAAAAAATCATTAGAAAATGGCTCACATATCCCTATTTCCTTTCTGTTGCAGATATTCTGAAAGGTAAACTTATGTTTTCCATGATTATCACGATCTACGCACGCTATTGGTGGTAAAATGGCTCGCTATCCCTATTTCCTGTCTGTTGCAGAGATTCTGAAAGGTAAACTTATGTTTTCCATGATTATCACGATCTACGCACGCTATTGGTGGTAAAATGGCTCGCTATCCCTATTTCCTGTCTGTTGCAGAGATTCTGAAAGGTAAACTTATGTTTTCCATGATTATCACGACTTACGCACGCCAATGGTGGTAAAATGGCTCGCATATCCCTATTTCCTGTCTGTTGCAGAGATTCTGCAAGGTATACTTATGTTTTCCATGATTATCACAACTTACGCACGCCAATGGTGGTAAAATGGCTCGCATATCCCTATTTCCTGTCTGTTGCAGAGATTCTGCAAGGTATACTTATGTTTTCCATGATTATCACGACTTACGCACGCCAATGGTGGTAAAATAGCTCGCATATCCCTTTTTCCTGTCTGTTGCAGAGATTATGCAAGGTTTACTTCTGCTATCCATGATTATCACGACCTACGCACGCTATTGGTGGTAAAATGGCTCGCACATCCCTATTTCCTGTCTGTTGCAGAGATTATGCAAGGTTTACTTATGTTTTCCATGATTATCACGACCGACGTACGCTATTGGTAGAACAGAAAATGGAATTTCCACTGAGGATGCGCTGTAACAATCCATGGCTTAATTAAATTTTCCCATTATGCTGGCTAGTGGTTACACCCTTGTTGCTAGACTCTGTGAAACGATACCATGTTCCGTGGACATTCTTTCTAGCTTGTCATATATAATTTACATGAATTCCTGGATGTCTTTCATAGTTACACACAACCGATTTCCTACAGTACCCAACATCCTCTCTACTCCGCCCTATTGGATCTACAATACAAGAAATCTGACTTTACATAATTGATCCATTATCTTGGTAGAATATCGTTCCACTCAACCGATTTCCTACAGTACCCAACATCCTCTCTACTCCGCCATATTGGATCTACAATACAAGAAATCTGACTTTACATAATTGATCCATTATCTTGGTAGATTATCTTATGGCCTAGTCATTTCAGACAGTACCCAACATCTCTTGAAGTTCATCATATAGAACTTTAATTAATAAAACTATTTGACGTTTAAGTTATTGTGTAGTAAGATCTTTTAATTGGGATTTTTTTTCGCTCGGTTTTATTAGCTCTTTCTCGTTCTTTAGAATATGAATCTAGCGTGGTACAGGCCATGATAATCACGGTGGGTAGAAGTTGGCGACTACTTTTACTGTAAGTGTACCACATATCTACACATGTGAAAAGCAGTTCGACTTCGCAATTACAAATGTGTCAGAGCCCCGTTTGATTACTTGCATTCGCTGGTGGGGTTGGATTTTTGCAAATATCGGGGGCCATTGAAGCACCTTTTTTCTAAATAATAAAAAGTGTCCAATGCGGGATTCGAACCTAGGTCATTGCTGTTGAAAATCAACAGTTTAAACCATTCCTCCACCAACCTCCAGTACACTATAGTAGATTAATGATATAAGAAAGAAATGTATAGATAAGTATAAATTTATGTTTATGAGAGATTTCACCCACACACAGGACTGAATACAGTGGCAGTCAATTGAACCAATTCATTCCCAGTCGGAAGTCATCAGTAGATAAAGCCATCAGAGCAGCTCCAAGCTATCTCTAGCTGACACTTTAGCCACACTTTAGCTAAATCGGAAACAATACATCAAGGAAAGACGCAATAAACTCCTTTATCCGGCTCAGGATTAAAGTAATTTCTTCACGTGGACACTCCACTGTGGTTTCTAGAAGTTTTCAGAATTTTATAGACCTTTTACTGTTCCAGCTATTTAATTCCAGACGAGCGATCTAAACTGTTTGTTTTCGACCGCTATCATTTGAAGAATGAAAATAATGCATTATCTCCTATATATCTATATATATAAAAATGAATGTTTGTATGTATGTCCGGTATACAAATTCGCAGTAGTTCACTAATTCAAACCAAAATTTCCATACATAGGTAAAAAATAACGGGGAAGACGATAGGCTATTTTTAAAAAATATATAAATCAATTATTAAAACTATATATTCAAATTATTCTACTTAGCTCACGAACAGCGCCCTCTATCAAGTACTAAAAGGTTATAAATACGTTTAAAATCTAAATCTTCTCAATATTTTATTAATAATAGTTCGCTTAATAACACATATAATATAAATATTTATATAATAACTGCTCTTGAAATATTTGTTATGTTTTATTCATTTATATATTTCCATTTTTTGATATAACTGATCTAATTCGCCGTTTAAAATAACTGCTCTAATTCGAAATATTTGGTATGTTTTATTTGTGTTCACTCTATTTCTATTTATTTGAAGTATTATAATTTCCATGTTTCAAAAACCTATTTCAAAAAGGTCGTTAGAAATATGTAATGCCTGAAATAGCTTTGCATGCGAATATTTATGATGCCAAGCGTAGCTTAATGGTTAGGTGTGCGGCTTCGTATTTCCACAACCTTGGTTCGAAACTTAGCCTGGGTGTTTTTTTTTTATATTATTGAAGCAAAGTTTTTTTTTTACAGTACCAAGATTTCCATACATAGGTAAAAAAAAGTACGAGGAAAACGATAGGCTATTTTATATTATATATAAATTAAATATAAAAAATATATATTCAAATTATTCTACTTAGCTCACGAACAGCGCCCTCTATCAAGGTTATAAATACGTTTAAAATCGATATCTTCTCAAAATTTTATTAATAATAGTGTTCGCTTAATAATTAGAATACTTGATCTAAATCGAGATATTTATAGACGCTCGCTCGATTTGAAGATTTACACATGTGTATATCGTAACTAATCTGACTGTAAAGTTTGGAGCGGGACGTTTCACAAGAGTGACATCCACGGCGCCAAATTTATAATAGTAACGAATAGTGTTTGAATAAAACATTTAATCGGGTAAACCCGGGCGTTGTCCGGGTCATTCGTCTAGTATTTTATATAAAAATATTATTTTATTTAAAATTATAATTTCATAGATTCAAATATTCTATTAAATCGACCGCCAGAGGTTACGCTTTGCATATAAAAACTCGATGTTGTTGTATACCGAAGGCCGGCTCAGAACTTTTGTACATTATGTAAATAAACTTTTGTTTTTCGTTGTTCTACTCGCCTTAAGCCAGGCAGTACTTATACCAAATTATGTTTTTTATATATTCCTTAAGACCAATTAAAGCAACTACTTATCAAAACTATTTTATTATTCCCACGACTGCAGAATAATATCGTAAAATACACATGTATGCAAAAATCAAGTAACAGCTAATAATAGATAAATAACAATTAAAATACAAGCAGAAAATCTCTTCTCTTTTTATAACATATATATATTCCTGAATCAGTATAAATGAAAAGAAATAGTCCTTTATTTACATACACAATGTCTTTTTATGTATATTCATAACACCTAACACATCAGATATGCAACTTTAATTTCATTTATATACATGTCATAATTTGTATATAATTAAATGCAACCCCGACCCACTATGTATGTACCATGTATGATTTTCGAAGACTTAATAAAGAACAAGGTAACTGGAGGGAAGCAAGTAGCATTAAGATATAGGAAGTAGACCTAAGGCTGGCACGACTATTCTGGGCACCCCTGTGTCAATATTGCAGGGGCAGAGACCGGACGTCTCTAGTGACCGCAGAACTTATTTTAGCCAAGATGCACTCAATACTTCCTGACAAAACAGGACGTATCCAATATCCACAGAAGTTATATTAGTATAGAGACACCCCATACTTCCGACCCAAGATAGGACGTATTTGATAACACGGAAGTAAATAAAGTCAAAATAGCACTCGACACTTCCTATCAAGCAGACCACAGCTTTCATCAAGGAAAGCCGCGGGCCAATCAAAAGATAGCATCTAAATAGGTCAACCAATAGGGAAAAAGCATGTGATCATCTCTCAACCAATCAGAGAGAAACGGAGTCTTGGTGTTAAATCGAAAGGCAAGGATGGTCAGTTAGGTTTTCGCTCTCATAGGAACAACACCTGCAGTAGCGACTTGGCTCCCACCGAGTTCGGATCAGCCTTCGACTTGCTCCCACCAAGGTAACATCTGTTCTAGAGATCTCTCTCTCAGCTCATAGCTATGTCAATCACCGCCATGTGATCAGATAAGGAACAATCAAACCCGCTCCTTCTCAAACCTTCTTCCCTCCAATCCAGTTGCCTTTTATTTTCAAACCTCATCATGTGTCCTGATTATTCCTAACTGTGTGCTTCACTTACCACTCAACGACTGCGCTTCAACCAAATCTCACCATTCGCATCCAACAATAAGAAACCCCGCAACGATATTGCCACAGAACGGTTAAGTCGACAGGATTCTACAACAGTGTAATACATCAAATATTATAGTGTAATAACAACATCATCATATTACACAGAGTCGACAGGATAAAGATTATGGAACTTAATCAGGATAAAGATTATGGAACTTAATCAGGATAAAGATTATAGAGCTTAATCAGGATAAAGATTATGGAAATTAGCCCAGACACCAGCAAACCAAAAGGCAATGACAAACCAAGAGAGAAGAGACTGACAACGAACGAAGCGACAAGACACCCCCTTGCGACGGTAATTTTAGAACTGACCGCCGCGCTACAAGGGCCAAGATCCACGCAACTGGAAGCGGTCTTCCGGAGCGCCACCCTCGGGACAGCCGACGCCCGCACCGCCGGTACGTGTCCGAACAACCTGACGCCACCGAGGAGTCGCCACCCGCCATGCCGTACCCGTGCACCCGGAAGCAAGCCACGCGACACGGGCCCAGTGTACCGACAACGCGGTCCACTCGAATGGAAGCAGTACAAATGACTAAATTTCCCTTTCAATTGCGAGGACAGTGCAAAAGGTCCCGACCCGGTCCAACAGATATTCCAAGCCAGCCACACCAAGCCGAAGACGCCACAATGGAGACTTTTCGAGACTAAGGTAGGCAATCCACCCAATGACACCATCAAATTAACTTTGGACTTGTATCTGACCCAGGACCTACCATGTACCTTTCTCATTGAACCAGACGCAGGTTCGAACATATTGCCGTATCATTTATACAATAGATTAAAAGCACAACTTCCCAATTTAAGTATTAAAAAACCTTCCCTTGATCTATCCACCCTAAATAGTTTTACGAAAATAATAGGACATTTAACTTTCCCTCTGACAATAGGCCAAATAACCCGTAGAGAGAACTTCCACGTGGTAAATGCATCCTTGCCATTTGGAGTTCTTACCTTAAAAACCCTTTATCAGTATAAATTAAAACTAAATTATAATCGCGGCACTATTTTCCAACTTGGCGTCCCATTGTCTAATCTTATCTACCACTTTAAACATGTGTCAAATGAATGCAAGCACGGGCTAGGCCAAAACCTGTCCCAAAGGACTCGCACAGCACCCAAAGCTTTCACACATGGAAACCCTTGCCTGCATTCATTGCCCAAACCTCCAATATTTACATGCCACCATTCTAATCTCACACCACGCAACTTTTCACTCAACCCAATTACCAGTACTATATGCCCACAACATGTAAAACCACCACGACTCCAACCTACAATTCCAATAATGCCCAAAAAAGTGTCCGTACACCGACACAGCTCACCCACTTACCACACAAAATCCACACATGACCATACTTCGCAACGCCATAAACACGCAAATGTACCTCACAACACGCGCACCCATACGTCGTCACACAACGGTAACACACACAATCCGCACAACACACGCAACACGCACGCCAAAAGACAACAACAACGACAAACAAGCGCATGCACAACCGTTAAGAATAATACAATCATCCCGTCTACACAAAACATAGAAAAAATTCACGCCACCAAACAACCACACAATCGAAAAGCCTTGCGATCTTTCCTAAAAGCTGTGAACACCTATAAAGAGTTCATTCCAGACCACGCCCGCTTGCGGACGCCACTTATCAACCTTCTAAAAAAGGATATCATGTGGGTCTGGGATGACGAATGCCAGAAAGCGTTCACTAACCTGAAAGAAAACCTTACCACACACCCCACATTACACCTTTACCAGGAAGGTCTGCCATGCCAGGTGTACTGTAACACCTCAACATTCAGCATTACAGGCGTTCTTAAACAAGTCTACCCTGATGGGAAGACATACACCGTTCAACATTTCAGCCGATCTCTACGTAGTCACGAGCGAAATTATTCAGACTTGGAACTACAATGCCTAGCCATTGTGGAAAGTGTGGATAATTTCCGCACCTGTCTAAATGGCAGAAAGTTTACAATATTTTCTGACCATCCCGCATTGCAGTGGTTGAAAGAGATCAAAGCTCCGTCAGGCAGATTGTTTCGATGGAGGTTAAGATTGTCAAGATATGAATATGAGGTCCGTAGCATAAATGGAGTACAACAATATGAAACGGGCATTGGAACTCGTATCCCATTTTGTGGCTTTCTAGATGCGCCACTCATACAGAGCCAACAGTCTTCTCCACCGGGAAAATCTCGCGTGACTATAGATCACAATAAACTGCGCACCGTCTCCCGAAAAGGAGTACTTAAAACTATAGTCCCAAGTTCACTTACAACCAGACTCCTTAAGTCCGTACACACTCAACACCACCATCCAAACATCTCCAAGATGACGAGGGTCATCTCAGCACAATATTATTGGCAGAACATGACACAAGACATCGCAAAACAGGTAAAAACCTGCCCCACCTGCCGATTCGCTAGAAGAATCGATGAATACAAACAACCTGCACGTAAAAATACCGACACAGGTACCCAAACAAAACAAAATTCGTACATAAAGCACAGCGTACACACAACACAAATAATGCCAAAATTACCACATCCACGTCAGAGAAAAGATCACACATCTCAACCTAAACCAATTACCGCCGACATATCTCTAATAAAACCATTGACGATCAAGCAGGAGAACTGTAAACCTGACAACCAGCTCAATCATATCACAACACTCCCTAAAGATATCAAACAGGAAAACTGCGAACCTACCAATCATTCAAATTCTACAATTTATAAGGTTCAAGCAAATATTTCAGAGTCCCCAGTTACAAAAATGTGGACGAACATGGGGCAATACCCTATTTTTCATCTGATTTTCATCCTTTGTTTGTTACTTCTGCCATACAACTGTATTCCAATTTTATTCATCAATTACTTGTTTATATATACCATGCCCGCTCAGAAAATCTTCGAACTACAAGAGGCAGTTTTTAATTTTGGACAAGCATTTATAAAACTTCTCCTAATTTTAGGAACCATCCTCGCAGAAAATCTAAATAAACTCCGAAAAGATAGCAGTAACTGAAAGATAACCAACCGATGTCGGAGAAGCCGTACTCCAAAAACAAGCCCCGAGCCGCACCAAAAATAAATAGACGGCAGGAAACGAGAATTTGAGACACCACGACGGAAGTGTAGTTCGCAGCGATAAATTCGGCCTCTGTAAACAAAGCGGAGCGCCCTCGTCCGATCTCCAATTTCCCTCCCTCTCGTTTGCCCGACACACCCCACTTCCGTATCTCTAATTACAATGAGAAGATCCCCTATTGAGGTCAACTGGGAACCTCGCTATACCACCGATTTTGATTCCAGTTCGAGTCTACATATCGATTTTTACCAACCAACTCCACATCCACGAGACAACACATAGAACTAACTCACACATTTCTTACACAACAGACTTCTAACATTTTTTCACAACACACACACAAAGACAAAAAATTACACATAAAGGTTATATAGATTTCCATGTCTCCTGTACACACAGCATAAACGCACTTGAGGACTAGAATCACGTTTTCACCTAAGTGTCGCTACAGATGAGACAAAAAATTTATAGGGCATAATTGAGCAAGTAAAACATTTATAGGGCAAAATGGAACAATCAATACATTTAGATCAGGGCATGTAGATACCAAAGGGTTCCAACCAATACACCTTATTTTTCATATCAATCATTTTCATTATTTTCTCGCAATTAAAAATGTAAATATTTAATCAATTTATCAATTTATTCAACTTATTGCCACTTTTAATCATTAATTATCATTTTTTTTCCAATTAGTTTATATTATCATTTTTATTTATCAATTATCATTCTATTTACCACTTAGCTTATATTGCCACAACTCAATTATCAACGAAAACCCACTGGTTTTCGATTAAACTAAAAACATTAAATCACCCTCTGTTGTTGAAACCTTTTTATTTTTCATTTTTCTTTTTCAAACACTCAACTTTGATTTCGCTCAAAAAAACTTTTATTTTATTTTTATTTTTGATTTCTCAAAAGACCTAATAGAATTCCTTCGATTTCATTCCCAATCTCGAATAGAATATGGTTAGGCATTTTCCCTTTTTTTTTCACCATTCAACCAAGCACTCAACTTTGATTTCGCTCAAAAAACTTTTATTTTATTTTTATTTTTGATTTCTCAAAAGACCTAATAGAATTCCTTCGATTTCATTCCCAATTTCGAGCTAGAATATGGTTAGGCATTTTTCTTTTTTTTTCTCACCATTCAACCAAACACATTCAATTTTGTTTTCATTCAACTACTCTTATTTTATTTTGTTTTGATTTCAAAGCGCCTTATGAAATTTCCTCGATTTCTTTTCTCAAAAGTCGAGCAAAAAAGTAACTAAGCAGTTGTCTTTGTCACCATGCAACAAAATATTTTTCTTTTTCAACAAAACACATTCAATTTTGATTTCATTCAACTATTTTATATTATTTTTATTTGATTTCAAAAGCCTTAATAGAACTCCCTCGATATCATTTCTTATCTCGAGTAGAATTCGTTTAGGCGCATTTTTGTTTTACCCACTATGTACCATAACCTTCATTGATTTCTTACAATTAAAAAAATTTTTGATTTCTATTAATTATACTCAACCTATATCATCAACCCCATTCTATCTTACTTATGTCACCAGCAATGCTTGTATATAGCCCCTCAATACCTACAACTAATTTTCCCACAAAATTATTTTTCATTTTACAGAATTCTCTCAGGCTAACCCCTTCTTGAATTCTTCACATGTAGGGGGCGCATCTGTCATAATTTGTATATAATTAAATGCAACCCCGACCCACTATGTATGTACCATGTATGATTTTCGAAGACTTAATAAAGAACAAGGTAACTGGAGGGAAGCAAGTAGCATTAAGATATAGGAAGTAGACCTAAGGCTGGCACGACTATTCTGGGCACCCCTGTGTCAATATTGCAGGGGCAGAGACCGGACGTCTCTAGTGACCGCAGAACTTATTTTAGCCAAGATGCACTCAATACTTCCTGACAAAACAGGACGTATCCAATATCCACAGAAGTTATATTAGTATAGAGACACCCCATACTTCCGACCCAAGATAGGACGTATTTGATAACACGGAAGTAAATAAAGTCAAAATAGCACTCGACACTTCCTATCAAGCAGACCACAGCTTTCATCAAGGAAAGCCGCGGGCCAATCAAAAGATAGCATCTAAATAGGTCAACCAATAGGGAAAAAGCATGTGATCATCTCTCAACCAATCAGAGAGAAACGGAGTCTTGGTGTTAAATCGAAAGGCAAGGATGGTCAGTTAGGTTTTCGCTCTCATAGGAACAACACCTGCAGTAGCGACTTGGCTCCCACCGAGTTCGGATCAGCCTTCGACTTGCTCCCACCAAGGTAACATCTGTTCTAGAGATCTCTCTCTCAGCTCATAGCTATGTCAATCACCGCCATGTGATCAGATAAGGAACAATCAAACCCGCTCCTTCTCAAACCTTCTTCCCTCCAATCCAGTTGCCTTTTATTTTCAAACCTCATCATGTGTCCTGATTATTCCTAACTGTGTGCTTCACTTACCACTCAACGACTGCGCTTCAACCAAATCTCACCATTCGCATCCAACAATAAGAAACCCCGCAACGATATTGCCACAGAACGGTTAAGTCGACAGGATTCTACAACAGTGTAATACATCAAATATTATAGTGTAATAACAACATCATCATATTACATACATATTGTCTTATATATACTGTATACATTCATAACATTCAGCATATACCTAAATATTGCATTATTTACATGCTGTATCGTATATATACGATACAAAAATGTTACGTATATATATAACACATATATAAGATGAAATACATTATATTCATAGACATACAGTAGATATGCAAATATCTCATCATTTGCATATATATTTCCGTGTATAAATTCAAAAAATATATGTTGCATTTGATAAAATGTGTATATAATATATGGATATCTTAAGAAAATAGAAAAAAGGCATCTCCTTATCGTTCAACTTAAAGTTGCTGATGGCTTGCGCCATCTATCGGAATAAATATTCCGAATATTCCGATAGATGGCGCAAGCCATCAGCAACTTTCAATTGCACGATAAGAAGATGCCTTTTTTATTTTCTTAATTTATGAACCTTATCCCAGTACAATATCACATTGGTACTATCTTTTCATATGGACATCTGTCATATATTTTTTGAATTTATACGCGGAAATATATATGCAAATGATGATATATTTGCATATCTGCTGTACATGCATATTTTGCATATCTATCTGCACAGCTTGCACCACGCTGATGAGGGCCAACAGCCCGAAACGCGTCCGTGGTTAGCTTTTCTTGATTAATCAAGAATGGATATTTGGCCAATTCTGGAATAATTAAAAATCAATGAGAATCAGCAATCAGCAACTTTCATTTGCACGATAAGGAGATGCCTTTTTCTTAATAATGTATTTCGTTTTATATATGTGTTATATATACGTAACATTTTTATATATTATATATATACGATACAACGTTATTTACAATACAACACAATTACAATTACAACAATATTTATCTATCTGCTGTATTTTATTAATGTATACAGTATATATAAGACAATATGTATATAAATTAAATAAAAGTTGCATATCTGATGTGTTAGGTGTTATAAATGTACATAAAAAGACATTATGTATATAAATAAAGGACTATTTTTTCATTTATACTGCTTCAGAAATATATATATATATATATATATATAGGAGATAATGTTTATGTAAATAATGCAATATTTATATATATTCTTTGTTTGTTATGAATATATTGTCACATGGAAAATAAGGGAAGACCAACTTCGGGATGAGACAACAATTTATTTCAGACAAGAACAAACTATGAGTGATAAACAAAAAGATAAGCAAAGAGGGAAGTTTACAAAGTAGAACAATATAAACATAAAAATGATTCTGTGTTAATAAAATAATAAATACTTTGCTACAATATAAATTAAATAAAAGTTGCATATCTGATGTGCTAGGTGTTATGAATATACATAAAAAGACATTATGTATGTAAATAAAGAACTATTTTTTCATTTATACTGTTTCAGGAATATATATATGTTATATAAAAATATTATTTTATTTTAAATTATAATTTCATAGATTCAAATACTCTGCTAAATCGACCGCCAGAGGTCACTCTTCCCCTATAAAACTCGTTGTTGTTTTATCCCAATGTCCGGCTCAAAACCTTTGTACATTATGTAAATAATCTTTTGTTTTTCCTTATTCTACTCGCCTTAAGCCAGACATTACTTTTATCAAATTGTTTTTTTATATATCCCTTCAACTTAATTAAATTAATGATCCAAACTATTTTCTTTAATATCATTCTGTTACCACCACTGCATTATTACAATCTTCAACATGATCTAAAATCAACAGAAAATCTCATTCATTTGATTTTATAACATATATATAGGAAATAATGTTTATGTAAATAATAAAATATTTGTATATATTCATTGTATATTATAAATATATATAAAAACATAAAATAATGTGAGATTTTTAAATAGCACTCATTTAAACCATAATTGCATAAACCTACTAGACAACTTCAAATAGAACGTTACAATGTATATATAAACCAGTTTGTGTCGAATAAATTATATAAATGGTTGCCATAGTAACCATTAGTATATTATCGATATACGGGTCCCCTTTCTTTCAAAAGCAAATTTTCTCTTTTTTTACTCTTTCAAATAAATCATATTACCTGTATCCATGGCAACCATCGCTTATATTGTTAACCCATTCTGTAATGTCCCACGTGACTTAGATAGTTGTTACAAACATTGCTCGGAAAGTAATATAAAGTTTACTTTGTGTGTGGATCAGGTAGATACATTTTTTAAAATCTCATAGTCGTGAAAATGAAAGTTACTGATGGATTTCACCATCTATCGGAATAATTATAAATCATTTATTATTTTTTTTTTGTAATTATTGTAGAATATTGAGAAAATATATTGATATTGTAACAAAGTATTTATTATTTTATTAACAGAATATCATTTTTGATGTTTTTATTTTACTACTCTGTAAACTTACCTCATTCCTTATCTTTTGTTTATCATTCATAATTTGTTCTTACCGTAAAAAAAATGCTGTGTCATCCCGAAGTTTGTCTTTCCTAATTTTCCACTTGGAAATATATACATAATTTTATTATCCCTAGTACAAGTGGTACAGGCCATGATAATCATGGTGGGTAGAAGTTGACGACTGTTTTTATTGTAAGTGCACCACATGTCTACACAAGTGAAAGCAGTTTGCCCGACAAGGCGGAGACTTTCGCGATAAATAGTTGAAATTTTCATATACAGATGGCGCTCTCTATCTATTTGTATTTACATATATATATTCTAAGCGGTTGGTGGGGTAGTGGTATAAACATTCGATTCTCTATAGCTACGACCCAGGATCGAATCCTGCACTGGACACTTTTTTTCTAAAGAAATATTGCTTCATTGGCCTCCAATTCTTGCTAAAGTCCAACCATACCTGTGTGTGCAAATAACCAAACGAGATTCTGGCACATTTGTAAGTGCAAAATGGAACTTCTTTTACATGTGTAGATATGCGATACACTTACAGTTAAAAACAGCCGCTAAAATACTACCCATCATGATTATCATGGCCTTTACGACATGTACTTGGGTAATATAACAATAATGATAAATGAGAAAAATAATACAAAAGTGAATTTTGTACTTGGATCAAGTAGAAAAATTAAGAAAAAAAAGCATTTCCTGATTGTGCAACTGAAAGTTGCTGATGGCTTGCACCATCTATCGGAATAAATATCAACCAGAATTGGTCAATTCTTGAATAATTAAAAATCAACGATTAGTTGATATTTATTCCGATAGATGGCGCAAGCCATCAGCAACTTCCAATTTCACAATCAGGAAATGCCTTTTTTTCTTAATAACGATAAATATATTGTCACTTAGGAAAGACAAACTTCAGAATGACACGGCAATTTATTTAAAGCAAGAGAACAACTTTAAAACTTATCAAATACTAGAGAGGCAATGAGACAAGTTTGTAGAGAGAGTAGGAAAATTCTATATACAGTTACGAGCGTCATGCTTTCTTAATAATTCTTCATCTCTGTCACCGGTTGCTTTTTTTTGGAATGGCGCTCTCCTATTGGTTGGCTACGATCACGCCACCTTTGCCCCCCCCCCCCCATCATGCCCCCCCCCCCCACTCGCTTTTTGGTTTTTGTAACTATTGTGTTGGAGCGGGTCGCTCCTTAAATAAATGCATATATTAGTTAATAACCAAATGGAATCCTCTCTTTCTTTTTCCCAGTAAGAGACGCCTACGGAAGCCAACAGTACATAGACAGATAAAGCACATAGGCTATAGTTATTAACTAATATATGCATTTATTTAAGGCGCCAATTTATAATTGTAACAAATAGTATTTGAATAAAAACATTCAATCGGGTAAAACACGGGCGTTGCCCGGGTCATTCGGCTAGTATATACATAAAAATGAATAATACAGTCAAACTTAGATAATTCGAAGCCCAAAGGACAAAAAAAATCGAATTATCCAAAAATTAGAATTAAAAACAGGAAATTCTATTTATAGGAAGTTGTAGGAACTAAGATGAATATTCGAATTTTAAAGATATTTCGATTATCCAAGTTCTACTGTATGTTCATCGCTACAATAATATAGAATGATGGTACAAGGTATTCCGTATATTCTAGAAATTAGAAGAAAAAGACGTCAAAGAAGGGAGAAAGATTGAGATTGAAACTGATTTATTACAACGTCCATATAAGATTATATAAGGTTAAATACAGAATAAATATATAAATATGATTATAAATTGATAAATAGATGGAAAATTTGCCGGGAGGACATTAATCCATGGAAGCAATGGTCGCCTCTCCCGTCAAAATAAACGTCAGAATCTGAAGCCATCTATTGACCGTCGCCGCAACTAGCGGCATCGGGTCGGTGACAAAGCCGCAACACCAACTTTGGCAAACTGATAAGCGTCCACCTAGAGACCATGTTTTCGGGCTAATGGCCCTCGTCAGTCTAGGGCGGACTTTATTCCATGAGATCCACACGGAATCTAATGGAATCCTCACAATCTATCAAATTTATCAAATTGATAAATATGTAAATAAATATATAAAATAATTGATAAATATACATGTTATGATTTTTTTTTTGTTTTGTTGTTGAAAAAGAGGTGCAGTCGTGAAAAAAGAAAGATAGTTATTTACCTTTCAAGTAGTTTTTTATTTTGAATTACTTGAAGTAAATTACACATAAAATTCTTTTTCACAGTAATATAGAATTTATAAAATGAATTCTCTATAATCGTGATTAAAAATAATAGGTAGGTTCAACTATACATATTTACAACAATAATTAAAGTGGTATATTCTAAATCTATGGTCAAAAAATGTAAAACAGTCAATGAATGAAAATAAAATATATGTTTTTAAAAAAATAAAATAATTGCATTTTAGAATATATAATATACATATATATATACAAGGATGACACGCAAAATCGTGAAGCGTTCCATATACAAGGTCTTCATTGGTGGAGATAGAGAGAGAGAGAGAGAGAGAGGGAGAGAGAGAGAGAAAAAGGAAAAGATTGAAGAATTCTCCAGAACCGCCGTTTGAATGCGGACGTTCGAGCAAAGACCTTGTATCGATTTTAACTATCAGGGTCACTAACCCTCCTTCTGGTTAGCGGCGGATTATTCCATTAACCCTTTAAGCGCCGAGGTAACGATCCATCGTTACCCTATAACGTCACCAGGAGCGCCGGGGTACCGATCTATCGTTACTTCCTTGTAGGGCCCCTCGTGGGGGAGGGGGTGGTGGCTGGCTATTTTTATCACCTCCCTTCTCACTTCTGGGCTTGTCTCTACACGTTAGCTGTGTTTTTATCTCCTTTGTCTTGCGATTTCCTTTTTTTATTTTTAATTTTTTAAAAATGGCTTCCGGTTCAGAATGCTCTGCATTTTCTGAGGACACTGAAGTTTATTCTTTGTCTTCTGAGTTTGAAGAAAGTGTTGAAGACACTTTTGAAGATGAATTTTCTGATGAAGAAGTGGATGAAAACCAGCCAAGTCCTTGGGTAAGAGTTTATACTCCATTTTCCACATCTAAAACGTTGACTTTTGGAGAAGTTTGTGGCCCACAGCACCTTCCCCCCTCTATTATCCGGCCTATTGAATACTTTTTGTTATTCATAACAATTAATTTGATGAAGGAAATTGTGGCTTTTACCAATAAATGTGCCCAAACTTTATTGGCAAGCAATAGGGACAAATTGCCTCTATTTTCTAGGAAGCTGGCCTGGAAGGACACTACCTTGGATGAGATGATGGCCTTTATTGGAGTCATCTTCAATATGGGCAATGTGAAGAAGAACCAAATCAGGGACTATTGGAGCAAGAATGAACTTTTAGAGACGCCCTGGTTTGGTAAAGTTATGTCTAGAGGGAGATTTGAGTTGCTCTACAGCTGCTTTTCTCTGATTGATGACTCCAACCTGGTTCCAAGTTCTCATCCTGATTACAACCCAACTGCAAGATTTGAGAAGCTCATAGAGCATGTGAACAACAAGTTTATATATTATTATAAGCCTACTCAAAATCTTACAGTTGATGAGAGCTTGGTGTGCCTAAAAAACCGAACTCGTCTTAGACAATATATGCCCCAAAAGCACCATGGTCGATTTGGAGTCAAACTGTGGATGCTTTGTGAATCTAAAACTGGCTATTGTCTGAGAATGAAGCCATATAAAGGGAAATTATCTCCAATTATCAAGTCCCTTTCCTATGATGTTCCAATGAATCTGCTCCAGGAATCCAGTTTACTTGGAAAAGGTTATCATTTGATAACTGACAACTTTTTCACCAGCATCAACCTAGCCAAGGACTTACTGGACAGTCATACTTATTTGACTGGTACTATAAGAACTAATAGGAAAGGACTTCCTAAAACCTTAAAAAGTGCAAAATTAGGTGTTGATGAATCCCTTTATATGGTAAATAATAATCTACTGGCCCTGGCTTACAAAGAAAAGAAGAGCAAACCTCCAGTGAAGTTTCTCTCAACATTTTGTGATGCTTCTTCTGGCAAAAAGAAGGTG
This sequence comes from Cordylochernes scorpioides, assembly GCA_030710605.1. Taxonomy (NCBI): domain Eukaryota; kingdom Metazoa; phylum Arthropoda; class Arachnida; order Pseudoscorpiones; family Chernetidae; genus Cordylochernes; species Cordylochernes scorpioides. Next base: position 17,289,350 of record CP092882.1, on the reverse strand, counting down.
TCAGACCAAAGAGACTACCCACAGATGAAAATATGCTATGATAGCTACATGGGAGGGGTAGATCTCAATGATCAAATGTTGTATACATATATGGATGAAAGAAAAGGAAGAAAATTTTATAGAAAGGTGATCCTCAACATCTTCCACAGGGCTTTCCTAAACTCCTTCATCCTATATGAACAGCATACCAAAGACAACCCCAAGCTTTCTAGAAGGGCTTTTAACTATTCAGTAATAAATGAATTAGTTAAAAATCACTTGAAACCTCCAGTTCTGCCTTCAACAAGCCAGGAAGTACTCGAAAAACTTCCAGAAAAGAGAGAGAGTAGATGTGTGGAGTGTACAAAAGAAGGCCTGAAGCGGAGGTCTAGAACCATATGTTCAAAGTGCAAGAGAGGCTTGCATCCAGTCTGTGCTTTTAAACACAAGTGTTAGCTTTGTAAATAGCCTTGTATATATCTAAAATTCCTTTTTATATTTGTAAAACCTTATTTTGAAAAATTCAAGTCGATTATTCAATTAATTATAATTAACCCCCAATTAAAAAATTAAATACTCACTCCAGTATAATAAAATCAGAGTGTTGTGTTGAGAGAGGAGTCTGGATTATATTACACTTTACAGAACACTTCTATCTATCATATTTATTTATTTATAACATGTTTTACTTAACAACTACTTGATCATCAGTTTAGGCTTAATTAGTGTGGTCCTGATAGTGATAGTTAGCATTCGGGCCCTAGAGCTTAAAGGGTTAACTAATACGTTGTCTCCTAACTATTAATAGTTAATTATACACATCTATTATTCATTTGTGTGACATACATTACGTTTTAAAAATTCATTCGATTTTTTATTTTTGTCGTGTCATTGAATGCGTGAATAATTTTATTTTTGTGTGGTATTATTCATTGAATATTCACAGAATTTCTTGTTTCTGAAGCCGTTTCTGTTAATAACGAACGAGTTTAATATTTTGTATTAAAAAAAGGTTGTTAGTTTGTATTTAAAGTTAGGAATAATATATATTCAAAAATGGAAATGATGTTTTAGAAACATATTTTAAAATTGTTTTGGTTTATATCAATTATAAAATCTTGGAAATATATTCGCATATTATCATAGAGAGTGTATTAACTATATGATAAAGGGAAGTAATATCATTCTAGCGAGAATCTATAACTTTTATATAGATAACAAACCAGTAAACATTCTGTGATTTTAAAATTGTGAAAACTTCAAAAGGAACAGATAAATAAGTACAGAAGTAGTTAAAGTTTTGACTCACGACTCAAAAAATAAGGTTTACATAGATTTTCAGAGGGCTTCTGTAAAGGTGGGTTTGGGAAGTCTTGACCTTGGACCGAAGGAGACATATTGATCTGGGTCTTTCCTTCCTCCCAGTGCCACACTAATGTCACGTGATCAGGTTAGTTCCTTCTCTGTGAATTATCTTTATTGATTTTTGACTATTCACTTCTTTTCCCTCTATGACATAATTTTAGATTTTTTTTTGACGATTGACTTTTTTTACTTATAAAGTCTTAACATATATTTTATCCATTTATTTTGCAATTGATTCTGAGAATAACTTTTTAAAAAATTGTGACTATTTTATTTCATTATTTTTTCAATTTAAATCATAATAGTGTTTCATATTTAGTGTGTTTAACGCGTTTCATTTTTCCACAATAAGTTCTAGTTTATAATTTCTTTTTATCCTTTTTTGTTCTCTAATGATGATCATGGTGATAAATGCTTTATCTTTGAGTAAACCAATGGAGGTTCAAATCGTAAATATTTTAACTATTTTCTACAAAGAGAAAGAGAGAGAGATTGAGATTGAAACTGATTTATTATAACGTCCATATAAGATTATTTAAGGTTAAATACATAAAATGAATAAATAAGATTATTAATAATAGATATATGAATAAATATACATATATATATATTATATAATCTAAAATACAATTATTTTATTTTTCAAAAACATATATTTTATTTTCATTCATTGACTGTTTTACATATTTGACCATAGATGCAAAACATACCACTTTTAATTTTTATTGTTGTAAATATGTATAGTTAACCCTACCTTTTCTAATAAAAATCACGAATATAGAATTCATTCTATAAATTCTATATTACTGTGATAAAAATAATTTTATGTGTAATTTGCTTCAAGTGGTTCAAAATAAAATCTACTTGAAAGGTAAATAAATATCTTTACTTTTTACGACTGTACCTCATTTCAACAACATAGCACAAAAATAATTCTAAACATAATATATATATTTAAAATACAATATAACGCAGCTGATGATTGTAAAACGAAAATTAAAATTATACCGCGAATGTTTCTTTTAAAAATCGAAATTTATTTTCAAAGAGAAATAGCGACATTTCTAACTTTGAGGATGAGGTATGGAAAGGTGAAACATGAAGAGTAATGGAGAACGGAAAAATAAAAAGTGTCCAGGGGCGGGAATCGAACCCACACCCTTCTGCTTACCGGGCAGGTGCCTTGTTATATTGTATTTTAAATGTTACTTTAAATATAAGTTATGAACGGAAAAATACGTCCAGGGTAGCCGAGTGAACAAGGCACCTGCCCGGTAAGCAGAAGGGTGTGGGTTCGATTCCCGCCCCTGGACACTTTTTATTTTTCCGTTCTCCATTACTCTTCATGTTTCACCTTTCCATACCTCATCCTCAAAGTTAGAAATGTCGCTATTTCTCTTTGAAAATAAATTTCGATTTTTAAAAGAAACATTCGCGGTATAATTTTAATTTTCGTTTTATAATATATATATATAAGGTCTTCATTGGTGGCGCCCACCGCGAGAAAGACTCCGCCACCGATGGACTGCGAGAGTTCTTTCCCACAGAGTGGGCAGGTCGAGGTGTTAGCTGGCATTACCCAACTGACATAACCCAAAAGAGAGAGAGGGATATACTAAACTATAATTGAATTAAAAATATATAAAAATATTTACTGGCCGAGAAGTATCTTTAATTTGAAGAACTAAGAATTTAAACCTGTCTTAAATAGCAGAATGCCAACCCAGCATCCAGTGATGCCAATAAAACCACGAGATTCCACAAGAATAGAGGTAAAACAATACCTCCCACTTCTATATAGCTGTTTTTTAAGCTCCGCTCTCTTTAAAACAATTACGAGTAACATTGAAGGACTTTAATTAAATTCCCCGGAGGTTGAATTCTATTGATCGGGTTGTCTTTTTATCCCCTGCAAGTTTTTCAGGAAGAATTTGCAGCAAATATATTTTGCTTAAAGAATACCCAAGTCATATTTTATCTTCAGAGCGTGTATATACGAGAAATGAATATTTACAAATATTGTCCATAATATATTGTTTTAGGGATAGGTTATATTTAAAATGTGTTATAAAAAGTTAATGAGAGAATTTAGCTGTAAGAATGGAAAATTCATAGTTCTCTTACAGAGTGTAAACCATAAATGAATTATTACATATATATATATGTGGTAATATATCCTGTCGACTTTCAATATAGCTGTGGTATTATGCTATGCTGGGAAACCTTACTCTTGGGGTTGAAGATTGTTGAGGTGATGGCGCAGTCGTGGTGTCTGAATGGTAAAGGTTTTCACACAAGGGAAATAAGCCAGGATACTTGATGGGTTGAAAATAAAAGGCAACTGGTTTGGAGGAAAGAAAGCTTGAGAAAGCGGAGCGGTTTTGACTATAAACTATCGGATCACATGGTGATGATCGACTTGACTATGGGATGAGTTGAGAGAGAGATCTCTAGAGCAGAGGTTACCTTGGTGAGAGCAAGTCGAAGACTCGATCCGAACTCGGTGGGAGCGAAGCGACCACTAACTATCCTAGGTTCTCGATTTAACACCAAGAGTTTTCTTCTTTCCCATTGGCGGGAAGCTGTCACGTGGGCTTTTTTCTATTGGTTGACCTACTTAGGTGTTGTTCCCTAATTGGTAGGAAGATGTCACATGGCCGTTTTCTATTGGTTGACCTACTTAGGTATTGTTTCCTAATTGGGCCTTGCGGATTTCTTTGGCGGAAGATATCTCCGGCCTTGCCCAGGAAATACTGGTCGTTAAACTTAGCTTTTATGATTTCCGGGGTCGTAAGGTTGACTGTGACTTTATTAATAGTTGTGTTCTCTTCTAAGCCTACTTCCTAGGTTTTTCTCTAAGGCGTTCTATCCTCCAGTTACCTTTGTTCTTTTATTAAATCTTTTTAAAACATACATTGTACATACATAGTAGGTCGGAGGTGCATACAGTTATATACAAATTATGACAGATGCGCCCCCTACATGTGAAGAATTCAAGAAGGGGTTAGCCTGAGAGATGTGGGTATTGAGAGGCTATATACAAGCATTGGTGGTGATATAAGAGGTAAAATAGAATGGTGTTGATGATATAGGTTGAGTATAATTAATAGAAATCAAAAATTTTTTTTAATTGTAAGAAATCAAAATGAATGCTGGGTTAAAAAGAAAAGAAAATGCACCTAAACGATATTCTACTCGAGATTGGAAATAAAATCGAGGGAGTTCTATTAGGGCTTTTGAGAAATCAAAAAATAAAAATAAAAAGTTGGAAGAAATCAAAGTAAATGCTTGGTTGCATGGTGAGAAAAAAAAAGCTTTGTTGCATGGTGAGAAAAAAAGAAAAGTGCTTGTTGCATGGTAAAAAGAAATGCCTAACTATATTCTACTCGAAATTGGGAATGGAAATCGAGGGATTTTTATTAGGGCTTTTGAGAAATCAAAAAATAAAATAAAAAGTTGGAAGAAATCAAAGTGAATGCTTGATGCATGGGAAAAAAAAAAGGAAAAATGCCTAACCATATTCTATTCGAGATCGGGAATGAAATCGAAGGAATTCTATTAGGGCTTTTGAGAAATCAAAAATAAAAATAAAAGTTGGGAGAAATCAAAGTAAATGCTTGGTTGCATGGTGAAAAAAAAATGCTTTGTTGCATGGTGAGAAAAAAGAAAAGGAGAATGTTTTTGTAAATCAAAATAATATATAATATCTAATTTTAAAAGAAAACCAGTGAGTTTTCGTTGTTTTGAAACTATGATAATATAAACTAAATGGTAAATAAAATGATAATTAATGATTAAAAGTGATAATAAATTGAATAAATTGCTAAATTGGTTAAATATTTAAATTTTAATTGAGAGAAATTAATGAAAATGATTAATATATAAAAAATAAGGTGTATTGGTTTGAACCCTTTTGTATCTACATGCCCTGATCTAAATGTTTTAATTGCTCAATTATGCCCTATAAATTTTTTGTCTCATCTGTAGCGACACTTAGGTGGAAACGTGATCATAGCCCTCAAGTGCGCGTTTATGCTATGTGTACAGGAGACATGGAAATCTATATAACCTTTATGTATAATTTTTTGTCTTTGTGTATATTGTGAAAAATGTTAGAAGTCTTTTGTGTAAGAAATGTGTGAGCGAATTCTATGTGTTGTCGAGATCCTAAGGTCTGTGATATCTACGTGTAGGTGGAATATGTAATGTTTTTTTTTTTTTTTTTTGGAAGTCTGTAAAGTAATTATGATTAGTTATAATAGGGATGGGAACTCATTTAGAATGTTTGTGTGTGTACCTTGTTTGATTTTTGAGTGACAGTTGATTTGACTACATTTTGCAAAAGTCGGTACGCAGGCTCGAATTGGAATCCAAAATCGGTGGCATAGAGAGGTTCCCAGTTGACCTCAATAGGTGACTTTCTCATTGTAATTAGAGATACGGAAGTGGGGTGTGTCGGGGAAGCAGGATCCGATCTAAAATTACCCACCCACTATTTGCAAGTAATTGGATCTGGAAGTGGGGGAACTACGCTTCCTTTATTTGTATTAGCTGTCTTACTCGAATTTTATGACCTCGCGGATCTACGTCCTGTTTCCTATTTGACTTTGTGGGTGTGACTCGGATCTTGTTACTTTCAGTTACTTCTATCTCCTCGGAATTTATTTAGATTTTCTGCAAAAATGTTTCCTAAAATTATGAGAAGTTTTATAAATGCTTGTCCAAAATTAAAAACTGCCTCTTGTAGTTCGAAAATTCTATGAGAGGGCATGGTATAGATAAACAAATAACTAAGAAATAAAACTGGGATATATTTGTATGGTAAAGCTAGCAAACAAAGGATAAAAATCAGATGAAAGATAGGGTATTGACCCATGTTCTTCCATGTTGTTATAAATGTTGATTCTGAAATATTTGTTTGAACCTTATTAATTGTAGAATTTAAATGATTGATAGGTTCGCAGTTCTCCTGTTTGATCGTCAATGGTTTTATTAGAGATATGTCGCCGGTAATTGGTTTAAGTGGAGATGTGTGATCGTTTCTCTGACGTGGGTGATGTAATTTCGGCATTGTTTGTGTTGTGTGTACGCTGTGTTTTATGTACGAATTTTGTTTTGCCTTGGGGGCTGTGTCGGTATTTTTACGTGGAGGTTGGTTGGATTCATCGATTCTTCTAGCGAATCGGCAGGTGGGACAGGTTTTTACCTGTTTGGCGATGTCTTGTGTCATGTTCTGCCAATAATATTGTGACGAGATGAGTCTCGTCATCTTGGAGATGTTTGGATGGTGGTGTTGTGTGTGTACGGACTTAAGAAGTCTGGCTGTAAGTGAACTTGGGACTATAGTTTTAAGTACACCTTTTCGGGAGACGGTGCGCAGTTCATTGTGATCCATAGTCACGCGAGATTTTCCCGGTGGAGAAGACTGTTGGCTCTTTATGAGTGGCGCATCTAGAAAGCCACAAAATGGGATACGAGTTACAACGCCCGTTTCATATTGTTGTACTCCATTTATGCTACGGACCTCATATTCGTATCTTGACAGTCTTAACCTCCATCGAAACAATCTGCCTGACGGGGCTTTGATCTCTTTCAACCACTGCAATGCAGGATGGTCAGAAAGTATTGTAAACTTTCTGCCCATTAGACAGGCGCGGAAGTTATCCACACTTTCCACAATGGCTAGGCATTGTAGTTCCAAGTCTGAATAATTTCGCTCGTGACCACGCAGAGAGCGGCTGAAATGTTGAACTGGGTATGTCTTCCCATTAGGGTAGACTTGTTTAAGAATGCCTGCAATGCCGAATGTTGAGGTGTTACAGTATACCTGGCATGGCAGATCTTCTTGGTAAAGGTGTAATGTGGGGTGTGTGGTAAGGCTTTCTTTCAGATTAGTGAACGCTTTCTGGCATTCGTCACCCCAGACCCACATGACATCCCTTTTTAGAAGGTTGACAAGTGGCGTCCGCAAGCGGGCGTGGTCTGGAATGAACTCTTTATAGGCGTTCACAGCTTTTAGGAAAGATCGCAATGTTTTTCGATTGTGTGGTTGTTTGGTGGCGTGAATTTTTTCTATGTTTTATGTAGACGGGATGATTGTATTATTCTTAACGGTTGTGCATGCGCTTACTGGTTGTTGTCGTCTTTTGGCGCGAGTGTCGCGCTTGTTGGGCGGGTTGTGCGTGTTTGTTGCGTGATGACGTATGGGTGCGTGTTTGTTAGCGTGAAAACCGTCCTGTTGGATGGGTGCTGTCTGGGTATTGTTATTGTGAATGTCGTGTTTGTTGTGAGGTACATTTGCGTGATTGTGGCGTGACGACGTATGGTCATGTATGGATTTTGTGTGGTAAGTGGGTGAGCTGTGTTGGTGTACGGACACTTTTTTGGGCATTATTGGAATTGTAGGTTGAAGCCGTGGTGGCTTTATGTGTTGTGGGCATATAGTACTGGCAATTGGGTTGAGTGAAAAGTTGCGTGGTGTGAGATTAGAATGGTGGCATGTAAATATTTGGGGTTTGGGCAATGAATGCAGGCAAGGGTTTCCATGTGTGAAAGCTTTGTGTGCTGTACGAGCCCTTTGGGACAGGTTTTGGTCTAGCCCGTGCTTGCATTCATTTGGTACATGTTTAGATACATGGTTAAAGGGGTAGGTAGGGTTAGATAGAAGTCCAAAGTCAATTCTTGACGCCATAGGGGGGGTGCCTACCTTAGTCTCGAAAGTTCGGCTCGGCTGGGACGTCTTGGGCTTGGGATGGTTGCACCGTCCGCGGAATTGGAGTGAAGTCCGGTACTGGAATGTCGTTTTGGGACCGTTTGCACTGTCCCGGTTCGCGCGGATTACTTTCGGGTGCGGTGTACGGGTACGGCATGGCGGTGGATGACTCCTCGGTGGTCGGTGTCCGGCCACGTTGACACTTGCCTGGGGTGGTGGCACGTGCGTCGGCTGCCGCGTCCATCTCGCCTTTCGGTCGGCGGGGGGTGTGGGCTGCTCCGGGGGTGGCGCTACGGAACGCCGTCTGTAGTTGAGTGGACCTTGCTCCTTGAAGTGCGGCGGTCAACTGCAAAATTATTGTCGCCAGGGTGTGTTTTGTCGCTTCGTTCGTTGCCAGCTTCTTTCCGCTCGTTGCCAGTTTCTTCCTTCTCGGTTTGTCATTGCCGTTTGTTTTGCTTGCGTCCTGGTTACTTTCCACCATGATCCTGTCGACTTTAATTATATGTGGTAATATATCCTTTCGACTTTAAATATAGCTGTCGTAATATATCCTGTCGAATTTCAATATATATCGTAATATATCCTGTCGACTTTCAATATATATCGTAATATATCCTGTCGACTTTCAATATAGCTGTGGTATTATGCTATGCTGGGAAACCTTACTCTTGGGGTTGAAGATTGTTGAGGTGATGGCGCAGTCGTGGTGTCTGAATGGTAAAGGTTTTCACACAAGGGAAATAAGCCAGGATACTTGATGGGTTGAAAATAAAAGGCAACTGGTTTGGAGGAAAGAAAGCTTGAGAAAGCGGAGCGGTTTTGACTATAAACTATCGGATCACATGGTGATGATCGACTTGACTATGGGATGAGTTGAGAGAGAGATCTCTAGAGCAGAGGTTACCTTGGTGAGAGCAAGTCGAAGACTCGATCCGAACTCGGTGGGAGCGAAGCGACCACTAACTATCCTAGGTTCTCGATTTAACACCAAGAGTTTTCTTCTTTCCCATTGGCGGGAAGCTGTCACGTGGGCTTTTTTCTATTGGTTGACCTACTTAGGTGTTGTTCCCTAATTGGTAGGAAGATGTCACATGGCCGTTTTCTATTGGTTGACCTACTTAGGTATTGTTTCCTAATTGGGCCTTGCGGATTTCTTTGGCGGAAGATATCTCCGGCCTTGCCCAGGAAATACTGGTCGTTAAACTTAGCTTTTATGATTTCCGGGGTCGTAAGGTTGACTGTGACTTTATTAATAGTTGTGTTCTCTTCTAAGCCTACTTCCTAGGTTTTTCTCTAAGGCGTTCTATCCTCCAGTTACCTTTGTTCTTTTATTAAATCTTTTTAAAACATACATTGTACATACATAGTAGGTCGGAGGTGCATACAGTTATATACAAATTATGACATATCTTATAAACAAAACTTAAGGAAGTGCAAATTCTTTGATGTCGTCGATTGTCTATATATACATATAAACAATCGACGACACAATAAAAAGTCATATATTGGCAAATAAATCTTTTATTCAATCCAATACATGCCTTTTTTATTATCTAATGATTTAAATATGGATTACTATATTTTCAAAACAATATATATATATATATATATATCGTAATTTAAACAATGTGATAAGTAAGTAATAAAGTATGACGTCTTTTCTAGTCGTCTCAAAGTGACACCAGCTTGCCACTGGACACCCGGGGGATCCAGAGAGGGACAAAGAAGGGGCGTTGGTCCGGATGTTGAGAGTTAGTTAGGTTACAGTGGATATTTTCGGAGAGACCCGCTGAGTCTAGGTCCGTTGTCATCTCACGGCGTCCCTCGTGGCCGCCATTTTGGCCCCTCTCTGCCTCCGCGGCTTTATGCAGGACGCTGAGTTTTCCTCAGTTAATCCTCAACTTTCACCTGGTCCTGGTGCCACGTGAGACGTACTAGAAGAGCGTCCTTTATTCCCAAACTTTGTCCTTACTGTCCCGTGCGGACTTCCTACTCAGCACGCCTTGCCACTCAACCCCGACTGCTTCCAACTCACTTGTTGGCTTACCCGGGTTTACGACACACACATATATATATGATGCACTAATCTAATATATATATATGTCATAATTTGTATAATATTAAAGATGTATAATATATTTTCGCCAAAATAAGTATGTAAATATGTTAAGCTTGTGTTAAAATGTAAATATGTAAATTCATCCATCTATAAAAACTGTACAAAAATAAACGTGGCAGACATCGCGGGTGAATGCTACGGCACGTCGCGGGTGCGCTGCTCAATTAGCTAATTCTTGGGGATTGCATGCATAACGGTTGCACCCTTCCATTCGATCACGACATATATATATATTCTTTAAGGAGACAAGAGGCAATTCTGTCCACACTTGGTTATCTCGTGTATCTTCAATAAAGGTCACTGTAATATCTTTCAGAGTTATTGTCTGAATCCTGATATACATACTAGAAGGTACAAATTCCTTAAGTTTTCTCCTCAAGTGTATTGTACATAATATATTGTTTTAGAGATAGGTTATATTGTTTTTTTTTTTAATTTACTATGTTAAGATAAAAATGGTTAAAAGTTTAAATATTCTCACAGAAATATTCTAGAATCTCTTTCAGCAGACATGTATAGCGATGTTTTTAAAAATTACAACTTTTGTAACGATTTTCAAAAATATATTGTTTTTCTTGTAATATGACAAACAAATCTCTTAGAGATTTAGGAACTCGGAAAACTTTGTGAAATATTTGAAGTTTGTGAAGAGAAAAGAAATATTTTGATATAACATACAATAAGATATAAAAAAAAAAAGTCTGGTAGTTTTTCCTATCAAACATTTCGACTAAACTAAACAGAAAATCTAAATAAAATATTTCTAAGCATCATTATAAATTATTTATTTTTATTAAATAAAAACTTATTACGCCAAATTTTATCTAATTATATTTATAAATATTAAATAAAAAATAACTTTAAATAAAAATTAATTTAAAAATATAGTGGAGTATACAATATTTTGAAAAATACAGTACTTTTTATATATAAAAAAATAAAGATACTGTTTTTAAGGTATATAAAATAAAGATGGTAGATAATATATAAAGGTTTAAATATGTATTCCATTATATGCATAAATATATACAGCAAATAAACATATTTTATTTAGGCCTATTATAAATATTTTTAAAGAAAATTATCTAATTATCATCACATATATATCAATTTGAAAATAAAACAATCCATACTTAAATCATTAGATAGTAAAAAGGCATATTATAACACTATGCGGCGCTGAGTTTGTGTATACAAAAATGTAATGCCTCTATAAAGGTTGGCGTTCAGCCAGCCGAAATATTGGCAAATAAATATTTTATCCAATCCAATATATGGCTTTTTCTATCTAATATATATCAATATTTAATTAAAAAAAAAACATAAATATATTTGCAAATATATTGTATATTTATACCTATATTTCTACCTATTTAATTTGGCAAACGAACTTAAATAGCAGAAGTTCGCGGAAGGCCAAAAAAAAAAAAAAACAATAACAGACGAGATATGACTTCTGATTCAATTTCCCATTACATTTCCCAGCAATTTCCTTTAATAAGCTGTAACTATAGAAATACCACGTTTTTATTTAGAAAATTTGAATAATCTAATTTATTAGGGAATTCACAAATGTCATTTTAATAATTATTGTCATTATTTTAATTAGAAACTATTTAAATTTTTGATTTCGATGTGGAAATACATATTAAAAAAAAAACGAAAATCACCTTTCCCGACAAATTAAATAGTTATTTACGGTTATAGAATCTATGACAATTTAAAAATTACATTTTATTTGATTTCAATTCTCATTCAAAAAAGTAAAACGAACATTTTATTATACATTTATAAGATATATAAGCTTTATTTAAATAAATATATAATTTATATATATTTTTTGCACTTTAAAAAAAAAATAGCATTTTACACTATATTAACCTTTCATATTTTAATAACAACATTTTACATTTTGATAACAATATTTTGTACTTTTAATAACATTTTAATATATTTTTCTTGATATATTTCGATTTAAAAATATATTTTATCTCTCTCTTACACACTCTCTCTTAATTATAAAATAGATAATTTTAGTTTAGCAAACAATAATCGTTTTATTTTTATATATAAATAAATATAATTTATATAATTATAAAAATTATAATAACTACTCGGCTTCGCCCGGGATATTCCAAAGTGAATGTTTGCCCATATAAAATTGAATTATAATAATTATATTTTTTTGTATCTCGTATTTTTATTTTTATTATTGAAGTATAATAGAGATGCGTATTATAAGTTTTTCATTATATTATCAGAATTAGATAACGTAAATTTAATGATTTTGATATTTTAAATTCGTAATATTCTAGCGTAGAGAGAGAGAAATCAGGTCTTTGTATATCTGGAGATGTGTGAAAGTATTTATTGATGACGTCACCACGACCAGTCAACAATTATTAACAAATTAACCAAACTATCTACAGCTAGAGAATCTTGAACAAGCAAGCAAAGAAATATTTTAAAGATGATTTTACAAATACAGAGTAATAAATATTTTTATAATCTGTTGATAATATTTTCATTGAATAATATTAAATTAAATAATAAATTATTTCTTCACCACAATATTAATATGAGGTATTTTAGCGTGCAAAAAATTATAAGAAATTTGATTGCTGTTAGAATTCACCACTAATGATCCAGATGGCACTTCCATTATGTTATCATTTCAGTAAGGGCAGCATAAAATTGATTATTTTGAAAAATAATTTTACGAGTCAAAAATAGTTACATTTTCTTATAACAGATGGCGCGCTAATATATCTTGCTAGTATTTTATTTTATTATTAGTAGTAGGTTTAGTATTAGTGTATAGAATTAGAGAGTAGTGTGAGGATACAACTGATTCATTCAATAATACTTGGAATAGTAAAATTTCATATAACATGTGTCGATGAAACAGAGGGTTCACCACTGATGAGCCAAGCCCTCCTCATATATTTTCCTCGCAGTAAGGATAGTAGAAGTTTGTTTTATGTGAAAAAGAAAGTTTCATGCTTCAATGCTATAATTCATTATATATAGATGGCGCGTTATATATATAATTATAATTTGTATAATATCAAAATGTATCATTTCTTTTCGCCAAAATAAATATGTAAATATGCAAATTCGTCCATCTATAAAAACTGTACCAAAAATAAACGTGGCAGACATCGCGGGCGAATGCTACGGCGGGTGCGCTGCTCACTTCACTGGAACTAATTCTTGAGGATTGTAAGCATAACGGTTGCACCCTTCCATTCGATCATGACACACATATATATATATATTAAAAATATTTTTTTTCTATTGTTTTTTTCATATATATATATATATATATATATATGTGTGTGTGTGTGCGAGTGAGTGTGTTTGTGTAAATATAAACCATATTTCCATATGTACAATAATTACGTGTATAATAAGTCTCATAGTCCCAAATGTATATAAAATTCAACGTTCCAGCTTGGCGATCATGTAACCTTAAATAAGACAGATAAAGCCCCTAAAAGAGCCAAACAGATTGAGAAACAATTGTACAGATTGAATAAGGCAAAATATAGAACTTTCCTATATCATATCTTGGACCCTTCCCGGGGATCTTCCATAAGTCATTAGTGAGTTTTACGACCGGATGTTGGACGACCGACATCACAGACCGTCCTTGATCTTTCCCGTGAAGCTGGCCTCTCTTAGGTGACATCCAACTGCCTCATCCTTTATGTAAAAACCCTAGACGCCTGAACTACTTGGCCCAATGACTGCTGTTTGCTTGTGGTATGACACATATATCTAATAGGTAATTATTATTTTGGAAATATGTTTCTTATAATATATATTATCAAATATTATCGCTTTTTCTATATATAATATTGTAGCGTGGTTAATTTATTTACATAATATTTAGATTGCATTGATTTACATAGTTTTGAATTATGTCATAGCTATATAAATGCGCGTAGATACAATTTTAAAGTAGACCGTCTATAGAGAATAAAGTCTGTTTTTATGTTTACCTCTCCTCGTGTCTATTTTTCAACGCGACAATATATATATATAATGAATATCTTAAGAAACATTTTGCCCTAAAATATAATAATGACATATTTTAACGATAGATGGCAATCCAATTTATAAATATATAAACTTATCTATATATATGACATAATAAAAATATGATTTTTATTATTCATAAAATAATTAAGATTCTATAATCACAGAGTTAAATTTTAAAATGAAAAGGAATCCTTAACAAAAGGAATATAACCTAATTTTGCTTTTATTGTAAATAGATAATAACGTAGTTAGTTGTCTATGTATGCAAAAAAAAACTGTTTGCTTTTTTGAAATATAATCATAAAATAAATATATTTTAGGACACACACACACACAAAAGTTATTATTCATTTTTACCATCCACGACTGCATGAATTGGTAACGTAAATAGAATATACGTCCTTTTTTTTATGACATATATATATAATTGAATATCTGTCTGTCTGTATGTTTGTACTCTATAGATTCAAAAACCATACATCCAATCGCCGTGAAATTTTGGGATATTATTAGGTATATCCCCGGGAAGGTTTTTGAAAAATATTTTCTTGAATATCTTGAATATCCTTAGAGTTATTTGCAGATTTGTAGATTTAACTCGCAAGCAGCGCCCCCATTGCGACGGAGATAACAAGTTTTTTATCTATAAGTTTTATTATCACTAAGTTTATTATCTTAAAGATTACTTATCAAAAGTAAGATTTTCTACCTATTAATTGCGCACAAGTCAAAGTTAGTTTTATCATTTATCTACAACATATATATTGGGAGAAAAGATAAAATGATGATTTTGTAATGTAGAAAATTAGGAAAGACAAAATTCAGGATGACACGGCAATTTATTTGAGACAAGAATAATGATACAATTCCAAAGCAAGATACTATTCCTTTAACTTCCAATTACCGAGGGAACCAATTAATATTGATTTTATTCAACTTATCGAGTATTTTTCAAGGGACCGGAAAAAAATGTTCACTTTATCGAGATATTCAAATTAACGAGTTTCAAATTATCAAAATATATCTATTATTTTTAAAATAAGTTTATAGAGAATTGTTTTAACAAATGTTTTTTTTTTACTTATCATTTTAGTCTAAATTAGACAAGATCTTGGAGGTCGTGCTCGTAAAGAAGCTCAAGAACTCTTCTTGGTTCACTGTACAGGGATCTTTTGTCCTTTCCAATGCAATTTAGTAAATGTTGGGGATGTTCATTAGACAAACCTTTACTCGGGTAAAACCCGGGCGAAACCGGGTACATCCGCTAGTTTCTTTATAAATATTCATGATCATATATTTTTTAAATATGTATAATTATATTTATAATTTTCTATGATTTGAATATTCACTGAATAACCTGTGTGACCAGATGATTCGGAACGCCTTTCCATCAGGGCGTAGGTCGAGGGCGAGCAAATCGCCATCCCCATGTCGTCTGGACAGCTATCGCTTCTCCAGACTCAACATGGAGGGTGAGTAGTATTTGCATATTTACCCTTTTTTTCCTACAAATGATTTCAAAATATTCTATGCAAATTTTTACAACACATAATTGACAATCAATCAAGTAAATATTTTGAAGATTTCTTTTTCAGAATCGATTCAGCATAAAAACTCGGGTATACAGTATGCACGTATATACGTATATACAGTATATACGGTATACACTCATCAACAAAACTTAAGGAATTTGCACCTTTAAGCAGGTATATGAAGATTCAGACAATAACTCTGAAAGATATTCAATTCACGGTGACCTTTATTGAAGATACAAGAGATAACTAAGTGTAAACAAAATTATCCCTGTCTCCTTCAAAAAAAAAATAAAAAAAAAAAAATAATAAATAAATAAACGATCACCCCCATAAGTTTTCACCATGAATGTATTCTTGTGGCAATAGAGTGCAGAACGAAAATATTATAAACAAATGTCTTAGGGATAGATTTTATTGATGTATATATTGTTGTGTCGACGTAGCTAAAACCGTCCACCACCTGTGGACCGGGAGGTAGGGGGGGGGGGGGAAGTGAAGGAACCAATCAGGAAGCTAGTTAGCGGAAGTCAAGTCATCCTCTCTGTTGTTGGCAGCGACTGTTGGATGATGCTCCCTGTATGCTACTTACATGCTCTCCATAATACACGAAGGTAAATAAAGAGGAGTCAAGCGGAGATTCTTACCGATCTCAAGTGTTCATGTGACCATCCTTGATACAGCAGAAGCGGTGACATCGCTATATATATATTATCTTGTATAAACAAAAAGAACAAGTATTAAAAACTATAAACCAAAAAAGACACCCTTTTATAAATATGTATTTTGTTTATCAACATAATAAAAAAAACTTAAAGATGGTGATAAAAAGGGAGCTACAACAACGGTTTTGGAAATTTCAGACAAAACCCAAACTATGGCTTTGGAATATGCCCTTATCAGTACAGGGACGGCTTTGAGTTCATTACTTCCTACGGGATGAAATCGGTCGAATTTTGAAAAAGGTGTTTATGCTGATGATGTAGTAGGGACCGACTTTGAGGCAAGAATACAACATGAGGTTACGGGAGAAATCTATTATGTATACCAAAAGAGGCACCTCTCCCCTTAAAAATTTAATGTTAAGGAGACTGAGACAATTTTGATCACACTTGGTTATCTCGTGTTTCTTCAAATATCTTTCAGAGTTATTTTATGAATCCCGATATACATAAAATATTCAGACTTGGCCTCTATGAAATTTTGTGCTTTTGGCTTGCTCTGAAAACTGCTCTTAACTCTAGAAAACCGAAGACGCTAGATGGTGTCTTAAAAGTCGTTAAGGACTGTTGGGATGGTCTTGATCAGAATATTCTAAGACGAAGCCCTATTTCCCGGAAACATCGATGGAGGGCTGTTGCTAAACATCAAGACTTATACATATAAAACAATAAGTTGTACAAACGTTTATAAATTATTTTTAATAAAGCACCAAAATCGTTATTTCAAAAATGGAACACCCTCGTACATGTTAAAAGGTACAACTTTCTTAAGTGTTGTCCATGTGGGTATATACATGTTAAAAGGTACAACTTCCTTAAGTATTGTCCATGAGTGTATATACATGCCAGAAGATACAACTTCCTTAAGTGTGGTCCATGAGTGTATATACATGCTAAAAGGTACAACTTCCTTAAGTATTGTCCATGAGTGTATATACATGTTAAAAGGTACAACTTCCTTAAGTGTGGTCCATGAGTGTATATACATGTTAAAAGGTACAACTTCCTTAAGTGTGGTCCATGAGTGTATATACATGTTAAAAGGTACAACTTCCTTAAGTGTGGTCCATGAGTGTATATACATGTTAAAAGGTACAACTTCCTTAAGTGTTTTCCATGAGTGTATATATATGTTAAAAGGTACAACTTCCTTAAGTGTGGTCCATGAGTGTATATACATGTTAAAAGGTACAACTTCCTTAAGTGTGGTCCATGAGTGTATATACATGTTAAAAGGTACAACTCCCTTAAGTGTTGTCCATGAGTGTATATACATGCTAAAAGATACAACTTCCTTAAGTGTTTTCCATGAGTGTATATACATGTTAAAAGGTACAACTTCCTTAAGTGTTTTCCATGAGTGTATATACATGTTAAAAGGTACAACTTCCTTAAGTGTTTTCCATGAGTGTATATATATGTTAAAAGGTACAACTTCCTTAAGTGTTTTCCATGAGTGTATATACATGTTAAAAGGTACAACTTCCTTAAGTGTTTTCCATGAGTGTATATACATGTTAAAAGGTACAACTTCCTTAAGTGTTTTCCATGAGTGTATATACATGTTAAAAGGTACAACTTCCTTAAGTGTTGTCCATGAGTGTATATATATGTTAAAAGGCACAACTTCCTTAAGTGTTGTCCATGAGTGTATATACATGTTAAAAGGTACAACTTCCTTAAGTGTTGTCCATGAGTGTATATATATGTTAAAAGGCACAACTTCCTTAAGTATTGTCCATGAGTGTATTTATATGTTAAAAGGCACAACTTCCTTAAGTGTGGTCCATGAGTGTATATACATGCTAAAAGGTACAACTTCCTTAAGTGTTGTCCATGAGTGTATATACATGTTAAAAGAACGAAATACTTGATGAGGAAAGAGTTTCTTTATTACACAAAATTAGTTCACAAGCTTTCGGGCACAATCACCCTTCTACTGGTGTAAAACGAGACAAAATTATTAGTGGCATTCGGCTATATACATATATACAAAAAGTAAGAAAATAAGACAGATATGTAATTTCATTGAGGAGTTATGGAAAATTTCCCCTGGTCCAAACACCATAATGTGCTCTTATGATGTAGTTTCATTGTTTTTAAGCTTACCCCACTCAGTTATTAGAGAAAGCATAGTTGCCTTCCTGACAGAAATACAGACCGATGCATCCACCATACAAACAATAGTATGCCTGGCAGATATTTGTCTAAATATGAGTGTATTTAAATTTGAGTCGCAAGCATACAGACAGATACGGGGTTCCCCAATGGGGAGTTCGTTTTCAACAGTTGCAGCAGAATTGGTGATGATCATGGTTGACAAATCAATCAATGAAAAACATAGAACAGATATCGTGTTATGGCGCCGATATGTAGATGATATCTTTTGTGTCTGTGATCAGAGTTCATACGAAACTATATTAGCATCCCTTAACAGTTACAATGAGGATATGTCGTTTACCATAGAAATAGCTCAAGGGGGTGTAATACCATTCCTTGATGTTCTAATAATTCAAACTCCAAACTCTTACCACACTACCGTATATTACAAAAAAGATTTCCTCCCCAACTACACGCATTACACTTCCTGTTGTCCCAATTCCCAAAAAGTCAGTATTATAAAAACTTTATCTAAGCGTATACACACCCATTGTTCCCTTCCATCTTTCCAGGCAATAGAGAAACAGAACATAATCAAGAATCTCAACTCTGCAGGCTATCCGACATCCTTTGTTTGCAAACATTTTTATGTTTTCTCAGGAATAAGAAATACTGCTCAATACCGGTCCACCTGTTTTATTCCATACTCTTACAAATTGGCGGCCATAGCACGAATTCTGAATAGATATGGGGTAAACTCATATTTCTCCAACACACTCAGTCTGGCAACCAAACTAAAACAGACAATAGCAAGAAGTAGTGTAACCATTGATTCCCTTAATTATCACAATGCCATTTACTCCATATCATGTGAGCAGTGTGATGCCAAGTATGTCGGAGAGACTGGGAGAATGGTGAAGACCAGAATGGTGGAGCATGATAGATCGGTAAAAAGGAAAGATCCCCGCTCTCTAGTTTACCAACACATACGGGACACAGGCCACACATTCAATATCTATAACCCCTCGGCCCATTATCATGAGATTAAGAACAAACACCAGCGATTGGTCCTGGAAGCTATACTCACCAAAAAATTTAAAAGCATCAATAGAGCAATAGACCTTCCTGAAATATATGATAATTTAGTACTGGAACCTCCTACCTGAAAGATCTAGTTTTCATTAACTTACTTATACTTTTACACGTCAATGGCAATTTTGGTTCATTTTATTTTATTTTATTTTATTTCTATTTTATTTTGTTTTATTTCGTTTAACAGTCGTTGTTCATACTTAGTTTCTGTAATAGCCAAGTATTGAATGTATTATACGTTTATTTACTTGCTTTGCTTAATTTTATGAATGATCCTCCAATATTATGTTAATTTTCTCTGGCACAATTTTACATATCTGTCTTATTTTCTTACTTTTTGTATATATGTATATAGCCGAATGCCACTAATAATTTTGTCTCGTTTTACACCAGTAGAAGGGTGATTGTGCCCGAAAGCTTGTGAACTAATTTTGTGTAATAAAGAAACTCTTTCCTCATCAAGTATTTCGTTCTTAAAGTTTAGTGAAGGAATTATTATTTCAACATGTTAAAAGGTACAACTTCCTTAAGTGTTTTCCATGAGTGTATATATATTCCAACCTCCTTCTGACCCAATGAAAGTCATGTTAACATCAACATTACCATAAATATATTATAAGATTATAAACTCAAAAGGAGCTTCTTCTGTAGAACATGTTTATTTCGCTAGCTTTCAAACGACATCGATCTTCAACGGGCGCAAAGACAATGTTTGAATTGAAGAACGTCGTTGAATCGTTGAAGAATAATGTTGTTTGGAAGCTATCAAAATAAACATGTTCTATAGAAGAAGCTGAGTTTATAATCTTACAACAGAAACTCATGTTGTGGGGTCCAGACGCCCCAGACGTGGACCTAGACGAGATCCTGGGAGAATTGAGTGAGCTGGACTCTCCAGCGGCGGTCCGTCCAGCTGGGAGTCCGGACAATGACTCTGCTTTCTCGGACTCCCTGTCTCTGCTGTCCTCTTCCACGGCCTCTTCCTCAGTCGTCAGGACTCACCAGGTACTGTACATACACACTCACTCTGTCCTGTTATATATATTCAGTAGAAACTCCATGATATGACATTCTTGTTGAAAGACACCTCTCTACAAAGAACAGTTTTCATGCTCAAAATGACAATTTCTTATAAGTAACAACTCTCCGGTAAAATGACACCTTTTTTTCTACAGAAAATTCTCTACAGAAAATTTGCTTTACTGAACTGTTTGAAATGATAAAAGAGAAACTCATAATCCTGTGAAATTTGCTGATTTATTACGCTATCTATTAAAATACCAATCAATTTTTACAATATTTGAGATATAAATGAATAAATCACGATTAGAAAAAATCTAGAAGATTTTTCTTAAAAGGTTTCTTTTTTATGTAAATAAAATTTCAAACTTTCAAGCTAAAAATCGCCTTTCTACATTCATATTTCCTATACTAAATAGAAATTTAACTACTTATAAATAATAAGTTATATGTGTAGAGACCTTACTGCAATGATAGAAATTATTATCGTAGCCGGCATTCATAGTTCTTAAAATTAAATATATTATTAGATAGAAAGGATTTGATTCATTAATGGTGAACCCTCTCAGATTTGTCGCCAAATTATTCACCAGACAGCTCTGCTATTGTGTCGAAGGGAGAGATATTTATAACCCGCTAGGTTCCTGTAGCGCAGAACGCCAACTACCCAGGTTGTCCAACTTCATAAGTACAGACTACCTTCATGAACTTTTAATGACGTCCTGAGTTGATTACTGAACTGAACCAGTTGACCAGGAAGTTCCATGCTGAGACTGGCCATAGATGTAGAATTGAGGTTGGTCCGTCCAAACAGGATAGCTGTTGGTATCCTATGTCTTAAAGAACTTAAAATGCACTTTGGGCAATAGCAAATTTGGCCAGGACTTTTCACACTACTTGTTTTATTCTCCGGCACTGGGGGAAGATAGAGAAATTCTCCATCAAAAGATTGGTTATAAAAACAATTCGCTATCTGTTCTAATGGCAAAAGTAGTAAAAAGCAAATCCGATACATTAACTCTTCACAAATTCTAGAAAACAGCACAGACAATAGACGCAACAAAGATGATGGATTCAACTTTAAGAAAGGTCGATGTTAAACTCCACTTTCTGTAGATAACTGTTTTCTTCTGTTTATCCATCTGGGTAGAATCCTGTATCCTATGACTTAGGAAAGCTGAACAGCTGAAGAGAAGATGATCAAATCTATGACTGACTGATCAACTAAGAAAAAGACATCTCCTTTTCGTGCAACTAAAATTTGTTGATGGCTTGTGCCATCTATCAGAATAAATATCAACTAATTGTTAATTTTTAATTATTCCAGAATTGTCCAAATACTCATTCTTAATTAATCAAGAAAAGCTAATCATATACGCGTTTCGGGCTGTTGGCCTTCCTCGGCGTAATGCAAGCTGTACCTCAACGACAAAAAGAAAAAGGTCATTCAGGCATCCTGAAAAATCATGAAACGGGTATTTAAGACCAGAAGTGAGTGAGAACGCGAAACAATGGGAAAAAAATAGCACAAATGTGAGATTGTACTGGGTTAAGGTGGCTAAATAAAGAAAAAGGCCTCTCTTTATCGTCAAACTGAAAGTTGCTGATGGCTTTCGCCATCTATCGGATGGTCATCTGTTGGACTGTTTTTCCTTATATACCGTACATTTGCATAAGAAGGCTGCTTATGAATGTTTAAGGAACCTATATGCAAACATGATTATAAATCTGCATAGTCTATACATATATCATAAGAACACAAATTCAGAAATCTTATCGCGAAAGATGGTGTTAAAATTATAATAGAGATATATGAAGCCACTGAAGATCAAATTTTGTTCAAGAACAGATAGAGATCAACTAAAAATTAACCTATATAATTAAATAATTTTAAAATTAATTATAAGTTCAAATGGCAAATTATTATAGAGCGATGACACCATTTATATTAAGTTTTACAGCTTTTTTTAAAAGAAAATTTAAAAAACACGGTTAATTAACTATCCCAAAAAAAAAGAGAAAAATCTTTCCTTTAATTAGATAGAAAATTTGTTAATTAATTAGCTAGATCTCCTCTAATTTATCTTATAAACTTTTAAAAACTTTTTTATCTGAGACAAGTTACATCCTTTATTACGCGGTACAGCGAACTAACTTGTCAACAGAACTGATTGGTGCCGTTTGACAAATTCTTTTAAGGTTTGTCTTAAACTGGATGTGTTTGTAGCTGTTCAGTCGGTTTTATATCAATGATATTATTGTTAAATTGTTGTTATTGAGCGATTCTTTGTCAGAGAGTTCAATAACAATGATATTATTGTTAAATTGTATTGTTGTATTGAGTAATTCATTGTTGAACAGTTTGTGGTTTAAGTCTTATCACAAACTGGATGTGTTTGTAGCTGTTCAGTGTTTAATAACAATGATATTATTGTTAAATCTTATTGTTGTATTGAGTAATTGATTGTTGAACAGTTTGTGGTTTAAGTCTTGTCACAAACTGGATGTGTTTGTAGCTGTTCAGTGGGTTTTATATCAAAGATAATAATGTTATATTGTTGTTATTGAGTGATTCATTGTCAGAGAGTTCAATAACAATGATATTAATATTAAATTGTATTGTTGTATTGAGTGATTCACTGTTGAACAGTTTGATTTAAGCATTGTCACAAACTGGATGTGTTTGAGGCTGTTCAGTGTTTAATAACAATGATATTATTGTTAAATCGTATTGTTGTATTGAGTAATTGATTGTTGAACAGTTTGTGGTTTAAGTCTTGTCACAAACTGGATGTGTTTTTAAGCTGTTCAGTGGGTTTTATATTAATGATATTATTGTTGTATTGAGTATTTGATTGTTGAACAGTTTGGTTTTAGCATTGTTCTAAACTGGATGTTTTTGTAGCTGTTCAGTGTTTAATATCAATGATATTATTGTTAAATTGTATTGTTGAGTTGAGTAATTTATTGTTGAACAGGTTTCATATAAGCATTGTTCTAAATTGGATGTGTTTGTAGCTGTTCAGTGTTTCATATCAATGATATTATTGTTAAATTGTATTGTTGAGTTGAGTAATTTATTGTTGAACAGGTTTCATATAAGCATTGTTCTAAATTGGATGTGTTTGTAGCTGTTCAGTGTTTTATATCAATGATATTATTGTTAAATTGTATTGTTGAGTTGAGTAATTTATTGTTGAACAGGTTTCATATAAGCATTGTTCTAAATTGGATGTGTTTGTAGCTGTTCAGTGTTGTATATCAATTATATTATTGTTAAATTGTATTGTTGAGTTGAGTAATTCATTGTTGAACAGTTTGGTTTAAGCATTGTCACCTACTGGATGTATTTGTAGCTGTTCAATGTTTAATAACAATTATATTATTAAAATATTCTGGAATAATTAAATTTCAACGAGAATAGTTGATATTTATTCCGATAGATGGCGCAAGCCATCAGCAACTTTCAGTTGCACGATAAGGCGATGTATTTTTCATAATGATTATTAAGTTATTTTGTTGAGTTGAGTTATTGATTGTTGAACAGTTTGGTTTAAGCCTTGTCACAAATGGATGTGTGTGTATGTTTCATATTTGATACAATGTCGCTATTTGATATTGTTGTATTAGGTAATTGATTGTTAATCAGTTGTATTGTGAATTTTATTGTTGAAATTAATCAGGTTTTAAAGCCTTGTCAAAACTAAATGTTTTTAAAACTTATCAAAATAAATACAGAGTAACAAAATATCCAAATTAATACGTTAATTAATAATATTTGAATACAATATAATAAGATAATACAATATATTGAAAACTTTATTTAAACATTTAGAAAGAAACTGTATAAGATTATTCAAATACTTAAAGAGGTAAATTTTTCATGAAAAATAAGTTGACGTATTTTTATAGGTTATGCTTTCCATAACTTTGAGGGGGTTGACCGTTTTAGTTCAGATTTTGAATAAAAAATAATTTTATGGGGGTAAATAAAAGTAAATTGTTGGATGGAGATTTATGTGACCTCGTTACTTACTATGGATATTTTATGGAAAATCATGGCACACACATCCACTATGAAATAGTAATTCCTATAATAGCTGTGACCACTCCACAATAAATATCGTGTTACTAGATGGGTATAGGATACTGTTAAACCTAACTTTATAACTAGGGTTTCTCCATACAATTGATTCTCGGTTTAAGACCAAGATTGTCCTTCTATTCCGTGTCTCACATATAATTATAGAATTATAGTTAATTGGGACGATGCGACCATACCTTTACAGAAGAACTTTCAAAATACCTTGGACAGATATGGTAACAAATAATCAAGCACTCGATCGAATGGGCATAGAACGCCAGATGATAAAGTTTATAAAACAACGAAAACTGACGTTTGCTGGACATGTGATGTACGGATCAGCAGGAGAGATATTGCTGACAGTGTTGGAGGGAAAGTTCCGGGGGAAGAGATCGAGGGGAAGGAGACGACAGGGATACACAGACGATCTAAAACAATGGACTGGACGACACGAGGAGATGAAGAGGTTGGGGGAGGAAGTATGGAGAGACCACGTGGCCCATCCTCAGTAGAGGAAGGCATTGAAGGAGGGAGATATGGAGAGACCATGTGGCCCACCCTCAGTAGAGGAAGGCATTGAAGGAGGGAGATATGGAGAGACCATGTGGCCCACCCTCAGTAGAGGAAGGCACTGAAGGAGGGAGATATGGAGAGACCATGTGGCCCACCCTCAGTAGAGGAAGGCACTGAAGGAGGGAGATATGGAGAGACCATGTGGCCCACCCTCAGTAGAGGAAGGCACTGAAGGAGGGAGATATGGAGAGACCATGTGGCCCACCCTAAGTAGAGGAAGGCACTGAAAGAGGGAGATATGGAGAGACCATGTGGCCCACCCACAGTAGAGAAAGGCATTGAAGGAGGTAGATATGGAAAGACCATGTGGCCCACCCTAAGTAGAGGAAGGCACTGAAGGAGGGAGATATGGAAAGACAATGTGGCCCACCCTCAGTAGAGAAAGGCATTGAAGGAGGTAGATATGGAAAGACCATGTGGCCCACCCTAAGTAGAGGAAGGCACTGAAGGAGGGAGATATGGAGAGACCATGTGGCTCACCCCTCAGTAGAGGAAGGCATTGAAGGAGGAGGAACTAATCAGAAAAATAACCTATCTCAATTAACCAATGTTTTAAAATCACATTCATTTATATTCTCAAAATAGATATTTTATTTAATACTCCAAAATGTTTCTTTTTTAAATTATGTATTTAGTTGTATTTTACATGATGTTGGGACATATTCCAATCACATCATGATAATCATTGTTCTTAAAATTAAAAGAGACTTCGTCCAGAAAAGGTTTATAAAAATAAAAACCATTTATGACCGAAGTGTTTCTTAATTATAATAACGATGAATGCCGGCCAGGCAACCTCTATCTTTAATATTGTCGCGGAGATAAATAAAGCAAGGGCAAATTTGGGGATAATTAATTTATTATAAAGGGTATTTACCTTTTAGTACTCCAATAGAATTATATACAAGAGGTATTTATAGGGAGAGAGAGTTAGATGACAAAAACAACTTATCCCCAGGTAAAGATAATAATAATGAGCGGCGTCAGCCACTGAGGCGTCCCGTTTTCCTTATTTGCAGATCAGCTTCCGAGAACCCCTCATACCTGTGGTCCCCCTCCGGAGTGCAGGGATGATTGACAAGTGTCCCATCTGGATGGAGCTTCTTGACAATTTTATAATCATTGTGGGAATCAATGGGTTAGCTCCTACTTTTACTGTAAGTGCGCCATATGTCTACTCAGGTAGAAATGCACTTGTAAGTCGATTTGCTTTCTATACAAGTATTGAGTATTCTAAAGACTCTTCTCTGCTTCTATACTTTGATAAAATATATAAGAAATCTAAGGCTAGGTTTCTTTTTTTACAATTTTTTTATTCTTCAAGCTTTCTCGGGCTAACATGACCTTCAACACAGAGACCTAGAAGTATTACTTAGTGTTGTAATAGGCTAGAAGTATTACTTCTAGATCTCCGTGTTGAAGAGCATACTAGTCCGAAAGTTCGAGAAATAAAAAATTGTAAAAAGAAACCTAGCCTTAGATTTCTCACTGATTTCAGAGTTATTGTCTGAATCCCAATATACATGCTGAAAGGTACAACTTCCTTAATTTTTGTCCATGAATATACATTCTCTACTTACTTTAATAGAAAATATAATGAACGAAGTTTGACAATTATACCGCAAATGTTTCTTTTGAATGAAAAATATAAATTTATTTTAAGTAGAAATAACGATTATTTCTAACCTTAGGGATGAAGTATGATAGGATGAATTGTGAAGAGTAATGATAAACGTAAAAATAAATTTTGAATGAATTCACAATTCATCCTATCATAAACTCCCCTAAGGTTAGAAATAATCGTTATTTCTCCTTAAAATAAATTTCGATTATTCGTTCAAAAGAAACATTTGCGGTATAATTGCCAAATTTCCTTTTACAACCATAAGTCGCATTATGTTGTATTAGAAAATATAATCAAAATATTTGCTAGTGAATTATTTATTCCCGAGCTTTCGACTAATCCTTATCACCTTCCTCAAGAGTGAGTTTAAGAGCGTATTCCCCTGAGGAGGATAGCAGAGAGTCACTAAAAGGTCGGGAAATAAATAACTCAAGAGAACACTTGATGTGTGAATCTATAATCGTTTTTAAATAACCAAAACAGTTCTAGAAAAATAAAGTTCGCCTCTCCCGTCAAAATAGACGCTGAAACTAAGCGCTATCTATTGACTGTCTTCACAAACTAACGGACTCAGGTCGGTAACAAAGCCACAACACCAGCTTTGGCGAACTGAGAAGCGTCCACCTAGAAACCATGGTTTTTGGCTAATGGCCCTCGTAAGTCTAGGGTGGACTTTATTCCAAGAGCTCCACAAGGGATCTAATGAAATCTTGACAATCTACCAAAGAGGTGTTTAGCTGGCCAAGTAGCTAGGCCAAATTTATGACCAAACTATAGAGGGGAATTTTTTCCGGAAGGATATAGATCTATAAAGACAAAGGTCGCCTCTCCCGTCAAAATAGAAGTTAAAACTAGATGCCATCTATTGACCATCTCTGCAAACTAGCGGACACAAATAGGTGACAAAGCCACAACACCAGTTTTGGCAGTTCTGCTATAACCATGTTACTATATATAACTATATTGATCAGTTTTCACAGAACTCGTTATAAAAAAAAGTTGTAAAAAACTGTCTAACAAGGCGCGCGTGACACGGGAGTGTGTTCACCGTCCTTTTAAAAAATCCAGAGAGTCCACGCCACCTGATTTACAATTCCAAACTTCATTGATCATACAGAGGTGTCATTTCTGGTGTCGTGTTAACTTGGCGACAATATGCACTTAGCAACAAATTTTACATATTGGCCATGTTTCTGCAATATTATTTATATCGTGGGGCTGATTAGTGAAAACACAATGAAACTTTGATGTTTTTAATTTTAGCTTTATGATCCAAACAGAACCTTTGTAACTTTAGAGTTAAAAATGTAATCTCAGTTCTGTCGTGTACCACAAGTTTCAAAGCCATCACACGACAGATTGGTGTCGACCCTATATATAAATGTATTTCAACATATAATTCTAACTAGATAGATTAAAAGCTGCCTTCAATTTAAACCCGTGTTGTATGGAACTGATACAACACACAGTTTTTTTTTTTTGGTTAAAGATTACAGTCAACTTGTTTTCCGATTTACCGGGTTAGCGGTTTAACGGGTTGCGGATTTCCCGGGATTTGGATTTAACGGGTTGCGGATTTCCCGGGATGTGGATTTAACGGGGTAAGGATTGCTCGGTGTGTGACAATGAAAAACACATTTATTGACAGCTTAGTCAATTGTTACACTCCGGAGAGTTAGGCAGTTAAATATTTACAATTTAAATATTCCCATCAGGGGGTTCCCCTTCCAAGGGTAGTCTGGACTCCGTCAGGGGAGTAACATCCTCCTGAGCGCGTATAAGCCCTCACGTACAAAGGGATCTGAGTCCCGAGCGCGCTCAATTGCAGCACTGATGATTTCGGTGATAAGGTTTTTCTTCTGGGTGGAGCAGGTCCTGAGGAGAGGCTCCCTGTCCTCGGGGTATATGACCGCATCCGTGATGTCACCCTCTGTGATTTCCAAATCAGTCAAGGGCCCCGAGTAGCGTTCATTGCACAATTTATATATTATATCAGCTGCTTCATCCCAGCGCTTCGACGTCAGATCCTCCTCCACTTGAAACAGTGGAGATGGAGATGTCGCCATGGCTGGTGTCGTCATTTTCCCAGGGGGTGCGGGCGGTGTTGGCTCGGCAGGCCGAGGCGCAGGCAGTGGGGGTGTTGGAGACACTGCAGTTGGTGTTGTCCTCAGCTCATCTTTGACCTGTCCGAGGACTTTGTAAAGGTTGCTGGCTGCTCCGGGCCTCAGATCCAAGATTTGCCCGATCAGGCGGGCGAAGGCGTCGCACTGCGGCGGCGACAGGAGGGGTCCTTTCCTCTGCGCCTTGGTCCTCGAGGAGAGGAGGTCTAAGACCTCCTCCCGCCCAAGACCAAGGGCGTCCGTCCCAGCGAAGGACACGCTGGGGTGCTTCTCGATGAACGCATCGAGGTCGACTCTTGTTGCGTTCTTTGCCGATGACGTGGAGGACGCAGAGAACTCCTCCACGATGGACATCTCCACGTCCGGTGTTGAGGCCGCAGGCTCGCGACTCCCAGGTGTTCGCAGGGACAGAGCAGGGGTCACTGGTGGAGGGGCAGGAGGCGCATCCTCCGCAGGTAAGGCCGAAGGCGCTGGTGGTGATGGCCGGAGTGCAGTAGGTGGAAGGGGCGCAGCTCGGCTCGCGGGGGGCACGTCGGAGACCTCCATGGTTGAACTGGGGGACGCCGGAGGTGGAGGCTGGGCAGATGGCTGCTGAGGCAGCCTGGGCGCAGTCGCTGGTGGGACGCTGGTGAGAGAGGTTGGTGTGGCCGGTCCAGGAGCGGTGGTTCGCCCTGCAAGCGTGGGGCAGTTGGCCCTACGATGTCCTTGGCCACGGCACCTGGAACACCTAATCCCGGAGGACAGGTATGCGGGCCAGGCCTCGCCCTTGATTGAGATGTCGAGGCGGGTGGGCAGCCTCTCGATGGTCATTCCCTCGCGGAGGATGATGAACGCCTCTCGGCGGCCGTCGTTGTAGATATATGGGCCAGCCTTCATCAGCTTGGGGGCGATGGATGTTACTCGCCCGAAAGGTGAAAGGGCGCTGATGACGGCTGCATCCCCCACGAAGAAGGGGTGGTTGCCCACCGTAATTCTCTCCGCCCTCTTGCGGAACGGGAAGGCCCTGTGGAGAGTTCCCTCCACCTCGAGGCCCTCAGTGACGAGGCGCTCGGCCAGGCCTCTGTTGGCCAGTCCTACCAGGAAGTGACCGTTCATCTTGGTCATCTGGAAGACCTCCCTGGTCCCTCCGAGCATTCTATCAAGGGCCCTCATGTAGTGGTAGGGCTCCAGTTCAGGGCTGCGCTCTATATAGACGCAGTGATCTTCTGTTGAGGACGTCTGCCGCGCCCGGGCCTCCGCGATGTGAGCCCTGGTTGTCGGGATCTCCTGTGCCCGGGGCACTGATCGCGCCGATGATTGTACTCGGCGACCACTCCTGGCGCGTCCGCTGTTGGAGGATGGTGTAGCGGCCGTAGGCGAATTCGACGATTCGCGGCGCCTCTTCTTAGTTTTCACGACGGTGAAGTCGTCGTCTGTCCCGGGGTTCACGACTTCGTCACAATCTGCCCAGTTTCTAATTGCAAGGGCAGCGCCGTTAGATGACGATGTAGCCGCTACGCCGGAGATGACGTCAACGCGCGCGGGGGCCAGACTTGCATTTCCACCGTCAGCCGGCGGATTTACATATTCTTGCGAAATAGAGTTTTCTTTATAGATTTCTCTATGAGAATCGATTTTCTTTGATTTCTTCCCACCAGTAGGAGAAGGGATGCTGGGCCTTCCAGGCTCTTGTCCAGCAGATCCCGAGCTCCCTGGCGGTGCCGAACTCGGCAAGTTTAAAAGCATTTCATTGCTCGCCAGAGGTGAAAATTCTCTTCTCTTGGGAGGCGGTTAAAATTTCAAGCAAGCAAATTGCTCGGTGTGTGGATTCAACGCGGTACGGATTGCCCGGGGTATGGATTTAACGGGGTACGGATTGCCCGGGTGTGGATTTAACGGGGTACCTACTGTCCGGGGTGTGAATTTAACGGGGTACGGATTGCCCGGGGTGTGTATTTAACGGGGTACGGATTGCCCGGGGTGTGTATTTAACGGGGTACGGATTTCCTGGGGTGTGGATATAACGGGGTACGGATTGCCCGGGGTGTGGATTTAACGGGGTACCTACTGTCCGGGGTGTGAATTTAACGGGGTACTGATTGCCCGGGGTGTGGATTTAATGGGGTACGGATTGCCCGGGGTGTGGATTTAACGGGGTACAGATTGTCCGGGGTGTGGATTTAACGGGGTACGGATTGCCCGGGGTGTGGATTTAATGGGGTACGGATTGCCCGGGGTGTGGATTTAATGGGCTTTGATTAAACTAGCGAAGCCACAGAGAGGTTTAACCACTGATGAGCCAGACCCTCCCTATAATTTCATATCACTGAAAGAAAAGTAGAAAATTGTTTTATTTTATGAAAAGAGAAAAAAATTGAGGTATATAAAATAAGTTTCTCATCTACTTGAGAGTTAGAGAGAAATGGAATAGAATATTAATTTATTGTGATCGTAACAGCCCTATTAGCGGAGACATTTTTTGAGGATTTTGTAGCGGGCGTTTGCTGTGTCGATTAAACGGAAGCTGCGCTTGTCCGTGACTGAGGCTTAACGCATGCTTTGAGGATAATTCTGGAAGGTAATCTCATCATGGAGAGTCCTGGTGACTTCTTGAGCATATAGCCTGGACTCATCCTTGGGCTGGACTTCCACAATCTACTGAACGGACTCTTCCTGAACAAACTCTGTTGCAACGTATTTCTCGTTTTGAACAATCCTTTAATTGGAAGCAAACTACGCTCTGATCTGTGAGAATATATTGTTGAATTCCTCTTTTCACTTTCGAATAATTTAAACTTGGTTATTTTCCCTAGCAAATCGAAAGTTGAATCTTTAGATTTCAATTCACTCATTTGCTTCTCTCTTTCCATAATTGAAGTTTGACCTGGGGATTTTTTAACGGCTACCGGATTTTTTTCTTTTCCATTTTGATTGTTATTGGTAATAGCTGAAGTTTTAGATTGTATTTTACGTAATAAAGCACTTTTTTCACAAGATTCTTTCATATTCTTTAAGGATATTTGTCCAGGCATTTTTCTTAATGTAAATTCATGTAATTGCTTCAAATTAACAGATGAAAGTTTTCCATATTTTAGCTTACGTAGTTTAGCAAATTTGAATTCTTTCTTTTTAAACGATAATCTGGAAGGTTCGGTTTTAACAGAAAGTTCGGAAGCTTTTAAAGATGTTAATCCAGATGATACTTTCATTACCAAACCATGAAGGTCCATTAATGAACTCTTGGGCTTCAATAGGATAACGCTTTCTTCGGAATAACTGATTAGCGAATGGTCTGAATTCTTCTTCAGCGATACGCCGTAGATCTTCCAAGAAGAATACGGCCTTAGCTGATGTAGATGAAATTGATGTTCCAAACCAGCTGTTTCACGTGATTCAGTCATGTCTTCAGTATCTCAAAGGAAATCTGATAGAATGTTGAGCCATACCTCTCCAAAGGGAGAGAATTACTTTGCCAATTTTGATTGCTTTCCACCAGAGAGGTCTTTGGTCTCTAAGTCAGGTGAATGGTGGCCATTGTTAACACTCACATATGGCTAACGTTTCAGTGTGAATAGAAAGATTCATGACCATTGCTTCATCATTTTTCATCTTTGCTTAGTAGTGAATTCTCGATTTTTTAAATTGAATATCAAAATTCAGGCATCACATGGATCGTCCCTCCTTTATTCATAAACAGCTTATGTATTTGAAATTGGTTGAATTGCTTTGTAGTGAATTATCGATTTTTCAAATTGAATATCAAAATTCAGGCTACACATCAAACTCTTTCCTTTGGATCCTCCTTTATTCATAAACAGCTTATTTATTTGAAATTGGTTGATTCTTCTTTGCTAAATATTCAACACAAAACATTTTGAAGTATTTTTGAATAGAGATAGTTTGATTGTCAATCTTTGGTTTGAAAGCTCTCAGACCAATTTTGTCGTAGTATATAAAAAACGCATCATTCAGCTTTTAATTTATGTACATTCATAGACAAAACTTAAGGAAGTGAAAAGTCTTTGATGTCGCTGGTCGTCAAGAACTATACGAGGAACTATATAAGATGTTTGGAAGGTTTCGGGACCGGTTCCCATGTTTACTTAACCTAACCTGCGAATCTAACCTAACCCTAACTTACTTCGTCATGACTTAGATACATTTTAAGTTAGATTAGTGTTATGAAAGTAAAACAATCAATTGCAATGTGTGCTATAAGCAACACCTTTTAACACACAAATTAACCTTTTATTTTATATTCATAAAGTATTACAAAAGTATCTTTAGATTAGGAATAGTAAATGTTGTGTATTAGCATATTTATTTGTTTCTTGTATCTGCACTATTTTGCATATTGGTTATGCTTTTAGAAGATAGCACTAGTTTGCATAGTTGTTAATTGTACTTTTTTTTTTAAGATATGAATACCGTTGTCAGTTTTATAGCGACGGTCCAGTAGCAGGTTAAGTTATTCTTGTACCATATCTTGTGTAGGCAATAAAATCCTCATTTAACCACCCATCGTGTTGGTAAATGGAGAGACAAGACGACACAACAGTAAACATGGGAACCGGTCCCAAGCATACAAAATGTCAATATACACCAAATATCTCTACAGAAATGACCCAGTTCCCTGGTGCCGTTGATGACCCTAGAAATCCATTAACGATCTTAATTAATGCTGATGATATTGCCGAAGAGATGGACCACGTGGGACTACTGCCCTATGATTGGTTCATCAGTATTTCTAGGTCCAATTTGATTGGTGGAAATGTACCCTTATCTTACTATTAAATATATTCAATTGGTTGGTCTATAGTCAAATAACAGGAGGTTTTAAGATTTATAATGTTAATAGAATAATCGTTTTGGAGACAATAACCGATTTTAATTCAGCCGTTTTGTTCGATATATTTTTATTATTATTATTATTTGAAATAAAAGCCGTGTGCGTGGGAAGGAAGGACCTCTTTGGTTTGAAAGCTCTTAGCCTAGTTTTGACGTAGTATAAAGAAAAGGCATCATTTAGTAACTTTTAGTTCACATTCATGGACAAAACTTAAGAAAGTAGAGAGTGATGCCGCCGGACATCCGTTTTTTTTTTTGCTACAAGAAAATAAGATCTTATCTAAATAAATTAAAAGTTTGTGAAACAGACTATTAATTTATTTGGATGAGGTATTATTTTCTTGTAGCTATAATCTATAATCTAAATTGTGCTTTATCATTTTTTTTTTGTAATTTTTGAAGAAAACAGAGGTAATTTTGTTCACAATTGGTTTTCTCGTGTGTTTTCAATAGAGGTCAAGTATATCAAATATCTTTCAGAGTTATTGTATGAATCTCGATATACATGATAAAAGGTACAACTTCCTTAAGTTTTGTCTATGAGTGTATTTAAAAAGTTTACTCTTCTCAGCTTTCATTATCAAAGGTATAAAATAGGGGCTTCTAATTTATTAGAAGATCCGACGAAGATCTTCCAGCGCGAAAGCTGGTGTTATAATCTTATATGTATATAAATAAATACATATGTTGAGATAAAGTAAGCTTTATTTACTTTACAATCGTTACTTTAAGATGGTGTATATCCAGGTAGATTTACTATGATTGTGTCAGAGCTATAATATATCAAATTTTATGGGAGGGTTCACCAATGATGAGCCAGGCTCTCTTATTATTTTATCATTGAATTAAGGAAAGTAGACAATTGGTTAATTAAAGAAGAATCATACGCTTCAGAAATAGTTCAAATATATTATAACAGATGGCGTGATAATATGCATCATGTATTAAATCGTCTGATAAATTTGCATATGTTTGAAAATGAAAATTATTTCTGAAAAGAGAAAACTTTATTTATACTTTATAATTGTGGTTATATATGAACAACTGTAGACTGTAGAAAGACAGCCTAAAGTTAGGACAACGTGTAGAATACAGAAAGACAGGCTAAAGTTAGGACAACGTGTAGACTGTAGAAAGACAGGCTAAAGTTAGGACAACGTGTAGACTACAGAAAGACAGGCTAAAGTTAGGACAACTGTAGACTGTAGAAAGACAGGCTTAAGTTAGGACAACGTGTAGACTACAGAAAGACAGGCTAAAGTTAGGACAACGTGTAGACTGTAGAAAGACAGGCTAGAGTTAGGACAACTGTAGACTGTAGAAAGACAGGCTAAAGTTAGGACAACGTGTAGACTACAGAAAGACAGGCTAAGGTTAGGACAACGTGTAGACCACAGAAAGACAGGCTAAAGTTAGGACAACGTGTATATACTACAGAAAGACAGGCTAAAGTTAGGACAACGTGTAGACCACAGAAAGACAGTCTAAAGTTAGGACAACGTGTAGACCACAGAAAGACAGGCTAAAGTTAGGACAACGTGTAGACCACAGAAAGACAGGCTAAAGTTAGGACAACGTGTATATACTACAGAAAGACAGGCTAAAGTTAGGACAACGTGTAGACCACAGAAAGACAGGCTAAAGTTAGGACAACGTGTAGACCACAGAAAGACAGGCTAAAGTTAGGACAACTGTAGACCACAGAAAGACAGGCTGAAGTTAGGACAACGTGTAGACCACAGAAAGACAGGCTAAAGTTAGGACAACTGTAGACCACAGAAAGACAGGCTGAAGTTAGGACAACTGTAGACTACAGAAAGACAGGCTAAAGTTAGGACAACGTGTAGACTACAGAAAGACAGGCTAAAGTTAGGACAACGTGTAGACTACAGAAAGACAGGCTAAAGTTAGGACAAAGTGTAGACTACAGAAAGACAGGCTAAAGTTAGGACAACATGTAGACTACAGAAAGACAGGCTAAAGTTAGGACAACGTGTAGACCACAGAAAGACAGGATAAAGTTAGGACAACGTGTATATACTACAGAAAGAAAGGCTAAAGTTAGGACAACTGTAGACTGTAGAAAGACAGGCTGAAGTTAGGACAACATGTAGACTACAGAAAGACAGGCTAAAGTTAGGACAACGTGTAGACCACAGAAAGACAGGATAAAGTTAGGACAACGTGTATATACTACAGAAAGAAAGGCTAAAGTTAGGACAACTGTAGACTGTAGAAAGACAGGCTGAAGTTAGGACAACATGTAGACTACAGAAAGACAGGCTAAAGTTAGGACAACGTGTAGACCACAGAAAGACAGGATAAAGTTAGGACAACGTGTATATACTACAGAAAGAAAGGCTAAAGTTAGGACAACTGTAGACTGTAGAAAGACAGGCTAAAGTTGGGACAACTGTAGACTGTAGAAAGACAGGCTAAAGTTAGGACAACGTGTAGACTACAGAAAGACAGGCTAAAGTTAGGACAACGTGTAGACTACAGAAAGAGAGGCTAAAGTTAGGACAACGTGTAGACTACAGAAAGACAGGCTAAAGTCAGGACAACGTGTAGACCACAGAAAGACAGGATAAAGTTAGGACAACGTGTATATACTACAGAAAGAAAAGCTAAAGTTAGGACAACTGTAGACTGTAGAAAGACAGGCTAAAGTTGGGACAACTGTAGACTGTAGAAAGACAGGCTAAAGTTGGGACAACTGTAGACTGTAGAAAGACAGGCTAAAGTTAGGACAACGTGTAGACTACAGAAAGACAGGCTAAAGTTAGGACAACGTGTAGACCACAGAAAGACAGGCTAAAGTTAGGACAACGTGTATATACTACAGAAAGACAGGCTAAAGTTAGGACAACGTGTAGACCACAGAAAGACAGGCTAAAGTTAGGACAACGTGTAGACCACAGAAAGACAGGCTAAAGTTAGGACAACGTGTAGACCACAGAAAGACAGGCTAAAGTTAGGACAACGTGTAGACCACAGAAAGACAGGCTGAAGTTAGGACAACGTGTATATACTACAGAAAGACAGGCTAAAGTTAGGACAACGTGTAGACCACAGAAAGACAGGCTAAAGTTAGGACAACGTGTAGACCACAGAAAGACAGGCTAAAGTTAGGACAACTGTAGACCACAGAAAGACAGGCTGAAGTTAGGACAACGTGTAGACCACAGAAAGACAGGCTAAAGTTAGGACAACTGTAGACCACAGAAAGACAGGCTGAAGTTAGGACAACTGTAGACTACAGAAAGACAGGCTAAAGTTAGGACAACGTGTAGACTACAGAAAGACAGGCTAAAGTTAGGACAACGTGTAGACTACAGAAAGACAGGCTAAAGTTAGGACAACGTGTAGACCACAGAAAGACAGGATAAAGTTAGGACAACGTGTATATTCTACAGAAAGAAAGGCTAAAGTTAGGACAACTGTAGACTGTAGAAAGACAGGCTAAAGTTGGGACAACTGTAGACTGTAGAAAGACAGGCTAAAGTTAGGACAACGTGTAGACTACAGAAAGACAGGCTAAAGTTAGGACAACGTGTAGACTACAGAAAGACAGGCTAAAGTTAGGACAACGTGTAGACTACAGAAAGACAGGCTAAAGTTAGGACAACGTGTAGACTACAGAAAGACAGGCTAAAGTTAGGATAACGTGTAGACTACAGAAAGACAGGCTAAAGTTAGGACAACGTGTAGACTACAGAGAGACAGGCTAAAGTTAGGACAACGTGTAGACCACAGAGAAACAGGCTAAAGTTAGGACAACGTGTATATATATATAGACTACAGAAAGACAGGCTAAAGTTAGGACAACGTGTAGACTACAGAAAGACAGGCTAAAGTTAGGACAACGTGTAGACTACAGAAAGACAGGCTAAAGTTAGGACAACGTGTAGACTACAGAAAGACAGGCTAAAGTTAGGACAACGTGTAGACTACAGAAAGACAGGCTAAAGTTAGGACAACGTGTAGACTACAGAAAGACAGGCTAAAGTTAGGACAACGTGTAGACCACAGAAAGACAGGATAAAGTTAGGACAACGTGTATATACTACAGAAAGAAAGGCTAAAGTTAGGACAACTGTAGACTGTAGAAAGACAGGCTGAAGTTAGGACAACATGTAGACTACAGAAAGACAGGCTAAAGTTAGGACAACGTGTAGACCACAGAAAGACAGGATAAAGTTAGGACAACGTGTATATACTACAGAAAGAAAGGCTAAAGTTAGGACAACTGTAGACTGTAGAAAGACAGGCTGAAGTTAGGACAACATGTAGACTACAGAAAGACAGGCTAAAGTTAGGACAACGTGTAGACCACAGAAAGACAGGATAAAGTTAGGACAACGTGTATATACTACAGAAAGAAAGGCTAAAGTTAGGACAACTGTAGACTGTAGAAAGACAGGCTAAAGTTGGGACAACTGTAGACTGTAGAAAGACAGGCTAAAGTTAGGACAACGTGTAGACTACAGAAAGACAGGCTAAAGTTAGGACAACGTGTAGACTACAGAAAGAGAGGCTAAAGTTAGGACAACGTGTAGACTACAGAAAGACAGGCTAAAGTTAGGACAACGTGTAGACCACAGAAAGACAGGATAAAGTTAGGACAACGTGTATATACTACAGAAAGAAAGGCTAAAGTTAGGACAACTGTAGACTGTAGAAAGACAGGCTAAAGTTGGGACAACTGTAGACTGTAGAAAGACAGGCTAAAGTTAGGACAACGTGTAGACTACAGAAAGACAGGCTAAAGTTAGGACAACGTGTAGACTACAGAAAGACAGGCTAAAGTTAGGACAACGTGTAAACTACAGAAAGACAGGCTAAAGTTAGGACAACGTGTAGACTACAGAAAGACAGGCTAAAGTTAGGACAACGTGTAGACTACAGAAAGACAGGCTAAAGTAAGGACAACGTGTAGACTACAGAAAGACAGGCTAAAGTTAGGACAACATGTAGACTACAGAAAGACAGGCTAAAGTTAGGACAACGTGTAGACCACAGAAAGACAGGATAAAGTTAGGACAACGTGTATATACTACAGAAAGAAAGGCTAAAGTTAGGACAACTGTAGACTGTAGAAAGACAGGCTGAAGTTAGGACAACATGTAGACTACAGAAAGACAGGCTAAAGTTAGGACAACGTGTAGACCACAGAAAGACAGGATAAAGTTAGGACAACGTGTATATTACTACAGAAAGAAAGGCTAAAGTTAGGACAACGTGTGTTTACTACAGAAAGAAAGGCTAAAGTTAGGACAACTCTAGACTGTAGAAAGACAGGCTGAAGTTATGACAACATGTAGACTACAGAAAGACAGGCTAAAGTTAGGACAACGTGTAGACCACAGAAAGACAGGATAAAGTTAGGACAACGTGTATATACTACAGAAAGAAAGGCTAAAGTTAGGACAACTGTAGACTGTAGAAAGACAGGCTAAAGTTGGGACAACTGTAGACTGTAGAAAGACAGGCTAAAGTTAGGACAACGTGTAGACTACAGAAAGACAGGCTAAAGTTAGGACAACGTGTAGACTACAGAAAGAGAGGCTAAAGTTAGGACAACGTGTAGACTACAGAAAGACAGGCTAAAGTTAGGACAACGTGTAGACCACAGAAAGACAGGATAAAGTTAGGACAACGTGTATATACTACAGAAAGAAAGGCTAAAGTTAGGACAACTGTAGACTGTAGAAAGACAGGCTAAAGTTGGGACAACTGTAGACTGTAGAAAGACAGGCTAAAGTTAGGACAACGTGTAGACTACAGAAAGACAGGCTAAAGTTAGGACAACGTGTAGACTACAGAAAGACAGGCTAAAGTTAGGACAACGTGTAGACTACAGAAAGACAGGCTAAAGTTAGGACAACGTGTAGACTACAGAAAGACAGGCTAAAGTTAGGACAACGTGTAGACTACAGAAAGACAGGCTAAAGTTAGGACAACGTGTAGACTACAGAAAGACAGGCTGAAGTTAGGACAACGTGTAGACCACAGAGAAACAGGCTAAAGTTAGGACAACGTGTATATATATATAGACTACAGAAAGACAGGCTAAAGTTAGGACAACGTATAGACTACAGAAAGACAGGCTAAAGTTAGGACAACTGTAGACTGTATAAAGACAGGCTAAAGTTAGGACAACGTGTAGACCACAGAAAGACAAGCTAAAGTTAGGACAACATGTAGACTGTAGAAAGACAGGCTGAAGTTAGGACAACATGTAGACTACAGAGAAACAGGCTAAAGTTAGGACAACGTGTATATATATATAGACTACAGAAAGACAGGCTAAAGTTAGGACAACGTGTAGACTACAGAAAGACAGGCTAAAGTTAGGACAACTGTAGACTGTATAAAGACAGGCTAAAGTTAGGACAACGTGTAGACCACAGAAAGACAAGCTAAAGTTAGGACAACATGTAGACTGTAGAAAGACAGGCTGAAGTTAGGACAACATGTAGACTACAGAGAAACAGGCTAAAGTGAGGACAACGGGTAGACTACAGAAAGACAGGCTAAAGTTAGGACAACGTGTAGACTACAGAAAGACAGGCTAAAGTTAGGACAACGTGTAGATTACAGAAAGACAGGCTGTAGTTAGGACAACATTTAGACTACAGAGAAACAGGCTAAAGTTAGGACAACGTGTAGACCACAGAAAGACAGGCTAAAGTTAGGACAACTGTAGACTGTAGAAAGGCAGGCTGAAGTTAGGACAACATGTAGACTACAGAGAAGCAGGCTAAAGTTAGGACAACGTGTAGACTACAGAAAGACAGGCTAATGTTAGGACAACTGTAGACTGTAGAAAGACAGGCTGAAGTTAGGACAACATGTAGACTACAGAGAAACAGGCTAAAGTTAGGACAACGGGTAGACTACAGAAAGACAGGCTAAAGTTAGGACAACGTGTAGACTACAGAAAGACAGGCTAAAGTTAGGACAACGTGTAGACTACAGAAAGACAGGCTGAAGTTAGGACAACATGTAGACTACAGAGAAACAGGCTAAAGTTAGGACAACGTGTAGACCACAGAAAGACAGGCTAAAGTTAGGACAACTGTAGACTGTAGAAAGACAGGCTGAAGTTAGGACAACATGTAGACTACAGAGAAGCAGGCTAAAGTTAGGACAACGTGTAGACTACAGAAAGACAGGCTAATGTTAGGACAACTGTAGACTGTAGAAAGACAGGCTAAAGTTAGGACAACATGTAGACTACAGAGAAACAGGCTAAAGTTCGGACAACGTGTAGACTACAGAAAGACAGGCTAAAGTTAGGACAACGTGTAGACCACAGAGAAACAGGCTAAAGTTCGGACAACGTGTAGACTACAGAAAGACAGGCTAAAGTTCGGACAACGTGTAGACCACAGAGAAACAGGCTAAAGTTCGGACAACGTGTAGACTACAGAAAGACAGGCTAAAGTTCGGACAACGTGTAGACCACAGAGAAACAGGCTAAAGTTCGGACAACGTGTAGACTACAGAAAGACAGGCTAAAGTTCGGACAACGTGTAGACCACAGAGAAACAGACTAAAGTTCGGACAACGTGTAGACTACAGAAAGACAGGCTAAAGTTAGGACAACGTGTAGACCACAGAGAAACAGGCTAAAGTTCGGACAACGTGTAGACTACAGAAAGACAGGCTAAAGTTAGGACAACGTGTAGACCACAGAAAGACAG
This sequence comes from Cordylochernes scorpioides, assembly GCA_030710605.1. NCBI lineage: Eukaryota > Metazoa > Arthropoda > Arachnida > Pseudoscorpiones > Chernetidae > Cordylochernes > Cordylochernes scorpioides. The sequence goes on along the minus strand of CP092882.1, from coordinate 17,247,728 downwards.
GCTAAAGTTAGGACAACGTGTATATACTACAGAAAGACAGGCTAAAGTTAGGACAACGTGTAGACCACAGAAAGACAGGCTAAAGTTAGGACAACGTGTAGACCACAGAAAGACAGGCTAAAGTTAGGACAACGTGTAGACCACAGAAAGACAGGCTAAAGTTAGGACAACGTGTAGACCACAGAAAGACAGGCTGAAGTTAGGACAACGTGTATATACTACAGAAAGACAGGCTAAAGTTAGGACAACGTGTAGACCACAGAAAGACAGGCTAAAGTTAGGACAACGTGTAGACCACAGAAAGACAGGCTAAAGTTAGGACAACTGTAGACCACAGAAAGACAGGCTGAAGTTAGGACAACGTGTAGACCACAGAAAGACAGGCTAAAGTTAGGACAACTGTAGACCACAGAAAGACAGGCTGAAGTTAGGACAACTGTAGACTACAGAAAGACAGGCTAAAGTTAGGACAACGTGTAGACTACAGAAAGACAGGCTAAAGTTAGGACAACGTGTAGACTACAGAAAGACAGGCTAAAGTTAGGACAACGTGTAGACCACAGAAAGACAGGATAAAGTTAGGACAACGTGTATATTCTACAGAAAGAAAGGCTAAAGTTAGGACAACTGTAGACTGTAGAAAGACAGGCTAAAGTTGGGACAACTGTAGACTGTAGAAAGACAGGCTAAAGTTAGGACAACGTGTAGACTACAGAAAGACAGGCTAAAGTTAGGACAACGTGTAGACTACAGAAAGACAGGCTAAAGTTAGGACAACGTGTAGACTACAGAAAGACAGGCTAAAGTTAGGACAACGTGTAGACTACAGAAAGACAGGCTAAAGTTAGGACAACGTGTAGACTACAGAAAGACAGGCTAAAGTTAGGACAACGTGTAGACTACAGAGAGACAGGCTAAAGTTAGGACAACGTGTAGACCACAGAGAAACAGGCTAAAGTTAGGACAACGTGTATATATATATAGACTACAGAAAGACAGGCTAAAGTTAGGACAACGTGTAGACTACAGAAAGACAGGCTAAAGTTAGGACAACGTGTAGACTACAGAAAGACAGGCTAAAGTTAGGACAACGTGTAGACTACAGAAAGACAGGCTAAAGTTAGGACAACGTGTAGACTACAGAAAGACAGGCTAAAGTTAGGACAACGTGTAGACTACAGAAAGACAGGCTAAAGTTAGGACAACGTGTAGACCACAGAAAGACAGGATAAAGTTAGGACAACGTGTATATACTACAGAAAGAAAGGCTAAAGTTAGGACAACTGTAGACTGTAGAAAGACAGGCTGAAGTTAGGACAACATGTAGACTACAGAAAGACAGGCTAAAGTTAGGACAACGTGTAGACCACAGAAAGACAGGATAAAGTTAGGACAACGTGTATTTACTACAGAAAGAAAGGCTAAAGTTAGGACAACTGTAGACTGTAGAAAGACAGGGTGAAGTTAGGACAACATGTAGACTACAGAAAGACAGGCTAAAGTTAGGACAACGTGTAGACCACAGAAAGACAGGATAAAGTTAGGACAACGTGTATATACTACAGAAAGAAAGGCTAAAGTTAGGACAACTGTAGACTGTAGAAAGACAGGCTAAAGTTGGGACAACTGTAGACTGTAGAAAGACAGGCTAAAGTTAGGACAACGTGTACCCTACAGAAAGACAGGCTAAAGTTAGGACAACGTGTAGACTACAGAAAGAGAGGCTAAAGTTAGGACAACGTGTAGACTACAGAAAGACAGGCTAAAGTTAGGACAACGTGTAGACCACAGAAAGACAGGATAAAGTTAGGACAACGTGTATATACTACAGAAAGAAAGGCTAAAGTTAGGACAACTGTAGACTGTAGAAAGACAGGCTAAAGTTGGGACAACTGTAGACTGTAGAAAGACAGGCTAAAGTTAGGACAACGTGTAGACTACAGAAAGACAGGCTAAAGTTAGGACAACGTGTAGACTACAGAAAGACAGGCTAAAGTTAGGACAACGTGTAAACTACAGAAAGACAGGCTAAAGTTAGGACAACGTGTAGACTACAGAAAGACAGGCTAAAGTTAGGACAACGTGTAGACTACAGAAAGACAGGCTAAAGTAAGGACAACGTGTAGACTACAGAAAGACAGGCTAAAGTTAGGACAACATGTAGACTACAGAAAGACAGGCTAAAGTTAGGACAACGTGTAGACCACAGAAAGACAGGATAAAGTTAGGACAACGTGTATATACTACAGAAAGAAAGGCTAAAGTTAGGACAACTGTAGACTGTAGAAAGACAGGCTGAAGTTAGGACAACATGTAGACTACAGAAAGACAGGCTAAAGTTAGGACAACGTGTAGACCACAGAAAGACAGGATAAAGTTAGGACAACGTGTATATACTACAGAAAGAAAGGCTAAAGTTAGGACAACGTGTGTTTACTACAGAAAGAAAGGCTAAAGTTAGGACAACTGTAGACTGTAGAAAGACAGGCTGAAGTTATGACAACATGTAGACTACAGAAAGACAGGCTAAAGTTAGGACAACGTGTAGACCACAGAAAGACAGGATAAAGTTAGGACAACGTGTATATACTACAGAAAGAAAGGCTAAAGTTAGGACAACTGTAGACTGTAGAAAGACAGGCTAAAGTTGGGACAACTGTAGACTGTAGAAAGACAGGCTAAAGTTAGGACAACGTGTAGACTACAGAAAGACAGGCTAAAGTTAGGACAACGTGTAGACTACAGAAAGAGAGGCTAAAGTTAGGACAACGTGTAGACTACAGAAAGACAGGCTAAAGTTAGGACAACGTGTAGACCACAGAAAGACAGGATAAAGTTAGGACAACGTGTATATACTACAGAAAGAAAGGCTAAAGTTAGGACAACTGTAGACTGTAGAAAGACATGCTAAAGTTGGGACAACTGTAGACTGTAGAAAGACAGGCTAAAGTTAGGACAACGTGTAGACTACAGAAAGACAGGCTAAAGTTAGGACAACGTGTAGACTACAGAAAGACAGGCTAAAGTTAGGACAACGTGTAGACTACAGAAAGACAGGCTAAAGTTAGGACAACGTGTAGACTACAGAAAGACAGGCTAAAGTTAGGACAACGTGTAGACTACAGAAAGACAGGCTAAAGTTAGGACAACGTGTAGACTACAGAAAGACAGGCTGAAGTTAGGACAACGTGTAGACCACAGAGAAACAGGCTAAAGTTAGGACAACGTGTATATATATATAGACTACAGAAAGACAGGCTAAAGTTAGGACAACGTATAGACTACAGAAAGACAGGCTAAAGTTAGGACAACTGTAGACTGTATAAAGACAGGCTAAAGTTAGGACAACGTGTAGACCACAGAAAGACAAGCTAAAGTTGGGACAACATGTAGACTGTAGAAAGACAGGCTGAAGTTAGGACAACATGTAGACTACAGAGAAACAGGCTAAAGTTAGGACAACGTGTATATATATATAGACTACAGAAAGACAGGCTAAAGTTAGGACAACGTGTAGACTACAGAAAGACAGGCTAAAGTTAGGACAACTGTAGACTGTATAAAGACAGGCTAAAGTTAGGACAACGTGTAGACCACAGAAAGACAAGCTAAAGTTAGGACAACATGTAGACTGTAGAAAGACAGGCTGAAGTTAGGACAACATGTAGACTACAGAGAAACAGGCTAAAGTGAGGACAACGGGTAGACTACAGAAAGACAGGCTAAAGTTAGGACAACGTGTAGACTACAGAAAGACAGGCTAAAGTTAGGACAACGTGTAGATTACAGAAAGACAGGCTGTAGTTAGGACAACATTTAGACTACAGAGAAACAGGCTAAAGTTAGGACAACGTGTAGACCACAGAAAGACAGGCTAAAGTTAGGACAACTGTAGACTGTAGAAAGGCAGGCTGAAGTTAGGACAACATGTAGACTACAGAGAAGCAGGCTAAAGTTAGGACAACGTGTAGACTACAGAAAGACAGGCTAATGTTAGGACAACTGTAGACTGTAGAAAGACAGGCTGAAGTTAGGACAACATGTAGACTACAGAGAAACAGGCTAAAGTTAGGACAACGGGTAGACTACAGAAAGACAGGCTAAAGTTAGGACAACGTGTAGACTACAGAAAGACAGGCTAAAGTTAGGACAACGTGTAGACTACAGAAAGACAGGCTGAAGTTAGGACAACATGTAGACTACAGAGAAACAGGCTAAAGTTAGGACAACGTGTAGACCACAGAAAGACAGGCTAAAGTTAGGACAACTGTAGACTGTAGAAAGACAGGCTGAAGTTAGGACAACATGTAGACTACAGAGAAGCAGGCTAAAGTTAGGACAACGTGTAGACTACAGAAAGACAGGCTAATGTTAGGACAACTGTAGACTGTAGAAAGACAGGCTAAAGTTAGGACAACATGTAGACTACAGAGAAACAGGCTAAAGTTCGGACAACGTGTAGACTACAGAAAGACAGGCTAAAGTTAGGACAACGTGTAGACCACAGAGAAACAGGCTAAAGTTCGGACAACGTGTAGACTACAGAAAGACAGGCTAAAGTTCGGACAACGTGTAGACCACAGAGAAACAGGCTAAAGTTCGGACAACGTGTAGACTACAGAAAGACAGGCTAAAGTTCGGACAACGTGTAGACCACAGAGAAACAGGCTAAAGTTCGGACAACGTGTAGACTACAGAAAGACAGGCTAAAGTTCGGACAACGTGTAGACCACAGAGAAACAGGCTAAAGTTCGGACAACGTGTAGACTACAGAAAGACAGGCTAAAGTTAGGACAACGTGTAGACCACAGAGAAACAGGCTAAAGTTCGGACAACGTGTAGACTACAGAAAGACAGGCTAAAGTTAGGACAACGTGTAGACCACAGAGAAACAGGCTAAAGTTCGGACAACGTGTAGACTACAGAAAGACAGGCTAAAGTTAGGACAACGTGTAGACCACAGAAAAACAGGCTAAAGTTCGGACAACGTGTAGACTACAGAAAGACAGGCTAAAGTTCGGACAACGTGTAGACCACAGAGAAACAGGCTAAAGTTCGGACAACGTGTAGACTACAGAAAGACAGGCTAAAGTTAGGACAACGTGTAGACCACAGAGAAACAGGCTAAAGTTCGGACAACGTGTAGACTACAGAAAGACAGGCTAAAGTTCGGACAACGTGTAGACCACAGAAATACAGGCTAAAGTTAGGACATCATGTAGATAAAATTCCCCCACAGATCTATCAAAGAAGGTAATGATCCTCGACAAGCCTTGATCCACCCAGGTTATTAGCAAGAGTGAAAAAAAAAAACGTTAATTACTTCACTAATAACTTTCTGATACACCTCAGAATTACTATGATCTATACTGTATATAGATAATTACTTTATAATACTTTACCTAGGGGATCGGTGGAAGGATGGTCTAAACCGTTGGTTTTCAACCGCTACGACCCGGGTTCGATGCCCGCATTGGACGCTTTTTTTCTGATTTAAAAAAAAAACTCCAATGGTCCCCCGATTCTAGCAAAAGTCCAACCCAACCCGCGAGTGCAAGTAACCAAACGGGGCTTTGGCACATTTGTAAATGCAAAGTCGAACTGCTTTTCATATGTGTAGACATGTGGTGCGCTTACAGTAAAAACAGTAGCCTACTTCTACCCACCATGATTAACAGGGCTTGTACCAGGTGTACTAGGGATAAGGAAAGAAAAAACCTTATTCCAATACTTAATTTCTCTTCTGACAAAACACGTTGCAAAGTCTAACTGCTTTTCACATGTATAGACACGTGGTGCACTTACAGTAAAAGCAGTCGCCTACTTCTACCCACTATGAATATCATGGTTTGTACTACGTGTACTAGGGATAAGCAAAAAAAAATTCTAATACCTAATATCTGTTCTGACAAAACACCTTCAGTATTAATAAGAATTCCCATCAGCACAGTATCCATTTTCATTATCAGAAAATGTGTTTTATTAATTTTATCAGCCGATCTTTTACATACCCTCTTCTATTTTTATATAATTTTAATGCAGTGTTGACGTTTCCATATGTATAGCGATAATACGAGATTTTGTGTTCAGGTAGTCCACACAAAAGCATACCTTTCTATAGATAATTTGAATATTTTTGTAAAGATTTGAAGATGCTAATATAAAATGTATAAAAAAAGGTATATAGGAAACTTTTGAAGGCGTTAAATGGTCATTGTCTTACCTATCAATTGAGGAAGACAGTTTATATACCTCCGAAAGCTTGCCTTCTATAAAATGAAAGATATGCACTCATGGACCAAAAAAAAAAGTAAGTTTCACATTTTAAGCATAAATTACTCCTTATTTGCTCTATAACGGCGGATTTCCCATATATGTAAATTCGGATGTTTTTAGCCCTTTTAAAATAATTTAAAATTAAATAATAAAATATATATTAATATATATACTGGTTGTGAAGGTACAACTTTCTAAAGTTTTGTCCATATGAGTGTATAAACCCTTTTATATAAAGATTTAAATATATGTAAATTTTACATTTTATTTATTTCAACACACAAAACGCAATATCCCGGCTAGGGATAATTGCGTCGATTTACATTTTAAAACAGAAACAGTTATAAACATATTATACAAGAAAAAAAATCAATTAATAAAGAGAAACAATAATATATATTAGGAATCTGAACTTTCCAGATTAGAAATATAATCATAAATATATTTACAAAAATGGTTAAATCTGTGATAATTATCTCTAGTATTTACAATTTCATATAGATATACAACATTATTTACTGTCTGTTGTCTATATATATAAAAATAGATAAAAATGCTATCCAATGTATGTTTTTTTATATTTAATATAATATATAACAATATATAATAAAATGTTCCAAAAGATTATATTTGTTCTTTATTAGTTTTATTTAGTTTTTTTTTTAAGTTTTCGTACATATTGGTTCCCAATTTCAAAATGCACAATGTTTAGTTTTTCTATAAGATTTGAACATAATGGCTAATTTTAAGATGAAAATATCAGGTTTTCTGGGTTTTTTCAGTTTCTTTTTAAAAATTGAAATTCACAAATTTCTATTTGTAAATTAAATTTAAAAAAGTCACCTATCCCTGGAAATCTGATGTTTTACCTTAACATTGATACAAGGGATTTTTTTTATTGAAAAATAGTCAATTTTTAAAATCAGGTCAATGGTCAATATATATATGTTATAAAATTTATCCTGTCGGTTATTATTACAAAAAGGATTTTCTTAGGTTGTTCAAGGATACATGACTACTTAATGGTATTGCAATCGTGGTAAAAATGAAATAAAATCCACTTTAAATCACAATTTGCTTTAATTAATTTATTTATTACCAGTTGCAAACAAGACACGCTATATCCGATCTGGATAATTGCGCGTGAAACTGTTTACAATAATTGTAGTAGAATAGGTAACAGAATTATCAAAAAGGAAATAACCAATTAAAAAAAAGAGCATTGAATAAACATATACACTAAACAAATAAGCAACAACATGCATTTGCTTTAATTGAGTTGATGAAAATGATTAAGGAAGAAATACCTGATTTAAGGCGTAAAGAAGAAAATAAAAGATTACATATTTACATATCTATATTTGAGCCGGCCAACGGGAAACAACAACAATATATTTATATAGGGAAAGTTGTGACATATGGTGGATGACCCCACAGAGTATTCTATTCTATAAATTAAAATTTTGAAATAAAATAACATTTTTTATATAATATATATATTGTAAATTCATTGATAGTAAAAAAAAACTCTGTGAATTTCAGGACAAGATCAGCAGAAGATTGAGCTCCATCTTGCTGGAAGGTGAAAAGGAGAATACCACGTCGGTCTGTATTATCATCATATGGTCATCATCATTCATTATTATGATAATCATTATTATTACAATGGTACACAGTCTCCCGAGGATAAATTTCTTAATTTTATTAAATGTTCTCTCAAGCTTTCGCTTGTATACTCCTGTTCACAGTACCCGAAAGCTTGAGAAAACATTTAATCAAAGTAAGAAATTTAACCTCGAACATTGTAATTCTACCTGAGTTACAAATTTGTATATATCTTGGCTCTCTCAATGTACGTCTATATAATTGCATGCATCACACCTTGTCTTTACGTCCGTCGAAGAACGACGTCGTTCAAAAGCTAGCGAAATAAACATGTTCTATAGAAGAAGCTCCTTTTGAGTTTTTGATCTTATAGTTATGGTAATTGATAGTTGATATCTACACTGCGTTCTATTGTAATTTAAATTTCAGAGGATTCTTCCGATATTGTATTCTCCTATTACACACCATATGTAAATGATGATAATTTCTGATTGTTCCACGATCATTACTGTCAGTCATAGTCCTCAATATAAACTCTACCTTTTTTCCTAAATTATTTGAATACACATACCTCGCTTTGCGTCGGGGTTACGTTCCAAAAAAGCACGACGCAAAGTGAAAATAAAATGTTGATGACATGGCGCAATCAAAAACAAAGGTGTTGCCATATTTTAGGAAAAAAAAATTAAAGACTCGAATCCAAAACAACGCAACTTCGAAAATAAAACGATGCACAGTGAAAATCAGTAAAAATTAAGCAGCGACGCAACTTCGAAAAAAAAAAAAAACGCAAAGCGAGGTATTGGTGTATAAATATTAAACTTCGAATAAGGAAAACTAGCATTTTGGGCTAATAGTTTCTTTATTGTGAGGTTCTGCAAGCTTAAAGCAAATTTTGTTTATCAACGGGCAAATCCAAAATCAAATGAAGAGAGATGTTATCACAGGCGTGAATCAGAGACTATATTACAGTTAATTATAAAAGATAATTTAATTATTTTAATATTTAGCTGTAATATAGTCTATGATTCACCCCATCATTGATTTTGGATTTGTTGAAGAGTGAAATTTTCTCGAAAGCTGCAACACCTCAAATAAAGAAACTTGGCCTAAAATTTCCTTATTTGAATATTTCTTGGTAACTATCGTTTACATAAATATCATATTTACATATAGAACAATTTTTTTCAATATACATATGAAGAACCTATACATACTCTCCATTGTAAATATAATAAACTAGGATTTTATATTTGAACGGCACCTAATAAAGTTATTTTGTAACTGGAACTGGTTTCAATATACTCTAATTTGAGAAAAAAACATCCAGAGGGTTTCTTATATGAATATTTTATTAACACAAGCTCTTTCGGGCTTTGGGAGCTCTTCTACAAGAGGATTGTTGATTAACTCCTGTAAAAGGGCTCCACCGAAAGCTTGAGATAATAAAAGATTTATATGAAGAAACTTATATATCCCTGGATTGCCTTTTATTCCAAAATGTTATGATGCTCTAGGATTATATTTTTCAACATATTCTTTGATCACGATTTATGCATCAAAAAGTGAGAGAGTGAGGCAATGATTTAGCATAAAAATCACACATACACTGATTTTCCCATTTATATTTATTCTTAAACATTTGATATATTTGTGAGAGTTGGTGGACGAGTGGTTTAAGTTGTTGACCTTTGACAGCCAAGACCCTGGATCGAATACCACAATGGACACTTTTTTTCATAATGAAAAATGAAATTTCTTTAATGGCCCTTCCATTCTTGTAAAAGTCCAACCCCACTAAAGAACGCAAGTAATCAAACGGAGCTCTGGCACATTTATAAATACAAAATTCGAACTTCTTTCTATATATGTAAACATTAGATAATAAAAGGCATATATTGGATTTAATAAAATATTTATTTTGCCAATATTTCGGCTGGCTGAACGCCAACCTTTATCGAGGTATTACATTTTTGTATACACAAACTCTTATGTATATCTAGACATGTGATGCACTTACAGTAAAAGCAGCTTTTAACTACCCACCATGATTATCATAGTATTGTACCACGTGTACATGGGATAAGTAATTTACTAGCAATGTGTTTATTTTTGAAATAACATCAAATAGTATCTCTACAGACCTTAATGTAATGATAATAGTTAATGAATGAGAGGGTTTGGTTCATCACTGGTAATGGAGATTAATTTGGTGAGAAGGTTCACCATTAATGAGCCAAACCATTCAATAACTTTTATCATTGTAGTAAGGTCTGTAGAGATAATATTTGATGATATTAATAAAAAGAAACAAATTGTCAGTAAATTTATTTATTACTAATTTTATAAATACACCTATCCCCCGATTTACACGGTACTTGTTTTATACGTTTTCACTTTTACACGGTTTTCCGAATAAGTTTTTTTTTTATCGCACTATACTAAATGCTACTGTGATTGAACACATGCGCTGTGTACACATCTCACGAGGAATCCCGAGTTTATGTGCTGACTTGCTGCACACGCACACTGTGTCTGTATTTCTAATTTTTAAAAAAATTTAATTTTCGATATACACCATTTTCTCAGGAACGTATCTACCGTGTAAATCGGGGGATAGGTGTAGATGGCAATTGAATTTATAAATATTTCAAAGCTAAATCAGAGAAAACAATATGATTTTAAAAATTACGTTTTACTTTTAAAATTTGGCGTGAAGAAGAGTTCTTCCTCGAAAGCTGACCGAATTCTCTCTAATAGAGAAACATATAGAGAGATAACAGCTGTTCATATATATCGTGGAGTATATAATAATTGTTTTTTTACCTCTTGTTTACAGCGATATACATAATTGCAAAAATATACACAAAACTTATTGTTACGATGTACTTATTGTTTTCTCACATTCTCAAATATGCTTTGACTTTCTCTGCTTGGCTTCTCTCTGGAATTGTTCTTGCTTTGCTCGCACTCTGCACTGCTTGATAACTTCTCCTCTCTGCCACCAGACGGAGCTGGCTGCACGCCTCAAAGCTGAGAAGATTAAAATAGCTCTGGAGAAGATAAAAGAGGCCAACGTGAAAAAGGTAAAATAACAAAACTGCTTTGCTTTTACTCACATTTACCTTTTTGCCTATTTACACTGCATTTCTCTTAATCACTTATTATTATTATTAATATTCTTTTGAGTCAAAAGGCGATCCATTAAATAACTCTATCCCACAAATAATTGATGTTTCCGGTTGAATAGAATTTGGTGTTAAATTATAGTCAGTTTATAGAGAAGGCAATCTTTTCTACTTAATAGGTTATATAATGACTTACCCTTAAATTTTACAGTGTTAATAGTAAATCCTTATACAGTCTACTCTCTTCATAACAGTTCCCTCAAGGGACCAGACAATTTGTCTGTTACAGTAGAACCTCCAAGACAGATACTCTCACTAGAGGACACCTCTCTACATCGTCAAAATTACTATTTTCACAGGGGGTCGGTGTAAGGATGTCTAAGCCGTTGGTTTTCGACCGCTACCACCCGGGTTCGATTCCCGCACTTTTTTCTGTTAAAAAAAAAAATGCCCCCCGATTCTTTCGAAAGTCCAACCCCAACAGCGAGTGCAAGTAACCAAACTCATTTGTAAGTGCAAAAGTCAAAATGCTTTCACATATGTAGACATGTAGTGTACTTACAGTAAAAGAAGTCGCCTACTTCTACCCACCATTATCATGGCCTGTACCACGTGTACTAGGGATAATAAAAAAGTGTACAATAACATGACTTGTAATGGATTTAAATGAATTAGCTCAAGCTTAAATATCTTTCCACTTAAAAAAATATTTATTGAATGTGTGCTTTTTCAAATAACAGGAATTTAAAATAATGCCATTTATGTACAATAAAATGTACAATATATGTGGATTGAATTTTGCACTTTAATGGTTAAAATTTATAGTTTTAGCTATTCATTATCACCGGTTTGTAGATTTCGATAAATTACAAAAAGACATAAGACGCCGAAACTCTTTTTATCAATTATATAAAGTAGCTTTCGGACAATCTCTTCCTCAGCAAACTAAAACATAAAAAAAATGTAATGGAGAGAAATATATAGAATTTTAAAGATATATCTATACAAATATAGAACATAAGAGAATTTAAGAATTTACATAATTGATAAATATTTGTAGAACAAACTATAAAAATTATAAAAAGGCGTACCTGGATCTGTAAAGAAAAAAAAAAAACTTTTTTTTTCTCAAAATATTTCGAGAGTTTGTTCCCTCTTTATCACTATCCTTTTTATATAATCTTAATTGATGGATCGCCTTTTGACTCAAAACTATAAAAAGTTGATGAACTTAGTAAATAGAGAATAGCTATAAACATCATTCTTATTAAAAACATTTTACCTTCTTTTTCAAATATTCTTTTTAATTCTAATCTTTTGCACTTTCATTAATTCAATTAAATGCTTCGGAAACTTCTTTTTTGTTTGATGGTTTACAATTGCACAAGCATACACGATAATGTTGTTTTCTATATATGCACTGAGATATATTCTATCTGTAACTTGCATGAAATGAGAAACACTCATCGGCGGATTCTGAAATCTACTTAAGAGTTTTTTAAAATCGCAATTAGGGTTATGATGATGATCTGTTTAGAGCGTGGAAGCTTTTTTATTGTAATAAAGAAACATATCGCTAAGATCTCGTCATTTTAAACTGATGTGCTTGTCTTTAATGTCAATCAAGTCGACTTTTGATGACTATATAGACAAATACAGTTAAACCTGTCTATAGCACCCCCTCTTGGGACTCACTAAAATAGGGCGCTATAGAGAGGGAGGCGCTATTTAGAGGGGGCGCTATAGACAGGTTTAACTGTATTCTGATCTGTTAGTGACCATCACTCGCAGCTCATTTAGTGACGTTTCTGTAGTTTTCTTGACCCTTTCTAGCCTGCTCATTGCAGGTCTTCCTCCATTTCTTCAATTTTTTTCCAACATCAACGTCTTTTTTAAACCATTAGATCTCATTATGTATCTGAAATAGATCTGTCTTTGTTTACCTATTTGGGATTCTAGGAATCTACCCATGATTAATTTTATTTAAGATTGAAACATTTGACCTTTTATATCTGTCCATGGCACCAAAATGGCGTTAAGAATTGTAAATTATCGCAGTATAAGAAATGGAAGCAGTGAAGCACGAATGATTCTTTTACATATAAAACAAATTTCTACTGTCCTTACTGCGATAGAAAATATTGGTGAAAATATTTAAACGTAGTAAGAACACACACACAGTAGAATTACATATATTTAATGTTAAAAATAAAAAAGGCATATCCTTACCAGGATCACATGTGCTTTTCAGATGTCAGAGCGTCATCTAGTGGAACAGAAATCAACTAAACATTGATTTAACCTGTTCTCTGATATTTGACCAACCTAATTTCTTTATAAATCAAGAAAAGCCATTCACGAACACGTTTCATGTAAATGTGTAAAAAGAAACATTCGTGATTTAATTCTTAAATTTCTTATATAAATTTCTTTCATATATATACCAGATGGTAAATGGCGTGGTATTGCTTTAAATTAAATTATTGTGTGTGTGACGCACGTGTTGTGACAGCTCTTCGTGCGTGTGTACTCCGGGGATCTGAGCTCCAAGAGTCTTCTGGTGGATGAACGCAGCACGGTCGCACATGTGTGCCGTGTGTTGGCTGACAAGAACCATGTGCCGCTGGACATGCGCTGGGGACTGGTGGAACATTGTCCTGATCTCCTCATGGGTACTATGAAACCTCCTATCACTTCCTCGAGTCTCTGAAAGATCCCTAAGTTTGACGCACCTTTTCCTCACTATCCCAGCTTACAATCGTCAAATACAATACCTATCAACAGCTGCTCTAACGGACAGACAACGTTCCACTTAAATTTTTGAAATTCGAAACTATTTTAGACGCATAAGATTCTTTTTGAAATTAAACAATATCTACTGCCCTTACTGCAATGGAAAAATTAATGGGATGGCCTGGCTCATCAGTGGTGAACCCTACCAGCGGTTTCGCCAGTTCACCACTGATGAGCCAGGCCCTCCCATTAATTTTTCCATTGCAGTAAGGGCAGTAGATATTGCTTAATTTCAAAAAGAATCTTATGCGTCTAAAATAGTTTAGAATTTTGATAACAGATGGCGCGCTAGTGCATTATAACTTAAATATTTGACTGTTTCTTTAATATTTATACTGTTTCTTTATTTATATATGAAACTATAGATGGAAATTTAAGCTTCAGATTTGGCCTTACCACTTAGCCAGCTAAACACCTCTTTGGCAGATTGTCAAGATTCCATTAGATCTCTTGTGGAATATATGGAATAAAGTCTGTCCTAGGCTCACGAAGACCATTAACTTGATGTTCTCTAGGTGAACGCTTCTCAATTTTGTTTATATAAAAGGGCGTACCTGGATCTGCAAAGAAAAAAAATCTCAAAATATTTCGAGAGATTGCTCCCTCTTTATCAATTTATTGCACAGTCTTGCAACAGCACAGTATTGTTAAAGAGGGAGCAATCTCTCGAAATATTCAGAGAATTTTTTTCTTTACAGATTCAGGTACGCCTTTTTATATGAACTTAATTGATGGATCGCCTTTTGACTCAAGCTTCTCAATTTGCCAAAGCTGGTGTTGTGGCTTTGTCACTGACCTGAGGCAGCTAGTTCGCGGCGACAGTCAATAGAAGCATCTAGCTTTAACGGAAGAGGCGACCTTTGTCTTTTTACATATGAAACTATTTTTCAAAAGGTTGTCTTAATTTTAAGAATCCAAAATAATAATTTTAAACATATGTAATAATTAAGAAAAAGACATCCCCTGATCGTGTAACTAAAATATTGTCGTGATAAAAAAAATTAAATAGTCTCACTAATTACTTTAAATATTTATTTAATTGGTTATATGAAAGATGTTAAATATAAAATAAGGGTTATGATTTACATGCGCCGAGTCGACTCAAGAGTTAAAGCGAGAGGCTGTTCTTCACATGGCACGAGCCAGCACGTTCCATTCTATGTGAAGCCACTGTTTTCCCGACAGGTCCTACCAGCCAATTTAAGAGGGAATACCAGGAAACTCTGTTCTCCTGACAATATGCTAATGACATCTGTCGGAATCCGCCATCTATCACAAACCATCAGCATCGTCTGGCGAAATTCTAAACTGGCGCCGTGGCAGTTTCCATCTTTAGACCTTGTTGTGGAAATTCTAAATCTATCTCGATTTTAGACGTTTTTGACCTTTTGCTTTAGCTCAACTCTTAATCTATTACAGAGTTTTATTTATTTATCTTCAGTTTGTACAAAGTACATTACATATGATGATGTAATGACACATGTCAATCATGCGTATAATCATTTATAGATGTGTTTCTATTATACAACATGAAAATCTTGTTATAAGTTATATACAATATGGGGTTGTTGGTTTAAATTACCATATATATGTATTTGCACTTTGACATTGTATTGACAAGATGTCAATAAAGTATGTGAATTGTCATATATGTAGTATTTTTTAAATATCTAAACAAGTTTTTTTGTTTATAAAAAATGGTCCGCAAATTTTGGTTCGTTAATTTAACCGTTCAAAAAAAGGTTGTTGATAAATGTAGGAGAGGGTGACATGTAACGAATATAATCGAGAGGTTCTTTTTTATATTAGAGAGAGAGAGATTGACACTTCTTTATTACAATGTCCATATAAAATTATATAAGGTTAAATATATATGATTATTCTGAAAATAAAGCAATCCATATTTAAATCATTAGATAATAAAAAGGCATATATTGGATTTAATTAAAGATTTATTTGCCAACTTTTATCGAGGCATTACATTTTTGTATACACAAACTCTGCGACGCACCCCCTGACCTGCAGGCTTGGCTCTTCGGGTCCGACCTTGAGGACGAAGCCCTGACCATCCTCGCGTCGGCAAAATTACGGATCTACCGCCACTTTGTTCAGGTTGGGCTCGGTGGAGTGGAGAACCCGCTCATCGCATGGAGGAGAACACTCGCGCGCCGAGGATGCCTCCCCTCATCCTCTATTATATAACTTTTTGTACATATTTTCCTATTTATCATTATATTATTTTACTATTATAACTCTCTTTGAGTGTAAATATTGACAAGATGTCAATAAAAGTTGTTTTAATTGTCAACTCAGCGCCGCATAGTGTTATTATAGGTAACTATAGGTGCTGAGTTTGTGTATACAAAAATGTAATGCCTCGATAAAGGGTGGCAAATAAATCTTTAATTTAATCCAATATATGCCTTTTTACTATCTAATATATGATTATATATAATGACAAATATATGAATAAATAGATATAAATTTAAAACAATTGATAAATATACATATATATATAAATATATACAAGTCGTCATTGGTGGCGTCCACCGCGGGAAAGACTCCGCCACCGATGGACTGCGAGAGTTCTTTCCCACAGAGTGGGCAGGTCGATGTGTTGGCTAGCATTACCCAACTCAAGACCAAGATGGTACTTGTAGATGGTAGCCTTCGCTACACTTGTTATTTGAATTGCAGACAGAGATAGATTGAAACTTCTTTTATACTTCGTCCATATAAGTTTATATAAAATTATATACACGTTTACATTATGATTATAGGTATATTCGAGGTATATTCCAGAATTAGCCAAATACCCATTCTTGATTAATCAGTCCGTGGTTAGCTTTTCTTGATTAATCAAGAATAGGTATTTGGCCAATTCTGGAATAATTAAAAAAATCGATGAGAATAGTTGATATTTATTCCGATAGATGGCGCAAGCCATCAGCAACTTTCAGTTGCACGATAAGGATATGCCTTTTTCACAATATAATACAGGGTGCTTCAAAAAAATGTATACACACTTTGAACTTCCATAGAAAATTTATTTACCGTTCTACAAAGTTAAATTTCAGGAAAATAGAAAACTGAAAGTCCAATATAAATGAAACATAAATAACAAATGTTAATACTGTTCAAATTGGTGACCTGCAGCATCAATACAATTCTGAGTACGAGTCACCACAGTGATACGTGAACCGGGATTTATGGGTAGCATCATTTGGTCGGATGAAGCCCAATTCAAACTTAATGGAACTGTCAATAGGCACAATTGTGTTTACTGGTGTGAAGAAAATCCTCACATTACAATTGAAAAAGCTGTAAATTTGCCTGGTGTAAATGTATGGTGCGGTTTGTCTTCAAGGGGACTCATTGGACCTTTTCGATTTGAAGGCACTGTAACTGGTATTAATTACCTAACAATGCTTGCTGATTCCATATT
The DNA here is from genome assembly GCA_030710605.1 of Cordylochernes scorpioides. Taxonomy (NCBI): domain Eukaryota; kingdom Metazoa; phylum Arthropoda; class Arachnida; order Pseudoscorpiones; family Chernetidae; genus Cordylochernes; species Cordylochernes scorpioides. Next base: position 17,230,481 of record CP092882.1, on the reverse strand, counting down.
TCCTGCCATTCGTGCATTATACGGTAATGATGATTTTTATTTTCAACTAGATGGTGCTCCGCCGCACTATCACAGGGACGTACGAGCTTACCTGGATCAAAATTTGTCGGGCCAGTGGATAGGACGCAGGGGGCCAATCGAGTTTCCAGCACGCTCTCCAGACCTTACACCACTGGATTTCTTCTTGTGGGGCACATTAAAAGATGGGGTGTACAAACGTAAACCACGTAACCTAGACATTCTTTGGAATGAGATTCAAGCAGTGTGTAGAGAAATCTCATTGGACGTTTTGATACGATGTACAGAATCTGTGGTGACTCGTACTCAGAATTGTATTGATGCTGCAGGTCACCAATTTGAACAGTATTAACATTTGTTATTTATGTTTCATTTATATTGGACTTTCAGTTTTCTATTTTCCTGAAATTTAACTTTGTAGAACGGTAAATAAATTTTCTATGGAAGTTCAAAGTGTGTATACATTTTTTTGAAGCACCCTGTATATTAATCAAATAATACCATAAGTTTCTGGAGATGAGCTTCTTTTCATTTTATTAACATAGTTTCAAGCTTTCGGAAATCTCTGATCTTCTACAGGAGAAGATAAATAAAACGCCGCCTGATGCCAAACTAATTCATGTAGGTTCTCCTGTAGCAGGACAGAGATGGCTGAAAGCTTTAGACTACGTTATTAAAATGAAAAATAATTCATCTCATCAGAAACCTGTTGTATTGTTTCATTAATGTCCAGAAGATTTAAATGAATTGATATAAAATATTCTATATACAGTTACGAGCGTCATTCTTCATCTCCTAATCAACTCTGTCACCGTTTGCTTTTTTTTTTTTGGAATGGCGCCCTCCTATTGGTTGGATACGATCACGCCACCTTTGCCCCCCCCCCCCACTCGCTTCTTCGTTTTTGTAACTATTGTGTTGGAGCGGGTCGCTCCTTAAATAAATGCATATATTAGTTAATAACTAAATGGAATCCTCTCTTTCTTTTTCCCAGTAAGAGACGCCTACGGAAGCCAACAGTACATAGACAGATAAAGCACATAGGCTATAGTTATTAACTAACATATGCAATTATTTAAGGCGCCTATTTATAATTGTAACAAATAGTATTTGAATCAAAACATTCAATCGGGTAAAACACGGGCGTTGCCCGGGTCATTCGGCTAGTAAGATATAATCAGGGGATGCCCCTTTTTTCTTAATTTATATTCACCTAATCCCAGTAAAATTTCAGTTTTGTACTATTTCACTCATAGTTTGGCATTCTCACCCCCAACCGGCCTAAATACCCGTTTCATAGTTTTTCAGGATGTCCCAAGATCAGCTTTTTGATCGTTGAGATACAGCTTGCACCACGTTGACGAGGGCCAACAGCCCGAAACGCGTACGTGGTTAGCTTTTCTTGATTAATCAAGAATGGGTATTTGACCAATTCTGGAATAATTTAAAATTTTACACAAATAAATTTTCTGGCAATGCGTTTCTTTTAAATCTCTACAGACCTTACTGCAATGAATGATTTAATGAATGAGAGGGCTTGGCTCATCAGTAGTGAACCCTCTCAGCGGTTTCGCCAAATTAATGGCGATCTGGAATAATTAAAAATCAACGATTAGTTTATATTTATTCCGTCAGATGGCGTAATTCATCAATAACTTTGAGTTGCACGATCAGGAAATGTATTTTTCATAAGATATAGTTTTATAAAAAATATTAAAATCATATTTACATACGTTTGCACGTTTGGTATATGTTTCTTTCTAGGTTGGTATATACGGGCAAAATATACATTTATAAGTTCCTTGAATATTAATTTCATGACTTCTATATATATTAAAGACTCTCTACATATTTGCATTTTCTATTCGAAATATAGCTCTACTAGCCGAATAACCCGGGCAACGCCCGTGTTTTACCCGATTGAATGTTTTGATTCAAGGTGACGTGATCGTAGCCGACCAATAGGAGGGCGCCATTCCAAAAAAAAAAAAGCAAACGGTGACAGAGATGACTGATGAAGAATGACGCTCGTAACTGTATATAGAATAATATATCATCATCATTCAAGTATGCAATGAAATAACTATGCAAATATGATTTCTGTCTGTCTGTGTGATACACGTTTTTCAACTAAGAAATTAGAGCGAATTGAAATGATGTTTTCAGCGATGTTTCATAACCTAAATGTGTCATTGGCCACGTGGTATCAGCAGTATAGAACAGGTTGTCTCTTGATACAGGTTAAAATTTAAGGAAGTTGTACTTTTGAGCATATATATCGGGATTCAGACAAATAACTCTGAAGGATATTACAGTGATCTTTATTGAAGGCACACGAGATAACCAAGTGTAAACAACCTGTCCCCTTAAAAAAAACAACCGGCAAGTTTAAGTTTTGTTCATGAGTGTAGGATAATAGGTAGTGTAGTCCAGATGTCGGCAAACTGAGGCTCTTTGGATGTGAAACTGCGGCTCTTTATATAGTTCCATACGTAAATATTATTTATGCGAGTACTATTTATTGTTGGAAAGAAAACATTTTGTGGCTCTTTAAAAACTTTGAAATTTTGTAAATTGTAATTTTTGACTCCTCCGACTCAAAGGTTTGCCGGCCCCTGGTGTAGGGTACCATATATCTGGGAAATTTTGTAAAGTGTGTGAATAACTTTCTTTTCGGACCTAGAGATAGTTGGTGTTGTGTGCCAGTTTGATCCTGCTTTCGATGTGTTTTTAAAAAGGTTAGATGATCGTCTAGGGTCATCCCTAAATACAGAACAATCTCTTTTTCATTTAATTCAGTTAACGAAGATACAGAACTCATTTAGTTCTTCAAACTAAAGATTTCGACGTTTCGACAAAATTCATTTGTCCTCGTCAGGAGCGAATAAAAATTAAAGCATTTGACAAAGCGTTAATATACATTATTATTTGTAAAACGACATTTAAAAATTATCCCGCATGTGTTTCTTTTGCGGGATAATTTTCAAATGTCGTTTTACAATCATAAGCCGCATTATATTGTATTATAAAATAGATTATTATTTATTTTATGAAAAATGATAATCTGTTTCATTATTATTTATTTTATAAAAAATTATAATCTGTTACTGATTTTTAATTGGGAAAAAATTCAATCAATTACATTCATTATTTATTCATTATATTCATTATTTTACATTCATTATTACTTTTTCACTATGCTTCTTTCTTACTACAGGAACCAGGGTTAATTATATTTTCACAAAATATAAAAAATTAATATATTGAAAATAGTCTGATCATCCAAAATGACTTCTACGCATCAGCGCATCCAGTATCTGAAACAATTGAGTCCATCAGCTTATAAAGATGAATACAAAAATCTAGAAGAATGCAGTTTTATCAAGATTCTTGGTTATGGAACAGATGGGATTATTCACAAGGTTTTCTTTAATGGGAAACAAGTTGCTGTTAAGGAATTTAAACCCAGATCTCAGATATTCCCTCCCGAATCCAAGAACGAAATACAATTCTTGAAAGAACTTGAACATAAGAACGTTATATCCTACTACGGCCTGGTAACTGTGTCATTACCAAATGATATGTATGTTATGTATGGCTTTTTGGAGTTTTGCGAATGTTCTCTTGAGAGAGTTATTGAAAACCCTAAGAAACAAATTTCGTATCAAGAAAAAAAGAACATTGTTTCCCAGATTGTTGAAGGACTTGATTACCTGGTAAAAAAATCTATTGTACATTGTGACTTAAAACCGGCTAACATTTTGATGACGCATAATGGAGAAATCAAAATCGCTGATTTTGGATTAACGAGAAAATTGACCAAAGAAGAGAATTTCACGTCTACATACTATAATGTAGTTTCACTATGGTATAGGGCACCAGAAATACTGAATCAACAGCCTTATAGCTTTGGTATTGATATGTGGTCTTTAGGGCTCATTATTGCTGAACTCTGGTTGAGAAAGCCACTTTTGAAGGGTAAAAATGAAAAAGAGCAAAAAATTATTATTCAAAACTTGTGGATCCCAGGGAGCAATCAATTTATCGATAATGTACTAACCAATATCGATAGTCCAGCTTTCAAATTGGTGAAACAACTTCTGCAAATCGATCCGTCAAAAAGATCAACAATTGAAGATGTTAAAAAATCCAAGTTTTTAGAAATGATTCCAAACATTAAAAAGACTCGATCAAGATTGCCACAATCTAAAAATCCAACTTCGCTTTCAGACCAGAAAATTTGCTTGAATATTCAAATAAAAAATAAATCAAACGATAAAATCGAATATTCACGACCCAAACAACGTCATGGAGAAAGCTACATAAACAAAAACATTAAAGAAAAAAGAGTTAATCAAAATAAACAAACTGAGAACAACCAGAAACCTGCTCAGAATACAACATCGACCTTTCCACCAAAGGCGATCGAATCTAAGAAAAAACATGAGGTTGCTTCAACCAACAGAAGACGTCACGGTTCTAATAATACCTACTACGACAGAAACGAAGACTACCACTATCGTGATTATGTATACCGAAGAAGTAGACATAATCAACAATATCATCATCCGTACCAAAGACGTCAGTATTCAAGATACCATGACTTTCATGAGCCATATTACCCTCGGTATTACCATGATAGGTATATGGAAGATTATCATTGGCAACCATATTGGTGAAACTATATTTGCACAATGGGGGAGGGAGGGGGTAAAACTACTATATTACATGGGCCATTTTCTCCTACCTGAATACTTTTTTTAACCATATTTTTTTTTCTCAATATCGTTTTTTTAGTGGTGTTTTGTAATGTTTTTATAAATTGAAACCGCGTTTAAATTAATGGTCAACAAACAAAAATTCTAGGAAAAAAAGCATTACCTGTCAAAAATTATTTTTGAAATCGCTTTATTGTAAGGTATAATATTGATGGATTCGAATACCTATTTTAATGGCCCATATGCAAATTGGTTTTCATTAGGATAAAGATTGTGTAAATAATCATTGAAGAGGGAGTATAAAATTCCGCCAGTCGAGAAACTAATAGACACATTTAAATGACCAATGTCAAGACCGTTGTTCAAATAAAAATCTCCAGAAAGAAGTAAAAGAACAAGTTTTTTTGGAGAAGTTTTGTTGAACTTCAATTTAAGAACAGGACATATGAATATAAACATTATAAAAGAAAGTAAAAAAAAAAAAAGATAAATATTCATATTCTAAAACATGTGAAATCCGAGTTCACAATATCTATATAAATTGTTTGAAGCAGAAGTCTCAAGAAAATATTCTTGATTTTATAATACCAAATCAAGTTGTATGCAATAATTCTTGTTCAAATTCCCGAAACTTTATGAATGAATCCAAGAAACTGAAAAGCAAATCTTAACAGTTTTCTATTTGGCTATAAATGACTATACTGATGTAAATGTAATGACTATACTGATGACTATACTTATGACTATACTGATGTTCTTCAGTTGTATATATAAGATGTAAATATGATACATATAATGTTTCTTCATATATATTACTGTAACTTTTAGCTTGTGTATATATATAGAAAAATATTAATAAAGTTTTTAAAAAATTATTTTTCAAAATGTATGTCAAATAATTTTTCATATCTAATACATGATATTATAAAACCGTTTAAAATCTGTAGGTTTATATGACAGTTATTAAGGTAAGATATAAAAGTTTAAGAATAGAATGTAATTTTGTGCGCGTAGAAATATATATTATGCAAGGTTTTATTGCTTTCATTCAATTCATAAAAATTTATATTAAGAAAAAGGCATTTCCTGATCGTGTAACTAAATCTTGTTGATGGCTTGCGCCATCTACCGGAATAAATATCAACTAATCCTTAATTTTTTTTATTTCAGAATTTGGCAGATGACACACCAGCAACCTTTAGTTGCCCAATCAGGAGATGTCTTAATTTAACCATCCGATCCCAATACAATTTCACTTTTATGCTATTTTTTTTCATAAAATTTTATTTTTAATTAGAAAGACATATATTGGATTATAAAAAAATAATTTATTTACCAATATATATTTCAGTTGTCTGAACGCCAATATTTTTCAAGGCATAACTAAAATATTAGTAAATAAATTATTTTTTGATTCAATATATCTGCCTTTTTAATTAAATATCTATATATGGATTGTTCTATCTTCAAAACAAAAATTGTATATGTTTGTAGTATGTATATATAAATTGATACAGTAAAACCTTCCTTCAGAGGACACCTCTCCACAAAGGATAGTTTTCATTTGCAAAATTACCATTTTTACAATTTAGTAACTCTCCTGTAAGAGGACATCTCTCCCTAGAGAACACTTTGGCTCTGCAATTTGGTGTTGTCCTTTACAGGGAGGTAGTTCTACTGTATTATGCAAGAATTAAGAGTCATTTGAATGAGAATTTTGAAAAATACTTATTTTTTTCTTAATAATATTAATAATTCTCAATTATATTTGTTAAGGTTCCTTTGTCCTTAACGAAAAAGGCCGAACTTCAGAGGTCTGTATAGGTTTTAACTACCCAGGCGATGATTCCAATGTCCAGGCGACACCCCAATGGTGATTCCAATGCCTCAGCCAAAGAGAGAATGAAGCACGACCCAATTGCTATTCCCACTTTTTTTAAACTCAATTATATACAAAATAGTCAACGGTCAATATATACATAATCACAGAACAATTAAATTTAATATTAATAAACAAATAATATATTAAAAAACTCAATTATATTATTATTTCTATCTATTTGACTAATTCAGGTTTTCTTGGAACGTATAAGTGTAGTCAACTACCTGGCTTTACATAATATCTCATTGTTTATTTTTCTAAATGTAAATTTTAAATCCTAATGTTTAGAGAAAACAGATTTATATAGCTCAGTGAAAGGTATCTACTGATTGGAGGTTGTTAAAGGCGCCATCTATCGGGACAAATCTTAACTAAACGTTAAATTTATTTAATACAAAATATTGGGGCAAATAATTTCTTGATATAATTCCAGAAAACCTTGTACACATCCAGAAGATATATTTCCTTAATTATATCACCCGATATATGGTACATTCTTAATTTTCTTCATATTTCCATATACTTAGTCTAGCCATAAAAATTGTTACAAAACCAATTTAATTTGACCGCGTGAAGTATTCAAAATACAGTACTTGTTATTTGAATATCTCGTGTACACGTGTTTAGAAAAAATCGGAATATACATGTGGAATAACCATTTGGTTTCAGTAGCATAGAACAGGTTGTCTCTTGTTACAGGTTTAAGTACATGTACTAGATAACAATGGACCCCATGTGGTTTCAGCAGTATAGAACAGGTTGTCTCTTGTTACAGGTTTAAGTACATGTACTAGATAACAATGAACCCCATGTGGTTTCAGCAGTATAGAACAGGTTGTCTCTTGTTACAGGTTTAAGTACATGTACTAGATAACAAGGGACCCCATGTGGTTTCAGCAGTATAGAACAGGTTGTCTCTTGTTACAGGTTTAAGTACATGTACTAGATAACAATGGACCCATGTGGTTTCAGCAGTATAGAACAGGTTGTCTCTTGTTACAGGTTTAAGTACATGTACTAGATAACAATGGACCCCATGTGGTTTCAGCAGTATAGAACAGGGTGTCTCTTGTTACAGGTTTAAGTACATGTACTAGATAACAATGGACCCCATGTGGTTTCAGCAGTATAGAACAGGTTGTCTCTTGTTACAGGTTTAAGTACATGTACTAGATAACAATGAACCCCATGTGGTTTCAGCAGTATAGAACAGGTTGTCTCTTGTTACAGGTTTAAGTACATGTACTAGATAACAATGGACCCCATGTGGTTTCAGCAGTATAGAACAGGGTGTCTCTTGTTACAGGTTTAAGTACATGTACTAGATAACAATGGACCCCATGTGGTTTCAGCAGTATAGAACAGGTTGTCTCTTGTTACAGGTTTAAGTACATGTACTAGATAACAATGGACCCCATGTGGTTTCAGCAGTATAGAACAGGTTGTCTCTTGTTACAGGTTTAAGTACATGTACTAGATAACAATGGACCCCATGTGGTTTCAGCAGTATAGAACAGGGTGTCTCTTGTTACAGGTTTAAGTACATGTACTAGATAACAATGAACCCCATGTGGTTTCAGCAGTATAGAACAGGTTGTCTCTTGTTACAGGTTTAAGTACATGTACTAGATAACAATGGACCCCATGTGGTTTCAGTAGCATAGAACAGGGTGTCTCTTGTTACAGGTTTAAGTACATGTACTAGATAACAATGGACCCCATGTGGTTTCAGCAGCATAGAACAGGGTGTCTCTTGTTACAGGTTTAAGTACATGTACTAGATAACAATGAACCCCATGTGGTTTCAGCAGTATAGAACAGGTTGTCTCTTGTTACAGGTTTAAGTACATGTACTAGATAACAATGAACCCCATGTGGTTTCAGCAGTATAGAACAGGGTGTCTCTTGTTACAGGTTTAAGTACATGTACTAGATAACAATGGACCCCATGTGGTTTCAGCAGTATAGAACAGGGTGTCTCTTGTTACAGGTTTAAGTACATGTACTAGATAACAATGGACCCCATGTGGTTTCAGTAGCATAGAACAGGGTGTCTCTTGTTACAGGTTTAAGTACATGTACTAGATAAAAATGGACCCCATGTGGTTTCAGCAGTATAGAACAGGGTGTCTCTTGTTACAGGTTTAAGTACATGTACTAGATAACAATGGACCCCAAGTGGTTTCAGCAGCATAGAACAGGGTGTCTCTTGTTACAGGTTTAAGTACATGTACTAGATAAAAATGGACCCCATGTGGTTTCAGCAGTATAGAACAGGGTGTCTCTTGTTACAGGTTTAAGTACATGTACTAGATAACAATGGACCCCAAGTGGTTTCAGCAGCATAGAACAGGGTGTCTCTTGTTACAGGTTTAAGTACATGTACTAGATAACAATGGACCCCATGTGGTTTCAGCAGTATAGAACAGGGTGTCTCTTGTTACAGGTTTAAGTACATGTACTAGATAACAATGGACCCCATGTGGTTTCAGCAGTATAGAACAGGGTGTCTCTTGTTACAGGTTTAAGTACATGTACTAGATAACAATGGACCCCAAGTGGTTTCAGCAGCATAGAACAGGGTGTCTCTTGTTACAGGTTTAAGTACATGTACTAGATAAAAATGGACCCCATGTGGTTTCAGCAGTATAGAACAGGGTGTCTCTTGTTACAGGTTTAAGTACATGTACTAGATAACAATGGACCCCAAGTGGTTTCAGCAGCATAGAACAGGGTGTCTCTTGTTACAGGTTTAAGTACATGTACTAGATAACAATGGACCCCAAGTGGTTTCAGCAGCATAGAACAGGTTGTCTCTTGTTACAGGTTTAAGTACATGTACTAGATAACAATGGACCCCAAGTGGTTTCAGCAGCATAGAACAGGGTGTCTCTTGTTACAGGTTTAAGTACATGTACTAGATAAAAATGGACCCCATGTGGTTTCAGCAGTATAGAACAGGTTGTCTCTTGTTACAGGTTTAAGTACATGTACTAGATAACAATGGACCCCAAGTGGTTTCAGCAGCATAGAACAGGGTGTCTCTTGTTACAGGTTTAAGTACATGTACTAGATAAAAATGGACCCCATGTGGTTTCAGCAGTATAGAACAGGGTGTCTCTTGTTACAGGTTTAAGTACATGTACTAGATAACAATGGACCCCATGTGGTTTCAGCAGCATAGAACAGGGTGTCTCTTGTTACAGGTTTAAGTACATGTACTAGATAAAAATGGACCCCATGTGGTTTCAGCAGTATAGAACAGGGTGTCTCTTGTTACAGGTTTAAGTACATGTACTAGATAACAATGGACCCCAAGTGGTTTCAGCAGCATAGAACAGGGTGTCTCTTGTTACAGGTTTAAGTACATGTACTAGATAACAATGGACCCCATGTGGTTTCAGCAGTATAGAACAGGTTGTCTCTTGTTACAGGTTTAAGTACATGTACTAGATAACAATGGACCCCATGTGGTTTCAGCAGTATAGAACAGGTTGTCTCTTGTTACAGGTTTAAGTACATGTACTAGATAACAATGGACCCCAAGTGGTTTCAGCAGTATAGAACAGGTTGTCTCTTGTTACAGGTTTAAGTACATGTACTAGATAACAATGAACCCCATGTGGTTTCAGCAGTATAGAACAGGGTGTCTCTTGTTACAGGTTCAAGTACATGTACCACCAATTACTTAGAACCTATGCTCAAATCGAAGTTATAATACAGAGAAAAGGAGTACATATTGAATGTACAGTTCAGCCTCTTGAATACGGTCTGAAGGCAAAACATAACCATTTTTATCTAAAACACACATGAACACCAATGGGTTATTTTCCCGGTTCTATATTTACAAACATTTTTTTAATATCTTAAATTGAAATTTGCAAAGAAGTTAACCGCGCTGAAGCGATTTTGAAAATAGAGTAGAACTTTCTGTGTACAATAAAACTGTATCGTCCTAAAGTAACACTGAACGTTTATTAATTTTAGTTAAAACAATAAATTATTACAATTTCAAAAAATATTTTGATTGCTGCCTATAAAGTCAATTTTATTTATAACAAATACATATCTATTTAGACTTGATTCCTATTTATCAAAGTGGTTTTAAACTTTATTTTTACATTAATACATTTTCACCTATTTTTTCCAAAACATTCAATTTCTCTAAAGTTTCCAATTTCGACAGAAATTTAATGGTAATCTTAGAAAGGTGTTAATGTAGCTTGAAATTTACAACTATCAGAAATATTCACGCACAAAAAAAATAATCTTTAACAAGTATTATGTAAAGCGAGTAATACATATTTAAAATAAATTGTAAATAAGTTAAGATCAATTTTAATTTGAACGCCCATTTAAAAATTTCTGGTACTTAGAAACCAAACATATAAATACGAGGTGTGTTCAAAAAGTATCGCGACTTTTGTGTTTTTTCAAAAATTATTTATTTATTCATGAATACCTATTTTGTCCCCTTCAAAGTAATCCCCATGAGATATTATACACTTGTGCCAACGGTTTTTCCAATCTTCGAAGCACTTCAAAAAATCATTTTTTAAAAATCTTTTTCAGCTCCTCCTTCGATGCCGTCTTTATCTCGTCAAGCGTAGCGTAACGTCGTCCTTTCATGGGCCTCTTCAGTTTAGGGAACTAGAAAAAGTCACAGGGGGCCAGATCTGGGGAATACGGTGGCTGCGGCATCATTAGTGTGTTGTTTTTGGCCAAAAAGTCGCGCACAAGCAACGATGTGTGAGCAGTGGCGTTATCGTGATGCAAAAGCCAATTTTTGTTCTTCCACAAATCCGAGCGTTTCTGGCGGATTGCTTCGCGCAAATTGCGCATAACTTGCAGGTAATATTCCTTATTGACCGTTCTACCCTGTGGCAAGAACTCATGATGCACCACGCCCCTGTAATCAAAGAAAACTGTCAGCAAAACTTTCACATTCGACCGAACTTGGCGCGCTTTTTTCGGTCTTGGTTCGTGCGGCAGCTTCCATTGAGATGATTGAGCTTTGGTTTCCACGTCATAACCATAAACCCACGCTTCGTCACCAGTTATGACCCTCTGGAGCAAATTTGGGTCGTCGCGGACAGAGTCCAACATCTCATTAGCAATGTTCATGCGATGCTGTTTTTGGTCGCAATTGAGCAATTTTGGTACGAATTTCGCGGCGACCCGTCTCATGCCCAAATCATTGATAAAAATCGAATGGAACGAGCCAATCGATATGTTTAGGTCCTCAGCAACTTCTCTAACGGTGATTCGACGATTGGCCAATATCATTTTCTCTGCTTCATTAATTTTTTCGTCTGTTGTTGAAGTGCTCGGGCGTCCGGCACGCTCTTCGTCGTTCACATCTTCTCGGCCTTCTGAGAACATTTTGTACCACCGATAAACGTTGCTTCGGTTCAAGGTAGCTTCTCCGTATGCCACAGTCAACATTCGGAATGCATCCGCACACTTAATTTCGTTTTTCACACTTTTGTGTGAAATTTTTTTGATACAGGTTCTTTGATCCATTTTTTTTTAATAGGTAAAAATCGAAGACGATCCAAAACACCTGCAAGCAAAGCAGCTGTCAACAATTAAGTGAACATTCAAAATGGGCGAGCTTGTCGGCATAAGTGAGAGACATGAGTACCAACATAAAGCCACAAAAAGATCGAAATTCGAATATACGTAACCCGCGAAAATTCAAAAGGCGCGATACTTTTTGACCCCCCTCGTATATAGAGAAATAGCCAGCTCTAAAAGACCGAAATGCCTTTTCTTAAATACCATTTCTAAGACTCCATCATTCAATGTAGCATATATAAGCAGACTCGTCCAATATAGTATTATAAAATTTTATAAAATGCTGAAACTATTTTATTTACTTTTTTTAAAAAAAGCTTTCGGGCATTCTCTTTTTCAGATAACTAAAACGTTTTAGTTTGGATTTCCCGAAAGCTTCTTTTAATCAGGTAAATAAAAAGAGCTGCGATGTCTCTTATGCATATTTTATTTTGCAATTTGTTGAAAACCACAATCTTGTAATGATCAATACAGTATTAGAGATCTACGAAGCGCGTACTGGTAGATTAAATTGGCGAAACCGCTGGGAGGGTTTACCAATGATGAGCCAAGCCCTCCCAATATTTTTCATTGCAATAAAGACAGTAGAAGTTTGTTTTACGGGTAAAAAAATATTCGTGCTTTAATGCCTCCATTTTTATATACAAGTATTGTATACTTGGGTATACTTGTATTTGCATACTGCTTACAAACTTCTATGCAAAATTTGGTTGAAATCCATTTATTTTGTTGAAACGTACCAACTTAAAATGTTTCACAGCTCAAATTTTTCCTTATCATTGTAACCAGCTTACTTTTAAATTTCTTTTTATATATTACCATTCTATCATTGATTTCTCTTTGAAAATTTATTGTGTGTATTTCATTAACCATTCTTTTCTAAAGATTTTTACCAGTTTGTAGAAAATTGACATTTTGACTAGAAGAAAATCTTTATTTTCATAGACGTTTCGGTAAACACTTCATTTACCTTTCTTTTCACCAAAATTTGAAAATAAAATATACGATATAAAATGCATACATTTTTTTAAAACGTTTTTTATATAGTGTATGTCTCAGAGCGTTTTATTTTAAATTCTGACCAAAAAATCCAAAAGGTCGAAACTTTCAGGGAAAAAAGGAATAATATACAAACGGTATTGTACATGCACTATATATTTTTATATAATAAAATACACATATTGGATAGATATACTGTATGTTTTATGTGAAATATTGGTTTCTTTCTGATAACTGTTTTGTGCTTGTTATTAAAGTTTAAAACACATTTAAACTCTATATATTTTATTCAATGAAGATCAAAATTACATAAACATCACAATTAATTATATATCTTAACTACATAACATTAAGCCATCTATTTTCTGTTTTGTTTGGTCACCAGTCCAATATTTTTATTTTCACAGACTAAATTATGGGATTAATTTATAAATGAAATATTATGCAAAACAAATAAACAATTATATACATCAAGAACATTCTGGCGGAAACCTAAAAGACTATATATATGTGATAACTTCTAAATATATTGTAAGAATCACTTTAGAAATGTATATGATATAATTTCAATAGCATTTCCATCACTGCAGGTGAAGCTAATATATCAAATTACGAAACTATTTTAGACGCGTAATATTCTTTTTAAAATAAAACAATATCTACTGCCCTTACTGCAATGGAAAAATTAAAGGGAGGGCCTGGCTCATCAGTGGTGAACCCTCCCAGCGGTTTCGCCAGTTTACATTGCAGTAAGAGCAGTAGAAATTGTATTATTTTAAAAAGAATATTACGCGTCTAAAATAGTTTCGTAATTTGATAACAGATGGCGCGCTAGTGCATCGTAAGCTAATATATGTACGAGAGATTAGTAGGGTTGACTGACTTATTATCCATTGTTGTTACAGCCACTTGGTGTGTGATCCGAGTGTGGTTGGTGTGGTACAGAGCGGGTGTATGAGGACCACGAATTCCTGGTGGAGAACCTGCTGATGTGGGGCCCGGAGATGACCAATCAGCTCCTCTTCCTCAGGAGAGATGATCGCTATGATATCTTCCTCAATCCCGAGGTATATATCTGCATATCTACCTGAGCTATGCAACTTGCTGTAGGTTTTCGAATGATTGTAGCGTTGTTATGATTAATGTTGATATATATTTATTCCTCAACGTATTATGTAAAGCTTTACATAATATGATTAATGTTGATATATATTTATTCCTCAACCTCGAGATATATATCTGCATATCTACCTGTGTTATGCAGCTTTCTGTAGTTGTTTGATTGATTGTAACGTTGTTATGATTAATGTTGATATATATTTATTCCTCAACCCCGAGGTACATATCTGCATATCTACCTGTGCTATGCAACTTGCTGTGGTTATGTAACCTTGTTATGTTTAATGATGATATAAGCATCACTATGATATCTCCCTCAACCCCGAGGTACATTGTCGGTATATCTACTCGTGCTATGCAACTTGTTGTGGTTATGTAACGTTGTTATGTTTAATGATGATATAAGCATTGCTATAATATCTTCCTTAACCCCGAGGTATATATCTGCATATCTACCTGTGCTATGCAACTTGCTGTGGTAACGTTGTTATGTTTAATGATGAAATAAGCATTACTATATCTCCCTCAACCCCGAGGTACATATTTGCATATCTACCTGTGCTATGCAACTTTCTGTAGTTTTTTGATTGATTGTAACGTTGTTATAATTAGTGTTGATATATTTTTATATGCATCACTATGATATCTTCCTCAGCCCCGAGGTACATATCTGCATATCTACCTGAGCTATGCAACTTGCTGTGGTTATGTAATGTTGTCATGTTTAAAGATGATATAAGCATCAATATGAAATCTTTCTCAACCTCGACGTACATATCTACCTAAGCTATGCAACTTTCTGTAGTTACTTGGTTGATTGTAACGTTTTTATGATTAATGAAGATATAATCATCACTACGATAGTCCTTCAATCCCGAGGTACCTATCTGCATATCTATTCGATCTATGCAACTTGCTGTAGTTACTTCGTTGATTGTAACGTTGTTATGATTAATGATGATATAAGCATAACTATGATAGCTTCCTGAAACCCGATGTACATATCTGCATATCTACCCGAGCTATGCAAATTATTGTAGCTACTTAGTTGATTATAACGTTGCATTGATTAATATTGATATAATAATCACTACGATAGCTTCTTCAATCCCGAAATACATATCTATGCCCCAAGCTATGCAACTTTCAGTAGTTGTTTAATTGGTTGTAATTTTGTTATGGGTAAATGTTGTTGGTAAGGCCTGGTGACGATCTAACGTTCGAAAATTTGCCATTTCAACTTAATGAAGAAAATTCTGGCCTTAACTACCCGTTTAATGATTTTTCAAAATGCCTGAAGGACCAGTTTTTTTTTTTTCGTTGAGGTACAGCTTGCACCACCTTGATGAGGGCCAACAGCCCGAAACGCGTACGTGGTTAGCTTTTCTTGATTAATCAAGAATGGGTAATTGGCCAATTCTGGAATAATTAGAAGTCAACGAGAATAGTTGATATTTATTCCGATAGATGGCGAAAGCCATCAGCAACTTTCAGTTGCACGATAAGGAGATGCCTTTTTCAAAATTAATAAAGAAACTTATTGTAATTATCTTGATATTGGTATATTACGATTAAGCATCGTTATGATAGCTTCCTCAACCCAGAGAAATTGTTACATATCTACCTGTATTATGCAACTTTCTTTAGTTGTTTGGTTGATTGGTGTGCTGTAATTAGATAATGTTGATGACATTATAATCGCTTTTATATCTTCCTCACACCCAAGGTACATATCTACATCTCTCGCCGAACTATGCAACTTGTTAACAGAACTATGTGGAATATGAAATGGAAAGGCAGGCCTATATTTCGATTGACTCACCTTAGAGACGGGTTGAAATATACCAAGGGCTATAGTATTGAAGATGAAAATATTGTAACAAAGTATTTATTATTTTATTAGCAGAGTATTATTTTTTATGTTTATATTTTGATATACTCTGTACACTTCTCTCTTTTGCTTATATTTTGTTTATCATTCATAGTTTGTTCTTGCCTTAAATAAATTGCTGTGCCATCCTGAAGTTTGTCTTTCCTAATTTTCCACGTCGCAATATTCTTGTTGATAGCGGATTGGATGGCGATTTCGTTCTTAAAGTATTTTTTTAAAAAGCAAACGACTAAGTTAGCGTAATGATTAGTCTTTAAGAATGTGTGTAAAAAAACCATAACACATGCGCGGTATAAAAAAAATGTATTGATAAATTGTAGTTTAACTACTTTCTTTGAAGGTGTATTTGATAAAATCTAAATAAAACTATCAAAATTAGAATAATTAATTCGAATATATATCTATTTCAACATTTTCTCAGCGTTTCAACAAAATTATTTTGTCTTCGTCAGGAGAAATAAATAAAAATAAAGCATTTGGCAAGGCGTTGAAAATTGTTCTGAGGTTGCAAGGGAATTCTCACGTGATTTTTCGAATTATATAAATAGATACGAATTAATTATTTTATTTTAATAGTTTTCCTTACTAAAGGAAACCCTCAGAACAATTTTAAACGCCTTGCCAAATGCTTTATTTTTATTTACTTCTCCTGACGAAGACAAAAGATTTTTGTCTAAAAGTTGAGAAAATAAAAAACTCTAAATGGCCGAAGTGTCTATTTTTTACAGAAAGATGAGCTGGTTATTGATTTTTTTCATATTCTCCGTTACCGAAGTAATTGGTTTCCCCAATTGGATTAGTCACTTTTCCTTGCGAGAATTCGATTATTAGAACTTCATAACTGATCTTTGAGGTATTCTTCTTCTTTCTTAATACAGTACCGTTCAGTTAACTTATCAAAGCGATGATTCATCATGGACAAATATAAGAATTAAAACTATTGAAATATCCCAAAATTAAATCGGTATGGTAGATTAAACTAGCAAAACCGCTTGGAATATTTTACCACTGAGTCAGGCCCTCCCATTAGTTTATCATTATACAAGATTATGAAAAAAGGCATCAACGAGAATATTTGATATTTATTCAGATAGATGGCGCAAGCCATCAGCAACTTTCAGTTGCACGATAAGGAGATGCCTTTTTTTTTCATAATTATGCACCTTATCCCAGTACAATATCACATTTGTACTATTTTTTCACATTATACAAGGTTGTCCCAAAAGTTCGTAAACACTTGCAAAAAAAATGAAATACTAATATTATTCGAGGTTATGTATAATGTCTTTGTATTATGTATAAAGTAATTGTATTATCTAATATATTATGTAATCGCCGCGTAATAATATTATTCGCTAAGTAATAAGGAAAAAAAAACGTTTTAAGAAAAACACGAACTTTTGGGACAACCTTACATTAAGGACAGTAGAAAATTGCTTTATTTCAAAAATAAACATACGCTACGTCAAAAATAGTTTCAAATACTTATATCAGATGAGACGCTAATGCATCGTATTAATATTACTAGCCGAATGACCCGGGCAACGCCCGTGTTTTACCCGATTGAATGTTTTGATTCAAATACTATTTGTTACAATTATAAATTGGCGCCTTAATTAATTGCATATGTTAGTTAATAACTATAGCCTATGTGCTTTATCTGTCTATGTACTGTTGGCTTCCGTAGGCGTCTCTTACTGGGAAAAAGAAAGAGAGGATTCCATTTGGTTATTATCTAATATATGCATTTATTTACGGAGCGACCCGCTCCAACACAATATTTACATAAATAGTGAGTATGGGGGGGGGGGGAGCATGATGTGGGGGGGGGGGGGGGCAAATGTGGCGTGACCGTAGCCAACCAATAGGAGGGCGCCATTCCAAAAAAAAAAAAAGCAAACGGTGACAGAGAGAGATGACTGATTAGGAAAGACGCTCGTAACTGTATATAGAATGTTTCAAAATGTAAGTATGGCGTTGATTCAAGGAATCTGATATTTCATCCTATGAAATACCGACTTTTTGAGTTACTAGTAGATGAGGTCGCTCCAAACACTCAGAATAGATAACCCTTTTGTTAATTATCTTGACGTGTATATAGACACAGCTGTTGGTTGGTAGTGATTACCTTTAATGGTAGCACATAAATTCGCCGTTCACTAAATAGTTCCATTTATTCTTGTGGTATTTTATAGGTTTATATTCACTGTAGGTTAGTCAACCACTTCGTTGATAACTGGGAGGGCTTTTGGTCTGTAACTACTTCTTAGAAATAGGTAGCTAAGCAACATATCTGATAGCTGTTCCCCTATCCATCGCTAAGGTAATTGTCCTGGTAGAATTCAACTTTCTACAAGATTTCGAAACTTTGTAATCATGAAGTAATATGGATGTATTTTCCGTTGTCTCGAATTCTAAGATGTCTTCATCCGCGCTGAGGCCAATTCAAATCTGGATTAGTACTCTCAGGAAATGAACATTTTTTTATATGGCGTAAGCCATAAGCAAATTTCAGTTGCACGATAAGGAGATGCCCTTTTTTAGTTATTAAAAATTTAGATTATTTCAATGGGACCAAAGCTTTGCCTGCATATACTCTAAGTGAATGATAAGAATATATTTTTTAAAAAACATTTTCGATCATTTATCCGAAATGGTCTACTGTTCATGATTTTACTTTTGAGAGAATTTGATAAGCAATTCCATTGGTTGCTTTCGTTCTTTTCTCGAAGAATGCTATGATTTGTTCGATCTTTAAATCTGTTGATGAGTGTTCCCATTTCCATAAAATTCTTCTGTGTGAGGAGAAATCACAATTTGATCAATTCCACAGATTTGATTTGAATATAAATCCAATATATATAGATAACGCTTTTGTTGTCGAGATTTGCTGACAGAAAGATTACAACGAGTCTTCTGAGAATGCCGCGAAGCAGCTTAGACCAAGTCAGGAGCAACAAACTTATTTGGAGGGGCGGTTAGATTCAAACTGAATCATACATCGCGAGCTCTCGATTTCATGATTTGTTTTTGAATAAACAAAAAAAAACTTTTAAATTATTTGAAAATATATATATATTAATCAAAAATAAATCAATGCATCATAATATTTGAAAATTGTTTAACTATTTTATTTTGGGGGTGAAGTAAGTAAAGAATGAATATTTTACATGAAGATTGATTTCTAATACCCCAAAAAACCTATATTTTGAAACGGTTTGAGTTTGATTTCAAATTTAAAATAGGCACAGAAATAGCAATGTGGTTATAACAGCTATGTAGTTGATTGATGGTAGAGCGGTTGTGATCTGGTGTTGGTGGCATAGAAATTGCTAGACTATCTTCCTTAAACACGATTATTTTCTACATATCTACCCGAGCTATGCAACTTTCTGTATTTGCATGATAGATGGTAGAGCGGTTGTGATCTGGTATTGGTGGCATATAAATTGCTAAGCTATCTTCCTTAAACACGATTATTTTCTACATATCTACCCGAGCTATGCAACTTTCTGTATTTGCTTGATAGATGGTAGAGTGGTTTTGAGCTGGTGTTAGTGAAATAGAAATTGCCAAGTTATCTTCCTTAAACACAATGATTTTATACATATCTACCCGAGCTATGCAACCTTCTGTATTTGCTGGATTAATTGTAAATTGAATGTGATCTAGTGTTATTACATAGCAATTGTTAACTTGTTGTAGTTGCTTGGTTCACATGTCTACGTATCTACCCCCATAACTTTCTGTAATTGTTTGATTGATTATAGCCTTGTTTGTGAGTGGATGCTGATGGTATAAACATCGTTGTTATATCTTTCTCAACTCTGTTATCATCTCAATATATGCGACTTGCTGTTGTTGTTTCTTGATTAAAGCAAATAGCTAAAAGAATGGCGACGGTGTATCATTGTTCACAGTATACCTGAATACTGGTGAATTAGATAATCCTATTTCTAATATAAATGAGATTTCAATCATAAATGGAAATATCTTAAATAGAATTTTCACCCCTCTCTAGAACTGATCGATCAGCCAATCAGACTTGGTGTTTGACGCCAGGTCTGATCCTATGGGATTACACCGAGGAAAGCCTATCTAGGGGAACACAGAATCCCATTATACTACCATTATCTTAATCTTCTGATGTTTATATTGATTTAGAGAGTGTGTGTGTGAATTTCTATGTGTTTGAATATTGCCACAGAATAATCTGTGGTGACCTACTCGGTAAATCATCATCAAATCACGCGACGTTAGCGTTTTATATGTAAATGATATGTTTATATATATCTACGGGTAGTTGGAGATATATGGATACGCTCCAGGAGCCTGGGTTACCTTTATGGTATGTTCTCTCAGTTGTATTGAGAGATATAGCGTAATGTGTAAATACTTTCCTTGTGTAAATAACTTTGTTTTATGATTACCCGTTCTGGTCTGACTTATAATCTTGATATGGACCAATCTATATATTGACATGAAGCCAACTTCCCAGGACAGTGCATAAATTCAGTCAATATTAAAAAAACCGAACAGGAGACCCGGTAATTTCCTCTTTTAAATCCTGTTTTTTAACATCATAAATATATATATATATATTTCCACGTAATACACACGAATATATATATATTTGATTAAAAAAGCATATATTGAATCAAAATATCATTTTACCACTATTTCAGTTGGCCGAACGCCAACCTTTTTCAAGGTATTGTAATATGTTAAGTTTTTTTTATATGTTATAAATACCTTGAAAAAGATTGTCGTTCAGCCAACTGAAATATTGATAAAATAAATGATTTTTTGAGCCAATATATGCCTTTTTAATTAAAGATTTATTTATGGATCGCTCTATTTTCAAACACGAATATATATATTTTTTCACTCATGCAGTCATTATATTACAGGTTTTTCTATTAATATTATATATATACCTTTGGTGTATTTATGCCTCATACCCACTTTCCTCTGAAAAAAAAATACCATTATATTACGTAAAATTTTTAATAGTTACACTCATAGACAAAACTTAGGAAAGTTATACATTTTAGCATGTATATCGGGATTCAGACAATAACTCTGAAAGGTATTACAATGGCCTTTATCAAAGACACATGGGATGACCAAAGTGTGAACAAATATGCCTTCATATCAAAGACTTTCCACTTCCTTAAGTTTTGTTAATGAGTATATGTAAATAGAAAGTTAATAAAAATTAATATGTATCTTATTTGTAAAACGGCATTTGAAAATTATCCCGCATGTGTTTCTTTTAAACGAAAAATCTAAATTTATTTTTTAGGAAATAACGATTATTTCTATCCTTAGGGATGAAGTATGAAAGGATGAATTGTGAAGAGTAATGATAAACGGAAAAAAAGTGTCCAGGGATAGGATTCGAACCCACAGTTTTCCGCTTACCGGGCAGATGCCATGTCCACTAGGCTACCCTGGACATATTTTTCCGTTCGTAAATATTGTTGCACCAGGTAGCGGGCTTGGCAGACTCTTCAACCTTGATCCTCTCCTGTGCCGGGTCTTACCAGAGCGTGTTTCAACCATCCTACAAATTTATATAAGGGAATAATGAGATAACTTTAAGTAGCCTCCAGAATAATTTATTTATTTCTCACATCAAAGAGAGCAGTGAAGTCACACAGTGTACCTAAATACAAATGGTGATTCTATAATACATATATTCTGTTTATAATACACATATTCTGTTTAATAAAATAAATAAATATAAAATATAAATTTGAATTTAATATATATGAAAATTAATATTACAAATTAAAATAAAATAGGTTCATTAGCCATGTGATGTTACAATATTATATGAAGTAATTTATAATACAATGCGGCTTATGATTGTATTATGTATCTTATTTATTGTGAAAATAGAAAGCTTTCAGGAAACGACGCTCTTCATCTCGCTTAGCAAAGTTATGTAGAGGAAAAATACTGATTATTTATCAAATTTAATTGTTTATATGGACACGGACGCGGGTGTGAAAAAACATTAAATTTATTTAAAACATTAAAACCGTTATTTACATATGATATGAGTGTTTTAAATAACTTCAAAGGTTTACAAGTCCGAGCATGTGCAGTTAAACATTTCAATTTTACAAACAGTCTGTTTTTATTTACATAACTTTGAATAATCGAGTGAAAGAGCGTTGAAATATCTAGGTTACATATATATATTGGGGGAAAAACGCCTGTGAAAGAGTTTTTAATTATAAAATTTGCTAATTATAAATAATTATTGACAAAATATTATTGCCGAGTACGTATATAATTAGTTTATTAGATATTTCTGAAATTCCCTTAGCGATTGAATTGTCTTAATTGAAACATTGAGATGTCAGAAATTATTTTTTTAAATGAATTCTGGTTTTAAAGTTGGTCTTAAATGAGTATTGAGAATCTCCGTAGCGTCAATAAACATCCTCAATAGATGGGTCAGCAGTAACTAGCAGTTGTGAAGAAAGAGGTGAAAGAAATCAGAACAATTCTTAAGAAGAATAATTATAAACATGACTAGAATAGAAGTTTCAAAAGTTAAACACATGGACAAAACTTAAGGAATTGGAAAATCTATGATGTCGCGGTCGTCTATATTTTAGAAAGAAACAGGCAATTTTGTTCACACTTTGTTATCTTGTGTGTCTTCAATAAAGGTCACTATGTATCAAATATCTTTCAGAGTTATTGACTGAATCCTAATATACATGATAAAAGGTACAACTTCCTTAAGTTTTGTCCATGAGTGTACATTATTAAATGGGTGGCAAAGAAATCACCATATTATCATTGTTAAGTATATTTCAAGGGATAATGATATTGGCGATGGATATACCCCCTCTGGAAAAGACAAAATTAGAAATACATACCTAGAAGTTCATCATCCAGTAAAGGTTTCATATTATCCAGTCAAATTTTCTTCAGCCAATAAAGGTTTCATATCAAACAGTAAAGGTTTCCTCAACTACTAAAGAGAGGTTTCATAATCCAGTGAAGGTTTCATCATCCAGTAATGGTTTCATATCAAACAGCAAAGTTTTCATCATCCAGTAAAGGTTTCATTTCATCCAGTCAAATTTTCTTTTCAGCCAGTAAAGGTTTCATATCAAACAGTAAAGGTTTCATCAACTACTAAAGAAAGGTTTCATAATCCAGTGAAGGTTTCATCATCCAGTAATGGTTTCATATCAAACAGCAAAGGTTTCATCATCCAGTAAAGGTTTCATATCATTCAGTCAAATTTTCTTTTCAGCCAGTAAATGTTTCATATCAAACAGTAAAGGCTTCATCAACTACTTAAGAGAGGTTTCATCATCCAGTGAAGGTTTCATCATCCAGTAAAGGTTTCATATCAAACAGTGAAATTTTCATTAACCGGTAAAGATTTCATCAAACAGTAAAGGTTCCATGTCAAACAGTAAAATTTTCATTAACCGGTAAAGATTTCATCAACCACTAAAGAGAGGTTTCATCAACCAGTGAAGGTTTTATCATCCAGTAGAGGTTTCATCATCCAGTGTAAAGGTTTCATATCAAACAGTAATTTTTTCTTCAACCACTAAAATTTTCATCATCCAGTAAAGGTTTTATCAACTACTAAAGAGAGGTGTCATCAACCAGTGAAGGTTTTATCATCCAGTGAAGGTTTCTTCATTTAGTAAATGTTTCTTATCATCCAGGAAAGGTTTCTTCATTTAGTAAAGGTTTCTTATCATCATTCAGGAAAGGTTTCTTCATTTAGGAAAGGTTTCTTATCATTCAGGAAAGGTTTCTTCATTTAGTAAAGGTTTCTTATCATCCAGGAAAGGTTTCATCGACCATTAAGGTTGAATAAGATAACTGAATTCAAACATCAAAGAGAACAAAAATTACATATTGGTGACGTATTTATGTATTTTCAACGACCACGATCCAGTATCGAATCTTGCATTGGAGTATATATATATATTTTTTTTTACACAAATACAACCCATAGCAACCAACTGGACTTGTAATCCTATAGGTGTAAATGGGAACGATGGGAAATATGAGATATATTTTAGATTAAAATAAATGGGTTGAGTAACTAACAACTCTGATGTGTTACAGAGGTACCTGCTCTGTGAAGGAGAACAAATCCCTGCTACATTGGATGAAGAAGGAAAGCTCAACTTGATTGAGGTATTCTTGCTTTATACTTATCCCCTAACACCCAAGAAACAATGAATGGCTTCCTTAGAACACTAACTTGGAGTAAAGAACACGATGTAACGTAACTTACTTTACATAAATCCAAGATCAATCCGGGGATAATTTTCTTTACAGTTTTTATTGCATCTCAAGGTTTTGGGATTATCAGCCCTTTGACGAGAGTAACACAATAATATATATATTTTTTAAATAGTACAAATGTGATATTGTACTGGGATAAGATGCATAAATTATGAAAAAGAAAAAGGCATCTCCTTATCGTGTAACTGAAAGTTGCTGATGGCTTACGCAATCTATCGGAATAAATATCAACTATTCATTGATTTTTTATGGAAAAATTAAAGATCAACAAATTTATATTTATTCCGATAGATGTCGCTAGCCATCAGCAAATTTCAGTTGCACGATAAGGAGATGCTCTTTTTTTCGTTATAAATTTCGTTTATTTAGTTTTATTTTGTGTTACTTCTGTCGAAGGCTGATAAGCCCGAAAGCTGGAGTTCAAGTAATAAAACTGATAAAGGAACTTATCCCCGGATTGATATTTGATGTATAAGGATCTTATACATATTTTCGGTGGAATTATATAACTCGATTTTACTTGTTTATTCATTAATAACGAATTTATACAGTTAGTGAATTGAAAATGGAAAAAGATTTGGGAAGTATTGACTTATTTTTCTTACTTTATTCAACCAGATGGCTATATTTATTGTATTTTGAAATAAACCATTATTTTAAGCAAGAATTGTTTTATTACCTAACTTAAACAAATTTCCAATTATATTTATAGTAAAGAAATAATATTATTGGGATGGCTTGGCTTATCAGTGGTGAACTCTCCTAGGAATTTCTCTAATTTAATCCATCATACCGCTTTTGAGAGCTCTAATATTGTATGGGATCATTCTGCTTATAAATCTGGCATTATAACATACTTACCTGGCATCGGTGGACGAATGGATAACACCCTCGATTGCTGACAGTCATGAACTGGGATAGAATCCCGCGTTAAAATTTTGTTTGATATGTGAATAACCTTCACATATTATTCACTGTTTCAATTATCATGAACTAGGTTGCTCTTGCTGAGCGGTACCTATTAATGTGATTTTGAACCGATCTGGCATTGTAGGGTGGAATATTTGTCATTGTGAATTTAATCATTAACTTCATCTTATTAAGGACAGTGAAACGTTCATTTTATTTTGGGAAATAAAAAATTCGTTTTTAATGATTCGATTTCTTATATATAGATGTCGATTTAAAGCCGTTTCATTAACTATTGTTCAATCTACTTTATATAGTTCACACTTAAAGGTTTATTCTTGAAGGGGTTGACAGAAAATAAGTAAAATACCTTTATAATTACACCCATACCTCGCTTTGCGTCGGGGTTACGTTCCAAAAAAACACGACGCAAATTGAAACGACGCAAAGTGAAAATATGTGAAGGCGCAATCAAAAACAAAGGTGTTGCCATATTTTAGGAAAAATAAAAAATAAAATAAAATTAAAGACTCGAATCCAAAACAACGCAACTTCGAAAATCTAACGACGCACAGTGAAAATCAGTAAAAATTAAGCAGCGACGCAACTTCGAAAAAACGCAAAACGAAACGACGCAAAGCGAGGTATTGGTGTATTAAAATTTTACAAATATTTCGGTAAACACATTGTTTATAAGTCATATAAAAGGGCGTACCTGGATCTGTAAAGATTTTTTTTCCTTTACAGATCCAGGTACGCCCTTCTATATAAACTTAATTGATGGATCGCCTTTTGACTCAAACATTGTTTATAAGTTCTGTTTCAAAATTTAAAATTTTCTTGATATACTTTTCAATCTACTCATCTCAGAATAACCTGTTAAATGCACGGCTTAATATTATTTTTATAGAATTTTTCATTTTACGCCTACTCTACAAACATAAAATTGAATTCTTTTACTTCAAATCTTCCTTAAATATCAATTTTCAATTGTCTTTCTTCAACTGATCCATATAAAAAATAGAATTTTAGCATTGCGTGACTGAATCTTCATCTAACTGTATTCCTTAAGTAACTTTTTGAGGGGGTCGGTGGAAGGATGGTCTAGACCGTTGGTTTTCGAACGCTACCACCCGGGTTCGATTCCGGCATTGGGCACTTTTTTTCTGATAAAAAAATGCTCCAACGGGCCCCCGATTCTTGCAAAAGTCCAACTACACCAGCGAGTGCAAGTAACGAAACGGGGCTCTGGCATATTTGTAAGTGCAAAGTCGAACTGCTTTTCACATGTGTAGACATGTGGTGCACTTACAGTAAAAGCAGTCGCCTTCTTCTACCAACTATGATTATCATGGCCTGTACCACGTGTACTAGGGATAAGAAAAAAAAAGTAACTTTTTCACGATTGTCCAGGAATTCTTCTGCAATGGCGGAGCTCTGGTTCCTGAGGTCGAGGGCTATCTCCATCTACGAACAGAAGGCAAGAAGTCCTGGAAGAAGTATTACTTCGTACTAAGATCTTCCGGACTCTACTATTGTCCCAAAGGAAAATCAAAGGTACAGTACTACGGGAAAATATATTGAACTCCATAGAAAGTCAAATTTTATTAGGGAAATATTGTCACTCTTCCTCTCAATCATTCCCCTTAGGAGAGTGACAGCGAGTCACTAAAACGTCGGGAACCAAATATATAAAATTGATTGGTGTATCTCGGAAGAATCTCTACTGTATATAAGACTAAAGGTCTTAATGAAGTATTGTATTATTGAATATTATTTAATATTTGCATAACTCTCTGATCATTTTTTACTTTAACTCGTCGAATGTTGTCCCAATATGCTAATATTGTCCTTACTTCAATATATGTAACGTGCATCTGTGGTAGATGTCCAAGGATCTCCTATGTCTCACAACCTTCGAGATGAACAACGTCTACTATGGCATCAATTGGAAGAAGAAATACAAGGCTCCAACCGATTTTGGATTTGCCATTAAGGTATATTCATCAAAATTTTATTTATATTGTTATACCTTCCCCTGTACTACTGTTTCTAACGTAGACTGATATATTGCTGTATTGTAAACATCACCAGAGTGGGTAGTCATAAAACAATTTTATTTTAACAAGAAAAGTATTTAAAACTTTAGCCATATGTCTAAATACAAACGATAAACAAACAATTTACCAATAAAATGATGACTTAGCGTCATGATGATGATGCGATATTGATGATGATTTACCGAGTAAGCTACCACAGATTATTCTTTTGAGTAAAATATATCAGGACTCCCTCCAGGGAAAGGTATATTTTCTCTAGCTTTCAGGCACCAACGCCCTTCTTCAGGAGAAATTCTGAGCTTATTCTGTGACAATATGTAAGAGAATCAGAGGCTGGATCTCAGCAATATTGTTTAATTAACAATAACATTAGATTAAGATGACATAGAGGCCAAAAGACAAGCGTAGTAGCAGAAACCAAAACTTAAACTACAGGTACAGTCGCTGTGGCGCCAGGTCACGTGATGTCTGGTAGGAAAGGTGGCGAAACAGCTGATGTGTGAAGTTACTCTCCAACACAATATGCTAATATATTTGAGAGATATAACGCAATCTATAGGTTAGAATATATGACTAATAACTGAGGTGTATTGTGGATTTAATTGAAAGACACTTCAGTTTATAAATAAACGTAATATTCCAATCCGGTTTACATCTCAAACTTTCGACGTAGATGTGCTGCTATGTTGACTGTTGAGTTTTACTGGGCTTGGGTTTAATAAATTGTGTTTATAGTGTATTCGTTTCTATATTATTGATAACCAAACTATTTGAACATTCAATAATAACTGGGGAACAACACAGTGAGAAAAAATACTATATCATAACATCTTTACGAAACAGAAGAGATTTGAAGTTTGGTTCACAATAATAAACAAAAAAGGCATTAAACGAAAGAGAGACATAAATAACCCGCCACACTCATAGACAAAACTTGAAGAAGTGGAAATGCTTTGATATCGCCGGTCATCCGTTTTCTTTTCTAAGGAGACAGAGGCAATTTTTTTCAGACTTGGTATCTCGTGTATCTTCAATAAAGGTCACTGTAATATCTTTCAGATTTATTGTCTGAATCCCGATATATATAGTAAAGGGTACAACTTCCTTAAGTTTTGTCCATGAGTGTCCGCCTTGGCAGCGTCTCTATTACATCATGAGTTTGAGTTGCGAATCGGTTTGGGAAAGATAGACGTTCAGACTCTCAGAATATCACGTTTATTTTTAAACTAAGGTGTTTTTATATTTATATCCTAACGCCTATCGTTATTGGCTATACTATTATATGGATTTGTATTCGATGAATGTGACTTCATTATGGAAACTATGATAGAGATGGTCCCATAAGACATAATTAGATACAGGGATTACTTAGGTATTACGCTAGTATTCCATTTTAGATTTGACTTAAGGTAGGTCAATTCATTTTTGTCTTTATAAATGTGATTGCCAAAGCTACTCTTCAGAGCGGTCGCTGATTTATGGACTCTGGTTATATTCGTCATTGTTGTTCTTTGCAATTAGAGTGTGTGGAAATATGTGGTTGTTATGGAATATGATTATATGCAATCATTGTTGTTTTTTTCAATGATGTTAGAAAAATAGGGAGTGACACAATATGGTGGTTATGGAAACTGATAAAATATGATATTGTTGTTCTTTGTTGTGGTGCGTGTGTTTCAGGACAACAATGCGCAGTAGAACCATGTGATTGTTATGGAATCTTATTATATACGTCATTGTTGTTCTTTGTTGCAATGTTAGGACAACAATTGGTTTTTGAACTATGTAGTTGTTATAGAAACTGATTATATGTGTGATGGTTGTTCTTTTCAATGTTTTTAGGACAACAATGGAGCTTTTGTGTGGCACAATATGGTGGTTTTGGAAACCAATTTAAAATGTTGTTGTTGTTCTTTATTGTGTTGTTTTGTTAGGACAACAATGCGCAGTAGAACTATTAGTTTGTTATATAAACTGGTTATCATTGTTGTTCTTTGTTGTGTTGTTTTGTTAGGACAACAATGCGCAGTAGAACTATTAGTTTGTTATATAAACTGGTTATCATTGTTGTTCTTTGTTGTGTTGTTTTGTTAGGACAACAATGCGCAGTACAACTATTAGTTTGTTATATAAACTGGTTATCATTGTTGTTCTTTGTTGTGTTGTTTTGTTAGGACAACAATGCGCAGTAGAACTATTAGTTTGTTATATAAACTGGTTATCATTGTTGTTCTTTGTTGTGTTGTTTTGTTAGGACAACAATGCGCAGTATAACTATTAGTTTGTTATATAAACTGGTTATCATTGTTGTTCTTTGTTGTGTTGTTTTGTTAGGACAACAATGCGCAGTAGAACTATTAGTTTGTTATATAAACTGGTTATCATTGTTGTTCTTTGTTGTGTTGGTAAGACAACAATGGAGTGGAACAATGTGGTTGTTATTGAAACTGATCATTTATGATATTGTTGTCTTTGTTGTGATGTTAGGACAATAATGGAGTGTGTAGTGTAAATGATGTTGTTTTTATGGAAACTGAATTTATACTTCATTATTGTTCTTCACTGTATTGTTAGAACAACAATAGAGTGTGTGAAACAATGTGGTTGTTATAGACACTGATTTAATACGTCATTGTTGTTCTTTGTTGTGTTGTTAAGAAAACAATGGAGGGGAACAATTTGGTTGCTATAGAAACTGATTATATACACGATTGTTATTATTTGTTGCGTTGTCAGGACAACAATGGAGCGGAACAATGTAGTTGTTATGGAAACTGATTATATACGTTATTGTTGTTCTTTTTTGTGTTGCTAAGACAACAATGAGGTGAAAAATGTGGGTGTTTAAGGAAATTGATCATATACATCATTGCTGTTCTTTGTTGTGATCATAACAATGGAATGAACAATGGCAAAACATCTGAACAATCAGGTCAAATAAATATTATTTTATGCTTTCCCATAATTTATATAATGTATAATTTGTATAAATCGTTTTTATTTTATGAAGAAATTTTTTAAAAAATATTTTAATCTTTTTAAAACCAGAGATGGCTTGGTATTTTTGATAGAGAATTATATTGTTTTGAAAATAGAGCAATCCATAAATAAATCTTTAATTAAAAAGGAATATATTGGATCAAAAAATCATTTATTTTAAAAATATTTCAGTTGGATGAACGCCAACCTTTATCAAGGTGTTATAACATATTAATGTGTGTCAACAACAAACTCAGAGCCACATAATATCAAAATTTTCTCCCCATTGAATATAACAAAATATTTTTAAAACTTAATCCTGTTGACGTTATGTGGCGCTGAGTTTGTTGTTGACACACATTAAATATGTTATAACACCTTGATAAAGGTTGGCGTTCAGCCAACTGAAATATTGGTAAAATAAATTATTTTTGATCCAATATATGCCTTTTTAATTAAAGAGAATTATATATTGAGAATTTTCTTGATTATTGGATACATGAGTATTGTGGTATTGATATTGCTGTCGTGAACATAATAAATAAAATAGTATTGAATCACGCACACTTTACTTTAATTGATATGGTAACATAATTGAGGATCAAACAATACCTGACTTAAGGTTTGAAGAATAAAGAAAATAAAAGATTACATATTTACATATCTCCAGAAAGATTTGAGCCGGCCAACGGGAAACAACAACAACAATTGGTTTATATAGGGAGAGCCGCGATATCTGGCGGTCGACTTTACAGAGTAGTTTGTTCTGAAAGTTATAATTTTAAAATAAAATATTTTTATATAACATGTAATAATATTTATTTAAAGCTATATATTTATAAAGGTTGGCGTTCAGCCAACTGAAATATTGGTAAAATAAATGATATTTTGATTCAATATATGCCTTTTTATTTAAAGATTCTTTATGGATTGATCTATTTTCAAAATATATATCAGTTATATTAAAATATTATTTTATTTAAAAATAAATTTCATAGATACAAATACTGCTAAATCGACCGCCAGAGGTCACTCTTCCCCTATAAAAACTCGTTGTTGTTTTTCCCAATGGCTGGCTCAAAACTTTTGTACATTATGTAAATAATCTTTTGTTTTCCTTATTCTACTCGCCTTAAGCCAGGCATTGCTTTTATCAAATTATGTTTTTATATATCCCATAAGTTCAATTAAAGCAATATCTGATCAAGACTTTTTTTTCCCACGACTGCATCACCATAGTATATTCTCAACAATTCCAAAATCAGCAGAAAATCTCTATTCATTTTTATATAGGATATATATATTACACCTTTTATGCTTAATGTTAACTTTGACATTTATTAATTGTTATAACTAATGTTTTTTTGTCTAAATAAAATTGTCGAATAAAACCGAACGAACCTTCTTTACAATACAATATATAGATCATCTAGATGAGATTGGTGTAGTTCTTCGGTGAAGCACAAATCTCTTAAATTTTCTAATTGTCGTTCTTTGAATAAAATAAATAAATAAATATAAATATAATAAATATTCACAGAAGGATGGTACTCTGTGTCCAGCATCCCCAGATCCAAAACAAGACCTCCAAGTACATCAAGTATCTCTGTACGGAAGATGAGAACGTGCTCAGACAATGGGTGGCTGGAATACGGATTGCTAAGGTACTTTCTTTCTCTTCCTTTTTCTCTCAATACTTTTTTACCTTTAGTCAATAAGTGATGTAACCCATTTTGTCTTCAAACCTTGTATGTTCAGAACCAAGCTGTACCTTGAACCTTTAACTATTCTGGTTAACTGACTATCCACTAAGTCTATGGTTAAAAGAAGCGTATATGTGGATCTAACTAAAAATATAAAATTTTGTTAATATTTCGAAAGATTACTTCATCCTTTTCTGTTTAATAAACCTAATCTCTCTTTTTTGGCTTAGACAATTAACAATTAACATAATTGACACCTTGTCAATACATGTAAAAGTGCACAGTCTGTAGTATTGTTTTAAAATGATAATTAGATATATATTACCACGTGGAAAATTAGGGAAGACAAAAACTTCAGGATGAGACAACAATTTATTTCAGGCAAGGACCAAATTATGAATGGTAAACAAAAGATAAGCCACGAGGGAAATTTACAGAGTAGCAAAATATAAACATAAACATGACGACTCTGTTAATAAAAATAATAAAATTAATAAATATTTTTTTGTAAAATGACATTTTAAAACTATTCAGCATGTGTTTCTTTTCAACAAAAAATCAAAATTTATTTCTCCTTTAAATAAATTTTGATTTTTCGCTGAAAAGAAACACATGCGGAATAGTTTTAAAATGTCGTTTTACAATCACAAGCCGCATTATAAAGTATTATAAAATACATTATTACAATATATACAACAATGTACAATGAATATGGCTCCTCTGCCACCGCTGCAGAAGCTTAGATCAAGGAAGGCTTCGTTTATTATAATTTATTATATTTGCATATATTTCAAAAATATAAGAACAAAAATGTAAACTTCAAAAAATAGTACAAATGTGATATTGTACTAGGATAAGGTTCATAAATTGAAAAAAAAAGAAAAAAGGCATCTCCTTATCGGGCAACTAAAAGTTGCTGATGGCTTGCGCCATCTGTAGGAATAAATATTAACTATTTGTTGATTTTCAATTATTCCAGAATTGACCAAATACCCATTCTTGATTAATCAAGAAAAGCTAACCACGTACGCGTTTCGGGCTGTTGACCCTAGTCAGCGTGGTGCAAGCTGTATCTCAACGACCAAAAAAAAAAATGGTCATTCAGTCATCCTGTAAAATCATGAAACGGGTAGTTAAGGCCAGAATTGTGTGAGAACGCGAATCAATGGGGAAAAATAGTACAAATGTGATACTGCTTTTAGTTGCCCGATAAGGAGATTCATTTTTTTCTTTTTTTTTTTATGTAAATATCTCTCATTATATATACTGATACACTCTTAAATCCATACACAAGATAGGTTTAAAAGGTTTTATATAAAAGAGTTTTTCACCCCGTTCAATTATTATACATTCACTACATTTCTATTAATCTTTACTCGCCATATAATCTATGTTTTCATAGAAAGGACATATATTTATGACAAAATAATAGAAAAATGGTCAGGTGTTGATATTGGGTTAGCTAAATATCACGGAACAAGTTAAATAAACTTTAGTTTATTTTTGTTCCACTAGATGGCACTCTGCCATTTAGAAATGCTCATATGAGCGGCCAGAATACACATATTTATATATTAAATATTTATATATTCAAAATATGTTCAAAAATTTAAATGAATTTGAAAGGGTGTGGAGATATGGATAAAGTACTATTATATGGACGAATGATCTAAACTTTTGGTTTTCGACTGCTACGACCCGGGATAGAATTCCGCATTGAGCCCACATTTGACTAAGTATAATTCGACAGACAATGTGCTTGTGGACGATAGATAAAAGCTTTTTTTCATTCCTTAGACACTCAACAATGGTCTTCATAATTCCAACATCCCATAGAACCAACCAGAAGTATTACACGTGGAAAGAGATAATAATAGTAGATTATCCATACCTCCGTTATTTAGAATTT
The DNA here is from genome assembly GCA_030710605.1 of Cordylochernes scorpioides. Lineage (NCBI taxonomy): Eukaryota > Metazoa > Arthropoda > Arachnida > Pseudoscorpiones > Chernetidae > Cordylochernes > Cordylochernes scorpioides. The sequence continues at coordinate 17,196,416 of CP092882.1, read as the reverse complement.
TAAGCCCAATGCAGGATTCAATCCAGGAATTAACGGTCGAAAACCAACGGCTCAGATAACTCGACCACCGATTCCTGTGATCCAACTGAAGAGAGAAATATTTCCCACCTCTTGAAAAATATGGCTATGGATCGACCATCTTGGAAGATTCTGATTGAACAGACACACCAGGAGTGATTCACCTGATATAAAGATGGCATACAGTCTTGCTGAAAAACAGGTTTCACACATATTTCAGATAGCAGTAATTCAGTAATATACAATATTATTCAACATTATTCACCGTGTTGACGATGACGACACTTCAAAGAAATAAATATATATTTATTGGGTTGGCCAAATATCACGGAGCTATCTAAATAAACGTTTAGTTTATTTTTGCTCCACTAGATGGCGCTCTGCCATCTAAAAAAGCACATGTGCTCGTGGTCAGGAGATGCCTTCTTTATTTTTAATATAAATATATATGTAAGATTAATTGTAATGCGGGTCCAATTCGTATTCTCTTTGAATGATTAGTATTTATTTTTTATTGTTGTTTTTCTTTTGTGACATTTATACAAAGTCCAGAAAGTTATATACATCGAGATGTTAGATTATTAGACCAGCCGTTTTCTCTCAAAGTGTCGTTTTTATGTGTTATATTTGTATAGGAATCAGAATTCAGGGATAGGTCTATGTGATGCTTGTCTGATGTGATGTGGTACGATCCCAACTCCTCCATTTCTGTGTTCCAGTATGGAAGTCAGCTCAAAGACAACTACGACGCTCTCTTGAGAGATTTGATGGAAGAAGATTTGGACCAGTTGGCCCACGCCCGGAGTTTCTCGCTGAGTTCCATGGCTCGGGCCCTGGCAGTGAGTCCTCCCGGTAGTCCTGATGCCACCCCGCGGGCCAGCAGTTCTGAAAGTACCCCCACCCCTACAGCGGACTGGAGGCGCCGTCTCTCTGCAGCCAGCAGCAGCAGTGGTTGTCCTGAGGATGACCCTGGTGGGGGACCCGCAGAAGAAGTCCTCCCTCCCCCGGCCCCCGAGCTGTACAGTGGTAGCCAGGAATCTCTACCTCCCCCTCCATCGCCCCTACCGATCAACGAAGAGTGCAGTTGGCCCAGTACATCCAGCCTCAACTCCCCACCTCCACCTCCCGAGCCTCTAACGCCAACCAACGAAAATCAATGCTTCCTTCGTCGATCCTCGGAGTCCGATGTATCAACGCTAGAGGAATTCCGACCATTGGCTGTGTCAGGGATCTTGATTCAGACTGCAGTTAGCCGTCTTAACGGCGGGGTTCTCCATCGACGGATTGTGGAGGAGGAAGATGAACAGGTTCCAGTCCCTCCACCCCCTCCACCACCCCCTCCCCCGCCCCCTCCACAGTTCTGGGGATCTGCTTCCACCACGCTACCAGCCCATGGTCGCAAGTTGGCCCCTACACCACCCAAACGCAGCGAGAACACACGGCTAAGCGAATGGACCTCCAAAACCTTAGGACATAGTCACGCTACCCCTGAAGCTTTCCTGAAAGATCTTCATCAAGTCATGGAGAAGAAATGGAAGGTAGCTCAGCAGTTGAATGCCGATCATTCTGCCAGTCCTCAGCAGATCCTGGGATTCAGGGATCCAGCCTCAGACAAGAAGGGTCCCCCACCCCCTCCACGTCGCAGCGAAGCCACTCAGCTCAGCAACAACCCCTAGTTCCCTTCAGAGGGACCTACGTGCTTCCTACACATCTTCACTGCATTGGCCAAATCGCATCAACACCCACACAAATCACAATTCCCCTTCAAATAACAATTCTCAAAATTGAACCACCAACATTTCAAAATCTTTACAGTCAGCCAACTTTCGTCAAAATGCTAGCATGATGAAAAGATTTGATAATTCATATCACACGTCAAATCTTTAACATTTCAAATAGTTAGCAAATTCTTAACACAACCTGGTAAATTGATCATGCCAAAATTTACAAAGTAAAATTGGAAAATTGTAAATTAATATATTTAACCTCTTAAATATTAAATAATTCTAAAGAAATGAATATATATAACACAAAAAGCATTAGAAATATTTTCAAATTAGAATACAAAATATATATCACTCCAAAATTCTTCTGGCCAAATGTAAAGATTTTGTAAATGGAAATATCTTTACAATATATTATTAATATTTTATTCACACACAGATCTATAATACTTTGTCAACATCCTTGCTAAACTTCATATTAGTTAATGGTGCAAAGAATGCTTATAAACACAATATATATCATTTTTATTTTACATCGATTCTCTTTCTTAAATATTTTCCACTTTGCCCCTTTTTGGTATATCTGTTTGGTGTTTATATTATTTATAATTAAGAATGAGATTTGGATAGATTGTTTATTAAACTTTATATTGATCTTTTTACATCTCCACGTTGTTTACATTCTACATCTTATTCTAGTTGTTTATAATGATGATATTTTTTTCACAGATTAATAGGATATATATATTTAGTCCCAAACAATATCTTTCGAAATTATGGAAGATGAAAAGCATTTCGATGGTTATGATTTCTTTTTTTTTATTGATAATAAATTATAGAAAATTATATATATAAATAAATATATATATATAAAGGTTATGTTTTTTGAGAATACAATTAGAATATTTCATTGATCAATAGGATATTAAAGTATTGGTAATTAAAATATAAAAATGAGGTTAAGAATAAATATAAATTATCAAAATTTAATGCGAACTTGTAAGGCCAATATAAATCAGTTTTTTCAGAAATGATTTTTTTCACAATTCCTCTATAAAGATAATTTCAAGAAGCAAAAGTATATTATCAAAATTCAAAACTATTATAGACGGGTATGATTCTTTTAAAAAATAAACAATTCTACTGTCCTTACTGTAATGGAAAAATTAATGGGAGGGCCCCTGGCTCATCAGTGGTGAACCCTCCCAGTGGTTTCATCAGTTTAATCTACCATGGGAGGGTTCACCACTGATAAGCCAGGCCCTACCATTCATTTTTCCATTTCAGTAAGGACAGTAGAATTGTTTATTTTTAAAAAGAGTCATACGCGTCTATAATAGTTTTGAATTTTGATAACAGATGGCGCTCTAATGCAACATAAAAGTATGTTATGTTGATGAAATTTTAAAACTAAAAAAAAAAGTTGAAGAATATTCCTACTATAAAGAGAAAATGTCGTTTGATATTAATAAATAATGTGAAATTCTTATTTCTATAAAAACAACCTGAGTATGTGAGATAGGAAAAATGATTTATCTCGGAATACAGTTCGATTAATATATATTTAAAAATAGAGATTAAGTGTGAACATACAGGTGAAACTAGCATTAATATTCATAAAATTATTATATATATTCTTGGCCAATGCAAGATGCTAACATATAATATGAAATATTCCTCAATGTGAAATATTAGTGGTTATGTGTGTTAAGAAAGATATTCGATTTTAAAACATTTTTCATATCCTTATTTCTATTCAAATATAAAAACGTGATTTAAAAAGGTATTGTATTATCAATAATTATTTACAAAAGTATTCCCTTTATAAATTCAAAATAATTTTTATTGAAAAATCTTTTTATGCATTTATTTCGAAAATGAACATGTAATAAATATTAATATTTATATATATTTAGTATAATTTATTCTTAAAATATAATTTATATACAAATATATAAATATATTTGATTAATATACAAATAAATGTAACCATTTTATTTAAAATATAAATTTAAAAATAAAAATTAAAATTAAATCTGAGCTCTTTTACAAAAAGGCACGATACTTGTGCAACAATTTAACTGATGATGATAAGCAAGTTTTTGATAGTTTAATAACATAATTGCAATTACACACACAAGTAATTATTTATAAAAATAATTTGTATTTAGAAAATTTTGTTATAATCCCTAAAAGTGTTCTGTAATTTGGGACCACTTTTAAACTACTAGTTTATTGTTTACGATTTATTTTATAAATACAACTAGACAGGTAGATTTTCTATTCATGTATTTTTGCAAATCATTTTAGAACTTTTTATATGTTTCATTATAGTTGGGCTACGATTTCTTTCTTTTTTATAAATAGGGTAATATTATATACACATTTTCAGCATTCCCAGATACTAATACATTGCATGGTATAGTCAAAATGTATACATTTAAATCTGTATATGTAAAATTATTGATCACGAACAAATAAGTAATAGGTATCAATTTTGAAAGTTTTAAATAAATTTTATAAATCTCTCCTTTATTTGTGTCGAAATTTAACTTTTAATGTGTAATTTTGAGACTTGATAAAATTTTGCAGCCGAATTATTCCAATAAGAAATTTTATATTTGGGATCCAGGAACAAATTCCATATGAATAATATATCATATTATTAAAATTTTATCAGGGTATAATTTAGCCTAAATATAGCAAAATAATTTAAGAGAAATATATTTAATTACACCACTTTTACGTTCGAATTAAAAGTAAGTCAAAATGTATAATTTTTAATATGAAATATACTTTAATATATAGGTTTATTAATTAAAACGTTTGGTGTGACAAAGTGATTAAAATACAGTAGAACTTGGATAATTCGAACTTCTTTAATTCGAAAACCTCTTTAATTCGAATATTTATCTTGGTCCCTAGAATTTCCTATAAATAGAATTTCCGTTTTTAATTCGAATTTTTTTATGGTCCCTTGGGGTTCGAATTATCCAAGTTCTACTGTATATATAAATTATGTGTTAAGAATATTTATATCCCGTTTTAAATCATTTTATAAATTCATAAAACAATATCTCAGAAAATATATAATAATAACATTGTCCTATTTTAAATTATTTATTTTTCATTATAAAAAAAAAGATAAATATTTATATTATATGATATTTTACATATTTAGCACTTTTTAAATAATAATATATGAGGAAAATATGGTGCAATTCAAAATTCAAACAGATTTTTTTGGTTCAATTTAAATAATTAAAATAAAATATAATTTTTCTTGCCCTTATACTAGGGATATTTTGAAAAAATAAAATATTTATATAATATCAGCTTCTTTCTGTAAGCTATCTTACTGCCACCAAAATTTGCTAAAAAAATGAAATTTACTACACCTTTATGAATTGCTTAACAGAATTTTTCGTCGCCAAAAATCGTGCCTTTTACTTTTGGAACAAACTTACTTTTTCATTTGGAACTATTTTACAACTTCGTTTGCTCAAAATGAAAATTGATATTTCTTATTCTCATTTGAAATGATTGAGCTTTACTAATAAACAAATTATGATATATGGCACTAAATAATTATATATATTGTGCCAATAATAATAATATTAGAACATATATATCTAATAATTATTTTAAATATACAAAGCATGCTTTTAGCCGAAAGAAATATTCAAACAATTGTGTTTTTTCTTCCGATATAAAATTTTTTAAGAAAATAAAATATTCGTAAATATAATAGTAACTGATATTTTCTAAAATCATAATTTATTAAAGTCCTAAATTTTAAATATATATATAGTCTGCGCGCGCATTTATATATAATACGTATTTTTAATACCATTTTAAAAAAGTTTAATTGAAACATTCGTTTTATTTTTGTGTGTTTTATATCCATTTTAATCAAACAAACTGTATTAAATTTCATGCCAATTATTTTGTGTCATTATAACAATGAAGATAAATAAATAATAAAATGTTCTCTATATTTTGAATATAATTTACCAAATTTTGAATCGTCTGCTTTTATAAATTTGGACAAGCTCCGTAACTGGTAGAAAATTTTACTTTCGACTTCCTGTCCAAAAATCAAGAAAACAAATTATTAGTTCGTAAAATTAATTATATAAATTCTCATCAAAATCAAATTATATAATTTTATTATTAAGAGAGAGAGAGAGAGAGATATTAATAGGTGCTAAATAATAATACGTTTTATTGATTAAAATGGGTATCAAAAGATACGAGATAAATTATGATTTCAAGTAAAGTTTTAAAATTTTCCAATATTTGAAAAATTTTCTATTATATTTTATAAAATTGTCTTAAAAGTTTGAATATACCAAAATTATAATTTCCTTCTGTGAATAAATTAAATATATATACCATTTTTTTATATTCTCGCATAAAAATAATACCTTTTCTAAACCATTTTTGAAATGTATCAATTAAAAAACGATCGTTTTATATTTTAAAAATATATTTCCACTCAAAGAAAAAATATATATCTTGACTCTCAATTTATTTTTTTGTTTATGTAGTATTATAGCTAATGAAAATAATGTTTACACTTTACCAAATTACAGCTACATTGTGTGTGTGATGTGAAAAATTTTTCTATATTCAATAATAATAATTTTTATAAAGTTTTGTAATATATTTTCTTTTTGTCTTACTCTCTTTATAAGTCTATAATCTGATAGAACTATTCACTTAGTAATAAATTCAATGTTTGAAATAAAAAAAAAGACTTTTAAAAAAACATTTAGATGAAATATTTAATATAATATTTGTATGTATATGTGTCTCGTTATATATAAAAATTTTAAATTCAAATATATATTAAAATATTTACTTCGTATTCTCTTTATATTTATATTCGAGATAACTACTTTCGTTTCTTTTATCTATCTTTAAAAAAAATTAACTTTAATATATAAATACTACTTTAAATTTAATAATTTATCTAAAAACGACTTTTTGAATTCATCTGATTGTATATTTTGACTCTATTGTAAATATAAATATATATAGAAGGCATGAATATTGAATCATTATATTATTTATATGTTCTTTTGTTTTCATATCACTTTCTAGTCATAAAGCTCCATGTGTTTATTAACATCGTTTGCTTTTAGTTGTTCTTTTCCCCCAAAAAAAGGCAGAAGAGAGTGCGGATCGTCAGATCAAGAAAGAAAATGTGATAGACCAATCCTGGGTCGTGTTGAAGAAATGCCTAAATGGGCCGACGTTATGTTAATATTTGTTAAATAAATCTTCTTTGAAAAAATCATTTTTGACTAGTAATTTAAGCAACACATATTTATCATCAGAGATGGCATTTACACTTGGAGAGCTGGAGGAAATATTTTTGTAAAGAGCCACGTGTAACCCTTTCAATATCATTTGTAGTAATATTCATAATATTGTTGCGTTGTTGGTTGACAAAGAATAACTTCCGTGGGTACAAAGGATATTTAGGATTTCATTTAAGCCTAATCGATAAAATAATTACAGAAGAATGCAAAAAATAAAACAACAATAAAGAAAACAGCAGTTACAAACTCACCAACTGCAGCACAATGAAGGAAAACAGGCGCAGAACAGGAGACAGAAGTTGGTAGAACCTTCCAGAATCTTTCAGGAAGTACACCGGCGTCGGCGGTAAGCAGCAGTACGAGCTCATGAGACAGCAGCGTTTGCTTGGAGTACACCACGTAGCTTCGTTCTTCTTCTTCTTCTTTTTCCTATCTTTCTTCTCCCCAGCATGAGTTCCTAATCCCTATATATCCCTGAGTAGATCTTTCTAGAACGGTCACGGTTGGTCAGCCAATCAGAAAGCCGCCAGCACCGAGCCTTGCGCAATCGCTTTAGATTGGCCAGTCAGTTGTCTTCCGCTTTTTCTACATGATTCTTAAACGTTCTAGAACATTCTCTCTCCATTTTGGAATGTGCTTTTCTTTCTACGTAACAATATCATAAAAATAGAAATTAGAAGTAAGACAACGATGATCTCCCTATTTCTATAGAAGCAGCAACACAAGTCGGGGAGAATACCTTCTTAATATCATTATTCGAAACTATTTTAAAGGCGTAAGATTCTTTTTGAAATTAAACAATCTTTCTGCCCATTCTGCAATGGAAAAATTAATGGAAGGGCCCCTGGCTCCTCAGTGGTGAACCCTCCCAGCGGTTTCGCCAGTTTAATCTACCATACCGCTGTTATATTGCATTTTTGGAACTTCCTTTTATAGTGATACTGTTGGTAGACTCTTGGAATAGGGGTATTTTAGAAGAACTATGGACATAAGCTTTGAGGACAGTAGAATTACATACAATTATAAAAATATATTTCATTATTACCATTTTTTAAAAATAATATGTAGTGTTGAATTTTAAGAAAATCTTTTCTCTGAATAGTGTAAATGAACTTGATATCTTAAGCCCCATCTAGAAAAATAAATATAAACTATACTATTTTTAACTGCAGAAATATTGGCAAAACCTTTTCTTTATAAAATGGAAAAAAGAAGCCAACCACATGAGTATTTTTTAATGAAGAAAGGGTGTTTTTTACAATATTTTGGAAAAGGAATAAATTGAAGTTTAGATTACACTCAGGGACAAAACTTAAGAAAGTTGTACCTTCTAGTATGTATATATCGGGATTCAGACAATAACTAGTATTTTGCTCGCTTTTTTATCTCTCTTTCTCATTGTTAATATCATATGACTATTCTATTCACGACTTAAATATTTATAGACAAATGTGAAGACATGCATTGCGCAAGTGTCCCTAGGGGAACATAGCACTTTAAATTGAAATAAAATTTTAAAAAATAAAAAGACAATAACTATGAGAAATATATTTGATACATAGTGACCTTTATTGAAGACACACGAGATAACCAAGTGAGAACAAAATTGCCTCTATCTCCTTCCAAAAAAAAGTAGACAACCAGCGACATCAAAATATGAAATTTCCTCAAGTTCCTATTAATGTATGTTTTCTGTCAATGAATTAGTTCATCAGTTACAATTTGGTCGATCAGAAAATGTTTTTTTCTTATTTTTACCACCCCGATTCTGATATAATTTTTAATAGGATACAGTATAATATTGCTATTTCGTTAAAACCTCTATAAGTTCTGATTTCAATACGTCAATTCTCTCTTTTTATATAACCCCATGAAATTCTACGATGCTTATTTGATATATTTTGACTTATTAAAAAGTAGATCTTTTCAATATAACTTATCCCAATGGTCATAGACATCTTGCCACCAGACATCTCCCATGGTTGCACTGTAGATAGAGGACATTCAGACATAAAGGATAGAGACGTAGAATGAAAAAGGACAAAGAGAGCGATATTACTGTCAGAATGTGAGAAGATGGCACTAAATGTCAATTGACAAGAAACTACATATTTCCAACAAGGACGGTACTGTCTGTCTATAAAACGAGATTTGGAACAGTTACGACCATCACAAGGAAGGTATGACAACTGTTATTTTTTACTATTTGTTTGATACTATTATATTTTCTCAAGCTTTACAAGCTTGATACCTTAGTGTGATTTGAGTGGAGATAAGAAAGAAGAAGACTATTTGTTTAATGCGCTAACTTTAATTTTAAATGGTATATATATAATATATATATATATATATATGTAACGTTTATATGATGATCTGTACACGCCAATATGCAGATGATATTGTTTTGCGTAAAGAAAAGAGAACAATCAACCGTCTGACTAACTAACTTTATTTCAATCATTTTATTTATAATTACAAATATTTACATAATTCCTGACAGCGTAAATATTTACATCTATTAATAATTTATAAGCAGAATGTGACATATATATGTGGCGACCGCACTTTGCTTCAGCGAGCGCGAACTTGGACAAAGCTTCAAAACACATACGGGCAGAAGAATGGCGGCCCCACTATGCCTCGGCAAGCACGTGTTGGGAGAACACGTCACTACGCATGCGCGGGCGTCATCCGGAACTTTCTAACGACTGGCGCGGTAAACAACAAGGCCTGCTCACAACGGCCGTTACTTCAACCGTTACTTCCTTTTCTCTTTATATACAGGGTGATCCAAAAGTCTCGCACAATTTAAAAAATTAATAACTCCGCAAATATTTGCGCTAGAGCAATGCGGTAAACACCATTATGTTCAGGATGCAATGGGATTTTTTATGGCAAAATGTGAAAAATTCGAAATTGTTTTTAGTTACAATATTATTCGTTAGATGGCGCTCTACCAGAATAAGATATTCAGCGGCTAAATTTGTTTGATAAATTGAAAAATATAACTGATCAACACGTATTTTTCCTTTTTGAATACCAGGAAAGAACCCTAATGATATCAAATGATAAATTTATATAACACCATTTCGCCAAAAGTAGAATAATTGGATGACGATTTTTAAATACAATCTGAGATATGTGAAATAGGTAAATGCAAATTAAAACATGTAGCAAAAAAAAATTGATATTGTAGTTTGCTGGAATTCTCTCAGCGATTTAAATTTCGAAGATAATAAATTTCTAATTTTTTAATTCAACTCTTTCTCAGTATCGATTACACAGGTCTATAAAATTTTTAAAAGTTTTTGATGTTTGAGCATTTAAAATGCTTTTTTGGTAATCAAATGGCGCTGATTCCGTATCTGCACTTAGTTTTTCTGTATGTCAGCAAAATCTATAGATAATGACCACAAAGTGTATTTCACCAAAATAATATTTTCATAAAGAAAACTGCCAAGTCATCATGATTGCTTCATAATTTTTATAATAATCACATCTCAAAGTTCTTCTAAAACATACGCCATAAACTTCCTATAAAATATAATTTTAACAATTAAAATAAATAAATCACTTCCAAACATTATACCATCACTTTTAATTTGAAATTGTCAAAAATTAAACAAGTATTTAAATTTTTTGTGAAAATATATTTTATTAATGTTGTATAGTTATTATTTAATTAAACATTACTCACCAGATGAAATTATTATTACTAATTGTTTATTACACTTTATATTTATATTTTTACATTAACACGTTGTTTACATTATACATCGTATTATTATTGTTTATGATGATCTATTATATATTTAAAAACACAGAATACTACATTCCCTCCTTCCTTTAGATGAAAGGAATCATGTCTTTATATCTTGATGATGGCTTGACGACTCTTCCACTCCTGGTGATCACGGGTTCCTTGGTAGTCGGCAAGGGTGGAGAAACCTCTGGTGGCAACTGGTGAAGAGCCTCGGCATCAAGTCTATCTGAAACAACTGGGTTAAATGTAGACCCTGTTCTACTTGAACTTGGTCGGTTTAAAGAAGTGTCCTTGTCTTGGTTTGAGGAATTATCATCTGGTATTTGTACATCAGAAGAGTTGAGGTGTTCAATTCTTGTCGAATCTGAACTAAGATTTTCCTGGCTCTCTTCTGGAATCAAGTCAGAAATGCCTTGATTGGTCTCTTGAGTAGGAACATGTTTCAAATGTTTAGCATTTCTATGAATTATTTTCCCATTTTTAGTGTTGACTAATTTAAAAGAATTTATTGAAGTGTTTTCAAGAATGACATGATGTTCTGATCTGAAATTTGAATCAAGTTTTCCATTATTTGGATTTGCCGCATAAACTAAATTTCCAATTTCAAAATTATGAGGACTAGCTTTCCGAATTATATCATTATATGTTTTCATTTTCTCTTTGTAGACCATATTGAATTCTTTGATGTTGGATTCATCTTCTTCTGCATCATTAACAAGTGAGCTTAATTTAGTTTTGATTTCTCTTGAAAATAATAGGAATGCTGGAGTCTTTCCTGTAGATCTGTTTGGAGTAGTTCGGTAAGACATTAAAATTCTGGATAAATCTTCTTTCCAATATTTCCCTTCTTCAGAACTTGAATTGAATTGTTTCTTTAGAAATCTATGGAATCTTTCTATCTTCCAATTACCTTTTGGGTAATAGGGTGAGGCTTTGATGTGCTTGATTCCACATTCTTTTAAAAATCTTTCCATTGATGTACTTACAAACTGTAAGCCATTATCTGTTACAACTTCATGTGGATAACCATGTCTTGCAAAGATCTCCATTAATTTTTCAATAATTGTCTTGCTGGAAATGTCTTCTATTATCATTGCTTCAGGATATGAAGAATAGTAGTCGATCACTGTTAAAACATAATGATGGCCAATTGGACCAACTATGTCAATTCCAAGTTTCATCCAAGGTTTTGATGGTAACGGAACTATTTGCAATGGTTGATCATTTATCAATGGTTGATTCCTTACACAAATTGGACAGTTTCTAATCAAATTTTCAATGTCAAAGTCCATGTTTATCCAAAAATATTTTTCTCTTAACAGTTGTTTGGTTCTTGTCATTCCTTGATGTGTTTCATGTGCAATTCTCAAGACTCGCTTTATTAGTTTTGAAGGTAGCAAAATTCTACTTCCTTTTAAGATAAGATTATCAAAAATTGAGAGTTCATCTTTAAACTTATAAAAACATTTGAATTCTTCATTCAAAGGATATGGCCAAACTCCCTTTTGAACCATATCTTTCAGTTTTTGAAACAAAGGATCTTGCTCTGTACAAACTTTTATCTCTTTCAAAGACAGTGCTTGAAGCTCTTCAGAAGTGATGGATAAGACTTTATGAACATAGTCCTCCAGCCATTTTTCATCACTTGTGTTAGAAAGAGGTTGTCTTGAAAATATATCTGCAATATTTTGCTTTCCTTGAATGAATTCAATTTCAAAGTCATATGGTTGTAATCTCCAACTCAATCTTTGAATTCTTGGAGGCAAAACAGCTCCATTTTTAGGATTCAGCATATAGATTAGAGGTTTGTGATCTGTTTTATTTTAAAAAGAATTATACGCCTCTAAAATAGTTTTATAATTTGATAACAGATGGCGCTCTAGTACATCGTAACAAATTTCCTTCCCCAAATATAGGTGTTAAAATGTTCAATTGCCCATACACATCCCAATGTCTCTTTTTCTATTTGTGAATATCTTTTTTCAGTATCAGTTAAGGATCTGCTGGCATATGCAATGGGTCTTTTAATGCCATTTTGTTGTGTTTGTATTAATACTGCTCCAAGACCAATAGGGCTTGCATCTGTGATTAATTCAGTTGGTGAGTTCAAGTTGTAATATGCCAAGCATGGCTCTTTTGTTAGCGACTCTTTAAGATCCTGAAATGCTTTATTTGTTTTCAAATCCCAATTCCACCTAACATTTTTTCTAGTCAAATTATTTAGAGGTTCAGCCAATTTAGAAAAATTAGGTATGAATTTTCTTAAAAACCCACAAGTTCCTAAGAATGACCTTAACATCTCAATATTTTTTGGTATTGGATAATTTAAGACTGCTTCTATTTTCCTATTATCAGGTTTAATACCTTCACTACTAACAATGTGACCTAAAATATCCAATTCTTCCATGGCAAATTTGCACTTATTCTTGTTGAGCCTAATGCCTACTTTATCAAATCTTTGTAAGACTTTTCTAAGCCTTTCTTCTAGTTCTTGTCTATCTTTGGCGTAAACTACGACATCGTCCAAGTAACAAATTACACCTTTCAAATCAAGCAAAATTGAATCCATTCCTTTCTGATATGCCTCTGGAGCACTTGATAGACCAAAAGGAACTTTACAAAATCTGTAACAACCACGGTGCGTGATGAAAGTTGTAAGGGGTCTTGATTGAGGGTCTAAGTCAACCTGCCAAAACCCTTTTTTTGCATCCAGCTTTGCAAATACTTTAGCACCTTTAAGGGCATGTAACATATTGTCAATTGTAGGAATTGGATGTCTTTCTCTCAATATTGCTTTATTCACTTCCCGAAGGTCTATGCATAGTCTAATTTCCTCACTATCCCTTTTTGGAACAACTATTATGTTAGAAACCCATTCAGAACCTTGATGCACTCCTTCAATGATTCCATTCTCTAGCATCTTATCAAGCTCTTGATTTACTGCTTCTACCATTGCATAAGGTATACGACGGCATCTCTGGGCAATGGGCCTATAGTTGTCTTTCAATGTCATTTTATGACTATAGCCTTTTATAGTTCCAAGTCCATGGAAAAGATGTTCATGTTCTTGAACAAGAGTTTCTATATTAGTAGACATTGATTCATTTACATGATTTACCCTTTTAATTATACCTAGTTCAAAACTAGCCTTGCCTCCCAACAAAGATTCAACTTTTTTATCAATCACATAAATTTCTTCTGAAACTGAATTTTCTTTCCAAGAAATCACAGCATTGAAATAACCATAACATGGAAGAGGTCTATCTTGACCATAGGCAAAAAAGGTTCGGGTGGTGTCATGTAATTTTGGCATAATTTTATGGCCATATAATTCAAGCATCTTATTATAGCTTATGAAAGTTCTATCACTCCCTGTATCAATTATCATATTTATTTCACTACCATCTATTTGCACTTTTTCTTTATTTTCAGCACCTGTATAGTAGGTATATTCATCTGAACTTTCACCTACTTCAGTCTTATTTTCTTCTTGTATGGTCTTAACTTTAGTTTGATTGAAACTTTTGTGGTTTCTATTATTAATTTGATTTGGGCGGTTCCTGCAAGCTCTAAAAAGATGTCCTAATTTATTGCAATATGAACAAGTCATTTTTTTAGCACCACATTCTTGTGCTGAATGTGTATCTAATCCACAGCGATAACATTTAGGCTTTGAGGCACCTGAAAATGATGGGGTACCTTGATTAGTGAATCTACCTTTGTTGAAATTATTAGCATTATAGTGCTTTTTAGGTTTATTTTGAACTCTATTTAGTGTTTGATCATTTTGAGGTTCAAGAAGTCTAATTTCTTTTCTAGAAATTTCTAACATTCTAGCAATATCAATGGTTTTTGGCAGTGTCAAATTTTCTTGTTGCAACAATTTTTCTTTAAGTTTTTTGTTGTTACATTTTTCAATTATTTGGTCTCTTATCATATCAGCTTCTAAATTCCCAAATTCACAAGATTTAGAAAGCTCTCTTAAAGAAATTAGGTAGTTGTCGATCGATTCATCATCTTTCTGGACTCTTTGTCTAAATTTAAATCTCTCAGTGACCACATTTTTATGAGGTGTGAAATATTTATCTAAAGCCATTTTAGTTTGTTCATAATTTTCCTTTTCATCTGGCAAGTTGAAAAATATACGCTGTACAATTGGCCCTAAACAATGCAATAGAGTTGCTCTCTTAATTTCATCCGATTTTTTTGAAATTCCAGATGCTATTTCAAAAATGGCATAGGATTCCATCCATTGCTTATATTCCGCAAATAAATTGCTAGCATTCATATTCATGGGTAAAGGTGGCGTCAGGTTGGCTGCCATACTTGTTTTTTTAGGGCTACAGTTATATTTTCAAATTCTCGTCGCCAATTTATGTTGTATAGTTATTATTTAATTAAACATTACTCACCAGATGAAATTATTATTACTAATTGTTTATTACACTTTATATTTATATTTTTACATTAACACGTTGTTTACATTATACATCGTATTATTATTGTTTATGATGATCTATTATATATTTAAAAACACAGAATACTACAATTAACACAGATTAAATTTAATAAAAATTATTATTTCAAGCATCATTCATTTAAAAGCTATGCCATCAACTTTATGAAAATAAAATTTTAACGCATTAATAAATTCACTTCCAGACATGGTTTCCAAAAGAAGATCCTGGAAAAAAATTATGTTATATATGTGGCGAATATACTGTAAAAGCGCAAATAAATGCAATAATAGACTTTGTAAAGCGGGGGGATTTCGCATATTTTGATATAAAATTAGGAGACCAGAACAAGACATTGGCTCTACATAAGGTATGCAAAACGTGTGTCGAAACACTGCGCCTGTGGACAAAGGGTGAAAGGCAACTGACATTTGGGATCCCTATGGTTTGGCGAGGGCCAAAAAATCATGACAATTATTGTTACTTTTGCGTACAAGACTTGAAACACTTTAACAGGAATGGTAAGAAAAAGCTTATAAACAAAGACCTATATTCAGCTAGACTTCCAATACCACACAGCCCAAATAGTCCCCTCCCAGTTTTTTTCATTCAGTGCTAATAATCCTCTTTATGATGAATCAGAAGACACCACACAAAAAGATATCGAACTGGATTATTCTCATAGTGAGAACTATGGAGAACAAGAATGTCCAAAACGTTTTTCACAACCTAAATTGAATGATTTGACACGTGACCTGAGACTTTCAAAGCAAGATGCGGAACTGCTTGCATCAAGATTCATTATTGAATCATCATTAAATCATTATTGAATATTAGGTAGTGTAGTTTCTATTAAATGAGAGTGTATGCTACTGAAAAGTTATATATTTGCATAATATTTTATTATTACAGAATTATCATAAGAACTAAAAACATGAATATCTCACGCTATATATTGATTACATCAGGCAACAACAACCAAGTCCTTGGTCAAAACCATATAAACATATTATATATTACATGATCATCCCTCTTTTTTCGTCAGAATCGACGGGAAGTCTTCACGTACAGTTCCCACCCTCCATCCTGGATTTATCTTTCTGCGCTTATAAACATCATTCCTGGGGATTGGAAATTCTACGACCATCGCATCCTTCCTTTGCCAGTACATCAATAAATTCAATGCCCTCGATGAGAGAGTGTCCTCTGACCCAAAATAGCGTTTGTCTATTCCCCTCAGCATCTCCACAATTTTATGTTGAAGATGTGAGCTGATTTCTGAAATAACAAATACAACTTGTAAATATCCTGTACGCACTGGGGTTAAAAATAATCGACTCTAAACCAAATTAAAGACTCAAAGCCAAAGTTGATATTCAAAACATTTTTATATTTATTGTTCTATTGGAATGGTCAAACAGAAAAGAATAAAATAGGCAATGAGAATGAAATGGGGAAATATACTTAAAATTAGCCTGTTAAAAAATATATTATGAGAATTTACTTACCTTTTTTGATGCTTCAGTTGGAGGGCTGAAAAATTTCTTCCACTAAAATTTTAAAACTACATTTTTAGACGATTTTCTTAGAACCTCTCCCCGATCTGTCTCTACTGCTGCCTTCCCTATCTTCTTCTTATTGCCTTCCTCAAAATTTCCCCCAATTTTTTTAACAGAGTAAAAAAAAAATAATTTTCTAAAATATTCCAACTGTTAAAATATAAAAAAAAAATAATAAAAATTAATATTAAAAATTATTATTCAAAATATTATTTTAATAAACGAATATTATTTGAAAATATTTTAAAAAATAGCTGATTAGTTATTTTAAAAAAAGGAAATTTAGTATAATATAATCTATTATATACATTAAAAAATCAAGTAATAAAAGAAAGGTGAAGAGATGGGTTGGTTTGACAATGATGAATGTTCGACGTACACTTTGTTCTTGTCGAGGCAGCTTCACCATTGTCCACCAGCTTTCTATTAGGTACTGTGGGTGAGTTTTGTGGAGGTCGCCGAAGTGGACTTCACAATCTGACCATGCTCCAGGCCAAAGGATATCAGCGCAGACCTGCAATCCGAGTATTGAGTTCTCTGGAAAACACATACTCTCTCATGTACTATCCTTTATAGCAACCAGTTCTACTGGAAACACCAGCTCACCATCCTTCACATCCCGGCCACCTCTCTAACTATGGTGCTACCAGCTTCCTATTTACCGTCTGAGAACACTCTAGTCCAGGGGTCAACAACTCGCGAGCCACATGCGGCTCTTTGGATGAGAAACTGCGGATCTTTATATAGTTCCAAACGTAAATATTATTTATGCTGTGTACTATTTATTTTTGGCAAAAAAAAAAATATTGTGGCTCTTTAAAAATTCTGATATTTTGTAAATTGTAATTTTTGACTCTTCCGACTCAAAAGATTGCCGACCCCTGCACTTGTCCCATTCAGCGACATCGGGATCCTTCATTCAACCAATATCACCAGAACGATACACATTCGGTCTTCTATATGAAGCCAGATAATTTGTCCTAGTCTCTCTTCCTCAAGCGTTATAAAGACAGGAACCTGTAGGTACAGCCCGCGCCAAGAACGGATTGAAAGCAGGGGTACGTGGAAATGCGGGAAAGATGGGCAAGGCCGCGAGGTAGCTGTCTGTAGCTAGAGCGGCAGGTTAGCAAAGAACTGGTTGATCCAGTTAGTGGCCACATATCACGGTTTCTGCTGTTGTTTAGCTTGATCTGCTTAAAGAAGTTGATGTAATATTCTGTCAACATAAACGGGATTCTGAAATATAATTGAAAATACCCATTTCAAACATCGCACTTACACGCCACACTATAAATATTTGGCGTTAAATTAAGCTACCCTGCGCGCAATCTATAAGTAGAAATTGAAAATACTTCGAACTATTATATTATTGTAACAAATATTTTCATTTAAAAATTTTCTTCATAGAAATTTAAGATATTGAGGGAAAGGCATGGCTTAGCAGTAGTGAAACCATCAGTTTAGTCCAGACCGCTGCTGTTGTATTGACTTGACCGGTGGTATAACAGCTGCAGTTGTTAGAAGTGGGATTCTTTGTGAAGGTATCGCTGAGTGAACTGTTTCTTTTTATCTGGAAAACATAATTTCTGATTTCTTACTCAGACTTTATAAATGGAACTCGTAAGACATTTCATATTCTATGTATTGTGTAAAAAAGAATGATTTAATACAAAGGAAGTTGTGTATGTCAGTTCTTCAATGGTGGAGCCCAGAGAGTAAGTATGTATAGCTAGAGAGAGGCTGTGTTTTGGCTGTTCCAGTTCCTCAGAGATGACTGTTCCACATGAAGATGAAAAGTTCTCCGAAATGGAGATATATACCCAGGTTAGCCAAGATGGATGTTGATGCCAAACTTGGATTTAACATCTCATGTTTCACGTCCAGGTCAAGAAGTTACCGAATCTGTCCCTGGGTGGACGCCTGGTAAGTCACATTTTTTAACCTCTCATTGTTGTAGCCTAAACCCCAGGGACCTGCTTCAACTTTCAACCTCTACCACCAAAGCCTGTTCTATATTTCCAGGCCTGTGTCAGCTCTTTATTGAAACTAATGACCACTTACGTTTTCAGGAGACGCTGTAGCCGCTGCCAGTTTGGCGTTCGTTCAGGTAGGAGCCGTTTCTGACTTCCTGCGTGCAGATACTCTACCCCCCCTCTTATAGTTTAGGGAGATACTTCCTGAGAGCCAACCATTAGTAGAATGAACCCTTAGCCCTGAGGAACGAGGCGCAGCTTTACCATGTACGCAAGACTGTGGTCTCGAGACTGCCACAGTCGAGTACGAGCGGGTATATGCGCCTCAAGTACGATAAGGGAGATCAGAGCGGGTGACAAACATTCGAAACTGATTCGCACACAATGAGGGAAGACTCCACGTGTCTAACCCATGTGTTTCAGGCAGCCCCATGTTCCCTTATAGTACCCATCTTGTGTACCTATCTACAGTGCACGCCATGTGTACGCACGACACTATCTACTTATATAATTGTCTTATTCTGTCTGTTTGTCTGTCTGAAGCTCACGGATGGGATTTTTCATAACCATCGGTGGTTCACTGGTAGAATGCTCGCCTGTCACGCGGGCGGCCCGGGTTCGATTCCCGGCCGATGCATTTTTTTTTTTTTTTACAATTTTTAAAACTCATTTATATATTATTCAAGAATGACATCCACGGCGCCAATTTATAATTGTAACGAATAGTATTTGAATAAAAGCATTTAATCGGGTAAAACCCGGGCGTTGCCCGGGTCATTCGTATATAATAATTGTATAAACGAATGCAAGACAAAATCACCGCGAATGTTTCTTTTTTTTAAGGGAATTTCTTTTTAAGGCAATTATCGTTATTTATCGTTAATTTTTGTTTCGATTTTATTGAAAAAAAAACGATATGGTGCCTTTAAAAAATGATCTTTATTACTATGCAGTTTTCTATTTAGTCAATATACCTAAGTTCATGTTGCAAATGTAATTATCTCTATCGATTTAGTAGGTGAAATGCAAAAAAAAAAATCGACATGATGAAATCTTTATGAAAATTCACATTTTTATTTTTATATTTTCAAGACACACACAGTTTGGGGCGGGACGTTTCACAAGAGAGACATCCACGGCGCCAATTTATAATTGTAACGAATAGTATTTTAATTAAAACATTTTAAAAACACACAGTTTGGAACGGGACGTTTCACAAGAGTGACATCTATGGCGCCAATTTATAATTGTAACGAATAGTATTTGAATTAAAACGTTTTAAAAATATATACGCACTCGGGTAAAACCCGGGCGTTGCCCGGGCCATTCGTCTAGTCTATATATATAATTGCCTTATTCTGTCTGAAGCTCACGGATAGAATGCGCGTCCATTGGCTGCCGGCGAACACGTGTCCTCCCTGCCCCCCTCTAGACAACCCTGTTATCAGCTGTGTGATACATACACCTGTCTATAGCGGCCATTCTAGACAACCCTGTTATCAGCAATGTGTTACATCCACCTGTCTATACAGACCACCCTGTCTATAGCGACCACTGACCACCCTGCCTACAGCGACCACTCTAGACAACCCTGTTATCAGCTGTGTGATACATCCACCTGTCTTTACAGACCACCCTGTATATAGCGGCCATTCTAGATAACCCTGTTATCAGCTGTGTGATACATACACCTGTCTATAGCGGCCACTCTAGACAACCCTGTTATCAGCTGTGTGATACATCCACCTGTCTATACAGTCCACCCTGTCTATAGCGGTCACCTTAGGCAACCCTGTTATCATCAGTGTGTTACATTCACCTGTCTATACAGACCACCCTGTCTATAGCGGTCACTTTAGGCAACCCTGTTATCAGCAGTGTGATACATACACCTGTCTATACAGACCACCCTGTCTATAGCGGCCACTCTAGACAACCCTGTTATCAGCTGTGTGATACATACACCTGTCTATACAGACCACCCTGTCTATAGCGACCACCCAAGACAACGTTTTTAAAATATATTCGCACTCGGGTAAAACCCGGGCGTTGCCCGGGCCATTCGTCTAGTACTCTATAAAAGAGCAGAAGCCCCCGACCAAAGAGAACGAAGAGCCAAGTCACTCCTTCAATCAATAACTCACTGTGTCGCGCAGATACCTCCAATACTGTCCTTAATTAGTAACTCGGCAATATTTATGAAACCAAGGATATGTTCACGAGAACACCAACCTCTGTACTGTGCTTGCAGCCTAAATCTTTCCACGTAAAGTTAGAATCTTCTCATTCAAGACTGTTGTTGCCTGATCTTCTCGAGAGGCTCAGCCCGTGTTCTAGTCATGCGCGTCCTTGTGGGATATTGGCTACAGGAGCGGTTGGCTGGGACTTTTTTGTAGCTCGGATGCCAAAGCTGTAGCTCCTTCTGCAGTTGAGTGTGAAGAACAAGTTTCCATTTTCCTTCTATTGAAGATACCATGTCGCTTCTAAGGAGTGATGGCTCTATTTCCCGAAGTTCTCTCAGAATTTCAGATAGAATTTCAGTAAGGTCAGAATATTTTAAAACTAAATGGGATTCAAATAGTGGAGTCAGTTTTTGGAAGCTTGTTTCGGTAAAGATTTCTTTGGTTTTTAGATTTGGGGCTGCTGATCTTGAGGCGAACTTTGCGCATAGGATTTATTTTTCCAATTCGAAAATATCAATATCTTTTTTATAGATACATGTAATATCAAACAAATGCTACAGGTTTCTGGAGATATGTTTATTTATCTTTATTAAACCTAATCTCGGCTTTCTTTGCCCGTCTACAGGAGCACATAGAAACATATGTGAAAGATATTTCCATGTACTCCAGGGCAGAGATGTCCGAAATCTCGAGATTAGGTTTAATAAAGATAAATAAACACACCTCCAGAAACCTGTAGCATTTATTTGATTAATATCCCGGAGATTTAAACCAAGTAGAGTAGAACTACCTCCCTGTAAAGGACAACACCTAATTGCAGAGCTAAAGTGTCCTTTAGGGAGAGGTGTCATATTACCGGATAGTTGCTCAATAGTAAAAATGATAATTTTGCAAGTGAAAACTGTCCTTCAAAATACATTTGATTTTACTTATATTCTCGTTTCACTAATGGCACACTTGAACTATAACCCCTTTTTTTTCTATAGTCGGAAAAATATTTTCGTAAAAAATATAAAATAAATGCACAATCTAAATACTTTTAAATATATATAAGATATAAATATATATAATAAGAAAAATTGTTAAAATGGATTATTGTGGAGGTTTTTCCTCGTTGCTGTTAATATAGCTGTTTCCAAATCTCTACATGTCCGGACGTCTGTGATTGCTGATAACAACAAATTTATTCGTCTATGGCACATGTAGAGATCTAATGCTGCACCGGCTATGGAAAAAATATTAAAGTAGGAATTAGCCTTTCCTTTTTGGCTAAATAGTTTTTATTTAGACTAATAAAATTCTTCAAAGTACACAAAATTATAAAGGCAAAATAAGTAATTTAAATATTTTTGCTTTTTTATAATATTATTATATAATGAATTTATTTGAACCTAAGAACTTTTGAAATAAAAGAAATAGAATGAAAGGATAAATTAACATTATAACCTGGACTATTCTTCAGGCGTGATTATGGTTTTATTTCTGTTGGGCAGGTAATCGGCTGGCATATTGGATTGTGAAAATATAAGAATACAATATTCATGTTGTATATTATTATAAACAAGAAATATTCACACTATTTGAAAGTAAGGAGGCATCATGAGTTTTCAATATATTCTATAAAACGTTTTATATATAGTATTTAAATAATAAAAAGGTATATATTGGATTG
This sequence comes from Cordylochernes scorpioides, assembly GCA_030710605.1. NCBI lineage: Eukaryota > Metazoa > Arthropoda > Arachnida > Pseudoscorpiones > Chernetidae > Cordylochernes > Cordylochernes scorpioides. The sequence goes on along the minus strand of CP092882.1, from coordinate 17,173,740 downwards.
AATAAAAGATTTATTTTCCAATATATCGGTTGGCTGAACGCCAACCTTTGTCAAGTAATTACATTTTTGTATAAACAAACTCAGCGCCGCATATAGTATTATAAAATCACAGTTAAAATAATTTTCAAAAATTAATATAATTAAAATTTTATATTTTAATTGTGGTATTATAATACTAAGCGGTGCTGAGTTTGTTTGAACAAAAATGTAATATCATGACAAAGGTTGGCGTTCAGCCAACCGAAATATTGGTAAATAAATATTTTATTCTCAATCCAATATATACCTTTTTATTATCTAAAGACTTAAATATATATTTCTCTATTTTCAGAAAAATATAGTAGTATTTTGAAGAACACTGACAACTTCTAAAAGCCCCAACATTCCATCATTGGGGAGATCAGAATCATCATCAGTATCATGATATTGGTCGAATACATCAAGGAGGAATTGTGTCACTTGAGGAGGGACTTCTTGAGGATTACCATCTAGCATCTCTGTAGCATTGACTTTGTCCTCAACCGCCATGATATCATAGTCCTCAGGACCTCTGACATTGTAAACAATCTCAGTAAAATTTTCCGGCATATTGGACAGGAGTTTGTCTGCTCAGACCATGTCTTGAGACAGTCCAGGTGGAATTGGTGCATGCAGTTTCTGGGATGGCAGAGGTTATCCTGGCTGATGGTGTCCAGGCAGATGGAGCAATCTTCTGCTTCAGACATCAGGTTTTAAAATATCTAGTTAAATATTTATTTCAAAATTCGATATTTTTCAATTGAATTTATTTCTAATTTTTAACAGTTAAACAAAAGTCAGAACATAAACATGATGGAGTAAAATGATGAATATGAAACGAATACGAAATAATGACATTTATTATATTCGAATATTTAAAGATTAATTTGTTTCTTTATATTTATATATCAATAGAATATTTATTTAATAATTTATATCTACTTCAAAATCAATACTGGAGAACGTTGCGAAAAATGTTAAAACTAAATTGACAATTAAAGTCTATTTATAAAGAAGAAACTCATAAATTAGTGTCAGCCTGAAAAAAAAAAAACCGGGAAAACATAAACAACAGATTATAATAACACAATCATTCTTTAACAACAGAACAGTGAATTTCAAATATTCTTCCTCTATAAATATTACTAAAAAACTAACTAAAGGATGTCCACAAGGAGAACCACTATCTCCCACATTATGGAACATACTGATTGAAGAATTGTTAAACATTAATCTGGATGATAACAGTATTGACTATAATATGCTGGAACAAAAGCCATGGCGAACTAAAGACAGCAATTAACAATTTACTTAGTAAAATTAATACCTGGTGTGAAAGCAGTAAATTACAGATAGCAAAGGATAAAACGAAAATATTATATTTATATAATTGCATAAATGATACAAAAATCTTCAATAGCAATATAGCTAGACATGTTGAAACCCTTAAGAACTTGGGATTGACCTTGAAAAATCATCGAAGCAGGAACAAGCTGGACTTCATGCCACACATTAATGAAATCGTCGACAAAACTACTAGAGCTAGCTGTTACCTACTCAGTTTAATAAAGAAAGCATGGGGTCTAGAATGCAGACGAAAATTAACATTATACAAGTCAATATTCCGAAGCCCAATAACATGTGGTCAAACAATATGATTTCCATTTATAAGCAAGTAGCCAAAGAAAAATTAATTCCCTGCAGTATAATATTCTAAAACACTGCATACAGGCCTATACCACAACATCGTCAAACTGTACACATATACTAACACAAATGCCAAAACTCACAGATTACATAGAATCCAACATATTGAAAATGAAATAGGTTACAATAGCTTTAATTTATCAAACAGAAAAGAAATTGCTAACTATAATGAAAGAAAATTACAGGAATACTATGAAGAATCCAACAATAATTTCAAACGTTTTTTTCATCTCCTCTAAAATACCTAACTTTGCCAAACCAAATTTCTACAATGTTCAATTCTTTACGAGTCATGGTAAGTTCAAATAATATCTCTTCATAATTAGAAAAATAGATCGTCCAGATGCTCTTGTAGAGCGGAAGAAGAAACCCCCGAACACATTCTGAACTCATGCCCACTGGTGTCAAACCTAAGACAGCAGAGCAAGATGGAAAGAACCTATCTGGGTCAAATAGTTTATAATAGGGAAAGATATATGGAATTTAATAGGTTCTGCAGACTTTTTATTATAAATAGACAGCTTCATGCAGCTTGAGGAAATACACTACTATGCGACTTGATTTACATAATTGTGAATAATTGATAAGTTACTTTAGAATATAACTCATTGTAAATAGCTCAACCTGATCAACTTTCTCTCTCCACGATACTAATTATTACTGATAATTTCATTAAATCAACATTCATCATTGCTTAACATATTGTAAATAACTACATTGAGATTACTTCTATCTGCTTATGTTGATGCTTATTTTTTAGTGTATATATTTGTAGGATGGTTGTTGCGTGATGTGTTGGTGTGGCTTGTGGAAAGGCCGCTGATAAAATTATAATTAAAATTAATTTATTTAAAGCCACAAATATATAAAGAGAAAAGAAGCAACGGTTGAAGTAACGGCCGTTGGAGCTAGCTTAGATGTTTACCGCGTGAGTGCCAGATCAAGTGTCGGAAGCCGCCCGTCGCTAGAAAGTTCCGGATGACGCCCGCGCATGCGTAGTGACGTGTTCTCCCAACACGTGCTTGCCGAGGCATAGTGGGGCCGCCATTCTTCTGCCCGTATGTGTTTTGAAGCTTTGTCCAAGTTCGCGCTAGCTGAAGCAAAGTGCGGTCGCCACACTACTCCCCTTCCAGTATGATCTTTAAAGATCCTATGTAGTCGTAGAGGGAACTCTTGGTAGGGTGCCTTGTTGGGTTGGGATCTGGTCTTGGGGGCTTGAGGGAGGCACCTGTCCTTTTCAAATGTTGTCCGGATGTAATGGGTGGCGACCATCTTGTTGGCTTGCAGGGACACGATGGGTGTAGTCGCCGCGAGTACCGGTGGAGCTATTGGTATTGGGGAAGTAGTGACTCTTGATTCAATAGGAGGTAATGACTGTTGGAGAGTGTTTTGAGGTTGGAGAGATTGTGGTACCGAAGTTTGGACGGGCTGCAAGTGGAGAGTAGTCGTTGCAGCAGCGTTATTGGTTTCTTCTAGGAAGAGTAGATGTTTCTGCTCGCAGGATGGAAGCAAGGACTCTTCATGAGACGGCGGCTGCTGGGGCAAGGGCTCTTCATGAGACGGCGGCTGCTGGGGCAAGGGATTGTCACTGTGCACTGGGGTGGAGAAAACAGTTTCAGGGGGGCGCGAGATGGTGTTTGAAGGAGGGTTGGAGCAGAACGATGAGGAGTCCAGGGATGAAGAGTCACTCAGAGAGCTGGTGGGAGAAGGCAAGTTGGAGCTTGAGTTGGCGTCTTCAACGTTCTGGACTGTAGTCACCGGGGCAGTTGTTGTGACATTCATGTCATGGGGAAAAGCCGTCTGCTCCAGTAGTTGGAGGCTATTGGAGGTGGGAGTACAGGGACCACCGTGTTGAGATGGAGGTGGCTTGGACAATTCGACCAGGATAATCGAGGGTCTCTGATCAGCAATGGGCTTAGTTTCTGAGACTTGAGCTGTTCGTACCTGGCGTGACCGGCCAAATCGCAGGAGAAGTCGTTCTTTGAGCGCCGCATATTTTCCTGAAACTGGTGGGTTCTCTACAATGTCGTAGACGCAGATGAGAGCTAGTCTATTTAAATTAACGATTATTGTGTTATACTTGAAATTGTCGTCGCTGGCGATGTTTGCAAAATTAAAGGCAGCTTCCAGTTGGTTGAGCCACAATGGAATGTCGTTTGGCAAGAAGGGTGGAGCTCGAAAATTCAATTTTGATATTTGAGATGGGGTGAGTTCCATCGTGAATGTTTGAGCTTCTATGATTTGCCCTTGACGTTGGCCGTTAATTCTTCATTCGAGTCGTCCGGCTCACCAATTTGTAGGATGGTTGTTGCGTGATGTGTTGGTGTGGCTTGTGTAAAGGCCGCTGATAAAATTATAATTTAAATTAATTTATTTAAAGCCAGAAATATATAAAGAGAAAAGAAGCAACGGTTGAAGTAACGGCCGTTGGAGCTAGCCTAGATGTTTACCACGTGAGTGCCAGATCAAGTGTCGGAAGCCGCCCGTCGCTAGAAAGTTTCGGATGACGCCCGCGCATGCGTAGTGACGTGTTCTCCCAACACGTGCTTGCCGAGGCATAGTGGGGCCGCCATTTTTCTGCCCGTATGTGTTTTGAAGCTTTGTCCAAGTTCGCGCTAGCTGAAGCAAAGTGCGGTCGCCACATGTTTATTCAATGCTCTTTTTCTTAATTGTTTATTTTATTTTTGACAATTATGTTACCTACTCTACTACAATATGAATTATTGTAAATAGTTCCACGCGCAATTACCCAGATCGGTAATAGCGTGTCTTATTTGCAACTGGGAATAAATAAATTATATTTCTATTATATATATCAATGCATTATTAATATATATATATATTATTTTGGATAAAAGGTATCTCCTGAAAAAATAAACTTTTATCCGGCAGAGTTTCCTCACCACTCTGGAAGTACCTGCCTCGGCGCGTTACCCTTTTTGGCGGTTCACCCCCCAGGAGCCCTAAATGGTCCTGAGAAGTCCTATTCCACTTCTAGCTTTTACTAACCCCACCATCGGATCTGACCTGATGGCGCCAGCAAAGCTAGGGCCCTAGAACTGACCAATTGTTGAAGACTCGTGTCCCAGGAAACTGAATAATTTTACAAACTAAAATAAATTTGATATAAATTTTAAATATGTTATAAGCTATGAAAATAAGAAAATCATGTTCACAATTTCATATGATGTTGGGATATGATTGATTTATAATTCCATAAAATGAAACATTTTTTACAAAGTTAATTTAATGGTTCATCTATGATAGAGATGATATCTGACAAGATTCTCAAGGAAAATTATTAAGATTATAAGATTGATTGTATTTGATGACTGTGTGGTGATATTCCTACATGTAGTTCTTGAAATTCTGGTAGCTGGATAGCATCTAGCAATTGGACTCTGTTTCTTAAAATTATTTTCTATACGGCGACATCTTGATAATATCAGTGTAATATTGATAACACATTCAAAGTGATTGTCGTAAAGATAGAGGCTGCCTGGCCGGCATTCATTGTTCTTCAAATATAAGACACTTCGACCAGTAAATCTTTTTATTGTCTGGCCGAAGTGTCTTTTATTTGAAGAACAAAGTGATTGTGTATGTGTAAAAGGTATATTTTGTTTTTACTTCTTGTACATACAGTACTGGTCATGAAAATCACGGTGGTAAGAGGTTTGTGACTACTCATACTTTAGGTACACCAAATGTCTTTACTAGTAATATCGGGCAATGGAACCATGGGGTTAATGTCTGGATATATGTATATGTATATGGATATATGTATATATATATATGTGAAACTGCATTTCTAAGCATCAATTGATTCTATATTTAAATTTTTCTTTTTTGTGTGGAAAGTTTTTTCTTCTAAAATTAAAGATGTTGAAGGCATATATAATATTTTGTTTTACTTTGTTGTTATTGTGTATATGTATGTGTTTTTTGAGTGTCCTGTATTTTATTTTGTGTATTTGTGTTTTTCTATTTGTTTGAGTATTTAAAACATATTTTGAATTTTAGATGATGGATATTTAAAAATGTAATATGAATATATGGTAAAGTAGGTTTGTTGAAATATCAAGAAAGCAATTTTTTACTATCGTTTTTATTCGTCAGGGGGCAGAACACTAGGTTGTAAGAAAAGCGCTTGGTTAGGTAAATACGTAGGGCGACTAGCAGAATTGAGGTCGTACAAGAAAGGTCAAGGCTTAAAGCATGATATCAATAAGATATCATGAAACACCTCTTGGATATCTAGGTCAGTATCAAGTGCTTCAAGCCAGTATCTATAATGTAAATAAAATACACGCTGACTAGATGCCGTTATTAATATCAAGTCTTCAGGCAAATTGAGTGATGATCACCCGGATTGAGGTGAATATTCTATTGGGGGATACTATAAATGTTCGGGCAGCATCATAAATGTTTAGAATGATCATTATAAAGATCGCAGGAATATTGTGAGTTATATTATTAATATAACTGCCACATAGAACTTTGAATATATCAGATTAGAATTTTTTTTAGTCTTCAGGACCATTTCAGATATTTCATTAAATATATCAGGATGAAAGGTTATCAGAGCCGTTTCAGATGTGCTATTGAATATATCAGGTTGGAATGTTATTAGAGCCGTTTCAGATGTGCTATTGAATATATCAGGGTGGAAGGTTATCAGAGCCGTTTCAGATGTGCTATTGAATATATCAGGGTGGAAGGTTATCAGAGCCGTTTCAGATGTGCTATTGAATATATCAGGTTGGACTGTTATAGAAGCCGTTTCAGATGTGCTATTGAATATATCAAGGTGGAATGTTATCAGAGCCGTTTCAGATGTGCTATTGAATATATCAGGTTGGAATGTTATCAGGGCCGTTTCAGATGTGCTATTGAATATATCAGGGTGGAAGGTTATCAGAGCCGTTTCAGATGTGCTATTGAATATATATCAGGGTGGAAGGTTATCAGAGCCGTTTCAGATGTGCTATTGAATATATCAGGGTGGAAGGTTATCAGAGCCGTTTCAGATGTGCTATTGAATATATCAGGGTGGAAGGTTATCAGAGCCGTTTCAGATGTGCTATTGAATATATCAGGGTGGAAGGTTATCAGAGCCGTTTCAGATGTGCTATTGAATATATCAGGGTGGAAGGTTATCAGAGCCGTTTCAGATGTGCTATTGAATATATCAGGTTGGAAGGTTATCAGAGCCGTTTCAGATGTGCTATTGAATATATCAGGGTGGAAGGTTATCAGAGCCGTTTCAGATGTGCTATTGAATATATCAGGGTGGAAGGTTATCAGAGCCGTTTCAGATGTGCTATTGAATATATCAGGTTGGACTGTTATAGAAGCCGTTTCAGATGTGCTATTGAATATATCAGGGTGGAAGGTTATCAGAGCCGTTTCAGATGTGCTATTGAATATATCAGGGTGGAAGGTTATCAGAACCGTTTCAGATGTGCTATTGAATATATCAGGGTGGAAGGTTATCAGAGCCGTTTGAGATGTGCTATTGAATATATCAGGGTGGAAGGTTATCAGAGCCGTTTCAGATGTGCTATTGAATATATCAGGGTGGAAGGTTATCAGAGCCGTTTCAGATGTGCTATTGAATATATCAGGGTGGAATGTTATCAGGGCCGTTTCAGATGTGCTATTGAATATATCAGGGTGGAAGGTTATCAGAACCGTTTCAGATGTGCTATTGAATATATCAGGGTGGAAGGTTATCAGAGCCGTTTGAGATGTGCTATTGAATATATCAGGGTGGAAGGTTATCAGAGCCGTTTCAGATGTGCTATTGAATATATCAGGGTGGAAGGTTATCAGAGCCGTTTCAGATGTGCTATTGAATATATCAGGGTGGAAGGTTATCAGAGCCGTTTCAGATGTGCTATTGAATATATCAGGGTGGAAGGTTAACAGAGCCGTTTCAGATGTGCTATTGAATATATCAGGGTGGAAGGTTATCAGAGCCGTTTCAGATGTGCTATTGAATATATCAGGGTGGAAGGTTATCAGAGCCGTTTCAGATGTGCTATTGAATATATCAGGGTGGAAGGTTATCAGAGCTGTTTCAGATGTGCTATTGAATATATCAGGGTGGAAGGTTATCAGAGCCGTTTCATATGTGATATTGAATTTATCAGGGTGGAAGGTTATCAGAGCCGTTTCAGATGTGCTATTGAATATATCAGGGTGGAAGGTTATCAGAGCCGTTTCAGATGTGCTATTGAATATATCAGGGTGGAAGGTTATCAGAGCCGTTTCATATGTGCTATTGAATATATCAAGGTGGAATGTTATCAGAGCCGTTTCAGATGTGCTATTGAATATATCGGGTTGGAATGCTGATTTTGCCGTTGAAATGCAAAGAATAATTTTGAATTCGAAGTTGATCAAAAACTCACTTGTTAAATTTTATATCATATATTGGGATACATAGTAGTCATATATGACAAAATTCTTCTTTCTGAACTATTTCTTCACCATTTCTTCTTTAATAATTTAATAATTCTAAAAAATCATTTGTTTAACTTTAGTCTTTTTATTTATGATATGATATAATTATAAATTTGAAGTTTAAAATTCAAAAGTTTAAATTTTAAGTTTTAAATATATTTTTTTTAAGAAGAGCGTACGGGCGAAATAAAAATTTTGATCGTTCTATGCCCCCTAACTCGTTAAATAAATATATAAAACACAACATTAACACAACATCGAATCTGCTAATCTTCCTATTTACAAAATCACAAGCAAAATAAGACTAATCACTACATCATGGTTAGTAACAAGATAAAACAAGATGCGTGGCACGTACCAAAACACAATACGCGGCACGTACCACAAAACTGCCCACAACAAGAAATCGTCAAGCCACGGGAAAGTTAAACACATAACAAAATACAATTTAGAGCAAACACAGACAATAATGGGTGAGATTGCGCAAACACTCCAATACACTAGGAAAAGGACGAAGACGACATTGGTTAACACAAACATAAGACAATGGTACAGAAGGGGAACGACGTCACAGACAAGAAAACACAGAAACTGGCATAGGAGAATCAAAATGTTTATTACCTCCATCGCGCTCAAGAATTACGTATCAATCGCTCAAGATCAAGATCAATTGTAACAATGGTAACTAAGCGACGCTTGATTTTAACAATGGGCCTTTCAAAAAATGGCCGGAAATGTATTAAAATTTACTTATTATTAATTTTTTTATTTATTTCTATGAAAATTATAATAATTTCACCTTAAATAATGGTCGCTAATGATTCTCTCTTTATTATTACAATCTGTTTAGAGTGAAAACGACTCTACCTTATTTACCCTAATATAAAGAGACCCGTAAACACAAATATTATAATATTTCTACCAAAGTTGAAATTACTTTGATATAGCAATAATTTTGGTTTATGGAATAATTCAGATTAAGTCTAGTATTGTTACCAATGGATTTTGGTTTAAATTACAAATACTAAACGTAATTGTGGTGATAAAGAATGGGTAACCACCCTATTTTTGGAAATTTCAGACAAAACCTAACCTGCATACCATGACTTCAGCCCTCATCAGTACATGGGTGACTTAGATTTCATAATACCTACAAGGGGAGCCTCCCTTGTTCTGATGAGGGTTAAAGCCTGAAACCATTGTATATACAAGTTATCTCTCTTTGTCTGAATTTTCTAAAATATCAACACAAATACGCTTTTATTGAGGTAATGAGCCAGAATGGATTGCCTAAATGTATTTTAAAGAGAAAGGTGTCCCTTTTAGTACATGAATTCCTCCGCAAATTTATGTTGAATATATATACTAGACTTAAAAGGTCTGCGTTCTGATCAAGTGAATGTTTGTAAAAAATTATTGTTTATACTTATCAAACATGCGATACAGCAATATTATCTTCATTTTAACCCCAAATAAGCTAATTATTCTCGTTACTTGGTCACAATTTGCTTATCGCGGGTCGAAAGTGTGTGATAGATTTCTTTTAGTCTCTAAATAAATAAAGGTCAATGTGTATTTATATCTAATATTTATCTGTGTCTTTTACGTTTTCCCTCAATATTTAACCAATATGGATAAAATTTCAACATGATATACGTAGAGATACGTCCGGAAGGAATATTTGGCACATTTTCAACCAAGGAAATAACAAATACTGGATTAAATAACTCATTTTTAGTCTAAAATGAATATGATATATTCCGTATTATGTTTGATGGGAATAAAGAAGATTATTTTGACGAACACTAACTAGAATAAAACACGCGCGAAAACAGGTCATAAATTTATATGGAAGTGCTTCAAAGAGGCCATTTTACTATTTTACATTAAAACTGCTAACTATTTTAAACTAGTATAAAATCATAAATAAGAAAGGCATATTGTGACCACACACAAAAAAACCTGTTTAAATTAAACCAATAATTAATTAATCTCCACATTTGTAACTAAATTTTGGCAACGTGTTTCTTTTCACATATATCATTAAATATCTCTACAAACCTTACTGCAATGTACCAAAGCTTGCATTTTGTACAAATAAAGAAACGCCTTTAAAATCGAGGTGCCGACATTGGCGTGGCGAGGCTTTGTCCAGGTTTTGTTGGAAAGAGTATGTGAGGTGTTTATGGTCCGTGTAGACCGGGAATTGGCGTACTTTCAGCAAGTGTCTGAAATGTTTGATAGACAAATATGCCGCCAGTAGTTCTCTGTCGTACGCGCTTTATATCTTTTATGATGATTCGAACTTCTTTGAGAAGATCGCTATCGGTTGTAGGTTGGACATCCCTCCAAGATGACGATGCCCCTATAGACGATATGACGACAAAGCCTCACTTCAGGCTGCAAGAAAAAGGCCGTAAAACTACTAAGGAAAGACTTCCAAGACTCCAAAGGAATACTTGACAGAAACACGTCAGATCCATGTCAGTAGCAACAAGATTTTCAAGCTGTGGGTCGCAGCTCTCATAGGAAAGGAGCTATGTAGCAGAATATTTTATTGGTGAAGTGCAGCACCGACAGCGAAAGACAGCTACGGTAAGGCCTCCGGGGCGGGGTGATGCAGGAGGGCAGCGTTGGTTAGTTGGAGTTTACACTCTTCAAATGCTTGACGGGCTGTCGATGTCGAGTGACAACGTGAATTCTTGCGCCCAACTACCAAGGTGTGGAGTTTGATCTCCAGCAGCTTTCGGTAGGCAGCAACAGTAAAAATTCAGCATACCTAGAAAGCGCCGGAGTTCTCCTACAGTGTTGGGGATTGGTATGTCCTTGATATCCTGTACCCATTGTAGGTCCGGTAAGATTCCAGCGCTGGTGATGATAAATCCTAGAAATTTAACGGAGGTTTATCCTAAAGTACATTTTGTTGCGCCATCTATCGGAATAAATATCAACTAATGGTTGATTTTTGTTATTATCATGCCAGAATTGTCCAAATACCCATTCTTGATTAATCTGGTGCCTAGTTTTTCTTGATTAATCAAGAATGGGTATTTGACCAATTTTGGAATAATGGAAAATTAACGATTCGATTATATTTATTTTGACAGATGGTGCCATCAGCAACATTTAGTTTCCCTATCAGGAGATGCCTTTATCTCAATAATTAGCAATATTGACAGAAAATTATATGATTGCAACTACAAAATATATATAACGACATATAAACTGAAACTTTCAAACCACGCGTTTCTGCAGGTGGAATTCAGAATCAAAACCAGTCTAATGACAATTTGACAATTAAAGACAGTTTATTGACATCTAGTCAACAGTTGGGAGAGAGGTTACAGTTTAAAATATTGTTACGACTCTTCTCAGGCGTCGATGTTTGCGTTCAAGGTTTCTAAGAGAACAATGTGGGTTCGTTTTGGATACAGCTTAGTACTATGTATTTATCACAAGATCTTTAAAAGGGATATTAATAGCTATACATAGGGGATTGACTTGCCTTCAATGTCGCCCCAGGTAGGTTCCTCCTCGTCCTCCTCTTGTTAATCCACACCGTCTCCCGGTCAGTCCATACGGCCACACGTCCGGAGCCCACCTGCTGCGTCTGTTGTCACCGCCGTTTTCCTCGCTGCAGGTCCCGTTTTCACCAGACAGACTTCTCTCCCCAGACTGCCAGGTCTTCTCGGTGCACAAACCCCCGGCAGGCCGGCCGCTGACTCGGCTGATCCCTCCCCTACGGCGGCGCCAGCTGGACTCCCTGTCTGCCGCGCCCCCCTCCTCTAAAATTTGTCAATCCATACTTCCCTGGAAGGGCCCCTGCATTCCTTCTTCTCCTGGCCTGCCTTGCTCCACCGCTTCACTGCCCCCTTCTCAATTCTTTTCTTCCCGAAAAGGCTGATTTCACCAGAGGCGCTGATCGGCGGCCCTTTGATCTCCCTGACGTCTCTGGCCACATGAGGGTCGTCCGCCTCCCGGAAGCGCAGCGGCAGGATTAGCGCCAGCCCTTGTTTGCAGAACCACATCCTAACTCTGATTTTCTTCCTACGACAGGGCGATAGATCGTGGGTCTCAAAAGTGGATGCGCTTTCTTGATCCAAGCTGACCATATCGTGGCCTTCCAGCACGTATTCGTCCTTGTTAGACTTCCAGAGGTGTTCGGGAAAGTTCCTTTTTTCTGTCGGTTTCGCATTTCTCTGCAACTGAAAATTTATTCTTCTACAAATTATAGACCTGGGCCACTCGATGCTGTCTTTGCCCTGGGGCATGAAATCCTCGAAATTTCTGAAGGTGCCAGACCGCACAGTAGTTTCAATTTCGGCACAACTTGTTCTAAGCGATGGTGGCTGAGTCTGCACCTTGTCGGGCGAAGTAACGAAGGTGATGGGCACACACTCGTAGCACATCTTTTCAGCTTGTATTGCAGACGACGGCGCTGACACATGGCGCGCGACTTCCGCGGCACAGACCTTGTCGTCGGACTTCAACAGAGCGTCCAATGCTCTATCCCGTTCAGTCGGGTCGCCGGCTCCAACTTTGGGGTGCTTCGACCATCTAGCCTTGTCGCACTTCCACGGAGCACCCAGCTCCATCCCGTCCAGTTGTATCGCCGCTGTAGTCCCTGACAATCTGTCACTGTCGCAGAAGTCAGCCACGCTGTCGCAATGCAGCTCGCTAAGATCGTTGCTGTTCTCATGGAGTATTTCAGAATGGATCCCAAGGGTTGAATTCCCGCACTGTATATCACCTTGAGGGCATTCTCCTTCCGTCCGCTTGATTTGGTTCGAATCACTCGTGCCACAGCCGTTGTCTGAGGCGATCAGCTCGTCCTCCTCCGCTACACAACCAGTCTTGATCATTTCCTTATGTCGACACTCTTCGGACTTCTGGATCACGGGAGAATCTTCCAGCGTAGATTCTGACAGTACACTTACAACGTCTCCTGACGTGATGGTCTTTGTTGTGATGGTTTTGTCGGGATCTTCATCACCTGGGATCGTCTTTTGTCCCCTCAGACATTGAATACGTGGGCTATTGGTTGCTGTGATTGTTTTTGAAAAGCCATCCGTATTTTCTGGCGGTAGTACATTGAACTTAACTTCGCAAGACATGGGTGTGACAGAACGTTTGACATTCCGAATATGCTCGAGTCGGCTCAATCGAGTATCCAAGTTTTCTCCGAGCTCATCTACTTTCTGACTTATCAGACTGAGCAATTTTGGGAATTTTTCAATTTCGAGGTCGGTTAGTTTTTCCATTTTTCTTTTTAAATTAGCGCAAAATAAAATCTTCAATTAAAATTAACTAAGCTGTATCCCACTTCTGACACCAATTGTTACGACTCTTCTCAGCCGTCGATGTTTGCGTTCAAGGTTTCTAAGAGAACAATGTGGGTTCGTTTTGGATACAGCTTATAGTACTATGGATTTATTAAAAGATCTTCAAAAGGGATATTAATAGCTATACATAGGGGATTGACTTGCCTTCAATGTCGCCCCAGGTAGGTTCCTCCTCGTCCTCCTCTTGTTAATCCACATCGTCTCCCGGTCAGTCCATACGGCCACACGTCCGGAGCCTACCTGCTGCGTCTGTTGTCACCGTCGTTTTCCTCGCTGCAGGTCCCGTTTTCACCAGACAGACTTCTCTCCCTAGACTGCCAGGTCTTCTCGGTGCACAAACCCCCGGCAGGCCGGCCGCTGACTCGGCTGATCCCTCCTACGGCGGCGCCAGCTGGACTCCCTGTCTGCCGCCCCCCTCCTCTGAAATTTGTCAATCCACACTTCCCTGGAAGGGCCCCTGCATTCCTTCTTCTCTTGGCCTGCCTTGCTCCACCGCTTCAATATTTACATGAAAAAGATCAGCCAAGTGTTCTTCCCCACCGCGATAGAGTCCTCCTCCAGGTGATGACGGGGTCCTCGATGGCCTGGCCCAGTCCGACCTGGACGAAGTATCGGTTGATTCTCGATTTCGCCGATGCGAGGATGGCCAGTTCGTCGTCTACCAGGTCAGTCCCGAAGATCCAGGCTTGTAGATCAGGGGGTCTGCCGACGACCTGGAAGGCCTCGCGGAAAAATCAGTCTAATGGTGGTGACAGGATTCTAGTCACCTATTGATAGAATGTCCCATCTTCCAGAACTACAGAAAACTGGAAGATATTGTATTCGAGGAACTATATATTATAGCATTTTATTTATTATTCTCTTCTCTCTCTCTCTATGAAATATTTTTTAAATTTCGATATCTGTATTTTGATACACTGTAAAATTTTCTCATTGTCTCTCTGATATTTATTAGTTTTAATTTGGTTTTTACATTAAATAAATTGCTGTGTAATTCTGAAGTTTGTCTTTCCTAATTTTCTACGTGACATTTTGGTGGAGATGCTGGGTAGATTAGGGAAGTTAAACTGAAGATCGTCGAGAAGACCTTAAGGCCATGGCTGCTATGATCTATATTTTTAAAGACTGGCTCCAGGATTCCACTGTCGTGTCAAAGCCAAGAATTCCCTCCAAAATGACGATATCCCTATAGACGATACAACGACAAAGTTGCTCTTCATGCCGTAAGAAAAAGGACACAAAGCTACTAGGGACAGACTCCGAGGGAATCCTTGACAGAAACACGTCAGATCCATGTCAGTAGCAATAAGATTTTCAAGCTGTGGGTCACAGCTCCCATAGGAAAGGAGCTATGTAATATATTATTTATTATTCTATGAAACTATTTTTAAATTTCGATATTTGTATTTTGATACACTGTAAAATTTTATCATTGTCTCTCTGCTATTTATTAGTTTTAATTTGGTTTTTACAATAAATAAATTGCCATGTAATTATGAAGTTTGTCTTTTCTAATTCTCTACGTCACAATATGTATATAAGTACTATACTTGTAGTAGATACGTATTTTGAAAATTCAGGAAATGTTGTAGATATATTTATGATTTTATTTCTTGGTTGGGGGGAAACTAGGTAAGGGTTAATTAGTGTTTTGGTTTTTTATTATTTTCCTTTCCAATTCTCAATTATAGATTCAAACTCGATTTTTTTGTTTTTTCTTGGTATTGGATAGTTAATCAGATATATTCTTAAATTTTATTTTTCTTCTTCAAATTAAAGATACTTCGGCCAGTAAATCTTTTTTATTATCTCGACGTTTCGACAAAATTATTTTGTCTTCGTCAGGAGCGAAGTAAAATTAAAACATTATGAAAAAGGAATCCCCTTATCGTGCAACTGAAAGTTGCTGATGGCTAAGTTGCACGATAAAGAGATGTCATTTTCATAATTTATGCATCTCATCCCAGTACAATATCACATTTGTGATATTTTTCATAAATTAAAACATTTGGCAAAGCGTTAAAAATGATATAATTTAGATGTTTGAAATATCGCGTGAGAACCCCTTGCAACCTTAGAATAAATTTTAACGCTTTGCCAAATGTTTTAATTTTTGTTCGCTCCTGACGAGAACAAAAGATTTTTGTCGAAACGTCGAGATAATAAAAAGATTTACTGGCCGAAGTATCTTTAATTAGAATAACTATGAATTCCGGCCAGGCAGCCTCTATCTTTATTTTTCTTGTTTTCTTCTTTCTTGTTTCTTTTTATTGGAAACTAGACGAATGGCCCGGGCAACGCCCGGGGTTTACCCGAGTGCGAATATATTCTAAAAACGTTGACTTGGGTGGTCGCTATTAACAGGGTGGTCTGTATAGACAGGTGGATGTATCACACAGCTGATAACAGGGTTGTCTAGAGTGGTCGCTATAGACAGGGTGGTCTGTATAGACAGGTTTATGAGAGAGGCACAAACTTACAGGTTGTTGACGCCGCAATCCCCAGAGAGAGTGTTTTTTGTTGCATCATGCTGTGACTCACACGCCGACCCAAGGTCAACAGGGGTGGAGCAGCAAGCTTAGGCCTATCACCGTCTGGCGGCGCTGCTTGCGAGTTATATCTACAATTCTGCAAATAACTCTAAGGATATTCAAGATATTCAAGAAATTATTTTTCGAAAACCTTTCCGGGGATATACCTAATAATATCCCAGAATTTCATGGCGATTGGATGTATGGTTTTTGAATAACAGGGTTGTCTAGAGGGGGGCAGGGAGGACACGTGTTCCCTTGCAGCCAATGAGCGCGCATTCTATCCGTGAGCTTCAGACAAACAGACAAACAGACAAACAAACAGACAGAATAAGGCAAATATATAAGTAGATATTAACGAATCACTCGTTAAAGCAGAGTGCCAATTGATTTATTGGTTATACAAGTTTAGAGAAAATCAAAAGAGAGATAGAATGACAGTTGTAATCAGCCAGCAGCTTGGCAGGGAGGAGTAGGGGTTAAGTAGTGACGTCACGCTGGTATAGGTGGCGCCGCCTCACTGTACACGTGTCAAGGTCGACTTGGGATGAAAACAGCGAATCTATAAATTTCACATTTCTAACACTCCCTCTTGAAATTTATAACGTTCAAGTTTTCTAGGAGCCGCCTGAAGTGTTTCGGTCCCAAAGGTTTCGTCAGGAGGTCAGCCGTCTGCTGAAGAGTGCTGACATATCTTGTGATCAGCTCACCATCTTCCTGTTTAGTACGAATGTAGTGATATCGTACATCAATGTGCTTCGTTCTCTTATGGAACTCGGGATTCTGCACTAGCTTTATGGCTGCTTGATTATCCATGTTGAGTACTGTGGGTCTGTCCATCTTAATCCCGATATCCTTAAGAAGTCTGCGTAGCCAGACCATTTCTTTAGTAGCAGCACAGGCAGCAATATATTCACTTTCTGTTGTCGAGAGGGCAACTGTCGATTGCTTTTGGCTTGACCATGAAACAGCACCATGGTTTAACATGAAGATGTAACCTGTAGTACTTTTCCTTGAATCAATGTCCCTAGCATGATCGCTATCTGAGTAACCTGTTAACTCTTGATGGCTAGCGTACAATATTCCTAATTGTGGTGTTGCTTTCAAGTAGCGAAATACATTTTTAATTGCTGTCCAGTGTGTCTGTCCTGGGTTGTCAAGGTATTTACTTAACTGTGATGTTGCAAAAGCTATGTCCGGTCTAGAAACAGAAGAGGCAAACATTAGTGAGCCTACGGCTTCTCTGTAAGGAATTTTAGGTGAATTTCCATTTTTATCTAAGTCTGGGCAATCAGCTTTAGTTAGGACTGTACTCGGGTCCATGGGTACTGCTGCGGGTTTGCAATCAATCATGTTGAATTTATCTAAAATCTTGTTTATGTATGAAGATTGGTGGATATAGATCTTCGATCTATCCTCTGATTGTTCAATCTGAAGTCCTACGAAATAATCTGCATCTCTAAACGTTATATTGAACTCGTGAGATAGTTCCTGGACGATAGAATCGATATCGTCCTTGTTCCGAGACATGAGAAGTCCATCATCGACGCAAAGAGCAAGGATCATTTGAGTGTCGTTAATAGTTCCGGTGAAAACACATTGATCTGCATTAGATTGGAAAAAATTGTGTTTCTCTAAGAAGGATTTAAACTTCCTATTCCAATTTCTGGACGATTGTTTCAGTCCATATAGACTCTTTTGTAGTTTACAAACAAAATTGTGTCCTTGAGAGAAACCTTCTGGTTGTTCTAAGTATATGACTTCGTCTAGGTCACCATATAAAAATGCAGTCTTTACGTCAAATTGTTTTAAGAACATTCTTTCTGATGCCGCGTTTGCTAGTAACACTCGAAGTGAATCATATCTGACAACAGGACTGAAGGTGTCGAAATAGTCTACGTTCTTCCTTTGTGTGTAACCCTTAGCTACAAGTCTAGCCTTAAATTTAGGTGCCGTAGAGTTGGGATGGGATTTTAGCTTATAAACCCATTTACTTCCTATTGGCTTATATCCGTCTGGTAGGGTTTCGAGTGACCATGTGTTATTAGATTCTAACGCTTTTATTTCTTCTTTCATTGCATCCAACCATTTTTCGGCATTTGGACTTTCCATAGCATCTTTATAGGTTGAAGGCTCATCGACAAAATGGTAGTTACAAGAATCTGCTTTCTTTTTAGATCGAGTTATCATCGGGTGGAATCCCGACGGCGTGGGAAACCGTAGCGCTGTAGGTGATTCATCTTCGGTTGTTGGTGCCGGCGGAACAAGGTCAATGTCTATTGGGACGGAGTTTTCTCCCTCTAGTTCGTAATGTTGCAGTTTTGTCTCGTTAAAAGTAACATCTTTAGAGATAGAAATCTTTCTAGTAGAAGGGTTCCAGAGTTGAAAGTTAGTGCATGTTTTATCGTATCCTAAGAAAATCATCTTTTGTGATTTCTTATCCCATTTCCTTCTACGTTCTTTAGGTGTATGCAACCATGCTTCACAGCCGAAAATCTTTAGATTATACAAACTAACTTTTCTTCCGAAAAAGAGTTCATAGGGTGTGGTATTGGGAGCTTGTTTAGTGAATGTTCGGTTTAGAATGAAGGTTGCAGTATTGCAAGCTTCTGCCCAAAGTTCTTCGGGAAGATTTCGTGCGCACAGCATCGATCGAGCTGCTTCGACAATAGTTCTATTGTCTCGTTCTACGCGCCCTATCTGTTCGTGAACATATGGAGCTGACAATTCATGCACTATTCCGAACTTTCTGCAAGTATTTGTGAAATCTTTACTGGTATATTCTAGTGCATTATCGGTTCTAATCACTTTAATTTTATTGCCTGTTTGATTATAACTGAATCTAGCAAAGTTTTCAAATTTGTGTAAAATATCGGATTTGTGTCTAATGAAATCTATATGGCGAAAGCCACTGGAATAATCTTTGAATAAAATGAAATAAAGTGATCCTCCTATTGATTGTGTTGGCATAGGGCCGCAGATATCACTTAAAATGAACTCACCAGGATTGTACTCCTTTGTTTCAGACAAATGACTAGGCTTTCTGTGAGCTTTTCCTTCTTGGCAGCCTTGACAGAAGAAATCGTCTTCTTTTATGTCCTCGGGTTGCAAACCGTTGATCAATCCTTTCTTGGCCATTTCTCGAATAGTGGTGAGTGAGATGTGTGCTAGTCTTTCGTGCCACAGTTGGAGGTTGTTGATCTTTGCAGAAAATCCTTGTGAAGATGAAGTAACTCGGAACATCATCTTGTAGAGCCCATCTTGGCGTTGTCCAACTGCTTTCAGATCTTTTCTTGAGTAGATGCGCAGCTCATCCTTGTCGATGTCTACTCGGTATCCCTTTTCAGTGCACACTCCCAGGCTGAACAAATTTTTCTTGAGCTTCGAAGAGTAGAGCACATTCCTGATTGATGTTGCAATCCATTCTCCATTCACCATGGCAAGGATTTCGATGTCACCTGTACCTTCTGCAAGGACGGAAGTGTTGTCTCCAAGGTATATTCTATGATCGTTGTGGATCGGAGTGAAGGACTTGAACCATTCACGTCGGAAGGTCATGCTGCAGCTTGCTCCGCTATCTGCCCACCATATGTCGCAGTCATTCCACTTTAGGATGGTATCAGCGTTGAAAACTTTATGATCATAATCTCCTGCTTGGTTCTTCCGCTTCTCGTTTTTCTTCTGCTGGTCGGCAATCCGTTTTCGACATTCCCGTGACCAATGACCAATCTTGTGACAATAATGGCATTCAGTCTTTTTCTTTAGTTCTGATATCTTTCCTGAATCAGTCTTCTTTATGTTGTCTTCTTTGATTCTTGGTTTAGTCTGTTGGTAGAATGCTGTACCTTGCGAGGAATCGGCCTGCTGGTTTCTACATTCTTAAATCAGAAGACGTGCTGATAAGTTCTCTAGAGTCTGCGTAATCGGCGCTTGAGACTCCCATGCTGGGATGAAATACCGCATGCTCGAAGGAAGAGAGTTTATTATCTTTGCCACTTTCTGGTCATCTGTAATCGTTCCTCCTGCATCCTGAATTCTTGCACTAAGATTTTCAATCTTGGCGATATAGCTGCTGACATCCTCTGATGACGACATTCGGGCGTCAAAAAATTGTTGCCACAACATGCCAATTGCGATCTCTGATCTCCGTTCGTGGATGGACATGAGCCTTGTCCACATTTGAGCGGCAGTTTTACAGGACATCAAAGGTTATAGAAATCTTAATTCAAGTGCCTGTGATATAAGCATTCGGGCTTTGATATCTTTGGCGTGCCATGCATCCTGTATAGCAGAGGTAGCGTCACTTACCTCTGGTTTGATTTCTTTGCCGTCCACGATATCCAAAAGTTGATTTTGCTCTAATAGTAGTCGGAACTGAAATTTCCAAAAGGAGAAGTTTTCGCCTTTGAACTGGCGGACTTGATTCTCAAGGTGCGTCATATTTAGCACGAGTTAGGCTTAGCAGTTTCACTTTAGGTTTGCTTCTTCGAATTTGGGGCGTAGTCAGGACCCATAACCTATTGGAAATATTAACGAATCACTCGTTAAAGCAGAGTGCCAATTGATTTATTGGTTATACAAGTTTAGAGAAAATCAAAAGAGAGATAGAATGACAGTTGTAATCAGCCAGCAGCTTGGCTGGGAGGAGTAAGGGTTAAGTAGTGACGTCACGCTGGTATAGGTGGCGCCGCCTCATTGTACACGTGTCAAGGTCGACTTGGGATGAAAACAGCGACTCTATAAATTTCACATTTCTAACACTTTTTAACTCTTTAAACAGTAACTTGTATGTGAAAGGAAATCAGGTGTTGGTAAGCTGACGAGGGCCAACAGCCCGAAACGCGTTCGTGGATTGCTTTCCTTGATTTATCAATAAAATGGGTTGGCCAAATATCCGGGAACAGTTTAAATCAATGTTTAGTTGATTTCTTTTGGAGATTAGTTTCTTTCCATTTTATTAATGCATTAAGCTTTCGGGAATTTCTACCTTCCAACAGGAGTATATAAAAGAATAATAATAGTATTAGTATTATAATACTAGTATTAATACATATTAATATATATTTTTGCTTATTCCTAGTACACGTGGTGCAGGCCATGATAATCATGGTGGATAGAAGTAGGCGACTGCTTTTACTGTAAGTGCACCACATGTCTACACATGTGAAAAGTAGTTCGACTTTGCACTTACAAATGTGCCAGAGCTCCGTTTAGTTACTTGCACTCACTGGTGGGATTGGACTTTTGCAAGAATCGGGTGTCATTGGAGAATTTTTTTTTAAATCAGAAAAATGTCAATGTGGGAATCGAACACGGGTCGTAGCGGTCGAAAACCAACGGTTTAGACCATCCTTCCACCGACCCCCTTTATGTAACAATATATACACAATAGTATTGTAAATAATAAAATTATCTAACGGCCTTTGTTATTATTCGTGTACTCCTGTAGATGAAATGTTTGATAGATTGGACTGGCGAAACCGCTATGGGCTGATGACCCAGCCCTTCCCATTTGATATTTCATTGCAAAGAGGCTGGTGGAAATTGTTCGATTTGAAAAAAAAAAAAGAATCATGTGCGTCTATGATAGTTACGAACTATTATAAACATGTTGCCAAATGTTTAGGGTCAACTCAAAAGCTCTTCAATGCTGCGCTCTGTTTACACTTTTTTTTTCTTTTCGCTGGAAACCAGCGGCCAAATAATCTGAAGTTCAATAAATTATTTTTACCCATTGCGATATTAAAAAAAATACTCCTGTAGATGTACAGAGATGCCTGAAAGTTTGCATTAATAAAAATTAAAAGAAACGTATCTCCTGAAACCTGTTGTATTATTTAAATTATATCCCTTTGTTTGTTTTATTTATATATGTGTGTGTGGGACATCGCATATAATTTGACATATTTTTTAAATGAGATCGAAAACTAACAAATTTTCATTGCTTATGTTGAAAAGGGTAGAAATGCCTATAGTGGTTCCTTGGAAAGACCGAACTAAGGGAGTTTGACTATTTAGCAAAAAAAAAGGGGGGGAGGGGCTAAAAGAAGTACATCCTTATTGTATAGGGGGAGGAGCATCTTCTAAGCCCCGCCTCTCTATCCTCGGGGGGCGGAGCTACAGATCAATACTCAGTCAGTCGCCATGGACTTCGTGGTGCGGCCGCTCCGACGCGAAGAGCTTCCCCAGGCTCGGGCTATCTGGGCTGAGATAGGACTGGACGAAGGGACCCACTCCATCGAGACCTTCCATGCCGTGGACCCTGAGGGACTCTTTGGCGCGGTCACTCCTTCAGGTACCTCCTCTTCTTACAAACTTCATGCATCCTCCTCCTCCAGTCTTTCTAGATCCCTCCCCTTCCTCTTTACTTCTCTTTCTCTTTACTTCTATACAAATCCTATCAAGACACTTCACGGAATTTTAATAAACACCGGAGAAAATAATCAAATTTTGTATTTTAATTGATGATCCATTTCTAAGATTCCATCCTTCAGTGCAGAATATAAAAGCAGAATCGTCCAATACAGTATTAGAGCTCTAAGAAAGTCTCTATATGTAATTCTATTGTTCTAAAAGCTTATGTCCATAGTTTGTCTGAATACCATTTTTTATTCAACTCTTCAGTGTAGCATTTATAAGCAGAATCGTCCAATACAGTATTGGAGCTCTAAGAAACGGTCTGGTGGATTAAATTGTCGAAATCGCTGAGTTGGTTTACCACTGATGAGCTAAGTCTTCCCAATATATTTTCATCGCAGTAAGGACAGTAGAAGTTTTATTTAGGTGCAACTGAAACATTCGTGCATTAATACTTCCATTTGTTATATATAGATGGCGGGCCTTATATTTATATCTATTAATAATAAAGCAAATTATGAAAATATGTAGATGAGAAAAGATCGTATAAAATATTTCGAGGGATTGGTTTTTCTTTCTCTTAGCTCATTAACTCCTAATAATTAATTAATATTCTTTTTCACAGATGAGACTAGAGAACTGCATAAATTGGAAAATGGAAATATACCAAGACTATAGTTCAATTCCTAAAATCTAAGTCTAAAAATTCCAACCAAAATTCCACTTTAACAGCATAACAGAAGCTCTGGATGTAGGTGATTTGCTTAAAACAGGACAGGGTTCAGATTCTCGAAAATATTACGTTCTTAATTTTATGATAACATTTTTTTTCGAATAAATCTAAAATACGTCTTATTATATATATTTATTTATTTATTATTCCTAATAACGTGGTACAGGCCATGATAATCATGGTGGGTAGAAGTTGGCAACTGCTTTTACTGTAAGTGCACCACATGTCTACACATGTGAAAAACATTTCGACTTTGCACTTACAAATGTGTCAGAGCTCCGTTTGGTTACTTGCATTCACTAATGGGGATTATTTATCATGACATTTATTAATAAATTGAGAAAGCGGTCTCTCGAAAGCTGTTACATAGTCTTTTTTTTTCATATAGATCTCAGCTACATATGCTTTATCATATAATATCAGGAAACAATCTAAATCAACGTTTAATTGATTTCTTTTTCACTAGATGGCGCTCTGTAATCTAAAAGATTTATGTGAACGTGGAATGATAAACCTTTTTGATTTAATATCAACACCTGACTTTTATATTTATTTTATTTTTAATTATTTTTCACATGTTCAACATATGCTTTATTCTCCTTTAGAAACGAGGGTTCGAATTTTTGATTTTTCAAATCCTATCTTTAAAACAACGTGAGAGAATATTCTATTAGTATTATATTGAAATCGGCCATTAAGATTAAAGAATAAATATACAGGGTGATCCAAAAGTCCCGCACAACTTTAAAAATTAATAACTCCGCTAATATTTGCGCTAGAGCAATGCGGTAAACACCATTGTGTTCAGGATGCAATGGGATTTTTTATGGCAAATAATGAAAAATTCGAAATTGATTTTAGTTGCAACTTTATTCGCTAGATGGCGCTCTACCAGAATCAGCGTTTCAGCGGCCAAATTGTTTGATAAATTGAAAAATATAACTGAACGACACGTATTTTTACTTTTTGAATACCAGGAAAGAACCCTAATAATATCGAATGATAAATTAATAAAACACCATTTCGCCAAAAGTTAGAAGAAATGGTTAAGGATTTTTAAATACAATCTGAGATATGTAAAATAGGTATATGCAAATTAAAACATATAGCAAAAAAAAAAAAAAAACAACCTGATATTTTAGATGTGGTTTGCTGGAATCCTCTCAGCTATTTATATTTCGAAAATAATAATTTTCTATTTTTTTTAAATTCAACTCTCTCTCAGTATCGATTATATTTATTTTAATTCATTTGAAAAATATTTATCTATCTCTGATTATTTATTTTACTCTGGAATGCCGTTGTTGTTTTTGTCGTGTCCAATAAAGAGCCTCAGATTCTTTTCGTTTGGCCAACAAAAAATGCCCAATTTATATACGCATATATTCTTACATAATGGGACTTTAAAGAATGCAAATAATCTTCATCTATTTACATACACAAAACATCTCCCCCCTTAATAATACTCCAGTCGGTCTAGGGGTTTCCTGGCTCTCTGAGGTCTAGGACTGCGGACGGGCACTTGCACAGCGGCAGCCTCCGGTTTAGGAGTGCAAGAGGGCACGTGCACAGCAACAGGCCCTGGTATAGGAGTGCAAGAGGGTACGTGCACAGAAGCAGTCTCCTCCATGTTTCCTGATGTAACCTCTGGAACCTCCTCTTCACTTTATTTCTGACTTCCACCTACAGGCTTCTCTCCTGATGTTCGAGGAAGTATCAAATTTCTTGTCTCCACTTGTTTCTTTCTCACAAGTCGCAATTGATTGATATGCCTCTTATACACGACGCCCTCGCAACTTATAAGGTAGTGACGGTAGCTCAATAATTTCAAAATGGTGCCTTTTTACCGTTTAGGTCCAGTTGCATAGTTGCGGAAATAAACCTCGCAACCTGTAGTAAACTGCTCCTGCCTTCTTACGGCCTCATGAAATACCTCTCGCGGATTTCCCATCTTGGTATTAAATTCGAGAATCTTGATCTTAAACTTCTCTTCATTGGCAGTTCCGCGTCACCGGAGACAAACAGTCTTCCGTTATCTGTAACAAAATATTAGGGCAATCCAATTCTGGCGAGAATTTCTCTAATATGACTTATAATCGTTTTTCTGGTAATACCTTTGATGATAAAAATTTCTATCCACTTTGAGTATGCGTCCACGAGAACCAAAAACATTCTTCCCATGAACGGACCCGCTAGATCAAGATGAAGTCGATGCCACGGTTTTTCGGGCCAAGTCCATTCCGAGATGGTAGCCGGGGGCATGCTTGCCGATTCTTGGCATACTCTACATTCTCTAGTTAACTCTTTGATGTTACTGTCTATGCCTGGCCACCAGAAAATACCGTCTGGCAATCATCTTCATTTTAACAATCCCCATATGTATTTCATGCAAGTCATTTAAAATTAAAGATCTTAATTTTTGGGGAATTACCACTCTTTCACGCCATTGAAAACAATCAAACTCCAAACTTAATTCCTCATTGATCTTATAATAAGTAGCTAGTGGGTTTTCCCTCAGTACCCTTGTGAATTTCCACACACACACACAGTTGCCTTCTCTAACATTCCTTAATACTATAGACAGTATTTTTTCTCGGGACGTCTCATATGCCACCTCCCTAAAAGAGAACGGTACCTCATTCAACTTCCTGAGAAGTACCTGGTCTTCATCAAGAAACTCCCTGACACTCGATTCTAAAGGAAGACGTGACGATGCGTCAACATTGGAATTATCACTACCTTTTCGAAACTCCTCAGTATAATTAAATGCAGCTAATTTTAAGGACCATCTTTTAATTCTGGATGCTGCACATATGGGAATTGGTTTCTGAGGTGAAAATATATGAATTAAGGGTCGGTTGTCTGTGACTAATACGAATTTTCGTCCCAGTAAGTATTGTCTTGATTTCTCATCGCCATAAGTTATGCTCAACGCTTCCTTTTCTAGTTGAAAGTACCGTTTTTCCGCTTCAGTTAATGTTCTAGAAGCAAAAGCTATAGGGCATTCTTCCTTTCTATCATTTCTATGACTCAGAATTACGCCTAGTCCAGAGTCCATTAATAATGATTTACATTTTTAAAATAACATTCGATATTTTTCGTCCAATTCCATCTACAATTTTTATTCAAAAGTTGATAGAATAGCGCTAAAATGTTTGCTATATTCTTTATGAATCTATAATAATAAATTAAGAGTCCTATGAAAGATCTCAATTGCGAAACATTCTTTAGGTTCAGGCGCCTCTATCACTGCTTTAATTTTATTTTCTAAGGGATGCAGTCCATATTTATCCATTTCAAACCCTAAAAATTCCACCGATTTCTTTTTTAATTTACATTTATATCTGTTTAACTTTAAACCTTTTTCTAGCAATCATCTAAACACTAGATCCAACTTTTGTTCATGATCTTCAAAGTATTTTCCTGCAACCAAAATATCATCTATGTAGCAGGCCACACCTGGCAAATCAGAAAATAGGCCTTCCATAATCCTCTGAAATTTATTTGGTGCTACCGCTACGTCATATGGTAGTCTTTTATAAGAAAACAACCTCTTTGTTGTGTTTATATCAACAACAGCTTTGGTTTCTTCCGCTAACATTACTTGTAAGTAAGCCTGTGATAGGTGTGGAGTCGAAAGTACGGTGCTTGTAGATAATTTTGAAAATATCTCATCGATCGATGGAATGGGATACCTATCTAATTCTATTGCTTTATTAGCTGTACATCTAAAATCACCACATATCCTTACACTACCATCCTTTTTTGATGCCGGTACTATTGGAGCGGTCCAATATGCATGAACTATAGGTTATAAAATGCAAGAATTCACTAAACGATCAATTTCATTCTCTACTTTGTTTTTTATTACTCGCCCTTTTTATCCTTTCAATTCACAGGGGATATCTTGGCCACTAATTTATCTTGTAATTCTCTTGTATTTATCTCCGCCAATTCGAACGAGATCGCCACTGCAAAAACTTTATCCAGGGTGACATCGTCGTCCTCTTGTAGTAGCTTCTTTTGCAGGATTTCCGACTTGATTCCAGCCACAAAACGGTCTCGCATCATGGTTCCCAACATATCGACGAAATTACAATTTATTGCCAAATGTTTCAATTCTCTAAGATATTCCGAAATTGATTCTTCTTCCTGTTGAATTCTCTTTAAAAATCTGCATCGCTGTGGTATCACTTTCTTCTTTGGATCCAAATGCAGCTTAATTCTTTGAATGATAGTATCATAGGGTTGATCTTTCATTAGACCAGGAAGAAAATGTCGTTTCCCTGCTTCAAAGTTTCAGAATCTGGTAGCGAGGTAAAAATCAGCACTTTAATCTCCTTCTTCAGATGCCAAAAAGATAGCCTCAAATTTTTGTACAAAAAGATCGAAGTGTCCTCCACTGGGCTATAGCATCTAAAAGGTATTATTAACTTTGAACTTGTCATGCTGATATTTTCTACTCCTTTGTTTTCTTGATTCAGATAGTTTAAAAGATGTAATCTTAACCCATTTTCTTATTTTTCCTCTCCATAATCCGAGAGTCAGATTTGTTTAAAAGATGTAGTTGTTATACTTGCATAGACGCCGTTTTCCTCAGCTTTTTACTGGATCTGTAGATCGCGCATCCTCGTCGCCACTTTTGTTGTGTCGAAATTAGACGTACAAGAGCTCAAACTTGACCATGGCCAACAACAAATGTCCAATTTATATATACATATATTTTTACATAATGAGGCTTCAAATAATACAAATAATATTCATCTATTTACATAAACAACAGTTAATATATAGCGAGAAGAGTAGAGGACTGAGTACAGATCCCTGAGGTACACCAGCCTATGTTCTTCGGTCCTTGGAAAATGTTCCATTGACCCGAACCTTTATCCTTCTTCCCCTTAAGAAGTCTGCAATCCAGATTAAGGTTTTTCCTCTTACTCCGATGTTGTTCAGCCTTTCAAATAATTTTTACACTCGAACAAAAGCTGAGGTCATATCCAGGAATACGGCCGTTGTCTTCTTTGGCGGTTTTCCTAGAAATCTATTATTGATTGACAGAAGTAGAACAGTTTATCAGTTGTACAGTGTCTGGATCTTTAGGCAGTTTGGTAGAAGTTTATTTTATTATTGTTAGTGAGCCAGACTATGAGCCTAGAGTGGATAATTTATTCTGTTATTTTACAAAGTATGCTGGTAAGAGCAATTGGCCGATAGTTCTTGCATTCCTTAGCATCTTTGTTTGGTTTCAGTATTGGCACTATAATTGATATCTTCCAATTCTTTGGTAGTTTACCAGTTTGCTATGAAATGTTCAGTATTCGTAGGAGTTAATTTTTAGCTTCAGCATTCTGCAAAACCGTAACAGCCACTGACTTGCATGTCGATGGTCTTCCACTCCGAGGTTTTGCTTCCAGAGATCCAGTTTCCTCAAAACTTTTAATCAATCGCTTTAGAGAGTAGCAACTCATTGGTCCTTTACCGCTTCGAATATCTTTAAAGGAACGAAACGCTCGTAAAGATTCAGTGGCAGATTCTGAACTCGGTGAAGTGTTTAATCATTTGACCAAAGATTAGAGCATCTCCAGGTGACATCTTGGATTTAACTTTCCTATTGATGAATTTAGCTCATTCAGTTTGAAGTCTCTCGAGTAAATATCTTGTTGATGGTAATTTCTTGCTTGTTTAACTAACTTGTTTATATTATTTTTTAGAGTCCTGCCTTCATTCGTATAGCTGAGTCTGGAAGTGCTTGAAAGATATTCAGAAATTATGTCAGCCATCTGTTTGTTCGTTTTCGCTGTTCATATCGGTTAGAGTATTGGAGGATTAGTGTTGGTTTTGAGTTTTATAACACTATTTATATTCCAGTGATGGCTTTCCTTTTTTGGATCCATTTTCTTCGCAGAATTCTGCCCATTTTTCTTGTTTGAATATCCAAATTTCTTGTTCTATATTTTGTGACTAATTTCAATGAGTTCCTTTATGATTTCTTCTGTTTTTTTTTTTGTTTTAAGAAGTTAATTTTTATTGTCTCTCTCTGCAATCATTGCCTCGATATTGTGGTCCTTCCAGTAAAGTATTCACAGGTCTTTACGTCTACCTCTACGCTACTTTTGCAGCTTTGTGATTTAATTCTTCGTTGCACAGTTCTTCAAGCTTTTCTGTAAATTTTTTCCAGTGTTCTTGTATTATCGTGGTGATAAACATTTGTGATTGGAATTGTTTTATCTGTAAGATATATTTCTATTGCCTGAGCTTCTGTCGTGCTTTCTCTAGGATTACTCTGATTATAGGCGATTTCCTTAAATTTGATTTCTAGAGTTTTAATCAAAACGGCAAGTCCTCCTCCTAATTTTCCCGGTCTGTCCATTCGTAGTTTTGTATAATCTTTGATATTGAATCTCAGATTCTGATTCAATTTTGTCTCCTGAGGACAATTAATATGTACATTGTTGTCACAGAGAAGACAAGTCAGCTCTTTATTTTCCTCTGGGTACCATTTATATTGAGTTGTAGTAGATTGAATTGTGTCCTCGTAGTAGATTTCTCATCATGAGCTCGAGCTGCAGCTCCTTACGCGGCGGTTACCCCGGACGCGGTAGCATTACTGGAGATATCAGTTTTGCTCTTCATTTGAAAATGGGTGCCGTTGCAACGTTAGTCATCTTGGAAACGAACCAGAATTTGGTCAAATATTCCAAGGGTCCAGGGGGGACCGCAAGGAGGTGAGGTCGAACTTCTCCCCTTCCCCCTGGAATGCCGTCACTACAGGATAAAGTACTCTTGGTGAATTTTTTTAATTGTGATTCAGAATCTGCCACTGAATCTTTACGAGCGTTTCTTTCCTTTAAAGATATTCGAAGCGGCGAAGGACCAATGAGTTGCTACTCTCTAAAGCGATTGATTAAAAGTTTTGAGGAAACTGGATCTTTGGAAGCAAAACCTCGGAGTGGAAGACCATCGACATGCAAGTCAGTGGCTGTTACGGTTTTGCAGAATGCTGAAGCTATTGAAACGTTATCCACGTATGGAGAAGTAAGTGCTAGACAAGTTTCTCGACAAACGGGGATTTCGTATGGAACAGTTTGGAGAGAACACACATTTAGAATTTTTCTATAAAAATATCCTAACAAAATTCAAAGTTTACACGAGTTGAAAGTGAGCGATTTTGAGAAGCGTCAAGAATTCGCTGCATGGGTTTTCCGGCAAATTGATATTGATGAAAACTGGCTGTCAAATGTTCTAAGAACAGATGATGCTCACTTTTATCTAAAGCGAGAATTTAACATTCAAAACTGTCTCATTTTGGCAACAGAAAACCCTAGGATTTTTACAGAAATACCACTTCATCAGCACAGGTTACAGTTTTGTGTGGGTTCACTTCTTTTATTATTGGGCCATTTTTCTTTGAAAAAATCAATGGAAGAACTTTTAAAACCGTTTTTGTAACTGGTGAACGTTATGTTCAACTTTTGAGAGAAAAGGTTATTCCCATATTGCAGGACAGACAAGTACTAAGCGAAATAACATTCTTGCAAGATAGAGGACCTCCTCATATCTCCCGCGGTGCCAAACAATTGCTGAAGGAAACGTTCGGTGAAATTCGTTGATAAGTCGCCACTTTAATATACCAGTGGCCCCCAATATCACCAGACTTGACGCCTTACAATTTCGGTTATGGGGGTACATTAAGTCGCGTTTTTATCGATGCCGGCCTACCACATTGGCCATGTTGAAGGCTTCTATCAGATGGCACGTTTTATAAATTTCAACTATTTAATTGTGACCATTCTGTCATCTATCGTCTGCAGGCGGTGTTTGAGAATGAAGGGCGCCACATTGAGCAAGGATTGTGACATAATACAAGAGAGAAGGCAGTTACCTCATGTGTTATATGTTGCAGCTCTTTGTTTTGGGTTATGGGAATAATAAATGCTGTCCTCACATCTTGACTCTTTTTTTTTTTTTTCTGTAAACGGTAATTTTTTTGTTTGTCATTTGCCCACATTTTATATTATGTCGTGCAGGCCAAAGTGTTATAACTTTTCGAATAACACTGGTATACACAATTTTACCCCTTATGTTTAGTTTATCGCTTTTCGCTCATTAGAAGAAATAGCATAAGGAATAATCTCTGTATCCCCCCCCAACTTTAGATGTTTTGCGCAAAAAATAATACAAAATGATTTTACTACCACGTTTTTCAACGCAAAAGGTCGATTTAAAAATGATTTTTTTTGAGGGGATACATTTTCAAAATTATGTACAGTATAATAAACAATGATAAAATTTGACAAACCCATAGGATATTTGGAATAAAGTACGACAAATATATTTTGTCACTCCCCTCTATATTTCATTTTTGGATCATGACAAATATCCAGTTAAATAGTCAAGTGTCGACAATTAGTCAAGAAACTATACATTCCTTATAGCACGAAATCCTATTAGTAGTGCCATCATAATTTTTGGTACTATATTAACATTTCAAAAATCGTGTATTGATATCAGTAGTTATTTTCAAACATTCAATTATTTCACAAAAATCCATCTAAAATATAAATATTTTTTGCTACATGTTTTAATTTGCATATACCTATTTTACATATCTCAGATTGTATTTAAAAATCGTCAACCAATTCTTCTAACTTTTGGCGAAATGGTGTTTTATTAATTTATCATTTGATATTATTAGGGTTCTTTCCAGGTATTCAAAAAGTAAAAATACGTGTCGTTCAGTTATATTTTCTAATTTATCAAACAATTTGGCCGCTGAATCTCTGATTCTGGTAGAGCGCCATCTAGCGAATAAAGTTGTAACTAAAATTAATTTCGAATTTTTCATTATTTGCCATAAAAAATCCCATTGCATCCTGAACACAATGGTGTTTACCGCATTTCTCTAGCGCAAATATTCGCGGAGTTATTAAACTTTAAAGTTGTGCGGGACTTTTGGATCACCCTGTAGATTATCTCATTGTTATTTATTTCACAAATAAATGTGTATGTAAATATATAATAAGGAAAAAGCTAAAAATCGATATAATTTCACAATGGGTTTCTTTTTTTCTTTTTTAATTATAAATGCCAGATTTTAAAGTTAAATTCACTCTTTGACAGTCTTAAATCGACCATTTCTAAATTGGACTACACATATGGACAAAACTTAAGGAAGTGGTAAGTCTTTGATGTCGTCAGTCGTCTTTTTTATTTCTGAAAGAGACAGAGGCAATTTTGTTCACACTTGATTATCTCAGGTGTCTTCAATAAAGGTGACTGTGTATCAAATATATTTCAGAGTTATTGTCTGAATCCTGATATAAATGCTAAAAGGTACAACTTCCTTAAGTTTTGTCTATGAGTGTATCTTTCAGAGTTATTGTCTGAATCCGGATATACTTGCTAAAAGGTACAACTTCCTTAAGTTTTGTCCATGAGTGTATCTTTCAGAGTTATTGTCTGAATCCCGATATACTTGCTAAAAGGTACAACTTCCTTAAGTTTTGTCCATGAGTGTATCTTTCAGAGTTATTGTCTGAATCCCGATATACTTGCTAAAAGGTACAACTTCCTTAAGTTTTGTCCATGAGTGTATCTTTCAGAGTTATTGTCTGAATCCCGATATACTTGCTAACAGGTACAACTTCCTCAAGTTTTGTCCATGAGTGTATCTCTCAAAGTTATTGTCTGAATCCCGATATACATGCTGAAAGGTACAACTTCCTTAAGTTTTGTCCATGAGTGCGTGTGTAACATGGATATTTACAACTACCACATGCTTACACTTGTAAAACAGGTCTATTTAGAAATTACCGATCAAAAAACTTTCAGAGAATGATTTTAACTTAAAAATTAGCGCATTTCTAATGTGTAAAATAGAAACTCATTATGAAAAACTTTTGAATTTTAATTACCGTTCACGCAATTTTACCTTAAATCATAAATAGAAAAAAAAATGTATACAATTTAGCAAATACAAGTATCTATTTATTTATTTATTTATTTCAACACACAAACGCGATATCCCGGCTAGGGATAATTGCGTCGATTTACATTTTTTAAACAGAAACAGTTATAAAATTTTTACAAAAAAAAAAAGTAATCGAAATAAAAAGAGAAAAAAAATATATATATTAGGAACCTGAACCTTTCAGGTTTGAAAGAAAATCATGAATATATTTACAAAAATAGTTAAACTTATGATAATTCTCTCTGCTATTTACAAACTGATATAGATCTACAACATTATTTATTGTCTGTTGTCTAGCGGTGAAGAAGAGTGGACATTCCAGCAGTAGGTGTCTCGAGTCCTGGAATTCGTTGCCACAATGACAGCTAGAGTCTTCAATCGCACCAATTTTTGATAAAAATCCCTTAAAATTTCCATGGTTCGTTATAAATTGTGAATTATAATAGTTTGGTCGGAAATATTTCGGAATTGCATAAGGAAAGAAACTTTGAAATGTATCTAGAAGCTTGGTTATCAAACATGATGTGTTTTCCTCTGTCCTACTCTACATTGGAGATATCACACGGCGGGTGATGTTAGAATGGGTTGGCTTTCTACCTTACGACATTGGTGTTAGGGTAGAAGTCAAGTAGAATACAGGAGGTTGTCTCAGCCAACTAGGGTAGTTTTGTTGTTTAGTGACAATGAGTCAATTTCGGTAAACTCCAAGAATACGGGTTATCTTAGTAAATGATAAAGCCAAGTTCTGAAAGCTCCAGGAACCTGGAAATTCATCTTCTTTTTTCTTATCTTCACAATGGGTGAAGTAGAATGCAACTGCCTTTGTCATTAAGACTGGGAGCACTACTCAGTGGCAGGCCGACTTAGCTTCAAAATAAATGGCCACCTCTGACATGAGGTACAGACGCCATGTGCAGCCGCTCCTAACATGGAGTATAAACGCTGCTCATCTTGTATCCCTGGATTAGGAGTCCTTACGGGGTACTATCAGCCGGGACAGCTGAACCCAGGTTTTTAGTGAGCTTGTTACTGCTTCCCCTCCTCCTTTTTCATCCGGGCTTGGGACGGGCAAAGGCGGAGTTAGGAACTTCATGAAGGCGATGAATGTGTTCATGATGGGTAAGTGAAAATCTGTTGTTGATTCAAAGAATCTCAAACACGTATTGTGACAGCCTGACTTGACTTCATATGAAGTCTCTCCTAACATAGAGAACAGATATCTTTTATGCCGACCTGGTCATGGCTACGGCTATTGGTTGGTATTTCTTACTTTTTTATTATACCATTGTATAATTATACAAGGTCATGGAGACCAAATTAATATATGAAATTCATAATCTTGGTAGGGTTTAAAAATATATTTCTTACTTTTAATAGGGACACCTAATTCGTCCATTCACCCAATATGGTCATTGAATTTTTGTCGCTTTTTATAGGTCTATTTCCTTCACATGCTAGCTCTTTACACCTCTGTTGAAGGCTGTTGGGCCTGGATTACTTATTATATATTGGTAGCTAATCCCCTTATCTGATTGGCCTGGTAGAATTAAGCTATTACGAAGAAATAAGCTTAATTTTTCTGATTAGAGAATTGTAAAAATCAGTTCCGCCCTCAACATCGACTAATATTTACTTAGGGGTGGGATTAGATAAAGAGATGCCTTTTCCTTAATTTATGAACCTTATCCCAGCACAATATCACATTTGTACTATTTTTTCACATTGTGTCGCGGTCTCACACAATTCTGGCCTTAATTACCCGTTTCATGATTTTTCAGGATGCCTAAATGACCAATTTTTTGGTCGTTGAGGTACAGCTTGCACCAAGCTGATGAGGGCCAACAGCCTGAAACGCGTCCGTGGTAAGGTTTTCTTAATTAATAAAAAAAGGGTATATGGCCAATTCTGGAATAATTAAAAATCAATGAGAATAGTTTATATTTATTCCGATAGATGGCGCAAGCCACACTTTCAGTTGCACGATAAGGAGATGCCTTTTTCTTAATATTTACTTGTTTTAAGAAAGGATTAAAGGTATAAGCGACGAATTGTTTTTTATTGAACATGTATGTGCTTGGCAAATGTACCAGAGTCCCGTTTGGTAACCTGAACTTTCTGGTGGGGTTGGAATTTTGCAAGAATCGGGGGCCATTGGAGCATTTTTTTTAATCAGAAAAAAGTGCCCAATGCGGGAATCGAACCCGGATCGTAGCAGTTGAAAACCAACGGTTTAGATAACCCTTCCACCGACCCTCCTTCTCTGATAGTTAATCTTCTTATTCTGGATTTTGGTTAAATGATCAGTG
The DNA here is from genome assembly GCA_030710605.1 of Cordylochernes scorpioides. Taxonomy (NCBI): domain Eukaryota; kingdom Metazoa; phylum Arthropoda; class Arachnida; order Pseudoscorpiones; family Chernetidae; genus Cordylochernes; species Cordylochernes scorpioides. The sequence goes on along the minus strand of CP092882.1, from coordinate 17,138,308 downwards.
TTACTGATACAATAACGATCTTCAACAGGCTGTAATACCTGCTACGTGGAATTCATATTTCAACCTGTTGAAGATCGTTATTGTCCGAAAGCTTGCACATACCTCTTCAATAATGAAACTTGTTATGATGTATAGCGCGCCATCTGTTATGAATATTCGAAACTATTATATACGCGTATGATTCTTTTGAAAATTAAACCATTTCTACTACCCTTACTGCAAAAGAACTGGCGAAACCGCTTGGAGGGTTCACCACTGATGAGCCATGCACTCCCTTTAATTTTTCCATTGCAGTAAGGGCAGTAGAAATGGTTTAATTTTCAAAAGAATCATACGCGTCTATAATAGTGTCGAATAAAGAAACTTGTTGCTATTACTTTTGGTCTTTTCTTAGCAATAATAACGACGATTCCTCTTATTGTAATTTACATATTTTATTCAAAACTCTTCATCTCGGAGTCTAAAAAAAGGAAAAAGTACCAGAAAGAAAAATAGCTATCATCTATTTACATACTTGATGGAAAGACATAACACTGTGTGTTTTTAATCATCTTCTTTTTTTACTTTCTAACGCTATTCTAATATTTTAGTGAACTGTCGGATTGGTAATGTAAGAATATAAACCTCTCATTGGTCAACCACTCAGAGAGAGGCTGGTAAAATTTTGACCATTATTGGTGATAGGTATTTGTGAATCTGATCATTTAACCAATCCAGAATAAGAAGATTAACTATCAGGGAAGGGGGTCGGTGTAAGGGTGATCTAAACCGTTGGTTTTCGAGCGCTACGACCAAGGTTCGATTCCTGCATTGGGCACTTTTTTCTGATTTAAAAAAAAAAATGCTCCAATGGCCCCCGATTCTTGCAAAAGTCCAACTCCACCAGCGAGTACAGATAACCAAACGGGACTCTGGTACATTTGTAAGTGCAAAAGTCGAACTCTTTTTCACATGTGTGGTGCACTTACAGTAAAAGCAGTCGCCTACTTCTACCCACCATGATTATCATGTCTTGTACAAAGTGTACTAGAGATAAGCACTATCAGAGAGATCTCAATAATACACATCTACTTATATATTTGCCTTATTCTGTCTGTTTGTCTGTTTGTCTGAAGCTCACGGATAGAATGCGCGCCCATTGGCTGCCAGCAAACACGTGACCTCCCTGCCCGCCTCCCTCTAGACAACCCTGTTATCAGCTGTGTGATACATACACCTGTCTATAGCGGCCATTCTAGACAACCCTGTTATCAGCAGTGTGTTACATCCACCTGTCTATACAGACCACCCTGTCTATAGCGGACACCTTAGACAACCCTGTTATCAGCTGTGTGATACATACACCTGTCAATACAGACCACCCTGTCTATAGCGACCACTCTAGACAACCCTGTTATCAGCTGTGTGAAACATCCACCTGTCTATACAGACCACCCTGTCTACAGCGGCCACTCTAGGCAACCCTATTATCAGCTGTGTGATACATCCACCTGTCTACACAGACCACCCTGTCTATAGCGGCCACTCTGGGCAACCCTGTTATCAGCTGCGTGATACATCCACCTGTCTACACAGACCACCCTGTCTATAGCGGCCACTCTGGGCAACCCTGTTATCAGCTGTGTGATACATCCACCTGTCTATACAGACCACCCTGTCTATAGCGGCCATTCTGGGCAACCCTGTTATCAGCTGTGTGATACATCCGCCTGTCTATACAGACCACCCTGTCCATAGCGGTCACCTTAGGCAACCCTGTTATCAGCTGTGTGATACATCCACCTGTCTATACAGACCACCCTGTCTATAGCGGCCACTCTGGGCAACCCTGTTATCAGCTGTGTGATACATCCACCTGTCTATACAGACCACCCTGTCTATAGCGGTCACTCTGGGCAACCCTGTTATCAGCTGTGTGATACATCCACCTGTCTATACAGACCACCCTGTCTATAGCGGCCACTCTGGGCAACCCTGTTATCAGCTGTGTGATACATCCACCTGTCTATACAGACCACCCTGTCTATAGCGGCCACTCTGGGCAACCCTGTTATCAGCTGTGTGATACATCCGCCTGTCTATACAGACCACCCTGTCTATAGCGGCCACTCTGGGCAACCCTGTTATCAGCTGTGTGATACATCCGCCTGTCTATACAGACCGCCCTGTCTATAGCGGCCACTCTAGGCAACCCTATTATAAGCTGTGTGATACATCCACCTGTCTATACAGACCACCCTGTCTATAGCGGCCACTCTGGGCAAGCCTGTTATCAGCTGTGTGATACATCCACCTGTCTATACAGACCACCCTGTCTATAGCGGCCACTCTGGGCAACCCTGTTATCAGCTGTGTGATACATCCACCTGTCTATACAGACCACCCTGTCTATAGCGGCCACTCTGGGCAACCCTGTTATCAGCTGTGTGATACATCCACCTGTCTACACAGACCGCCCTGTCTATAGCGGCCACTCTAGGCAACCCTATTATCAGCTGTGTGATACATCCACCTGTCTACACAGACCACCCTGTCTATAGCGGCCACTCTGGGCAACCCTGTTATCAGCTGTGTGATACATCCACCTGTCTACACAGACCGCCCTGTCTATAGCGGCCACTCTAGGCAACCCTATTATCAGCTGTGTGATACATCCACCTGTCTATACAGACCACCCTGTCTATAGCGGCCACTCTGGGCAACCCTGTTATCAGCTGTGTGATACATCCACCTGTTTATACAGACCACCCTGTCTATAGCGGCCACTCTGGGCAACCCTGTTATCAGCTGTGTGATACATCCGCCTGTCTATACAGACCACCCTGTCTATAGCGGCCACTCTGGGCAACCCTGTTATCAGCTGTGTGATACATCCACCTGTCTATACAGACCACCCTGTCTATAGCGGCCACTCTGGGCAACCCTGTTATCAGCTGTGTGATACATCCACCTGTCTATACAGACCACCCTGTCTATAGCGGCCACTCTGGGCAACCCTGTTATCAGCTGTGTGATACATCCACCTGTCTACACAGACCGCCCTGTCTATAGCGGCCACTCTAGGCAACCCTATTATCAGCTGTGTGATACATCCACCTGCCTATAGCGGCCACTCTAGACAACCCTGTTATCATCAGTGTGTTACATTCACCTGTCTATACAGACCACCCTGTCTATAGCGGTCACTCTAGGCAACCCTGTTATCAGCAGTTTGAAACATACACCTGTCTATACAGACCACCCTGACTATAGCGACCACTCTAGACAACCCTGTTATCAGCTGCCTGTCTATACAGACCACCCTGTCTATAGCGGTCACCTTAGGCAGCCCTGTTATCATCAGTGTGTTACATTCACCTGTCTATACAGACCACCCTGTCTATAGCGGTCACCTTAGGCAACCCTGTTATCAGCAATGTGATACATCCACCTGTCTATACAGACCACCCTGTCTATAGCGACCACTCTAGACAACCCTGTTATCGGCTGTGTGATACATACACCTGACTATACAGACCACCCTGACAATAGCGAGACCACACAAGACAACGTTCTTTATATATATTCGCACTCGGGTAAACCCCAGGCGTTGCCCGGGCCATTCGTCTAGTATTTTTATAAACCTTTAGGTAAAGCCTTTTGGTATATAACAAACACACACACAGCTATTAGAGAAATAATATCTACACTAAAGTGAAATAGAAAGTGTTACACAATTAGAAGGAGTTGAAGAAAAACATGAAATTGGATCAGATTGACTTTTTATGGCTTGTAAAAGTTAGAAAAAAAAATGTAAAATTGTATTGGAATTATGTAAATACATTTTTAAAAAGACATCTCCTGATTATGTAACTAAAAGTTGTTGATGGCTTGCGCCATCTGTCGGAATAAATATCAACTAAACGTAGATTTTTTTAAAAAATGTATTCCAGAATTTATCAACAACCCTTTCTTGATTAATCAAGAGAAAGTAACCACGCTTTTTTAATTAATTGTACTAAATACACTCACATGGACAAAACTTAAGAAAGTTGAGTTTTGAAAGTTTAAAACAGAACATTTTTGTGAAGTCAACACAGCTAATGTAGATATCCCATATTAATTGAGACGTTACAACGAAAAAAATAGAGAAAAATAATTTTCAAATATACACTCATGAACAAAACTTAATGAAGTGGAAAATCTTTGTTATCGCCGGTCGTCTATTTTTGAAGGAGACAGAGGCAATTTTATTCACACTTGTTTATCTCGTGTGTCTTCAATAAAGGTCACTGTAATATCTTTCAGAGCTATTATCTGAATTCTGATATACATGCTAAAAGGTACAACTTCCTTAAGTTTTGTTCATGAGTGTATATTCAATAAGGGTCACTGTAATATCCTTCAGAGTTATTATCTGAATCCTGATATACATGCTAAAAGGTACAACTTCCTTAAGTTTTGTTCATGAGTGTATATTCAATAAAGGTCACTGTAATATCTTTCAGAGTTATTATCTGAATCCTGATATACATGCTAAAAGGTACAACTTCCTTAAGTTTTGTTCATGAGTGTATATTCAATAAGGGTCACTGTAATATCCTTCAGAGTTATTATCTGAATCCTGATATACATGCTAAAAGGTACAACTTCCTTAAGTTTTATTCATGAGTGTATATTCAATAAAGGTCACTTTAATATCTTTCAGAGTTATTGTCTGAATCCTGATATACATGCTGAAAGGTACTACTTCCTTAAGTTTTGTTCATGAGTGTATATTCAATAAGGGTCACTGTAATATCCTTCAGAGTTATTATCTGAATCCTGATATACATGCTAAAAGGTACAACTTCCTTAAGTTTTGTACTTGAGTGTATATTCAATAAAGGTCACTGTAATATCTTTCAGAGTTATTGTCTGAATCCTGATATACATGCTGAAAGATTTAATTTCCTTAAGTTTTGTTCATGAGTGTATATCATTTCCTTTTAAAATGTTGAATTTAGCTTATATTTGAATTCTTCATTTTATTTTTTTAAATTCATTGAAAGTCAATTATGTACATACTAATATTATATAATAAAACAATGGTTGCCTGTAAAGTCGGTTTTACGGGCGAAGATTTTACGTGACAACGGTAGAATATTTATTGATATGAATATAATTAAATTGCACAATAGGAACAAGGAATTGAATGAAAATAAGAATTGCACAAATTTTAACTATAGAAATATATTTTGTTTACTAAAACATTGTACATGTAAACTTAAACTTAACTAATTCCTATTTGAGTGATTTTGTTGAGGATAGGACGATGATAGGAGAAATATGAAATGAAAGGAAGTGTTTCTGCTGTAATGTGTCTTGCGAAAGTCAAGTCGATAGTTGTTCCTTTTAATGTAGTTGACTTAGAAACGTTTGATACGCAATCAAGATTATACGTATTTTTCATGAAATTAAGAAACGAGTTGTCAGGCTTTACGTTTTTGTTAAAATCACCACACAGAAGAATCGGTTCAAATTTTTGCTAAATAAATTTGAAATTAAATAAAATTTGTAATTGTAAATGATGAAGTTGAAAATTAAAACATTTACTTATATTAGATGTTAAAATTCTTGCTCAACACAGTTTAAATAAAGTTTTCTTATATCTGCCACTTTTTCTTAATATTTGTAATTTTAAATAATCAATTCGAAAATCAAAACATTTATTCAGATCGAAGGTTCAAATTTTTGCTAAATAAATTTGAAACTATTTAAAATTTGTAAAATAATAATTAATTAATTAATTAATTTTAAACTAATAATTTACTTAACACTATCAACATTTATCAATAGTATGACATAACCTATAAACTCAGTTTCTCAACTTTTGTGTCAATCTAACAATTAATCAATCAATCATAGTTTACGATAATGAAATATCAGTGTACAATTATTTACCTTTATTGTTGTAGTTGTTGTAAATGACGAATCTAAGCACTCCACATTTTCACTACAGACACAGCTGACGATACTTTAACCACACGTGTGAATTTGTATTATGACGCTTTCTTGTTTTTCCAACGCCAAGAACGTTCGAGAAAGACAAAGACAGAGACAAGCATGCGCCGATTCAATGCGCCTAATTCTCTAGCGCTGCGCGCGCAGCACTCTCGTTCGGTAACTCATCGTAACGTTACCGGGCGTTACACTTTTTCATAAGTGACTCCCAGCCGCAACCTAATTTAAGACGTTGTCACGTCAAAAGGCATATATTGGATTTAAAAAAAATATTGGCAAAATAAATATTTTTTTAAATCCAATATATGCCTTTTATTATCTAATGAATTAAGTATGGATTGCTCTATTTTCAAAACATACTAATATTTGTAATAAAAATCTCAATCAAAATTAAGATTTGACAACAACAACAAACAACTTCTAAAAGAAAACAGCCATAAACGGGATTAGATAAAAAATATATATTTGTTAGCGAACACATTTCATATTTAAAACTTTAATAATAATAATATATATATATATTTTAAAATAAATCAAAAATAGTACTAAAGTCAAATTGTATTCGGATCAGGTTGGCTAATGCAACTAAAGGTTGAATTTACAACTGGCAACAAAGAGGTTACTGATGGCTTACACCATCTCAAATCAACAACTAGTTTATATTTATTCCAATAGATGGCGCAAGCCATCAGAAACTTTCAGTTGTACGATCAGGAAATCATTTTCTCTCCATTTAAAAATAAATCTGATAATTTAAAACCCCAGTCATTCTACCATGTCCCTGCATATGTCCCACCACCTTGTACCCTGTACCAAACTACTGTATACCATGATGTACAGCTAAGAGCCAAATAAAATACGGACTGTATGTCAGACAGACAGAGAAAAATAAGGAGATAATACGATTATAGATATTAATAAACGATTGCAATTAGGCCTAGAGTTAAGAGGAAAGATTCCCATCTCATATCATTAGCGCTAGGTCAACGACACTTTTATTCCAGAGAACTCCAAGACAAAGGACCCCGGAGTTGAATTCGCTGAAAACAATTTTATTTGGGTCAATGCTCCATCCTCACATTTTCTGCTATAACATCAAAGATGGCTTCCCAGTCGTTTGGACCAATCAAGGCGATTCTTCATCTTCCATGATGTAATGAGTGATCAATCCAAATCTCAAGATAGGTCACGTGACACCACCCGACTGGGGAAGCCTCAGTAGCGTCTCCGAGTCTCATCCGTACTAGACGTGTCTTCTGATCCAGCGTAAATCGCGGGGCGTAAGCTCACTCTCCTCCATGCTCTCTGTCTGTCAGCATCGGTTCCCTTGACCAACCTATCCTGTGTCCTCACTCTTGCCATCACGACTGCAAAATTCACCCCAATCCAATCCCAAACTTCAAGTTGACAGCACCTTCGCTGTCATAATTACCACGGAGTAAACAGAGAGTCGGCAAGATTCGACATAAATATTTTGCAAAAAAAAAAAAAAAGATAAAAGCTATACGCAAAAATAATCGTGAATAAATGAACAATTCCTGTAGGTAAGATTATCTAAAATTGATAGTTAACACACCATCAGTCTTCAAGTTTTATAACTATTATAATCAAATATAGTCTGTATAGATAAAAATAAACAAATTGTTTAAAATTAATTGCTGCAGATTTTATTGATAGATGGCAATTATATTTAGAAATAGAAACAAGTTAAAACAAGTTAGTTAACGAGTGCTCTGTGTGTCCCCACAATAATCCCAACCACCACCAGCAGTTCCATTGATTTGAAGTCATCTCCACGCCGACTCCAATTAAATGAAGGACGCCGTAAAATCGGCTGACATCCCATTAGTCCTCACACTTATCGTCTGCCTGAAAATTATTGGTCGGCTGCGAATTTATTTGTACCGTCTTTGATCCATTGTTGTCGGGTTTATTGGGTTGTTTTCTACATCTTTATAGATCCCTGTATAAGTGTATCATGGTGTGCTCAATGTACTCCTCTGAAACATTTATTGTAAAAAAACGCAAAGAATATACCTCTGCTGCATATCAATGTATGAACTATATATATGAAATATATCTAAAAATCATTAACTAGGTAGGGGCTTTGTACTTTTGAACTGAAGAAGGAAAATATTCCGAAAGCTACTCGTTATATAAATAATGGCGTTAAATAGGAAATGAAATCATTATGGCATGATGTTTATTTTACACATTAAACAAACTTCTACTGTCCTTACTGTGATGAAAAATATTGGGAGGACTTGGCTCATCAGTGGTGAACCCTCCCAGCGGTTTCACCAATTTAATCCACCAGACCGTTTCTCTTAGAGTTCTAATAATGTATTGGATCTTTCTACTTTTATATGGTACACTGAAGGATGGAATCTTAGAAATGGTTTTCAAGTAAACTATGGACATAAGATTTTAGGACAGTAGAATTACGTATAAATAAAAACTATATATAGAAACTATTGGCAGGTGCTGTATGAAAAAGTGAAAGTTATATAAGCCTATGATTTTTCTTTGTTTCAAAAATGAATCGATGTTGGTTCCATATGCTTGAATTGAATATTACACCTTAGTTTACATATATTTTATTGCTTAAAAAGGTGTTTTAATGCTTGGTATTTAAGATTTAGAATACATTTATAATTTAAATATTTTTATTCTATTAAGATTATAATTACACAAGCATAACATTTAAATTTATATATATATCCTGCCTAACCATTCTCTATACTAACTATATAACATTAAGCGATCTATTTACATTTTGTTTTGGTCACTGGTCCAATATTTTTATTTTCATAGACCAAATTATAAGATTAATTCACAGATGAAAAATATGCAAAATAACTAAACAACTATATACATCAATTTGATATTTATTTAAAACAAATGAACAACTATATACATCAATTCCCCCTTCTTAGGCTTGGCCCCCCTTATTTATTTATTTACTCTCCATATCTCTGCGGACATCTGCGCTCCCTCTGAGGATACCTGGGGGTTGTGACACTTTTCTCCTCCGAGATTGGAGTTGGCACACTTTCAGCATCATTCATATTAGTGAGATGTGATTTACCAGGCAACATTTTTCTAATGTAGTTTTGATGAACCTTTTTTATACTGTCACCTTGTTTTACTAAATAAACATTCCTCCCCAGTATTTTAATTATCTTTCCTGTATACCAAGAGGGATGCCCATTAGTAATCCACCTAAACTTCACAGTCTCATCCACTTTAAATTTACTGTTAACATATTGACTATTGAATTTGGAGGCTTTTACATCAAGATGGCATTTGATACCTTTAATAGGGTCAGATTTGCATTCAAAAATGGACCCGTAATCATTTAAAAGTGAATCTATACTAAAAGAGTCCAATTTATGCAAATAATTGAATGAGATATTGAAAAGATTAAGGAAATCTCTTCCTAAGAGAAATTTAGAACAATTTAAATTAGTTATTAGTATTTCAATGGTTCTAGAAACATTTCTTAATTTTATATCAAATTTAGCCTTGCCCAAAATAGGTATTTTAGAGCCACTATAGCCTGTCAAGACTGTATTACATTTATTTAATTTAACATTTTTGAAATATTTAAAGTACAAATATTTAGTTAATGTAGTTATGGCTGCTCCAGTATCAATTTCAGCCAACAATTTTATATTATTTACATATACTGTTTCAGTCAAAGGAGGATGTAAATTTATATTATTCAATGATAAATTATTTTGAGATCCCGAAGGATTATTATCATTAGCATGCTTTTTAAATTTATTAAAAGTATTTTTGGGATTTCTGGGCAATTTACGGGCAGAACTATCTTTTTTATAACATATAGTAGAAATATGCCCTACTCTACCACAAACTCTACAATTAGCTGATTTAAAAAAACAATTATAGTGTAGATGGTTGGTCTTACCACAGTGTTTGCAGGGATTATTGATGGCATGAAGATGCTGTGGGGACAGATGGGCATCTTCGGATCTCTTGAGGTTGTGTAGGTCATTATCTGCAGACTCCGCAGACAGCGCGATGTCTAATGCTCCCTCAAAAGTCAATCCTTCTTCCTGTAGTAGCTTCTTTTGGGTTGGTGTATCAATGATGCCCGCCACAAATCTGTCTCGCAGGGATTCTTGCAGAACATCTCCAAAGTTACACCTTTGAGCCTGTTCCTTAAGGCGTATTATGTATTTAGATATTGTTTCGCCTGATTTCTGATCCATTTTCTGGAATACAAATCTTTCATATATTATATTGATCTTAGGATTGAAATGTTTTAATAAGATCCTGCACAATTTGTCAAAGGGAACTTGATCAACTTCTTCCGGAAAAACTAAGTTTCGCAAGATCCCGAAGTATTTAGGCCCGATGCATGATATCAGAAATGGCGTCTTAAAGTCTTCTTTTGTTTTAGAAATTAGCATGAATTGCTTCAATCGATAAATATAATTCTCTACATTCTCTAGATTTTCGTCGAATCTTTCAAACATACTTGAAGACATTTTTTTAAAAGTATAATTTCTTTTCACTATTTAAATTCTTTTTTCTTTACAAAATTTGCTTTTCCTCGTCGCCAGTTGTTTTAATGCTTGGTATTTAAGATTTAGAATACATTTATAATTTAAATATTTTTATTCTATTAAGATTATAATTACACAAGCATAACATTTAAATTTATATATATATCCTGCCTAACCATTCTCTATACTAACTATATAACATTAAGCGATCTATTTACATTTTGTTTTGGTCACTGGTCCAATATTTTTATTTTCATAGACCAAATTATAAGATTAATTCACAGATGAAAAATATGCAAAATAACTAAACAACTATATACATCAATTTGATATTTATTTAAAACAAATGAACAACTATATACATCAAAAGGAACACAACAAAAAACAAAAAGAAATTACAATTACAAAATGATTTGATAACTAACAAAGGAAAAAAAACATTTTAAAAATGATGATGATAAAAAAAATTGAATATGTCTGCCAGAAAAATGCTTCTATGAATTAAAAATAAGAATAATTATAAACTTAACATATAAATTTCAAACAGGTGCTGTCGAGCATTATCCTGCTGAAATATAACTTCAGGATGCCGTGATATAACAATCACAAACTAAGAATATAGAATACCGTCAACATATCGCCGTGCTGTGAGATGCTACGGATAACAAACAAATTGATATATAGCTAGCAATAAATATGTATATATATATATATGTTTCTATGAAAATGTTAATCTGCAAGACGCAGGTTATCATCATCTTTGTTTTGTTGTTGTCACTTTTTGGGTTTTCGCAAAACAACAAAAATGCTGTATCAGACTTTACTAAGACAATAAAGATTTGCTACAAAATAAAAGTGTACTAAGATGCTGCATTTGGCGACGAGGATATAAGAGTAAGTACCCTCGAATTTTGAAGTAAATATTTTTAGAAATTATCTTTGATTTTGCATATAATTGAAAGTTATTTTTAAAAGACTAAAATTGCAAAGTTTTAGGATGCAAATTTAAAAAAAAAAGTGGAATAAAATGGCTAGTTACCAATTTAAGGAATATAATGAAGAAACTGAAACTTTTGAAACGTTTTATGAACGATTGGAACAGTTTCTCATATTGGAGGAGGCAGGGGATGAGAAGAAAAAGGCTTATCTCCTAACCCTCATGGGAAGTAAAACCTATGGTGTTTTGAAGAATTTGTGCAGTCCTATTCTACCTAAAAATAAAACTTTTGATGACCTAATAGATATCTTGAAAAGGCACTTCTCTCCAAAGCGCTCAATTGTAGTAGAGAGGTTCATTTTTTTTAAAAGAATGCAATTAAAGGAAGAAAGCATCTCGGACTACTTGGTGGAAATTAAGCGTTTGGCTTCCTCATGCAACTTTGGAAATTTTCTGGAGGATTCTTTACGTGATAAAATGGTTTGTGGGTTATATAATGCCAAAATACAAAATAGAATTTTGTCGGAGGGTGACATTTCTTTAGCTAAAGTAATTGAGATAGCATTATCTATGGAAGCGGCTGAGAAAAATACAAAATTATTCCATTTGGAGCAGGGTGAAGATTGTGTAGATAAGTTGAGGATTGAACGCAAGGTTGAATCAAATTTCCAGAATGGCAAATGTAAACATTGTGGTAAACCGCACAAAGAACCATGTAGATTTAAGGAGGCGATATGCTTTAAGTGTAATAAAAAAGGACACATTGCCTCAATATGTTGGAGCAGTAGAAGAAATCTAAGGCAACATCAGAATCAGCCGGGAAATATACATCAGATAGGAGACCAAGAAGAGGAGGAAGAGTATGTCCAGAAAATTATAAGCGTGACGATACCTGAGTATAAAATTAATTTTGCCTCAAGTGACCCTCCCTATCTGATGGAGTTAAAAGTAGAAGGAAACTTTATTAAATTTGAAATGGATACGGGTAGTGGTCTAACACTGATATCAGAAAAGGATTTTAAAAATAGTCTTCAACACTTGAAATTGGAAAAAGCGAGTATTATTGTAAGAACTTATGATGGTACCGTGGTACCCATTCTGGGTAAAATCAATGTCAAAGTGGAGTGTCAAGATATTACTTACAAACTTAGAGCGTTGGTGGTGAAAGGAGAAAAGAGGGCGTTGATGGGAAGAGAATGGATAAATAGATTGAAATTGGGCTGTTTCGCGGTAAAACATATGCCTGTGGAAATTACCATTGAGGAAATTTTGAAGGAAAATCAAGCCTTATTTGTGGAGACAACTGAACCAATAAAAGGTTTCACATTTTCAGTAAACATGTGTGATGTGAATCCAATTTTCCATAAGGCTCGTCCGGTGCCTTTCGCCATTAGGCCAGCAGTTACTGAAGCATTAGACAAAATGGTGGCTAAGGGTTATCTATGTGAGGTGGCGAGCAGTAAATGGGCCACTCCAGTGGTTGTAGTGCCGAAGAAAAATAAAGAGATCAGAATTTGCTGCGACTTCAAGGTAACTCTAAATAAATATTTGGACACTGCGGCCTATACCCTTCCCACACAGCAAAATTTATTCTCCACATTGGCCAAGGGAAAATACTTTTCTAAATTGGACTTGAGGAACGCTTATCTGCAATTAGAGGTGGACCCAGGCACCCGACCGTTACTAACGATAAATACTCATAAAGGGCTGTTCAGGTTTAAGAGAATGCCATTTGGATTGGCAAATGCGCCCAGTTATTTTCAATCTGTAATGGATAGGGTTTTGTCGGGTATAGGAGGCGTAATTTGTTATATTGATGATGTCCTTATAGCCACAGCATCAATTGAAGAACATCTGGCGTTGTTGAAGACTATATTTGCTCGCTTGGCGAAGTATAATATCAAACTAAAGAAAGAAAAATGCCTATTTTTGCAAAAAGAAATTGAATATTTAGGACATCTTGTCACGGGAGAGGGCATCAGACCTTTAGATCATAAGGTACAAGCAATACAGAAGGCCAAAATGCCTACGAATATCTCTGAATTAAGGTCATTTCTGGGTTTAGTTAACTTTTATGGGAAGTTCATACCCAATTTGCCAGAGCTTTTGAAGCCTCTTCATGAGCTTCTTCACAAAAAACGTCCTTGGGTTTGGACAAAGGAATGTGGAGAGGCCATTGACAAGTGCAAGAACAGCATTACCTCTGAGAGGGTGCTAGTCCCATATGATACGACTTTGCCATTGTGTTTGGCCACTGATGCATCGCAGATTGGAGTGGGCGCTGTGTTGTCACATATTATAGAAGGCCAGGAGAGACCGATTATGTTTGCCTCACGGACTTTATCGGAAGCAGAACAAAATTATTCTCAGATTGAGAAGGAGGCTCTAGCCATTATATATGGAGTTACCAAGTTTCATCAATTTATTTATGGAAGAAAATTTATTCTTATTACAGACCATAAGCCATTGGTGACCATTTTGGGCCCAAGATCAGGAATCCCCACCTTATCTACTTCAAGATTGCAGCGTTGGGCGCTTATTTTGTCAGCTTATACTTACGATATTAAATTTCGAAGAACTCAAGACCATGGGAATGCAGATCTTCTGTCACGTTTTCCTGTGGGCTGTGAAGAAATTCCAAGATTGAATAATGTCTATGCTTTATCCTTTGTGGAAGAATTGCCGATCACAGCAGAGGAAATTGCCACGGAAACTGAAAAAGACGAAGTGCTCTCATTGGCCAAATTTTATACTCAGCAAGGCTGGCCTGAAAAGGTGGCTGATCACCTCAGACCTTATTTTCAAAGGAAACTTGAGCTAACTGTAGATGGGGAGTGTTTGGTTTGGGGAATGAGAGTTGTCATTCCACCATCTCTCAGAATAAAAATGTTGAACTGTCTTCATGAGACTCATTCCGGTATGAACAAAATGAAGGCTGTAGCAAGATCACATTTTTGGTGGCCTAATCTAGATACCCAAATCGAGTTTTTGGTAAATAAGTGCAGAAGCTGTCAGCAATCCCAGGATGGGCCAAATAAAGGAAAATGGCAACCCTGGAAATGGTCAACCAGACCTTGGCAAAGAATTCACATTGATTTTGCAAATAAGGAAAACATTAATTTATTAATAGTAGTAGATAGTCATTCAAAGTGGATCGAAGCCATCCCAATGAGAGAGACCACCACACGCAAAACCATTGAGCAACTACGGCGACTTTTTTCTTCCTATGGGTTACCGGAGGAACTTGTATCTGATAATGGACCTCAGTTTACTGGGAGTGAAATGAAAGGTTTTCTGGAAGGAAATGGAATTAAACAAACATTGATCCCGGCGTACCACCCGCAAAGTAATGGCTTGGCTGAAAGAGCGGTTAGAACAATTAAGACTGCCCTGGATAAAAATAAAAGGAAAATTGGGGACACCATTCAAGACACCTTGTCAAAAGTTCTTCTGGCATATCGAAGCACCCCGCATGTGACAACGGGAAAGACTCCATCAGAGCTCTTTATTGGGCGTGCGCTTCGAACCAGAGTGTCGTTGATACATCCCAGCTTGGCATCTAGAGTTAGGGACCAGCAAGCCAGGCAAATGAAGTATGATCGGCGAACCCATTTGGAAGAATTCCAGATAGATGATTTAGTGTGGTGTAAAAACTTTAGAGGTGGTGATAAATGGATCCCAGGAAAAATTGTGGGCAAGAAGGGAACTAGAGTCTACACCATTTTGATCCACGGACAGGTAAAGGCCTATCACAGGGATCAAATTAGAAAAAGGTGGAGGAATGGTGAGGAAGATGAGAGTGGAGATGGAGAGCGTCAACCCGAGCACTCAAGAGGAGCAGGTCCCAATGCCATAATCTCGGAGGTTGTACGAGACAGAGGTTATGTGGAGTCGATGTCGCCAGGACTAACTAGCCAGCGGTCGGATCAAGATTCAGAGGTTCAGAGTGATACAGACGATGGAAAGTCATTGGAGCCTCTTCCCTCGCTGGACCCCGAGGCCTTGAAAGAGGAGGGTCCTGTCCTAAGGCGGAACCCACCTCGAGCGAGGAGACTTCCTGTGAGATTTGAAGAGAGAAGATGGTGATATATAGCTAGCAATAAATATGTATATATATATATATGTTTCTATGAAAATGTTAATCTGCAAGACGCAGGTTATCATCATCTTTGTTTTGTTGTTGTCACTTTTTGGGTTTTCGCAAAACAACAAAAATGCTGTATCAGACTTTACTAAGACAATAAAGATTTGCTACAAAATAAAAGTGTACTAAGATGCTGCACAAATCGCCTCAGACAAGGGATCGGCAAACTTTTGAATCGGAAGTGTCAAAAACATAAAATACACAAAATTTCATAGTTTTTAAAGAGCCACACATTTTTTTTCTTGCCAATAATAAATAGCACTCGCCTAAATAATTCGAAGTAGGACTTATCACTGAAGACAATTCTACTCCAGATTGTCAAATTCTGGGTTGAATAAATCTGTCACGGCTACAAACGTGTTGTCCGTGTACACAGTAAATGGTAGTCAACAACAACAACAAAAAGCTTTATTAAGACCTTTTAGTCTTATACAGATTCTCCAAGCAGAAATATAGGATACATGCAGGAAAAACAGTAATAGA
The DNA here is from genome assembly GCA_030710605.1 of Cordylochernes scorpioides. Taxonomy (NCBI): domain Eukaryota; kingdom Metazoa; phylum Arthropoda; class Arachnida; order Pseudoscorpiones; family Chernetidae; genus Cordylochernes; species Cordylochernes scorpioides. The sequence continues at coordinate 17,122,230 of CP092882.1, read as the reverse complement.
ACTTAATGATAACATGATATTTATATACAGGGAAAATTATATAAAGACAATCAAGCTAATAGATTAATCTGGGAAAATTGGAGGCAAAGAAAGTTACTATACATGGATTTACCACGGATTCTCTGCAAATGAAGATAAAAAGTAAAAGCTGATTACAATTAATATTGAAAAAATTAAATTCATATACCAGAAAGCCTAATTAAGACAATTGGGCTCATAAACAGATTCGAAAGGGTAAATCCGAGGGGTAAAAAAAGATACAAAATAAATGAATGAAAAAAACAATGGAATTTACATATGATACATGCACTTAGATCCCTCGACCTAATAAAAATACTCCTAAGCTGACCAATGCAGCTTATAAGAATTTGAAGCGTAACTTTTTTTACAGTATTTTCATTCATAGAAATGTAAAAGTAATTAAGGCAAACAGTAAATGGTAGTCTGCGCAAGGAATAATGTAAATCTTTTTTGTTGCTGCTTGGTTCTAATGGTTCTTGTGGTCACCGGTTACAGATCGTCGGTAATGATGAATCTGTGAGTACCGCCTTGACGTTTGTTCTGTCCTCAGTCGTCTCTCCACCATCTTTATACTGAGTTCGGCTATGACTCACCAATTCCCCTCTCAAATACTGACATATGTGCATAGTGTGCATAGCCAATACATTTACGAAGCATAGTTACTGTCTATGTAAATGGACGAATAAAATTGACAAAGATGTTATGACCAGGCATATATGTCATAATATATACTCTTCCAGGAATAATTAAGCCAACCTAAAGGCAACCCAGACAGAGACGGGATGTATAGTCCGGTCACTTGAGACACCAGCGACATTCCAAGGGGCGACCACTGGGGTCCGTCAGTCAACACCTTGAGACTTTTAAGACAGTTGGGGATTGTGTGCGACACAAACGGCCGCCCGGCTGTGCCGGGCCCGTCTCTCTCTCTCTGGTTGTCTGCGTTTCTCTTCCAACTTGTGGTGTGATTATTTCTCTTCCCACCTTATTATACCACATATATATATATATTCCTGGACATAACATCTTTGACAATTTCATTCGTCCACTTTGCCCCAGTTGCTTTTGTTTTTAACAAGTGTATGACATGTAAAAGCCGATTTATAAACTTTGTTCCGTTGTTACAATTTTTCGTTAAACATTACAAATATTTATTGATACATTCAGAATATTAACCTCAGAGGTAAAAATATAAACTTTTTGTTTCTCTTTTACTCTTCCTTTTATATATATATATGAAAATACAAATTATTTTTTGTTCTATTGTTTTTTCATGTGTTAAGCGTCTTTACGCAAATTTGGCCTTAAATACCCATTACTTGATTTTTCAAGAAACCTCTGGGACCAAAAATATTTTTGGTCGCAGTGATTACAGCCTACTCCACGCTGACGAGCGCCAACAGCGCGAAACGCGTTCGTAGATGGCTTTTCTTGATTTATCAAGAGATTGGGTTGGCCAAATATCACGGAGCAAGCTAAATAAACGTTTAGTTTATTTTTGCTCCACTAGATGGCGCTCTGCCATCTAAAAAGCACATGTGCTCGTGGTCAGGAAATGCCTTTTTTATTTTTAATATATAAATTTCTCTTTTGCATACCTGCCAGTTGCTCACTGCGCTGCAGTGTTACCTGCTCATTTATTGGCAGTCAATATTTAATAATTTACATATTCAGTCAAAGCTTCTATATGCATGTCGACTCTCGATAATTTGAAACTCGTTAATTTGAATATCTCGATTATCAATACAATATGAATTGGTTCCCTTCGTAATTTGAAGTTGAAGAAGTTGAAGTAGTATCTTGCTACATTTGTGAATAACTGAACAAATGTTTTAAATAATAAATCACGAATTTTGAGAGCTGAAACTCTTGTTTGAGAAAAAGGCAAGACTCGAAAGCGCTTCCAATAAATGTATTACTTTAAAAACATGCGGTAAGTCACTTATTTAATCTTGTATCAACATAGTATGTATATCCTGAAACTGCCAAAACTTCAAACTCTTTTTTACTTGATTGTTTTCCCTCCCTCCTTCTTGATTGCTTAAACACTTGTTATTTTGAACTCTTGATAAATTGAAATTTATCTCTGGTCTCTTGAGTTTCAAATTATCGAGATTCGACTGTATATATATATTTCCAATTTGCATAACTCTCTTCTTGGTGAGTCGTTTTTTTTAAAGTGTATTTTCATGTTATAAGATATAAAATTTCATTTGGCACAATCAATATTTAAATTCATTTTTTTCTCAATCATTTATATTTTTGATTAGAAAATTCAAGTGGGGGAATTGAAAAACAAATCTAAATTAGACCAAAAGATCTTATAAAAGCTAGCAGACGCGGTTGGCAGATTCATTTCCTTTTAAAAAGAGATCGATAACAGGTGGAATCCATTGATTGGTTGAAGTCTATTGTCGTCTGCTTGCCTATCTTCGTGATTAATAATTTCTGCTCCGTTCATCGTCTGTTTAGATAAATTCTATTATAACATTTTTATTCTTTATATACGGAGTATAATATATAAACAGCTTTCTATCGAAAATATTTATAAACTTTTAGAAAACCGAAAAAAGAATACTAAAAATGTTATTTTAAAAGTTTAAAATTTGATTTTAAATCTAATTTTAAACAATACAATTCCTATTAACATATACAGTAAAACCTCCATGAGAGGACACTCTGACTAGAGAACACCTCTCTACAAAAGACAGTTTTCATTGTCAAAATTACTATTTTTACTTTGTAACAACTCTCCAGTAAGAAGACACCTTTTCATAAAGGATTATTTTGCTCTGCAACTAGGTATCCTTTACAGAGAGGTTTTACTGTATATTTAAAATTATCATTACAAATAGGATTTTATAAACTATTATAATGGGTCTTCTTTTTGTTTGAAAAAAGATGGAAAAATTGAATTTTAAATTGTTTTATTATTGTTTACTGTTATTATATGGAAGTTTTTTTTTTTCAGGAGAAAAGTTTCTTTAATGGACAATCTTGGAAGCTATTTAGGTATATTTAGGTAAATTTATGGTATAGGTAAAACCTCCTATGAGAGACCAGGATGTTTGTTCATCAATCGAAGGTCGACTCCTCGGACAACCCGACCGGCCACATGAAGATCCACCGGGACCCACTTTGTCGACAAACTAATGATCCTTTACAGAACCAGGATTGGATGGAACATGAAGAAAGAATCTCCAGGCGCCACTGAACTTCCATGGCCTTTCCTACTGAACTTTGACTAAGGACCCCTGCTCATCACAAATTAATCTGTTTGACCATTTGTACATCGAAACTAGCAACTTGCAAACATAAAATTTTGAAACAAAGGACTAATCCAAAATCATTTGATTTACCAATTTTAAATGTATCTCGAGATAGGCTTCATCAGAAATGATAAACCTTCTCTCTTCGCTGTTTCCGGACAACGATAATCAATCTTCTGAATCAAATTATCATAAATTTATCAGAAACAAGGAACATACTTTTTCCAATGACGAAACTATTCATTTTGATAATACTCAAACTTTCTCTATAATTAGTAAACTCTCAACAATAAAAAGGCTCCAGGATTAGATCATATAAGTAATCAGATGATTAAAACAGCAGCCCACTACATATCGCCAATCCTAACAAATTTATTCAATGCTTGCATTGTACTAAATTATTATCAAATGGCCTGGAGAGAAGCATCTGTTATGATAATTAAAAAACCAAATAAAAATAATCATAATGAAAAAAGAAACTTGCAAACATGTTCTAGTGAGGGCTCTTTGTTAATTCTTTTTGTTGTGCTATGCCTTCAATAAAGATTTTAGCTCTATTTACTGAAAGTTATATTAATTGATTTAAATCTCCTTGACATTAATTAAATAATTAAAAATGTTTCTGGAGATGAGTCTCTTTTTATTTTATTAAAGTAGTCCCAAGCGTTCAGGTATCTCTGCACTTCTACAGGAGAACATAAATAAACGAATAAAACTCTGCTTGTTTCCAAACTAGTTCTCCAGAAAAACCTTTTTAAATATTTAATTCAATAAAAGTTATGATACATTAGCGCGCCATCTGTTATGAAAATTCGAAACTATTATAGACGCGTATGATTCTTTTGAAATTTTAAACAATTTTTCCATTGCAGTAAGGGCAGTAGAAATTGTTTAATTTTCAAAAGAATCATACACGTCTTTAATAGTTTCGAATTTTAATAAAGGTTATATTGAATGTGTTTTGATATTTCAAAATGTGGGTTAAAAAGTGTGATGTTGTTTGTTGCAGGGGAGGTGTTGGGGATGTGTGGAGGTGTAGTCCAGAACGGAATGGGATTTCTGGGACTCTATGCCGTACGACCTCCATATCAGGGACGTGGGATTGGGAAGAAGATCTGGGATGCTGCAATGCAACATGTTGGATCCCGTAATGCAGGCGTCAATGCAGTTCCTGGCAAGCTTGAACTGTATCGAGACCGTGCTGGATTCTCAGTCGAGGCTGGTTGGAGCTGCGTACCTTTCCATGGCGATGTTTCTACCCTCTCTGATCCGCCCCCCTGCCCCCCAAATCTTGAAATCGTCCCTCTCAATGACGATCTTATCCCCCAGGTAGCCAAGTATGACGCCAGTCTTTATGGATTTGAACGTAAAGCTCTTAAACTGACTCTAAAAGAGAATGAATCTCTTACTTTAGTTGGTATTGAAGATGGTCGTGTTAAAGGATTTGGAATTATTAAAGAGAATATTTTAGGTGGAGCTTTAATTGGACCTCTTTTTGCTGATTCCTTTGAGATTGCTGATGCTATTCTACGTAATCTAATTGTTTCTTTCCCTCTTTCGAAGGTAAGCCTTACTTATATGGCTATTTCAGCTAATCCTGGATCCATGAAGCTTGCTACTGATATTGGAATGAAACTTGTAGAGGAAGTTCCAAGACTCTATAGAAAGGAATGCGTATCCATTCCATTTGAAAAAATATTTAGCCAACATGATCTTAATTTCTGCATGTTCTAATTGTCACATAGAAGTAAAAAACATAGCATTAGTTGATAATATATGTATTGTTTTACGTAACATATATAAGCTCAAAATATAAATAATGGCATTTAGAGGTATTTTAATGATTCTTAAAAAACAGTTTTAGGTAGTTAAATGTCGTTAATTATTTTATTTGTTATAGTTCCCTATAAAAATACAACATTTATTTTTAACTGTTTGATATCGTTAATGTACTTAACCACTTTAAAATACCATAACAATGCCAATAATTAAAACATTGTATAAGGTATTATAAATGAGCTATGAACTTTTAAAAACTTTATAAATTTATACCGAAAGGAGAGTTTTAATGTGTTTCTGTTTACCACTATATATATATATATATTAAGAAAAAGGCATATCCTTATCATGCAACTGAAAGCTGCCGATAAGGAGAGATGCCTTTTTCTTAATATATCCACCTTATCCCAGTACAATTTTACATTTAAACTATTTTTCCATATCAAAAAATGACGTTTAAAATATTAATAAAAGCAAGAAGCATTTTATAAAGATAGTTATTAATTGTTGGATTTTATATTACTTTAAAATAATTGTTTTAATATATAGTATATGTTTTTTATTATTATTTAATGCTTAACCTGTTTTATTTACATTTTATTACATATGATTATCTTAACATTTTAAAGCAATATCAAATTGGCCCTATTGTTTAGAACATGTAATTTTTTTTTTCTGGATATTAATATAGATATATTGCTGTTTGAAATGTTATTATGTTAAACAAAATATTGTTTTAATGAAAGCGTTCTGTTTAAATATATATATATACAAATAAATAAAAAAAATAATAATATAAATATTAATCTTTTGTCATATATAATATATCTATATTAGCTCAGAAATCTTGCATCAGTGCTTAAATTGAATACCAACGTGTAAATTAAAATACGTATGTGTTTGTGTGTGTGAGAGAGATATTAAATATTTATCTATCATATTATTAACTTACAAAAAATAATTATTTTTACTATTGGTATTATTTATATAGAAAGTTTATTGTTTTAATATTGCATTTTTATTTTCAACAGATAAAATACTTTAAAATGCTTATGGAAAGATTTTTAAAATAGTATATAATTTTTAAATGCAATTTTTCTATTCTTTCAACTCTTTAGTATGAGATATCATTAAAGAAACTGAAATATGGATTCAGAAAATATTATCATCAAATTTATTTATTTTTTAATAAAACAAATTTCTACTCTCCTTTCTACGATGGAAAAATTATTTGGAGAGCTATCGATGAGAGTATTATAGGAAAATTGAATCATTAAAAAAACAGAAGACTTGGCGTTCACATATAGTTTCAAAATTCATTAACAGATAGCAGGCTATGTCTTTGCACTAAATAAAATATATAAATAAAGACCCCACAAACGCTATTTTTTTTAATATATAATTTTAAAATCGCTTTAATTAAAAAGTTATAATTCAATTTAATTTATATATATATATATATAATTATATTTTACCCATTAAATATATTTATGCATTTATATTATTAATATATTTCTTTTTAAAATATTATATACTATCTGAAAAATTCAAAATGATATCAAGAGAATGCAAACAATTGTTCCAAAAATATATACTTGCTGTGTTTTATTATTATAAGAAATATATTGATTAAAAAAATTGTTTGTTAAAAATTAATATCATTTGTTTTTGCTGTTAAAAAGGTTAACGTGTAACACATCAAATATATTAAAATTCCTCCAAATATTTTATAAAATTAAATTAACAGATTATAAATTATTTGAAAATAAAATGTCCTCATTTGTTTAAAAATCTTCAAAAATATATAATAGGAAAATATATGCACACAATTTAATAAATTCAAAAATATATGTAGTTTTCTTCTGAGAATTTTGAACCCAAAAATCTATATATATAACCATATATAGTTATATTCTTACGAATAAAAATAATGAAACACTATATATAGATAAATATATTTATATTATTTTTTAGATAGAGTGTGTTATGTCTGGTATTAGAGTGTTTGTCGTTTAAAAAATTTCCCGCTCCAAAACGTATTGTATGTTTACTTGTGTGTATATTGCTATGTACTCGTGTTTACAATATGGTGAAAATAAACTAGTACACGAAAACGTTTCATTCTTTGTAGCACATACAGCAGAAATACATATAATAATACACATATTTAAAATATACAATTCTGATTCATAAGAGTCCCATGTTTAATTCATTTCTTATTTGTGCTTAAATATATAAGCAACAATTTGTGTTATTTTAAAATATGATATTTTTTAAATAACTTATTCAAAAAATATTATAAACTATACATATATTTTGGAGATATTTATTCAGGTTTTGGTGTGAGAGTGATAGAATTTTTAAAACATCTTTTTAATTACATATCAAAAGAACAAATTATAATAAATGTGCTATTGCAGCGTTGCTAGCTATGCGTAAGCAATAATTAAAATAGAATACTATTAATTTAGATCAAAGTTTTCCCAATAACAATAATAATGGATTTATTTTTTTATCATTTATCATTTTAGGAGTATATTATTTATTTTTAAAAGGCGAAATATATCTGATATTATATTAAATGTATATAATACATTTATGTGTTTTTTAAAACGATATATTTTCTTTATTTTAAACAAAAATCTTCAAGATGAATAATATATAATACTAAAATGTTTAACCAAGGAGTTGTGTGTATGTATATAATAAAAACCAAGTGATTTAGAAGATTATTAAATAATTGTTGACTTTACTTAGAATATTTTTAATGAAACTGATTACAATAATTATTAATTAAACAATATATTTATTGATTTAAAAGAGAGAGAACAAAATATAAAAGGGAAACTAATATTGAACAAAGAAACTTTTTTTCTGTTTCGGTTAGCGCCTATTTACCTGTGAGCTTACACACTCTGTGGAACAATTAATAAATATATATACAACAATAAGTTAAGTATGTAAATAGGTTTTGCGAGTTCAGCCCCAGTACTTATACAAGAGGAATCTAAGGAAGATCTCCAAAAGGTCGAGAATGGCAAAAAGAGGAATTCCCATCCATATACCCATGAATCCTCCAATATAGCTGAAGATCTCCAGAATCTGTAAATACACAAATAAATAAAAATAATAGGTTCGTTTTACTTAGTCTATACAAGGTTGTCCTAAATATACGTAAACACTTGAAAAAAATGAAATACCAATATTATTCGCCGTTATTGATAATATCTTTATATTATGTATAAAGTAATTGCATTATGATACATCAGCCCGCCATCTGTTATGAACATTCGAAACTATTATAGAGACGCGTATGATTCTTTTGAAAATCAAACAATTTCTACTGCCCTTACTGCAATGGAAAAATTAAAGGGAGGGCCTGGCTCATCAGTGGTGAACCCTCCCAACTGTCGACCTAAACTGGTTAAAGCGCTGGGAGGGTTCACCACTGATGAGCCAGGCCCTCCCATTAATTTTTCCATTGCAGTAAGGGCAGTAGAAATTGTTTATTTTTCAAAAGAATCATACGCGTCTATAATAGTTTCGAATATCCATGAAGTAATTGTATTATGTATTATTATGTATTTACCGTAATAATATTATTCGCTAAGTAATAAGACAAAACAACGCTTTAAGAAAAACAAAATTCCTTCCTCAAAATATTACGAACTTTTGGGATAATCTTATATAAATGTTATGAACTCTTGTCGATTAATACATGTAAATATATAATCTTAAGTTTTAATTTGTTTGTTTTCTTTGTTTCCTTTGTAATAGGCGCAAATACTTCAATATATCGTGCCTTATTGATTAATAAATAAATAAATGAGGTGATAGTAAAATTGAATATCACACATAATATATCCCATACTATCCATGCCCGTTGAAGAACCGGAAGGTTCGAAAGCTCGCAATAAATCTAAAAAAGAAGCTCCTCATGTAATCTTGTAATCCTTATATATTTAAACTAAATTCTACTGAGTTCATGTAGCCGAAAGTAATACAATTTATATTAATTTGTTAATTAAATAGTAAACATTATTACGCAATATAGTGTAACGAATAAATCAAGTCTTTTTTTAATCTTATGATGTAAAAGTATTTATTGATGGCATTAGTACGACTAGTCGAACTGGCTTACAAAAAGATGTTTTCATATGTCCATATAGATAAATGTTCAAATAATTTATCTATCATATGTAAAAATTTATATCATGACCTTCTAAAAAAATGAAATTAATAACAATAGTAAATACACTTTCACAAAAACAACTGAAACTAAAATTTAAAAAAATATATTAAAAATGTAGAAAACTCATTAAAAATTATAAATTACAAAAAAAAAACCACAAACATACCGAAATTTTATATTAATTCTAAACTATATACAGCAAAATATATTTATAACCCAGGTTTCTGGATTACAGAACGCCAACTACCAGATCTGTCCAGCTTACCAGTATGGACTAATGCTAAGCTAAGAACTTTTAATCACGTCCTGAGTAGATTACTGAGTTGAAGCAATTGACCAGGAAGTTCCATGTTGGTGGATATATTTTGGGTCAATATCAGTGATGCAATGAACTAAACTTACCAAAGAATGAATTTCTACCCGACAATCACAATATTGCATCAATAACATATATATATGTTTATAAAGGGCACATCTTGGATTCAATAAATAATCTTTTTATTTCCGATATTTCGATGGGCCAAACGACCATCTTTTTCTAGGATCTCATCCTTTTTCGCGGCAAGCCGCGCGTTACACTTGAGACACGGGCGTCTCACAATCTCTCAGGCGAAAATCATCCGAATGAAAAAGTAATGTATGCAAATAAATATCGTATAACACTAATTAAAATAAATGAATAAATAGAGTGAAAAGCAAATATCTATATATACAAAATAAATATTCGGCTATTGCATTATGAATGAAGACATTCCACTGAGGTTCATATATACATAAAGGTTCCTATTCTAGGAGCATCTAAATTGTGTGTACATGTCCGGTATATCGATCTTTCGGTTTATACTATTTCTGTCTTCCAAAGAACTCCAACTCTCCAAGAATATATATGAAAGGATAGTACAAATGTTACATTGTACTGGGATAAGGTGCATAAATTATGAAAAAGGCATCTCCTTAGATGGCGCAAGCCATCAGCAACTTCCAGTTGCACGATAAGGAAATGCCTTTTTCATAATATATATATGTGTGAAAAAATAGTACAAATGTGATATTGTACTGTGTTATATTCAATTTATTTTTTTTAATATATATATATTTTTTCAAATTTGACCAAAAACAAAAAGATTTTTTTAAAATTATTTTTTTGTTCTTTTGTATATAGTTTTGTTTTTTCTTTTGCGTTGGTTAAATGTGTTTTTTTCTTTTAATAAACTCATTTCCCAAAAATATAATATAATATAGTTAAATTTGTTTAAAATAAAATAACCATATTTGCTAATAATTGATATTTCATTCTTCTTTCTTTTGTAAGTAAAATTTGCATTCGACAATCTAAACATTACTTAATAATTAATTACTTTTTTATATATATATTTCCTCACCCCGAATATAAGATATATATATATATATATATATATATATATATATATATATATATATATATGTTATATAGAAATATTATTTTATTTCAAATTATAATTTCATAGATTCAAATACTATGTTAAATCGACCGCCAGAGGTCACTCTTCCCCTATAAAAACTCGTTGTTGTTTTATCCCAATGGCCGGCTCAAATCTTTTGTACATTATGTAAATAATCTTTTGTTTTCTTTGTTCTATTCGCCTTAAACCAGGCAGTACTTTTACCAAATTATGTTTTTCATATATATTCCTTAGCTCAAATAAAGAAATCTATGATCAAAACTATTATTATTCTTTCAAGATTTTTAACATCGACTGCATTACCATAGCATAATCATCAAGATAATCCAAAATACACCAGAAATCTTTATTAAATATAATATATATATCAATTCAAGATAGTATTACAATTTAGTATAAAAATAAGATATATGTTAGCGTTCTATAGAGAAAGACTTACCTCATATTTAGGAACGAAGGTGTACACCAGGGTTTCTGACTTTGCCATTAGAGTACATATACTCAGAACGTCACTCCTGGACATTATCATGGACATTAATACATATTTGATTCAATAAAGCAATCCCTTGTATTAATACTAGAGCGAAAATATCGAACGTCCAAAGATAAATTTATTTTTTATTATTTTATCCTAAATATCTAGAGCTTTCGGGCATTATAGCCCTTCTACAACATAATATAGTAATATATTACATTGTGTTTCTCCTGGAGAAGAGCTATCATGTTTGAAAGCCGTGAGATGACAAATGCCTAGAACTGAGCGGGACTATCCGAAAATATCCACTGTAACCTAACTAACTGTCAACATCCGGACCAACGCCCCTTTTTTGTCCCTCTCTGGATCCCCTGGGTGTCCAGTGGCAAGCTGGTGTCACTTTGAGACGACTAGAAAAGACGTCATACTTTATTACTTACATATCACGTTGTTTAAATTACGATAGAATGTGCCCCCGGTGAGAAAGGTTTGATTAGGTAAGTGAAATAAAATGGAGCGAGAAGCTAGCAAACCTATTAAATGGGAAATAATTTGGGGCACAAATTAGTTACTAGAATAAAAATAAAGATAAAGGGGAGAGTAATGGTGACACACTAATATAATATTATAAAACTACAAAAATATATATATAAGGAGTACATAGGAAGGATAAATTTAAAGTAAACACACACAATAGCGAGGGTAAATATTTGGGAAAGTTAGGTATACTATTTACAGTTTTTTGTTACTTAAGGTGCCATGAGTATTTACAATATAGTTTCAGGGATGTAATAAAGGAACGAGGAGAATTAGAGATAATAAAAGTAACATAAAATATAAAAGAAAATTGACTTAAGCAAAAGGTTTGGGATAGGCAGTGACGCAGTGAAGAATAAAGGAAATGGTTTCTGCAAAAGACATCTTAGGAGTCCTGCCCTGCAATACGAGCTTAGAAGCGAAGTATTGTTTGCAGGGATCAGATATCTCAAGATGCCCTGTAAGTAGCATTAGATCAGATGGGCAAAAGGCGTGAAGATCTAAGGAGAGGTAGGTAATGAGAGAATATGGGAAAGAAAAGCTTGCTGAGAGAGGTTAAAAATAGATGGAGGCTCAAGAGCTGCGCTGCTGTCGGTGATTGAGCTCGACCAGATGAAAAATAAAAATAAAAGAAAAATGAGTGGGCGCATCATGCTGATGATGGCGATGGGTCGAGCGTGAGAGAAAAAAAAATCTCGCTGGTTACCCAAGCTCTCCGTGTGGAGTTATCATGGGGAGGAAGAGTGTACCAGGTCGATTAATCATTTAAAAAAAAATGTTGACGAGCAGGAGTCTCAGGAACCGTTGAAGAGGTTAGAGGATGGAGGTAGATCGTGAAAACAGGGTTCGACTGTTGCCATTGATTGATTGAACCCGGGTTTGAGGAAAAAAAGAATGAAATGAAGAATGCTGGGACTGTGACCCGGGTGTAAATAAAAAAATAAATAAAAATAAGCCATGGATTTTCCTGAACACACCATCAGGATGGGATGGCGAGGAAGGAGTAGTCCACTGGGGCAAATCAATAACAAAAAACGTCGGCGAATAGGAACTCTGCGATGGACGCGGGGTGGTTAGAACGAAGGTATAGAAGTCCTAAGGAAAAAGATCAAGAGACGAGAGAAGTATGGAAGGCAGAGTTGGAAGGATCAAGATATGAGAAGGGGCAGTTGGTAGAAAGGCGTCACTGTTAAAACAAAAAAAAAATAAAGTTAAATTATCTTTGACGTAGGCTATGGAAAATTAAAACAAATGATGTCAAAGAATATAAGGTTTCAGATGAAGTTTATATAGGTTGGCTAATGGTTTTAGCTGTTTAGGGATGGAAGGAAAAGAAGTATCATAATGTAAAAGAAATATCCAAAAATATATGGATTGATTATACAATATAAAATGGCACACATCAAGGATCGTAAAAATATAAATGAATAAGATTAAAAAATATAGTAAGTATTTAGGTTAGTGTGTTCCCCACGTGATGCAATGCTTATAAACGCAAATTAGACGATGTTTGGAAAGGTCAAAAGAGACGTCTCACATGGTGAGAGAGAGAAAAAGTAAAACGAACTTATCAAAAGTAGTAAAATGTTACAAGTCAACTTATAATGGATATCTGAAGGTTTAGAGTGACGCAGTGGTAAAAAGAGACGAAGTCTGAGCTGATTTTTGCAATGGCGTTCGGCAATGCAATACGTGCCTGTGTAAGTGAGGTATTGTTTTCATTGACCGAACTCCCAAGACGTTCCATAATCAACATTAGATCAGACAGGGGAGGTAGGTAAGTTGAAAGTGGAGAAATGGGAAAGGTGGAGTCAAGAGTTTCTCTGTTGCCAATGATGATTGAGCTCGGATGAAAATTGAAAAAAATAGTAATAAAATGGCAAAAATGATGGTTGTAATGATGATCCGAGCATTGATAGAAAAAAAACTCGAACTGGTCGCCTGAGCTCACTGTTGGGAAATGTACAGCGAGGAAGGTTGAGCCAGCTGGTTGAATCAAAAATAATTTTTAAAAAATTGTTTGGCGAACAAGAGACTCTTGACTGTAGGAAATAGGAAAGGTGAGGATTGTGGAAGGTAAAGGGTACTGTTGCCATTGATGATTGAATAACCCGAAATTGTTGAATGTAATGAATGATGTTGTCGGGTGATGGATAAAAAAAAAAAGATAGAATCTATGGATTTCCTGAACTCGTAATCGGGAATTGTATACCGAGGAAGGATGGTCCAATATATGAATTAATAAAAAAATGTTTGGCAACAGGAACCCTATGGGAGACTATATGAGGTTGAGAGGAAGTGGGTTAAGGAGGTGTGAGTGATATAGGAAGATAGGTTCGGGAGATAGAGATAGAGAGAGGCGTCAAAAAAGGAATAATACTATTAATCTAATAGAAATAAGGATATCAGAAAATAGACGATCTTGAGGTAATAAAAAATATATAAATGCTATAAAAAACGCAAATGATGTTTAAAAATTCGAAGTTGTAAAGTTTTAAAATCTATATATGATGACAGATGAAAAAATATGCAAATAGTAATAATCCAAATGATTGCTGATGTGGTTGAATATTCTATGATATAATGACCAATGACAATAATATCTATATAATAATGTTGGCTTGGATGGTTTATAATGGCTGCGTGTGTTGGGGTATAGAAAAATAAAATAAAGACATATATCATACAAATATAAAGGGTAAATATAAAAAAGGTGATAGTTTGATGGATGGCATTGACGAAGATGTTTTGTTCTGGTAATAGGATCGGGAGGCAGAGTTGAGCTCATCGAAGAGCGAAAGGAGCTCACCTTTGAGGAGCTCGTAGAGCCTCGCAGAAGCGTACCCGATGTCGTCTTGCACGGCTTTCAGTTGCCGGAAAAAGTTTTCCGCCAGATAGGTCCCGTCGTAAGGTGCCATAGAGGGGACATAGGCACGTGACGCCGTCACTTCTTGGAGGGCCTCGGTCAGTCGGTTTACCAAGGTGTCTACGCTGGGTCGGATGAAAGTGGCGGGCAATTCAGAAGCGTCCACGTAGTGTTCCCCGTCTTCGTCCATAGTCCTTTGTCCACTGTCCGCCATCATCTTCCTGTCGACTTATACGGGTCTACTGTCGTAAACCCGGGTAAGCCAACAAGTGAGTTGGAAGCAGTCGGGGTTGAGTGGCAAGGCGTGCAGAGTGGGAAGTCCGTACGGGACAGTAAGGACAACGTTTGGGATCAAAAGACGCTCTCCTAGTACGTCTCACGTGGCACCAGGACCAGGGGAAAGTTGAGGATTAACTGAGGAAAGCTCGCCGTCCTGCATGAGGCCGCGGAGGCAGGGAGGAACGCAAAACGGCGGCCACGAGGGCCGCCGTGAGATGACAACCAACCTAGAACTGAACGGGGCTGTCCGAAAATATCAACTGTAACCTAACTAACTGTCAACATCCAGACCAACGCCCCTTCTTTGTCCCTCTCTGGATACCCCGGGTGTCCAGTGGTAAGCTAGTGTCACTTTGAGACGACTAGAAAAGACGTCATACTTTATTACTTACATATCACATTGTTTAAATTACGATATACATATGTCATAATATATGCACTTCCAGGATTAATAAAACAAATCTACAGTCGACCAGAGAGAGAGAGAGAGAGAGAACGCAGCTAAGGCCGGTCACTTGATATAGCAGTCACATTCCAAGGGGGCGACCGCAGGGCCTTTTCTTGGAACCTCAGTTCTATGTTTACTCAGTCGGGGGGGGGGGGGGGGTGGTGGCCACACAAGACGTGCATTTTCCGCGGTGGCAGCCGCTAGCGCTCCCTCTCTCCCTCGGTTTGCTGGGTTCCATCTTCCAAACTTGTTGTTTCCTTATTTCTCCCTCACCACATTTACCACTATATTGTCACATTGAAAAGTCGACAGGATTCGAACCTGTGCGGGAAGCAATCCCTCATATACCGGAGTATGAAGAACAAGAAGCCAAGCCACGATGATCGGCCAAACCCAACTCAACTGTAACCACTCCTCTTCGAGCCCTCAACCCCTTCTTCGCCAACCTTTGAACCGTGATCCCGAAGAAGTATTCACCTACGACGGAGATGGAGCTGCCACACACTTCTTCCAGCACTAGATCTACCCAAGAACGACCACCGTGCCAGAGCAGGACACCTTCCATCATCATGGACAAGACTCCGCCATATCCCTGCCGCTACTGTGATGTACAACACTGGTACGCTCAGTGTCACAGACAGAACTCTCCCGAATCTCAATGAACTTACCTGCTCTCTAAACCAGCATGACCTGTAAGTGAAATTGTTTTACCCCTTCCATTCATTCTTTAAATAAGTCATTCCTTGTAAATTGTCCCAATATTTACAAAATTAGCCCCATTTATTCTCTCCATGCCTATTAACAATAATTTTATGCTCCATACTATTTATCTAGATATTTGTAACTCATTTAATTAGTTAGCTTACCAGTAGAATTTAACAATCGTTATTTTAATTAAATAATTTACATTTTTAACGTAACTCTTTAAAAAAAAAACTCTTAAAAAAAAATTGGAATTCTACCTATTAACGCTTTACGATTTTTACTATTAACAATATATTTTGCATAATCAATTTATTTATAAAAATATGCCTCCAGCACCTAAAATTTTGTATGTCTATTTGTATATGACCTCTCCTACTTGTTAGCACGGCTCACGAAAAATAATTTCTTTCCCTAATCGATTCAAAATTCACCCTGTAATTCAGGCGTCGAAGAATTCCAACCACCACGTGAGCCTTGCTTACAACCAACCCTTGGTGACTCTTATCTATCTTCCCCTTAATGCCCCTCTCATTCTTACAACTTTGTTAACTTTATACCAGCTCAGGACCTTTATAGAGAATTATAGATTAATCAATTATCGAACTTCTATATTGTCATTTCAAAATCCTAACCTTCGCCCTTCATTTATGATAATTTATTTCGTAGTTCATCTCTAGCCTATCCACCGACCCACACCATCTAGCCAATGGTGTGTTCGTCACAGGGTGCAGATTGACTAACTGCTAGATATTTATCAACCCCTTTTTGTTCGCACTTGAACAATATGCATCGAACGACACAGTTCGCTTCTTCTTCTCGCGCCACACGTTCGCCACACGGACCCTGTCTTCAAATCTATGTTTGTCCATTGTCCAAACCAGCACGATATAGCCTACCTCCGATATTTCCCACGGAGGTACGTTAAACATCGTCGCTGATTTTGTCCGGTCCGTCATCATTTCGCGCAGACATGGGTCTTACTTTCAACCCACCGCGAAATCATCGCCTTGCACAAGCTCCCACGACGGTTCAAACACCTCGTGTCCGAGCAGCTTGTCACTTGTAACGGACAACGCAGTCCTCGTCCCAATTTTTGGCACTGTGCGCGCATACTTTCCGCAAATTAAATATAAGTCCGTTCGACTTCCTCGCCTACACACGGGACTTTTCCCCTCGGACTCGCTACACAAGTAACTACATAGATAAGTTAGATTGGCCCAGGGCAAGTCTCCCCTCGCTCTGTTCGCCGAGGTTCTAACATTGTATGTAGTTTTATATTTACCTCAGTCCTGAGCTCACACAATTGTCAACCTCAATCTCATTTCTCGTACTCTACACTTATAGCATAGAAAGCCCATGACAAGTTTCCCCTTGCCATGTCCGCCTGAAAAATATCTTAAAGTGTAGAGTTCCCCAGTCTTAATGATCTTCAGAATCTCACCATATGTATGTGACTCTTCTTCTCGTTGTTCACACCCCTCCATATCACTTCCCTTATAGTACATTAGATTTTGTTGTATATAGCCTTTTATAACCTGGATATTTTCAAAGATTTCCTTAAATGTCAAACTCCCCGGTGTTGTAAAACTGCTTGTAAATAATATTTACTTGTGTACTATACAATATTTTATTTACATAAAACTATGTCACCATTACCTTAACTAATTTTAACTGTAAAATTATTTTCTCTATTCCTGGTTTCTCCAGCTTTAAATATACTTAAACCATGTTCAGCCTTCTTCAACGGGGGCCATATGTCATAATATATGCACTTCCAGGATTAATAAAACAAATCTACAGTCGACCAGAGAGAGAGAGAGAGAGAGAGAACGCAGCTAAGGCCGGTCACTTGATATAGCAGTCACATTCCAAGGGGGCGACCGCAGGGCCTTTTCTTGGAACCTCAGTTCTATGTTTACTCAGTCGGGGGGGTGGTGGCCACACAAGACGTGCATTTTCCGCGGTGGCAGCCGCTAGCGCTCCCTCTCTCCCTCGGTTTGCTGGGTTCCATCTTCCAAACTTGTTGTTTCCTTATTTCTCCCTCACCACATTTACCACTATATTGTCACATATATATATACAAATTTATATAATTTAGTCTTTATATATACATTTCTGAATGAAGAATTCTTAAAGACTATATATGTACATTTTTCTAAATGTATAATTCTTATGATAGGTCTACTTTATCGTTAGGTGATTTATTTTCTGGTTGGCACCCTTCCAATATGATGCATCAAATAATGGTTTGGGATTATTTTATTTTGTACTAGATAACACGATAATCCCTTTTGGCCGTATATACGGGAGAAATTATATGTTCTGCATAAGAATTCTCAACTGACATTCCAGTGTTAGGATGAAGACTTCAAACTTCCAGAAATGGGTGAAATTCTGCATAAGAATTCTCAACTGACTTTTCAGTGTTAAGATGGAGACTTCAAACTTCCAGAAATGAGTGACATTCTACATAAGAATTCTCAACTGACATTCCAGTGTTAAGATGGAGACTTCAAACTTCCAGAAATGGGTGACATTCTACATAATAATTCTTAACTGACTTTTCAGTGTTAAGATGGAGACTTTAAACTTCCAGAAATAGGTGACATTCTTCATAAGAATTCTCAACTGACATTCCAGTGTTAAGATGGAGACTCCAAACATCCAGAAATGGGTGACATTCTGTATAAGAATTCTCAACTGACATTCCAGTGTTAAGATGGAGACTTCAAACATCCAGAAATAGGTGACATTCTACATAAGAATTCTCAACTGACATTCCAGTGTTAAGATGGAGACTTCAAACATCCAGAAATGGGTAACATTCTACATAAGAATTCTCAACTGACTTTTCATTGTTAAGATGGAGTCTTCAAACATCCAGAAATGGGGGAAATGTTAAGATGGGAATTTTAAACCTTAAGGTATAGGACATTCTAGACATGAATGCTAAACTTATATATGCGAGTTAAGATGAGAATTCCAAACATCTAAGTATGTGCCATTCTAAAAATGGGACATTCAAACATTAAAACTCACATTCCAGTGATGTTTTCAATGTTGGGGAAATCTGAACTTCCTATTGTTGCTGCCCGGATATTGATGGTTTGCTGCAACAGTCACTACATTACACAACAGGTAGCTTACAACAATACTACATTACACAACAGGTAGCTTACAACAATACTACATTACACAACAGGTAGCTTACAACAATACTACATTACACAACAGGTAGCTTACAACAATACTACATTACACAACAGGTAGCTTATAACAATACTACGTTACACAACAGGTAGCTTACAACAATACTACATTACACAACAGGTAGATTACAACAATACTACATTACACAACAGGTAGCTTACAACAATACTACATTACACAACAGGTAGATTACAACAATACTACATTACACAACAGGTAGCTTACAACAATACTACATTACACAACAGGTAGCTTACAACAATACTACATTACACAACAGGTAGCTTACAACAATACTACATTACACAACAGGTAGCTAACAACAATACTACATTACACAACAGGTAGCTTACAACAATACCACTAAAACAACATAGCAATTTTGACCATATAGATTAATACACGAAAGGTTTTCCATAACCCTAGCATCACACACGCACAAATCTATGACCTAAATTAAAAATGTTTCTTATTTGCATATTGTGAAATACCGTTTGATAACAATAACAACAACAAAATAAACACCCGCCAAAACTTTTTATCCTTTTCTCTCTCTGTTTCGAACATCCATTGTTATCCATTTCATAGAGTTTTACCATGGTATTGTTATTGCGATAAAACTAAACGGTAAAAAAAATATTTTGAATAGTGAAGTTGTACTGGGATCTGGTAGTTATTCATCAGCTTGTATTACAGGGGCTTTTTTTGCCTATCCCAAGTACACGTGGTACAGGCCATGATAATCATGGTGGGTAGAGGTTGACGACTGCTTTTACTGTAAGTGCTCCACATGTCTACATATTTGAAAAGCAGTTCGACTTTGCACTTGAAGTATTACAGGTAGATAGCATAGATATAAATCTCGTAGATCCGTTCGTTAGATGTAGTATTTCTGGATCTTTTCAGTTGGTCTCGAGGACCACACCATCTACTCAGTGGCGAAGCACGCAATCTACGTTTTCTTCGTAGATCGTATAACATGCTACGAGAAGAGTTATAAAACTATAAAATAATAACTATAAAACTATATATAATAAAAATAAACAGAATATATAAAATTACTTACTCTGTATTCAACAACAACAAAAAGCCTTTATTTAGGGTCACTGATCCTATACAAGATTCACCAGAGGTATGCATAAGAACAGAGCAGTGAGACAAAGGAAACAACGATATAGACAGAAGAAAAAGAAAAAAAAAACAAGAAAGAGGGAAGCAAGAAAAACAACACAAAAAGAGTAGCTCTACTTACTCTGTATTCAAGATCCCGTTCTGTATAAACCATGTTATATTCATAAATTCTGGAACAATAAAAGTTTCTCTTAAATCATCAGTCGTTAACAACATCTATATAATACGGCTTGTGGTTGTAAAACGACATTTGAAATTTATCCCGCATGAGTTTCTTTTCAACGAAAAATCAAAATTTATTTTAAGGAGAAATAACGAGTATTTCTAACCATAGGGATGAAGTATGAAAGGATGAATTGTGAAGAGTAATGATAAACGTAAAAATAAAAGTGTCTAGGGATGGTAATCGAACCCACAGTGTTCCGCTTACCGGGTAGATGCCATGTCCACTAGGCTACCCGGGACATATTTCTCCGTTCGTAAATTATACATATGTATGTGATGATTTAAGACCATGGAATTGTTGTAAATAGTCTAGATATCTACTACCACATGTTCCACCCCATGACTGTATATAACTTCTTATGTACTGCACATAGAAAGCCTCAACTAACATCAATCTGTACCTCGTAAGAATCTAATAAAGTATTGCAACTGTACAGATAGAAGGAATGGAGACTAACAGGAGAAGATTAAGGTTAAAACTAATCAGGCTTAGGTGAGAGTAGAAGTCAAACCTAAGAAGTAGGCCTAGAAGAGAGCCCGACTATTAATAAAGTCACAGCTAACCTTCTGACCCCGGAAACCCTGCGAGCTAAGTTTAAGCCAATATTTCCTGGCAAGACAGGACGTATCTTGTGACCGCGGAAACCATAAAAGTCGAGTAACGCCCCGTATTTCCGGAACAAGACCGGACGTATCTTCCGTCAAAGGCAGTAGCAAAGACCAATCAGAAGACATCACCTAAATAGGTCAACCAATAGAAAAAGGCCACGTGGCATGGTCCCGCCAATTGGGAAAGAATCACCTAAATAGGTCAACCAATTAGAAAGAAGAAAGGTCTTGGTGTTAAATCGAGAACCTAGAATAGGCAGTATTCGCTTGGATCCCAACGGTAACACTTGCTCTAAAATCTCTCTCTCCTCATCCCATTCCTTCTTGACGTCAGACGCTTTTAGTGGAATCTCTGTTTGTTTATTTCACCTTTGGCCCAGCTGTGTCGCCTTCCACCACGACTGCACGGTAGAGTTGACATCGAGGTTCGTCTAGCATCAGGTAACACTGGTCCCAGAGGTCCCAAGATATCACAGACTCCCCCGTAGCGAAGAGTCGACAGGATAGTGGACGCCAAGGTACAAGTAAGCAAATAGACCACTGTCTGTACAGAAAGATGGAACAGGGAAGAGAGGAGGAGTCAAAGGAACCAATGAAGACCGATACCGACTACGAAAGTGGCGAGAACACCACTTTTCCGAAGAAAGTAACCACCCTCGGTAGGACGCAGGAAATTGTCCCCAGTCAGGAAGACGTCACACCCCCGCCGCCGGTGTCAGATGTCCTGGGGAGGTTGACCAGGACGCGACATCAGCTTTTTGCCGTGACAGGACTTTCGCGAGATGTGGAACTACCGCGCTACGATGGTTCGTACGAGGCGCAGAGCTTCTTCACCAACTACGACGCCCAAGCAGATCGGGCCCAACTACAATACTCTACAAGACTGAGAAAGCCACCAAACCTCCTGCAAGCACCCCCCCGAGTTACCAACACGCGAGCGTATGTTACCTGCTCCCCCGACCATCTCTAAACCACGAGCCCAGCGCAAGCAGTGAACTCTTAACTGTCCCAAGAATCCTCCAACCACGGCACAAGACCAGGACTGTCCCGACATACAAGACAGCACAACAGTAGGTTCCTCCTTCTATAATTCTTGTTGAACAATTGTTCGTTCGAGCTGAACTGTCCAATAATGTAAACCTACTCTACTACTTTATACAGGAGCATCTATCGCTATAATTAGGCAGAATACTTTTAAAATAATAGAAACCAATTTGCAAAAGAAAATACCTGTTCACCCATTTAACTTAACTATTAATGCCATAGCTAACAATATTTTCACCATAGGTTATATCTTTTTAAACGTAAAAATAGGTAACATAACGCAGAACCTAAAATTCCATATTATAGATACCCCCTTGCCTTTTGACATATTATCCCTTAACTCCATAAAAAGATTTCTACTAATTATAAACTGTCCTCAGCTACTCCTGTATCAAGATAATGTACCTCTACCTACTACCTTTTACCAATTCCCCTCGTGCAAGCAACACGTGTCCCATGGACAGGTTAATACAACTGTCCCATTTACTAAATTTTCCCCTCCTGGAACGGGTTGCTCACACGTGGTGAACTCCAACACTCTTATTTAATCTTATTGTAATGGTCCTAATCCCATTTTCAACGCCCCTATGTCCTTTTCTTTCATATCTTTGGACAGAAGTAACTTAAATCACAGCCTTCCAAAACTATTCCAATCGTTAAATTCCCACATAACTACACTCCTTCCTTTTACATGCATATTTAAATATCGACAAATCACTCTCAACAAAATAAACAACACCCTCTCACATCACTTTTTCTAATTGGCAACAAATTTTTAGTGCGCGACTTAACATCCAACTCCAATCTCGAGCCACACAAGCCTCATTACGTCGCCCTACTAAACACACACACAAAAAATTATTTTTTTCACATTAAACGTGTCATATCCACTAATAATATAAAAATTCTCGATATGTTCGTACAACCAGCAACCATGACTTTAGTAAATTTGTTATTCTTAGTGTAACAGGTTAGATTTTGTACAAAACAAAGACTTCACGTGACACCTTTTCATTTACAATTTTTTCGCTTCGTCACAAAGCTACGCCACAAAACTTTTTCACTTCTCAGGCCAAAGACGCCTTCATCACGCCTGTGACACCTTTAATCACACATTGTCCACGTAGATAGTCGCAATTTCATTCAATTCTAACCTGATATCATTGAATAACATTTTTACTAAGTCCGCCAAAAAACCATTCGATTTAATATCAACAGATACAATATCCGAATTTTCGAAATACAAACACAAATCTAACAAATGCTTGAACACACGGAATAATTCAACCTCTGTATCTCCCTATATCAATCCCATAACGCTTGCCACCAAACGTGACAAATCAAAACGCTTTTGCGTTTACAATTATAGAATTAATATCTCCGAACGTAGTTCGAATTAACTTCCAATAAGTTGAAAGAAAGCAAGCCCCCTCGCTCCCCCCTTGACCTAAATCCGGAATCGCATTAAAAATAGCTTCGCTCCCTCCTCTTCCGCTGGACACGAGCAAACAAACAGCCGACATCTTGTTACGGCCCGTCACCAGGTCTAGATTCTCTCGCCCTCGATTAACTTGTCCACTTAACATCGACACTTAGATCCAAGGACAACATTTTACCTACAAAAATCACACACACCCACATAAGTTTAAAAAATCGACAACATTAGGACTCAGTAAGTTTCACAGTTAGAAACAATGTGATCCACGAGTCGTATCAAACTTAAAACAAATTCGATAAGTTAGAACAACTTAGGCCAACAAGACCAAAGATATCAATCGAGGACAATTTAAAGCTCTCTCCACCCATCCTAAAAAAAAACAGGAACATTCATTTGGCCTACAACTTTCCATTCTTTCACGATATATAATTTCTATGTATAATCTTACTTACTCTTCTTTCTCGATGAACATTTTTTAAAATTTTTCATTTTAATAATCTTGTATATAATCATTATATAGCTCTTATAATTGTTTTTTTTTCAACGTCAACCAATCAGTTTAGATTATTGTCTTTTTTTTTATTTTTCTTTACCAAAACTTATTTACTTTTGCTTTATGACTCTATTTTATAATCAACTTTATATTTTATCTTTCATATCATATCTAATAATCTCAAGTTTATATTTCATGTTTATATCACTAATTTGCATTTTGTCATTTTATATTTTTTCTCACTTTATAAATTAGATGTTATTTACATTGTTTCATCTTCCGCTACCATGTCAATGCTATCGAGTATAGTATTGCTCATTATTACTTTTCATTTAATATTTTCACTTTCTATTACCCCTTATATACTGCTGTAGTGTGTTAATCTTTGTATCATGTCATCACTATTTTTACTTTTTTTAAATATTACTTTGCATTTAACTTCGCAATTCTATTTTCGATTTTTCAAATCCTTTAACGCTATATGCAAAGCCTTAATTTCGCAATTTCATATCTCAATGATATATTCTTTTATAATCAAACTAAAAATCATGATCTAAAAACAGGGCAATCTTCAATAACCTCTTAAACAACCACTTTAAAGGTTACTTCTTAATAAATACTAACCCTTTTCCGCAGGAACTTTTAACTCCTTCGCAGGCTAGACTTGACCTACTTTGATTTCGTAATTAACAATCTTGTCACACCGTCCCCCGGATTTACCTATCCCTACTTCTGGCTTGGATACGTGCAAATTGTATTTTTTTTTATTCCAGGGCACTCTCATGCCACACGCTGGCACATTTTTTTTTTATTTTACTCTTTTTCTCGCTAAGCCCCTGACGACTCTAATTAAAACTTTGATTTCTGGTCACTGATCTTCGCCCTCTTTATCCTGCATGCGTACGTCTTAACGACTAATTACTAAAACCCATAACAATCCCCTTATCTTACTTTTCGATTGTGGTACTGTAACTTTATTAGGTCCTTAAATTTACATGTGAAACATGGCCTAGGTTTTCCGCGCCGTGCACATTAAATGGTTTGGGACTTGAGTCAAAGTGACATTGCCTCAACCAAGTAATAACTAACCCCTCAACCCTTTCTAACGCCCATCACGAAGAGATCATGATTTTCCCATCCAATCGTTTTTATTTTTACCTATCATCATTATATGCTCTCTATTAAGTATTTTATTCATATTTTTATTTTTACTTGTATGTTTAATAGTAGTTGTTTATGCTTTATTATCTCTTATGGATATACAGAAATCAACCCCATGTTATATCCCAACTCACTTTAATTAATTTTAAAAAAAATTACTTCCTTAATAACAGTCTTCCTATTCTGCTCTCTTAAATCCCTCCATATGAACCCTCTCACATCCGGGGCCATCTGTGATGATTTAAGACCATGGAATTGTTGTAAATAGTCTAGATATCTACTACCACATGTTCCACCCCATGACTGTATATAACTTCTTATGTACTGCACATAGAAAGCCTCAACTAACATCAATCTGTACCTCGTAAGAATCTAATAAAGTATTGCAACTGTACAGATAGAAGGAATGGAGACTAACAGGAGAAGATTAAGGTTAAAACTAATCAGGCTTAGGTGAGAGTAGAAGTCAAACCTAAGAAGTAGGCCTAGAAGAGAGCCCGACTATTAATAAAGTCACAGCTAACCTTCTGACCCCGGAAACCCTGCGAGCTAAGTTTAAGCCAATATTTCCTGGCAAGACAGGACGTATCTTGTGACCGCGGAAACCATAAAAGTCGAGTAACGCCCCGTATTTCCGGAACAAGACCGGACGTATCTTCCGTCAAAGGCAGTAGCAAAGACCAATCAGAAGACATCACCTAAATAGGTCAACCAATAGAAAAAGGCCACGTGGCATGGTCCCGCCAATTGGGAAAGAATCACCTAAATAGGTCAACCAATTAGAAAGAAGAAAGGTCTTGGTGTTAAATCGAGAACCTAGAATAGGCAGTATTCGCTTGGATCCCAACGGTAACACTTGCTCTAAAATCTCTCTCTCCTCATCCCATTCCTTCTTGACGTCAGACGCTTTTAGTGGAATCTCTGTTTGTTTATTTCACCTTTGGCCCAGCTGTGTCGCCTTCCACCACGACTGCACGGTAGAGTTGACATCGAGGTTCGTCTAGCATCAGGTAACACTGGTCCCAGAGGTCCCAAGATATCACATGTATTATTTCTCCTTAAAATAAATTTTGATTTTTCGTTGAAAAGAAACAACATATATATATAATTACATTGATTAAGTATTATTTATACCGAGTAGTATATTGTATGGGGGTCGGTGGAAGGATGGTCTAAACCGTTGGTTTTCGACCACTATGACCCGGGATTGAATCTCGCAGTGGGCACTTTTTTCTGATTTAAAAAAAAAATGCTCAAATGGCCCCCGATTCTTGCAAAATTCCAACCCCACCAGCGAGTGCAAGTAACCAAATGGGGTTCTGACACATTTGTAAGTGCAAAAGTCGAATTCCTTTTCACATGTGTAAACATGTGGTGTTACTTACAGTAAAAGCAGTCGCCAACTTCTATCCACCATGATTATCATGGCCTATACTACGTGTACTAGGGATAATCTAAAAATATTATATTGTATTTTTACTATATTTAGGACAACGGTGGGGACACACTAGTTTGGTCGTTGAGGTACAGCTTGCACCACGCTGATAAGGGCCAACAGCCCGAAACGCGTCCGTGGTTAGCTTTTCTTGATTAATCAAGAATGGGTATTTGGCCGATTCTGGAATAATTAAGAATCACTAGTTTGAAAGCTGATGAAGGACCGGCCAATTTGGCTGAAGAGCTACAGACGCGAAGACTTGGAATCAACAACTATGAGAAATCCAACGAATAAAGATAATAACTTTTTTTTAGTTTTTTTATTGCTGTTATTTATTTATTTATCATTATTATTATTATTTTGGAATGTTCTATATTTGTGCCACTGGTTTAGTGGTTGTAATTCTAAAGATATATTGGATTTTTGATATTATGTGTGTAAATAACATTTGTTTCTTGTATAATTTATTGCTCTAAAATGTAAATTTAAATAACTTTCACTCTCTCTCTAAAACTATAAATAATTTGTATATATACTTTAAAACTATGTACATAAAATAGATTAAACATTTGCATGCAAATATCCACATATAGCGTGTGTTTTGAAATAAATAAATGTTTAAAAATATAATAACTTTGAATGGTAATTTTTATTAAACGAAAAAACATGGTGAAGGAAGACGAGTTTCTTTTATTGATGCATAGGTCCAAGCTTTCGGGTAAAAACCCTTCAAGGGTTTTTACCCGAAAGCTTGCACCTATGCATCAATAAAAGAAACTTGTCTTCCTTCACCATGTTTTTTCGTTAAAATATCAAATCAGGAAGAATTCTTTATCTATAATGGTAATTTTTCTTTATTATTTTTACGTTGATGATTGAAACCCGTTCAAAAGAAACATAAACAACCCAAAGAAATCGGAAATCAAGATCGACATCCCTATAAAACCCGGTAATATAACAATATAAGTGGTGCAAAGTCGAACTGCTTTTCACATGTGTAGACATGTGGTGCGCTTACAGTAAAAGCAGTCGCTAACTACCCACCATGATTATCATGCCCTGTACCACGTGTACTAGGGATAAGCAAAAAAAATCAATATAAGCAAAATGATTCAACATAATGGTATTTCTTGAAAATAAAGATATTTCGGCCAGTAAATCTGAATGATAAT